>JABAJS010000001.1:0-732043 GCA_018221635.1 Tephrocybe sp. 10521TJB | reverse complement strand
CTTATATCTATACGGCGCCTCATCATACTATTACTGATCATAGATAGGGTTGCCGTGCAGTGTCGTCACATCGGCAATAACCTATGATAGATAGTAGGTTGCTGCGCAGTGTCGTCACATCGGTTATTGCCGATGACTAATTTCACCCCTCCTTCACCCACATCTGACTCAAAGGCACCACTGGAAACCCGCGTCCTCAGCTCCGCTGTGAGTTCCAATGTATCGCTGCATCAGACTATCGCCTAATTACTTCTTAGTCGTCTATCCGTGCTGCCGACGAGTTCAAAGATCAAGGGAACGATTACTTTCGGTCCAGTCAATGGAACGAAGCCTTGGCTGCATACCGATCAGCCCTCGGTCACTTGCCCAAAAGAAGGGAAGTAGAGAGTCACGACAGTAGGCCTATTGAGGAAGTTCAACCCACGAAGGATACGCCTGTTGTTGAAGAGAGACCAGTCTCAGAGAGCGATCAAGCACTAAAGCTCGATGAGTTTGCAAAACGACGTGCTGTGTTGAACTCAAACATCGGAGCATGCTATGTCAAACTGGTACGTGAGGGGACAATCAATTGACATACTTTGAGTCTCTGATTCTTTGCTCAGGCTGATCATCAGCAAGCCGTAGACGCCTGCTCTCAAGGCAAGAATGGCGATTCTCCTCATATACTCATGCTTACTACCATTTAGCCCTGCTGGATGACCCCGATTACGTGAAAGCTCTCCAGAGGCGCGCAACTTCAAACGATATTCTGGCTTCCTGGTCTTCATTGACTGCAGCACAAGAAGGTGACCTACATTTTATTGTGCGGTGAAATGTCAACTAAAATACTGAAGATTATATTGCTTTGATTAAACTTCTTCCACCGTCTTCGTCGCAATCACGAGATGCAGAGCGATCCCTCAACTTACTGAAGCCTCGCTTGGAATTAGCCCAGAAACGAGAGACATCAGAAATGCTAGATAAACTCAAGGGTCTCGGAAATAGTATTCTTGGTGCGTGCCAAACGTCCTCGGTATCAATATTTGGCTGATGCACGACACAAGGAAACTTTGGACTTTCAACAGACAACTTCAAGTTTGAACCAAATGGACAGGGAGGCTATTCCATGAACTTCCAAAGATAGTAGATAGAAGTAGCTCGGCTTCCTTTGATCATCTACAAACACGCGTGTGTTCTAGTATTGCAAGTCAGTCTAGGAATGTCGCAGGATTGCGGAAGATAGTGGCTGAAGGCCAAATCTACGCTTGATAAGTCGGGAAAAAATGACTACGCAATACATTTACTGACCCGGGCAAACAATCTGGCTTGAATTAATGACATAGACACCGGTCCGTAGGTTCTGGAGTCTATTGAATTTGCAGCATTATCACCAGCAATCCAGATGTGACCCCTCGGTATGACAACGTGTTCTGTGGAAGGCGCATACTTCCCAGTGGGATCAACGCATACTACGTCACCTGGTAATCCAATAATCCTTTTGCAAATAACGTCTCCGGGAGATCGTGGGGATGCAAGAATCACAAGGTCGCCGCGCGAGAGTTCTGGAAAGAGCCAATAGGACAAACGATTTTCGATGATGATCTCTTGACTTGTATCTAGAGTAGGGAGCATAGATGGACCTGTCATCTACGCGTAAATGTTAGGTCAGCGAACGTTGATGCATAGCGAACTCATTCACGGTGGAAGGCCTTCCAATATACTGAGAAAAAAGGTGTATTGCACAACCCCAGTTAAAAACCTGCCAGGCATGAGCATAATGGAAAGGAAATGAGGAGTAGTATAAACGTACATGAAGACCTATCCTCATTCCGCATGACAGAACCTTTCTGTAGGTTTTAGAGTTCAAGCACTGGATAGATGCATATGTTCTATGTAGCCCATGAAAGACGTGACGCATTAAAACATAGATCACACTGTGTCAAGAGGAAGTTTTGGTTTTAAATGTCCTGAGTTTGGAAAACTCGTCACCGCGATGATCAATTGCGTAAATAAGGACATACAGATTTTCTGAGACGTCAAATACTGAGTCGTCAGCTAATCACAAAACAATGTCGTCTTTCAAGCGAAAAGGGTCAGTAAAACAGGCTTCAGTGCTCTCTGGGACGCGACTTTCTCCGGCGACACCAGCTTCGGTCATCACTTCCACTGGTATACCATCTTTGGACGACATTCTTGGCGGGGGGTTGCCGTTGTCGTGCTCAGTACTCATCGTCGCGCCAGATCTTCACTCATCTTACGGCGACCTTGTCCAAAAATATTTTATTGCTCAAGGCCTCAGTTGTCGACATCGCTTATACGTCATCGAGGACAACGCTGAAGATTTTGTGACGGATATCATGTGGAAGAGTAGAAATGGCGCTACTCCAGAATTAATTGTGGAAGCAGATGAAAAATCTGAACAGAACAAAGACCAAAAAATCAAGATAGCTTGGCGATATGAACAAATGAAACCTTTCCATACTACAGTTCCTCTATCTTCTTTATCTGTAAGCCGTATATGTGGCTATTCGATGTAACAAGTTCATAATTCTTTAAACAGTTACCCGAAGACTATTGCCACAACTTTGATCTCACAAGTCGCGTACCACCTCCAGTCATAGAAAATGCGCTTCGATCAGGGCAACTTTCGTTTCTCAAGTTGCACGCGCCCCATGGACGAATTTTAGTATCCGAGGTGTTGAATCGAATCAAAGATGCCCTCAGTTCCGAGGCTTCAGAAGCGCTACCAACCTCTTCCCCAATTCGAATATGTATACCTGCTCTAGGCTCTCCTCAGTGGGGTGAACTGGACCCTCAGGTGAGCCGGAAACTTGCCAGAACTTACAGTCTCCAACCAACAATTTTCAGGGCATCATCTTTTTTTTGCATTCACTGCGAAGTCTCTTGCGAGAACACCCTCATGCATGCGCCTCGATAAGTCTTGCTCCTCATATCACATCAGATGAGTGGGGTGGTAGTGGGTGGCTGCAAAAACTTGGCTGGGTAACAGATGCGGCATTCACCCTCTCTGCATTCTCAGGTCAGTACGCGAAGCCATTTTTTTGTTATTTGTGCGCTGAATTGCTTTCTTCATACATATAGCTGATCCATCTCTGACGGCAACCTTCCCAAACCATCATGGCTTTCTTTATATCCACGCTTTACCCGCCCCTTACTCCATTATTCCGCCGAGCGACAAATTTTCCACGCTGCGTGGACTATCTGCTTCTGCAGGAGGTACAGGAGGTAGCGGTGAAAACAATCTTACGTTCAAGTCAACGAGGAAACGTTTGATCTTTGAAACCCTACATCTTGATATTGAAGGAGGGGTTGGAGAACGGCGAACAACAGCACCATTAGCCATAGGACTCGAAACCCCCAGTGATGCGCAAGACCATTTCCATCATACGCTCAATGATCATGCGGGTCACGCGAGCAAAACTGCGTTCGCTGCTGTTGAAGTAGTTCTGGAAGACCCTAGAGAAGTTGTACATGATGAGATTGGTAGGAACGACAAGGTAACAGATGCTTTAGAACGGAAATCGAAGAAACCTAAGAAAAAAGTCGCATTCCGAGCAGATCGACCAGACCTGTATGATTTCTAATCTGTCGACAATGAATCGATGGAATTTCGAGAGTTGATCAATTGTTCGAAGTCAGGGGAGATATATTTCCGAGAGTGTCCGACGTTAAGTTTGAGGCAGTGGTCTTGCAAGTATAGCGAAAGTATAGCAACGATCACGTATGAAGAGATGGACCAATCTCTGACTTAACAGTACTTGACTCTGTACGTGTCAGGAATTGACAATGAGCGGGACACTTTCATAAGGCACTCACTCATTACGTTGACCGTTGAGGAGACTTGATTTACATACTTGCTTGTTTCGGATCCGAATACGACAGGAAGATTGGCGATGGTGCTTCATATTGACAACAGCATTGAAGCTAAGTTACGAAGACCCTTGAGCAAACCCTCAGTTCTGTTGATATCCAGGCGGGATGTTCAGAATGTGAGTGCAATCAGTTGCTGCCGCGTGGAAGAGTGATGGGAAATTAGCGGAGTAGCCGACCTCGACCATCTGTTCAGCACCGACGAACGACTTCAAGCGTCGACTACTGGAGGGACAAGGCGCTGCCCGTGATGCCCAAGGAACCATGGCGTGGTGAGTATATGTTCTATGGACTACAGGGGCTCTTAAGGCCGGAATCGGGTTGCTATCTGTGTACTGAGTGTTCCCCAGATGAGCAGGTAGAAGAGTATTCGCCGGGAACGC
This sequence comes from Tephrocybe sp. 10521TJB, assembly GCA_018221635.1. Lineage (NCBI taxonomy): Eukaryota > Fungi > Basidiomycota > Agaricomycetes > Agaricales > Lyophyllaceae > Tephrocybe > Tephrocybe sp. 10521TJB. The sequence goes on along the minus strand of JABAJS010000001.1, from coordinate 727,790 downwards.
TTCCCCCGTCGCCCTTGTCGCCCAGTTGTTATGGCCGTCCACGTGCCCCTACTCCGTCTGCCTCTGAAGACTGGCCCGACTCGTCTTCTCCAACTGCCACCACCGACGGCCCCGTCCCAGAGCCATTGTTCCCGTCCTTTGCTCGTCCTCCGAAGCCTATAATGCCTCTTCCCGACCCTTCACAGTTTCCTGATCCATATCCCTTTCGACAACCCCATCATCATCTTACCAGTCTCCCTGCTCTTTCGTCCGCAGGCTCTTCTTCGACCAGATCATCCGCATACACCAGCTCAGCGAGTGGTCTCGCTTCTGGCGACTATGGTCATATACATGTGGCTTCTGGAGATGACGACTCTGTAGGTGTCGGTATCACATCAGATGCCGTAGTCCAACTACTCGCAAATGATCCCAATGTCTCGTCATCCGCTCGTGGTCTTCAGTCGCGAGCACCCATCGATCAAAGTCGCTGGTCAGAGTCATACTCTAGTGGAAGATCGCGATCCTCTTCCATCGGCAACAGCAACACTGAGAGTGTCGCCCCAACCCTCCAGCAGAAACCAAGCTACGATATGGGTTGGGTCGACGAGAGGGACGAAGTCGGAATGAGTGAAGAAGAAACAGACGACGATCAACCCCTCGACGACGAGGAGGAGCAGGGAAAAGAGGAAGAACGTACTTCTGCCGTTGTCATTGCAGAAGAGGGCCGTGGTTTGATTGTCCAGGGCGACAACGTTCCCATTTCTCAACTTCAAGTGCCGCCTGGTAAGACCCCTTTCATCGTTCGCCCAGATTTTTACTTCATTGTGTATAGGTACTACCCATCTTCTCATCGGATCATCCAGCACTCCGAACGCAATGCCCGCCTTCTTGACCTCTTATCTTCCTCAAATATGTCACAGTCTTTTGGCCTTGGACATTTCAGCCAATTTCTTGGGTGCCTTGCCACCTGCCCTTGCCGTATGCGAACATTTAGAAGAACTCAACATCGCTTTTAACCCCCTTCGGGTACTTCCCGTATTCCTTGCTGACCTCACCAATCTGCGCGTCATCATCGCCGATTCAACTGGAATCAGTACATTGCCTGATACACTTGCTGACCTCGACAAACTTCATACCATAAGCGTCCGTAAGAACAAGCTACACGCGCTTCCCGGCTGGTTGTGCCTCTTGCCTGCTTTAACGACCCTTTGTGTCGATGGAAACCCGTTCCAGGGTCCATGGAAAGCACTGGTTGAACCTCTACTGACGAAGGTACCCATGTCACCTGTCTACCCTCCTTCTACACCCGTTTTCCCAACCCAGACTCTGAGCATGCAATCATCCACCGACACAGAGACAGACACCACAGACGTAGATGAACTTTCTGATTCTGGTCCCATCAGCGCGGGCCTTGAAGATCGTGCCTTTGAAATAGAGGATGAGGATCACACGATAACCCCAGCTCGTGCTGCTCCAGTCCTTGGACGTTCCGTGACTTCCCCACTACCCGTGCCTCCGCCGGTCCGTGGCCTTACGCGTACACGAACCACACCTAACCGTGCACATTTCGAACAGTCAAGGAAATTAGGACAGAATGGAAATCAACAGGAACCTGTCTCAAAACCTGTAGAGGACTTTGGGTCTGACCGCGAGCTGCGCAAGATGAAAAGTGCCGGCGATCTTCGACGCGGTAAAACCACAGCTTCAAGTGCTGCACCGCTGGGTTCTTCTCCTGCTATGCGGCCAGCATTAGCGAATTACACCACCTCAGCTTCAAGTTCTAACTTGCTCAGCATGGCATCAAGCAGCTCTCCGGAACGATCTGGTATGGGCAAGCGGTATGCCACGATGGGGCCAAGACTAGTGCCGGGTGACAGCTTAGCTCGTCCCTTCATGAACGGGATGAGACCGCAACTTACCAAATCGATGTGGGAAACGCCATCTGATGATATGGGCGATCCATCATCCTCTGTCAACCGAATCTCATCTGTACACAACAATGGGGCCTCTCCTTCTGGCACGTTGACGCCGTCAACTCAAGAAATCCAGGATGGAAAATATCCTACACGGGCACGATCTTCTAAGGATGGCAAAGAGAAGGGGAGTCGCTGGGGATTTTTAAAGAAGATGTCAATGGGCAAGATGAAGGCAGATTTGCCTTCGACGCCTCAGCATCGTGTTGGATCCCGGCCACACACGTCTGTGGGACCGAGTCTAGCATCAACACCGGAACGCTCCAAGACGCCTCAAATTGATATGCGCTTTTCAACCACGGGTATTCTGGACGTCCTTACTCCTCAACTGTCAATCCCAAATTCTCCTCCCCATATTGCGAAACAACCCTCTCGCGAATTGCTCAAAGTGGTACCTCCGCCACCTACGCAATCGAACCTTTTGGCTCCACCTTCTCCACTTCCCAGAGCAGCTAAACGACGAAGTTTTCTTCCTATTGACGCCCCAGGCATCCTGTCGTTAAATATACCATCACAAGATTCTCCCCCTTTTGCACCAGCGTTATCAGCCGTAAATGGCGAAGATGAGGAGCAAAGAGTCGCAACTCCAATAGGCGACAATGAGCACTATCTGCGTCGTGAAGAGGAACGAGCGCGCGAAGCCTACATGCGTGCACTTCGATCTGTAATGGCCTATCTTAAGGATATGAACGATCTGGGCCTTTCTCAACAAACAAACCCTATAAGCATGTATGGTGCTGCTGCGGACGATGCCATAACTCCTCGCTCGAGACGGCCTACCATGATTGATGGCCAACGCGAAGTCTCCATTGCATTGAGTGGCTCAACGAGTTCATCGGATTCTAATGGACAGCTTCGCTCAATTGAATCTATGGCCGGTCTCCGCAGTGGAAGTTCTACGCAAACTCTCAGTGTTGCCACCACGGACAGCACTGGATCGTCATCGGAAGAGCGGAAGTTCAAGGATGATAAAGGCAAGCGGGCAATGATTGTTCGGGAGATTGTAGCGTGAGTGGCCTTTACCTGCCAATCTTCATCGAGTTAACTTTACCGTCTAGAACCGAACGGACCTACGTCAAAGGCCTTCAAGAACTCGTGGACATTTACATTAAACCCGGCTGTGATACGGTCAACATTCTGAGTGGGGTCGGGTCGAATAAGGATACTGTCGTCCCTGCGGCCGAACGAAAAGTTGTTTTTGGTGGCATCGATGCTCTATTTTCCTTCCATAAAGATAGTTTTCTCCCGGCACTTGAGATTGCTGCCGCTCCGTTGGTGAAATCGTCAGGAAAGGTGCAACAGGCGGACGCGGACGGGCAGCTTTCGTTGAGCGTTGTGAAGGCAGTTGGAAGTATGTTCCTAAAGCATGCTGCCTTCATGAGGATGTACTCGAGTTATATCAAGTACGCCTTCTCTCTTACTTCTAAGCGGGCTGCGTTTTTAACTACTGCTATTCCCCCGGACAGCAATTTCGACAATGCAGTTCTGCGTGTCAAATATTGGACTTCAGAACGCAACCCACAGGGGTCTACCAGCCCAGCCTCCTCAGCGATCTCACCGTCCTCGAGTTCAGGCCAACTCAATACTCTTGGCATGAATATGTCCCCCAACAATGCACCCGGGGTCACTATCGACAGTGGTCCAAGTGCTACTGGTGTCCCGAACCTTACATCGAGTCAGCGCAAACGTATCAAATCCTACCTGAAACGCTGCCGTTTGAATCCGCGTCATTCGCAATTAAATCTAGAAGGTTATCTTCTGCTTCCCGTGCAGCGAATACCTCGATATCGGCTTCTGGTGTGTAGCGCTCATTGATAGACCCTGCTACAGCTGATGCTGTTTACAGTTGGAGGAACTTCTTCGGAGTACGCCCCCTACACATGAGTACGAAGATGACCCACTAGAGCGAGCGCTAGAGGAGATTTCATCTCTTGCAAACAACATGAATGAAGGAAAACGAGAATCTGAGTCCCGACGGAAACTTGTCCAATGGCAAACTAGAATACGAGGAAAATTTCCAAGTCCTCTTGTCCAGCCACATCGGTATTTATTGTTCAGTTGCTGTACCTTTACATTATCTCACCATGTTTCACAAGACGCCTCATCATGGATGGCCCTCTGCTTCTCACCCGTGTTGTGCGAAAGGCCGTGGTCTCTTTTGAGGCCATAAATGCACAAGGCGACGCATCTACAGTGCAGGTAGACTGTCTAGCCCCTGAATTGACTCCTCGTGCCTTGGTTGGCATCTTATGCAATGACTTGCTTGTCTTATGTCGTGATCCATCGGAAGGTCAAGATCCTGCCTCTTCGGTGGACTTGTGGGCCGTTCTTAGAATGCAGACATTACCTCAGCCCGCTTCCATCGTTCACGGCAATGGTGTGTGCTATAATTCTATACAGTTGGCATCCACTGATCACCGATCACCGATGCAAGCTCTTAGGCTTGTCGATAACAAGGCGATTCTTTATTTCGACGCACCTTCGCCTTCTGATGCATTAAACTGGTATCGAGGTTTGTTTCAATATTCATCGCATAAGTTTGGTCCTGGCTGATTTGCTGACTGCTGTAGCCATCAATCTTCATATACCTGCTTCCAAAACGTAGATTAACTGATGATTCAAATCACATTGCTGTTCTTCCTTTATTTACTTATTTACAACATCACGCATGTAGGCCACTGAGCAATAAAATTGATTCATGGAACGAGGATCTTGGTGCACATATATCAACCATCACAAATGCTAGTTCCGTATAAAACGCTAGCAGATAAATGTTGTGTGGTGCCGCCAACGTTTGAATGTATTACATCTTGTCAAGACATTAAGTCAGTCTAATATAAATACCAAGGGAACTCACAAGCCATTGCCAGAAGGCTTCCAGTTTGTTTCTAGGAGGAGGGTCTTCATACCTATGTTTTGTAACATTAGCGATTACGGACCACAAAGTGCGCTCGCCACATTACTTACGTGTCTGCTTCAATCTCTGCAATATTCGTCACGAAATCCATTTCCTTGGCTCTAATGACTGGCTTCTTTGTGACAAGTTTAGCACCAGTATACAAGATTGGGAATCCCACGAGAGGAAGGTAATTGGTCACAAATGTGTCTGTCGCCCATTTGCCTTTCAGGAAGACTTCCCATCCACTGAACTGTCATGCATTGCAAGGTTTCAGTGCCGAAACAAGTTTTCAGAGGAGGTGTTACTGACAAAGCATATCACAATACAAAAAGTCATTCCATACCACGCTGCGTAGGGCTGCAACTTTGAAGCAAAGGGTAACTTTGTTCGATCGTATCCCTGAACTTTGAGCCCTTTATAAAATCGAAGATATGTCACGGATATACCAAACCACGTCATCAAGCCAGCCACAGAAGTCATGTTGGCAAACCACTGGAACACTTTTCCCGATCCCTGACTGGCACCCATGTAGGATAGAAGGGCAAAAAGAGAACAGAAAATGATGGAGACGTAGGGAAGCCCGTTCTTTGATGTTCGAAGGAATATCCTGGGTGCATTGCCAGCCAAGGCCAGACCATCTGTAGATATGTAAATCAAAGGACTGCATATGATAATTTCAACTTACACAGTGCACGGGAACTAGTGTACAAATCACTCGACGCGGCAGACCAGGCAGACGTCAGCAAGCAAGCATTGATAATCTGGTAAACGCAATTTAGTAAGAAGGGAAAGCCTATTCACGTAAATCGTACAGATGGTAAGCTCGAGATCCCCGCATTCTTAATGGCAATGACAAAAGGCGACGAGGCAGCGGTGCCGTCGTTGAGATTGAGTCCTTTGGCTGTGTAAGGAACCAGAAGTCCAATTATCGTCGTTCCACCAATATAAAACAAAACGATTCCTGAAATTGACGTTAACGCCCCTTGGACTATACTGGAAGAACTGAACTGACGAATATATACTCTTCGGATGGCTCTGGGTAAATTTCGACGAGGGTTTTTGGCTTCACCAGCGGCGATCTGGGTGATATTGTTCATGAAAAAATAGAGCTAGACACAAGAACACTAACACAAACTTACGGCGACAATTTCCGTCCCAATGAAAGAGAATGCGGCCTGTGTCATAACGGCCCACCATGCCAAGAACCGGCCTTTTGCACCACCAATACCGGAATATTGATTAAATGCCCCAGGGTTCTTCCAGTAGCGGAAACCAATGCGGTCATGGTTCGGGCCACCTATTGCAAGGTGACTACCATGCCATGACAACACTAGTAGTAACTTACCTCCAAGGTCAAGAACAATGCCCAAAATTATTAGACCGACAATCGTGATAACCTTGATTGAGCTTGGCAGGAGTTTGCATGAAAATTTGCACTGGCGTTCAATGACTGGGAGGACACTCACGCAAAGATGAATTCTGCTTCTCCATAAATGCCTGCACCAAACATATTGATTGTAATGGTGACCACCATTGTGATTGTGATCCACGCAGCAGGGTTGATGTCGGACCAAAGACCTATGAGGACGGCGGCAGCCGTCAGTTCGGCAGGAAGGATAATGGTCCAATTGTACCTGAGAACGAAAGTGAATTCGTGGAGATGAGGGGTAATAATGAGTAATAACACGCATTCTAAATCAGGAACCTGAGGACTCAAACGTAACACACCTGTGCCTATGACCCCGCCAATACTGTTTGAGAAGTTGATGAGTGAGTGTACTGCGCTATAAGACTTTGGTTCTGCACACCTGATCATAGCGATGTGCCTATTCTTCAACTGGCGGACGAGGCTAGTCTCGCCATTGCGGCCGATGATGATCCCCTCTCCTTGAGAAGATTCTATGTCGGCGATTTCTGGTTCATAGCGTTTCTCACCAGCCACGTCCTTATTTATGCTGTCCATGAGAGTAGACGACAAGGACGGTGTTGGAGTCGGGATGGAACTTAAATGCCAGCATGACCGAGTTACACTGCAATCGGACTCTTACTTCAGAGCATAGCATCGTTCTTGCCAAGTACGAATAACCAAAAATGGAAAGGAACGCCAAAATTGCCAAAATTAGATTTCTACTTCGGGTCGATTCCGAGCAGCTACAGGTATATGTATGCTTAGAGAGCTCAAGAATTACATCTAGTCAAAATATCAGCGTTCGTACGACGAGAACAGAGGATTCGACTCACAAGCCACTGCCAGAAAGCCTCGAATTTGTTTCTCGGAGGAGGATCGTCGTACCTGTCCCATGTCAATTTGATTTCAGTAACTGACAGCATTGAAAACTTACGTCTCAGCTTCAATCTCTGCGATGTTCGTCACAAAGTCCATGTCCTCAGGCGCCACCATCGGCTTCTTGTGCCACAGGTACCGCGTAGTGAAGTAAAAGATCGGGAATAGGATCAGTGGCAGGTAGTTGGTCACAAACGTAGCTGTCGACCAGCTATCCTTTAAGAACACCTGCCATCCACTGAACTGGACACCCGTCAATGTCAGTCTACAGCTGCCATGCGGTGCCAATGAAAGTGCTTACGAAACAGATTACCAAGCAGAAAATCAACGCATACCATGCAGCATACGGTTGCAACCTTGACGAATAAGGCATCTTAGTTCGGTCGTATCCCTGGGCTTTTAAGCCCTTGTAGAAGCGAATGTAAGTGAAGCAGATGCCGAACCAGGTCATAAGGCCTGCAATCGCAGTCATGTTCGCAAACCATCCGAAAACTGTTCCTGCTCCACTGTTGATGCCCATGTATGACAGGAGAGCAAATGCCGAGCACGCGATAAGAGAGGTGTAGGGAAGCCCATTTTTCGTTGTCTTAAGGAAGATCTTGGGGGCGTTTCCAACCTGGGCAAGGCCGTCTACAATGAACGATGAACTCAGATCTCGATGCAGCGACAACACAGGATGCTTACAGAGGGCGCGCGAGCTGGTATACAAGTCACTCGACGCAGCCGACCAGGCAGATGTCAGGAGACAAGCATTGATAAGCTTATCGATTCTTCAGTACAAGAGGAATGAACGGAAAAATAAGAACTAACCGAAGGCAAGCCCTTGATGCCAGCTGTCTGGATGGCGATAACGAACGGCGAAGACGCTGCAGTTCCACCCGAGAGATCAAGACCACTTGAAGTGTATGGCACAAGAAGACCAATCAAAAGCGTTCCTAGAATGTAAAACAAGCAGATACCTTTCCATAGGGCGTCAATGTATGCCAAATACGGACGAATGCCGAATACTCACGGATGTAAACCCTTTTAATGGCCTTCGGTAGATTGCGTCTCGGATTTTTCGCCTCTCCAGCAGCAATCTTTCCAATATCAATCTCGGTTTTTGTGGAATATGAAAGGGGCAACTCACCGCAACAATCTCTGTACCAATGAACGAGAACGCGGCCTGCGTCATTACTGCCCACCATGCCAAAAAGCGGCCCTTGGAGCCCTCAATTCCACTGAATTGTGCAAAGGGTCCAGGGTGCTTCCAGTAACGAAATCCAAGACGATCGTGATTGGGTCCCCCTAAATATCTGCTGTCAGCGATAGCAGGGGCAGGAATAAAATCAACTGACCGCCCAGGTCGATGACAATACCCAAAATAATGAGCCCAACGATGGTGATGACTTTGATCGAGCTACAAGGGTATCAGAAGGGGGTGTGTTCTGGTGTCAGAAGATAACGCACGCGAAGATAAATTCCGCCTCTCCATAAACGCCTGCACCAAAGAAATTGATGACGATCGTGACAACCATGGTGATAGTAATCCACGCAGCAGGGTTAACGTCACTCCAGAAGCTGATGAGCACAGCAGCGGCACTAAGTTCTGCTGGAAGAATGATAACCCAATTATACCTTTACAATGATCAACTCACCACCAGACAACGAGCAGAAATAACGGCTTACCAGTAGTTCCATCCCATAGTAAATGATAATGAAGGGTTAACGAAACGCTCAGCCAACTTGATATGACCTCCAGGAATTGGGAGATATGCAACCATTTCGCCAAGCGATATCTACAGGCAATTTAATGGATATCGCGAAGCATTTGTAACGGATGTATACCATAACGCTGTAGCAGATAGTCCCCATGGTCATATATCCAAGTAAAAGACCTGTTATTACAACTTGTCAGACGTCGCAAGTAGGAAGGGGTGAACCGACTCGTACCAATTGGGCCACCGTGTTTCAAGGAGGTAGCAGTACCCAAAAACAAACCTGCGGTCATGTCAGTGTTGCCACAACACAGTGAACTATGATAGCTCACCAGTGCCAATAACACCGCCAATACTGTGAATGGTTGAGAAAGCACACTACAACGGGATGCGTGGAAATTCTTCATACCTGATCATGGCGATGTGTCGGTTCTTCAATTGACGAACAAGCTTGACTTCGCCGGTGGCCTCATCGATCGGGTTGCCCGCCTGCTTGAGAGACTCAAGGTCGGAGTCATGAACAGGGATCTTCTCCTTGTCACCAAAATCCTTACTCTCCGGGGCAGACATGGCGGTGGATGAAAGGAAGCAAAATAGCTATCTCCCTTTAAACTATTAATGCCTCAGGGTCGAAAAGGCTATTTGTTCGTGGAGACGAGACAGAGGAAAGGGGATAACATTGAGGTTTTCTTATCATTACCACTCACAAGATAGCCTCTCATATTAGGCGGTGAACACTTGACAACACCTTGTGGAGATAGCATGGTATTTTGATGCCAAATCCACGATCGACTATCCCACGAGAACCCTGATCCATGCGAGTCCATGCATACGGGCGGCCGGAGAGACGCCAGGAGGTAAGAAGAGAATCGTGTGATTCACAGGATTGCATTCAATAGAAGCAGAAAATATCAGGAACCGTGTGCTAAGAATGGAGAAAAACACCAACACATTGAAGTCAGAGGAACCGGATCTAGCGTGCCACCAAACGAGGTTGGCAAGTATATAGCAACGCAGTGCGAATTTGGCCATTTTTTTTTCAACTGAGACACTATCGCTAGTGCGACATGGCGGGGGACGCTCAAGTGATAACAGCTTCCTTGAAAATCCCCGTGAGATCGGTCGCGACCATCGGGTGGGTCAGGGTGGGTCCAACAAAGCCAAGGAGTCCAGCGTCTAGAAACCATGCTGTATTTGGCATCGACTGCCCCTGGCAGATACGTTCTCGGCTTATCATCTTTAGGAACTCGCTTTTTCATGCGATATAGAAAGATGGTGGATTCTTGTGATCGTGTGCAGATAAAATTGGCAATGAACATGAAGGAGATAGTGGCGGTGTAGGACCAGACAGGCGAGATCAGGCGAAATCACCAGAATTTGGAGCGATTCCAATACTCGCGTGATACCAGTGAAAGGCCAAACACTATCCGTTCCTGTGCTACTCCTATTCAGAATCCAGATTGCGCTTTTGTCGGATACATACATATAAGATTTTGAGTTCTGGGTGGCAAAGATGCGATGATGGATGAAAGTCTCCGGGTTAGCGATCGCCGATGTTACATGAAACCTAGATCCATCATCAAAAATGCATTGACTTACATTGATTGAATACATTTGATAAGAAAGCATGAGCTCAGCGACCCTTATGCGTTAGCTGCAGGCTGAGCCAAGGTAGTCAGTGTCTGTCAGTGTCAGTCAAGATTGACGCCCCGCAGTAATCTCCGGGGTTTGTGTGAGAAGATGTCATGAAAACACAAATGACAGATGAAAGGTGTTGTTGCTTTATCCCTGATTTATATGTACTGCGAGTACATTGAAGGCCTGGGGCGTCGGAGAACAGTGAAGGAGCTCCTTGTCGGGAAATCAGGTCGAAATCACTGGCAGGCCTCGTCCATTGTTGGCGACACGTTATGAACTGGTCAGATTATTGAGGACACTGGACATACAACACACACAGGGCAGCAAGCAAGTTAAGGAGAAACTCACATGCACACATTCATCTCAGCCGTTGATTTTCATGTGAGTTCTTTAAGTCGAAATTTTGACCAGAAACAGAGGATGCGAGTGATCTTGCGCAGAAATTGATAGATATACATAGGATGAAGATCAACGGCTGAGATAAGCCGCGCGTGTTGCTGTCAACCATAAGTACCCACCTAGTGAATTATCTATATAAATTTAAGGATGAAGACGGATTATGTACAGTTTTGCACCTACTCAGATACGCGACTGGATTTGGTGGATGAACACGCGCGCATGGCTTTGAGCTGCCGTGACTAGCTAGGTCACGGCGGGAGAGAACCTGTGGTGCTGCCAGTCAACCAGAAAACTTGAATATGGATATCTCAGATCTAGAGTCATTCGTTTTACTATTATAGTAGTGATGGTGGTACACAATAAATATTCTAGTTGCAATGTTCAAATCAACCCAAGGTCCAGCCTCCAGGCATGCTCATTTCTCTGTTGCACCTCGACAATGTGCCTCTCGAATACTCTCCGTCTGAATGTGACGACGCGACGCCGGGAGAATGCGTAGCTAGCGAAGCAGAATGTGGACGGAATCGCGAAAGCGCACTTGACCAGCTACCAAGACGACTGGGTAAGTCCTTGGGCGCGGTGAAGGGTCTATCACTGCTCCCCATGACTTGTGACAAGCCAATCCAACTCCCCATTTGCTCGTATTCCGCAATAGAAATTTCTCTAGTAGGAGTCTTCTTGTCGAACTCCAATCGGGCACGCTGGCGGTCGGAAAGCCATGTGGATAGCGTGATTGTATCTGAGGATTCATGAGGAGAGGGTGAGGCAGGTTCTGGTGCACAGATATCATGTTCCGAAACAAGCTTTGTGCGTCGTGATATTCGCTTGACACCTTGTTTCAAGTTGTGACCGATCGCAATCGTCAACGCCTTCAAGCTCGTGGACAGTTTCATACGCTTGGAGCGACACACTTGAGAGGGAATTAGCCCAGCAGAACAAAGGGAAGGGTGGCTTTCATGGTGTTCAGAAACAAGAGCTTGATCAGCCCCAGGAGGAAGAATTTCGCGCCTCATTTCAGGACTCCATGGCACATATGGACTGTTCGGATGCATGATGGGCGGAATGTTCATCGGGAGACTTTGTGCAGGGGCGGAAGAAGAGAATATACTTCCTTGAGGTTCGCTGTACAGATTGGGTGCAAAGGCAGGCGACAGAACGTTCGATGTAGTTTCAGCATGTGAAGGTGCTATGGGGTCTAAGAGAGAGTGGAGCTGTAATGAAGAGGCACACGGAAGGGGTGGTAGCTGAAAGGCAGTTGCTACCAATGGCGTGCGAGGGGTGAAGGCAATTTGAATACCATCGTTTGAGTTTGAGGACGAAACCCACACATTGAGATATCCAGGAAAGGAGACAGACGTGGTCTAGAGAGTTATAATTAACGGGTAGATATTTTTTTAGAAAGAGCGAGATTACTATGCCTATGTTGTTCACATGACTGGATCTATCAGCCAGAGGTGAGCGATGTGCGTGTATATGCTGGCCATTGCGCCGCGGGTGATGTTTGAAAGGAAGGTAGGGGAGAGTAGGAGAGTCGCCACAGCCAGTGCCAGCTGGAGACAGGGTTATGGGAGACATTAAACAAACCGCAGTAGAGTATAGGATGGACAGGGTATACGCGCCACTAGGGCGACGTGGCTTGAAGTTGGTGAGGAGGAACATGCGGCCGTACTTGGCAGCTGCCCCACCCAGGACACCACGTGATGGCGTTATTTTTTAACGTATATTATTATCCGCGGTAAATCTCATGTGTTCTCGTCAACTGACCACCGTACTTGCCAACACGTACTCGGATTAGAATATACTCTGTGCCATCGATCTTGTGAGCTTTCATCACAATCGCTTGCGATGAGGTCATTAGGTCGATCTTGGTGCTAGAAATGTTGTTTTACTGCCTAAACCTCGGCGTTGATACCATGCGACCCTAATCATAGACTCATTGACGACCCGCCACTCACTGTTTGGCGCCTCAATTCCTCATGGCATAACCTCGCATTTGACGACCCGCCATTTTCTCGGAATTCGTATCCCGTCCGCCGCTGATTTATCGGATTGAGAAAAACTGTCCTCGGCCTACAGGATTGCCAATATATATACATCAACTTTCGGAACGTTTGGCAAGCTTCTCAAGCTTATCCTTTCCGTAATGCTCAGGCTTGGGATTCTCACGGCTTTGACCGTAGCAGCCCTGAACCCCTTTGTCTGTGCCGGAGTCTCTTCCCAAGCTTATACCTGGGCCAATGTCAAAATAGGCGGTGGCGGTGGATTTGTAGATGGAATCGTATTTAACCCCACAGAACAGGTCAAATATCACTCATTAATTTTACTTTTAAAACTGATTTTCCCTTCAGGGTATTGCTTACGCTCGTACCGACATTGGTGGCGCATACAAGTTGAATTCAGACAACTCGTGGACCCCTCTACTCGACTTCGTAGATAATGCAAGATGGAACTATTGGGGTGTCGATGCTATTGCGACAGATCCTGTTGATACCGCTAATCTTTATCTTGTATGTCTGAGGACATCCTTTCTGAAGTTATAATAACCATTTTTATTGGCAGGCGACGGGAATGTACACGAACTCGTGGGATCCTAACAATGGCCAGATTCTGATTTCAAACGATTACGGTTCAACCTTCACCCCATCTCTGCTACCTTTCAAAGTTGGTGGTAACATGCCAGGACGTGGATTGTGAGTTTATCTCATCCTTGCTTCCATTTTCATACGCTGAATTTAACCTCAGGGGAGAGGTAAAATTTTGTTGATCGTTACATCTATTATTTCCTCATGTTTATGCCAGCGACTTGCGATTGACCCCAACAGTAATGGCATCCTTTTCTTCGGTGCTAGGAGTGGCCACGGTCTCTGGAAGTCCACTAATTTCGGTGTCACATGGACTAATGTCACATCCTTCCCAAGCGTTGGTAGGTCTCCTTAGTGCTACTAGCCAAACTTCCGCTCAACCTCTTTAGGGACATATATCCCTGACCCAACGGACACAACTGGATACAACAGCGATATAATCGGTGCACAAGGCTTTATTAATCCCACAGACACCACCTCTGATATCTATCCGTCGTTTGATTAGGTATTTCCTGGGTCACTTTCAACGCGGCGTCTGGGACCTCTGGATCAGCCACTCCCCAGATCTTTGTTGGTGTTGCTAATCTGGGTTCTTCGAACGTTTTCGTCTCTAATAATGGAGGAAATACATGTGATTTTCTTGCAAAAAGCCTGCAGCAACCTTGAAAGATTGACCAATTGTACAGGGGCTGCTGTGGCCGGGCAAAATTCCACGTACATTCCACACAAGGGTATTTTGTCGCCCAGCGAGGATGCGCTGTATATTTCATATTCCAACGGCGCTGGACCTGTGTGTGCACTCATCACTGGAGACTGAACATTAACCTGACTCTCCGGTAGTATGACGGCACTCTAGGCTCGGTCGCCAGATATAGCATCTCGGCGGGAACCTGTAAGTCGGCGGCTTGAGTGTATCTATTGGTCAACATTGAACTTTTGAATTAGGGACTGACATTACTCCTGTATCAGGAAGTAACCTCTACTTTGGATTTGGAGGTGTCGCTGTCGACGTTCAACGACCAGGCACAATCATGGTTGCTGCTCTCAACTCCTGGTGGCCAGATGGCCAGATCTTCCGCTCAATCAACAGCGGCGAAACCTGGACCGCACTTTGGGCCTGGGAGGCGACATATACAAAGTATTATACTTACTCTGACGCCCTCGCACCGTGGATCGGCCCCGACTATGTTGATCTGACTGAGGGTGACTTGCAAATAGGCTGGATGATGGAATGTAGGCGGAATTATTGACTATCAATGGAGTTGACTGACTCAAGGCGCTTAGCTCTCGTCATCGATCCCTTCGATTCAAATCACTGGCTATATGGCACTGGCGAAACCGTCTACGGATCTGATAACTTGCTCACAGTATGTCACGTATCACATACTTATCCTGCAATTAGTTCACTATTTGACAGTGGGATACTGAGCAAAATGTTACAATCAACTCGTGGGCAGATGGTATCGAACAGACATCTATTCAAGGCCTGATTTCACCTCCTTCTGGACCTAGTCTCTTGTCAGCCATTGGTGATGTTGAAGGTATACGTGTTGATTTTATTGCCAACAAAATTGTCCTGACGTTATGCAGGTTTCGTCCATGATTCGTTAACAACACCCCCGGCATCCTGGTATACAAACCCCGTATGGTCTACCAGTGCAGACATCGATTACGCAGGACTGAACCCGGCCGATATTGTCCGGATTGGAACAAGTACTACGTTCGTCAATCAAGAATTTCCTCTATGCCAATGTTACTCATATTTTGGATGCAGTTCAGACGTTTCACAGGTGGCCCTTTCCTTCAACTCCGGAGCCTCCTGGACACAACATTATGGAGCGCCTGACACTGTCGCAGGTACTTCGTCCTTGGCGTACACTTTCAGAATTTAGCTTTGACATAGCAAGAACAGGAACAAAAGTTGCTCTTTCTGCGGACGGATCGACTGTCCTTTGGCGTACCGACTCGGTCGGTATCCAAGTCTCTGCCAATCAAGCCACTTTTACCACTGTTGCCTCCTTGCCTGCGACAGCAGTCATTGCGTCTGATAAGGCTACCGCCTCGATCTTTTATGGTGCATCCGGGTCGTCATTCTATATCTCCACTAACAACGGCGTAACATTCACTGTGGCGGGAACCATCGGAAGCTCTACTGCCCCGGTTAAAATTGTCGTGAATCCTAATGTAACTGGCGATGTTTGGGTGTCATCGGACGTCGGGCTCTTCCATTCGACAAACTCTGGTGCGACCTTCTCTGCGATCTCTGGAGTCTCTGAGGCATGGGCCATTGGACTTGGTGCACCTGCTACAACCGGCGGTTACCCTGCCTTGTTTGCGGCCGCAAACATCAGCGACGTGGTGGGCTATTATAGGTCCGACAATGAGGGTGTAACCTGGGTTCAGATCAACGATGCAGCACACGGATTTGGTGCTGCAAGTGCGAATGTCCTGACCGGAGACCCCCGTATCTACGGCCGGTATGTCTACCTTCATGTATTAATGGAGATGTCGTCTGATCCGCCGTTTAGTGTCTACCTTGGGACTAACGGACGAGGAATTTTCTACGGTGATATAAGTGGAACGACCACTACAACATCCACCACTTCTGTTTCCTCGACGTCTGCTTCCTCGACTTCCTCGACTAAAACCACGACTACTTCCTTGCCCATAAGTTCTAGCTCCACCACCTCTAAGACAACGTCCACAACGTCCAGTTCAACAACGTCCACCACGTCGTCCTCGACCTCGTCAACCACTTCGTCTGCCCCGACAGCGACTGGAACACCCTCTCCTGCATACGGTCAATGTGGAGGTATGTAACGACAGAGTAATTGATAAGAACCCCTCGTCTAATCTTTGACAGGCGCCAATTGGACTGGCCCAACGACTTGCGTTGCAGGATACACCTGCACGTATGAGAATGCTTGTAAGTCTTGATAACGGTGTTCTTGATATTCTGACATAAACACTCCTTTTAAGACTACTCACAGTGCGTGTCGAGTTAAAGAAGACCATGTTAGATAGTCACATCAAACATCTGAACTTGTATTTCTGGACTGTTTCCAAACCTGACAATGGTATCAGCAAAGATTTCATTGATTCAAGGAATAACATGCCTCGAAGAACTTGCGACGATTAACGACCTTGATAGCTCTGCAGCTTGTAAGATCTAAATTCTCAAGTTTTTCACAAGAGTCAATTATTGTGCAAACACTTTCTTCTATAAAAGATTTAGC
Source organism: Tephrocybe sp. 10521TJB (assembly GCA_018221635.1). Classification (NCBI taxonomy): domain Eukaryota; kingdom Fungi; phylum Basidiomycota; class Agaricomycetes; order Agaricales; family Lyophyllaceae; genus Tephrocybe; species Tephrocybe sp. 10521TJB. The sequence continues at coordinate 711,103 of JABAJS010000001.1, read as the reverse complement.
ACAACGAGTCGCGGAAACGTACGTTGTTGGAAGTGTACCAGTCAATTTTGTCCCAGCCAAGACGAGGGTCCTTAGGGACAAACAGGTTGATATGTAAAGTCCAGCTTCATCATCGATCGTGGTGTTGCTAAGAATTAAGGTCTCCAAGGGTGACGCTTCTTCCGTACCTTTCGCCATCAGCCCTGCTAGGTCAGACGAGCGAAGGCCATGGATCCCTGCCATGTTTAATTTCTGTTTTGCAATCAAGCTTGATGAGAAGGCAACAATTCGCAGAATACGCAACAAGATGAACCTTGCACTTCCTTCCCACCCTCCCAATGAAGTCAGATACAGCATTTGGGTGTGTCGAGGATAACCCCAACTTTGTATTACCGACTAGACTGATATTTTCTAAATGTTGAAAGGTCTCTAAGACTCCAGTCAGGGAAACAAGAACCTCGTCAGTCATCGTCATCGCCGATGTATTGGCGATAGATGTACGAGATCCTTGGTGAGCACTCATGGCACCGATAGCAATGGTTCTCAGCGCTGGCAGTAAGCCAATCACATGTATGAGATCAGCCGGGGAAACAGCCGTTGATGTCAGCGAAAGTTTTTCAAGGGAGGGAATAAATTCATCTGTGAAGAGGTGCGGCGGGTGGCGGACGAGAGTGAAAGAAATGTCAAGTCGTCGAAGTGCAGGGCAAAGTCTTAGTATTGGGCCCAGGGTAGCATCAGACACAGAGGTTTGGCGTAACTTAAGAGTATGAAGTTCAGTGAGCTGAAATCCGTCCGGGAGTTCGGCAGTAAGGCGACTGAAGGTTGCATCTGTCTTGGAGGGACAGAAGGGGTTGATTTTGATACGGGAGGTGGAAATACGTGTCGCTTACCCAATTCTGACTACCAGCCAATTTAATCACTTCCAGGCGAGGGCATGTTTTTATAACAGGAGCCAGGGAGATGGGCGTGGTAGATGTATAGTTGAGGTTAAGGATACGAAGATCTGGGGAAACCTGTGCGATCGCTCGCATTGATTCAACACCCACTTTACTACAACCCCTGTTGAAGCAAATGTTAAGCTGACCATGACTAATGTCAATGTCAAGCACAAATCATTACCGCAAGACAAGGGATTGCAGACACGTCAACTTCCGGAGGAGGTCACCAAAGGTGCTGTCTGCAATATCATTGAAATTGAACAGTTCCAAGTCGCACACATAAGGATTGAAGCGCGCAATGGCCATGATGGTCCCTTTCCTTGCACCTGGCAAATCCTTCCGGAGAGTTACTGAAGGGCCGCGTAGGAAACTCTACACATAGTTCGGGGAAAGTATTTGCCATCTAGCATCCAATTGACGTAACTCACAACAATTATCTCGTGCGACAGATATGTTGGATAAGAATCTTGAAGCATTGTGAAGATCTTGGGAATCAAATGATCTGGGACTGCTGCCAGATGTTGCGAGACACGATTCCACGCATATGTGTTCTTTCTGAGTTTCAAGAAATTGGACACGAATACACGGGCACAGATGCTTGTAAGGGCGGGGGGCGTTGAGGAAGCAAGTTTGCGTATTGAAGATGCAGAGGACGACGGATCCTGCTGTGAATTGGAGGGCACATCCCAATCGGTGGGGGCACCAAAGGAAGGGAGACCGCCACTGGTTCTTTGCCGTTTTGTTCTGTTCGAAGACATGATTCCCAGAGGCTGTGCTAGCACAAATCGAGTCATGTAAGTATGTAAGTATTGAACAACTGACTATCTTTCTACATAAGAGGTATGTGAGACCATCAGCGCGACTCTCTACGAAAAAGCGCTGGTCCACACGAAAATAAGGCAGCGATGACAATGAAGGGGCCCACAAAAATTCTCCATACAGTTTTCTCCAGCAGTGTCAACGTTAGAGAGCGGAACCCCGATCCACCCACGATCATTCGTGGAATCTGAATGATAAAGACATGAAAGAGATTGAGAGGAGGCGGGAAGGTGTAAGGTTTGCTGTATGAAGCGGTGGCACGAGCAATAACTCTACGTGCGGCGTGGCCAATGCCTACTGAGTATCTATCCCATGGATCTGTTGCATCGTAGGTCGAGGATGAACTAGTCGCTAAAACCGTAACCGAAGCAAGAAAAAGAATGATCACAGTGGCAAAAAAGGAAAGAAACGTAAGTCTCGTTTCGAGTGGGGGGACCAGAGCAGGGCCCACGGGAAAGACCTGGAGGAAGGCATCAGCCAATGAAAGAGAGAGTAGATAGGTGGCGAGAAGGAGGAGAGGTAGGTAGAAAAGCATGACAGGGTATAAAATGTGACCCAATCCTCGATTTATGAGGATTGAGAGAGGAAGGCTACGGCAGTGCTGAAAGAAAAAGAGATGGTTGGGTGACTGTTGCGGGGAGTTTAGTCCTAGCGGATGTAGAAAAGCGGCCCACTGAAGGAAGACAAAACTGTAATTTTCGGGACAAGGGGCGGATCGTAGGCTTGTTAAGAATGCAAAAGGCACAAGCAAAGAACTGGTGTTCGCAAGGGACCGGGAACAATTGGCGAAGGACAGTGCGAGAACTACGAGTGCTACCTCGCGTGCTCCGTATTGATCCCATGCTGAAGTTTGAGGCGGCTGAATAGGATACAACAGATAATGTGTCAATAGAGCGAGGAAAATGACGTGAGTTATCCAATCCATCAGGTGTAGAACCCTAATCATGTAAATTAGACTTGAATGCACATAGCAAGAGAGAGGATATACCGTGGCGTTGACAACGAGTCGTATCGTGCGAGGATGCCTGGCGTGTACGTAGTATCAAGTATAGATCCATGAGTCCACGTGCGTTCGATGCTTGCGACGACGACGGGATGTGACAGCAAGGACGCGGGAGAGTCTGGCGCTGCCAGAAAATCCACGACTAAGGAACCATGATTAGCCTGTAAGTAGCTCATGGCGAAAGAGACGAACCTCGAAGGGCAGGATCATTTACATGGTCCACTAAGAACGGACTCCACAAGACGGTCTGGATATCGCGAACACTGCGGTACTCGGCCAAAAACTGTGTCCAGATATCCGTCAACAGGGTTTCCAGGATGTCAGCGTCTCTGGAGTCTTGAATTTGAGATTGCCAGTTCCCATACAGGTCATCTGTATCAGGCCTCTTCCTTTCCCTGTGCAAGTGAAGGAGGACGGCGAGGGCGTACGCGACTTTGGTAGGATCATCTTTGAAGGTCAACTCATCCACAATATCTTCAAAGCGAATCTGATTCACGTCCAAAGTCGCGATACGCCTCGAGGCAGTGAGGATTGAAGGGGTCTCTAGTTCGACGGTGGGCGTTCTTGGGTGAAGGAGAGGACTGTTCTCGTCGTCGCCGTTCATGTCGTGTTTACAGTGGCTGTGTCATGTGACGTCGCCATTCCTTGATACTTGCCACGATGAGCGTGTCAACACCGTTGCTCGACACCATCGAACCCGATGAGCCCACCATTGCACCTACAGGAAACATCTCATCCAAGACCACAACCAGAGCACCTGTTGTCCTCACGCCCACGTCACATAATGCCGAGCGAATGGCGACCACGGAAGGGGATGCTGAGTCGGGTGCGCTGACTCTGCCTTTATTCTCAGTATGATACTAACGAGTCATTTGATATTCTCTCAGGAATTGCTGGCATGTTTCGACAAGTATGGCCAATCATCTCTACGTTTATTGGACACACGCCAACTTCTTGATCGCAGTCTGCACACCCACTAGCATTGTTCTTCCTCTTCTTCTTCAGGATAGCAGCCATCACTGTATACATACTGTGTGGATTCTTCACGGATAATTATGTTCTCTCGGTAAGGCACGAGTCTTCGAATGATCTGAAATTCTTACTTTGATTATGCAGACAGTTGCAGTGGTTGTGCTACTTGCAATGGATTTTTGGAATTGCAGGGTAAGTAATGTAATTGAGAATAAACACCTAATTTTCCTTACTGTCCATAGAACGTTGCAGGCAGAACTCTAGTAGGCCTTCGGTTCTGGAACCAGGTGCGTGCCGACCCTACACCACTTGAATTGTTCGACTTACCGATATCATAGGTTGACGACGATGGAGAGAGCTATTGGGTATTTGAGAGTCGAGATGTGTGCCGAAGCCCTATTTGTCCTGCTGCACCTGAGCTGATTGGAAAACCTTCTAGCCCTCCAGACCAGCCAATCCGATAGATTCAAAGTAGGTCGTCTATAGTGTGCTTTACTACACGAATAGATATGCTAATGACTTATATTAGGATGTTTTGGGTAAATATAAACAGCCCAAATGTAGACTTCACTATCAACACTCCCTCTAGATCGCGCTTTATTCGTTCCCACTATTATGGAGTGCTCTCCTTATAGTCTCTCTTCTTAAACTAGGATTTGCGTATGTCCTCACCCCGCTCTTTCAGATGTTAACATTGACAAACGTCAACTAGTTTCATCCCAATCGTGATCCTGGCGCTTGTGTTTAACTTTACAAACGCCATCGGATTTACATACGCGTACGACATTTCAACTAATTTTCTTCTACACGATGCTGATGTGTTTCTTCAGCGACCGCGATGCAAAACAAAGATGGGCAAACAGTATGGGTTCGAGCTGGGGTCTCGGTGGGATTGGTGGGCAGCTTCTTGCTGGTGCTGTCAAGAACAGTGTCGGCCGCGTTTTCCAGCGATAATTCTTAGATATCTAGCTTCCCTGAGGTGGTGCCATTGATGAATATATATATATATTGATTCATCCACCAATGTCAATCAGAACCCCTGGCAGCGATGTTGGACGGGAGTTGGACGGCTAAAGGACCTACAGTCCAAGTTGATAAAAATATATGTACAGGAAGGGGGAAAGGATGAAGTCAGCACAACAAACGGGTACCAGCGACAATGCAACCCAATAATAACGTGGATGGCCGAGACCGGAAAACTTATGCACGATGCGGGTGAATACAGAGAAGACGACCAATGCACTAAAACTACAAAATGGCGGGGATCATTCCAGTCCAGAGTAGCATGCTGTGTCCTATGCTGGAAGACTGACCAAAAAGAACCTAAACACAATAGCAATAGATGAAAGAGAAAGCAAGGGAGCCGGTGATATGAAATAGAATACGAAGGCAACAACGTCCAGGTGTCCAAAGGGTGAAGACTGATTGATACACTGGCATGCAAAACCTGAGATCACGATGGGAAGGGAAGAGGGCACCACATAAAAGACGCGTGGCGCAATGGCATAAGTCTTGATAGTCTGATGCAAGACGCGGCATGAGCATGATGGGCTACGGCCGGCCGTGCCTTACTTATTCAAGGCCAACGTATCCGCGTGCGTCGACCTTGGAAAAACCGATGGTCGGCGTGGATGGTGTGCCGAGACCAATGAAAGAACGAGTACGGCCCTGGGAGCGGAAAGTCGAGACACGGGGTGTTGAAAGGCTGGGGAACGGAACGGGTCCACTTATATTGGAGGTGAGAGTCATAGTCGAAGGCGTCCGAGTCGTGAGCGTCGGTGAGGGAGGGAAGACGAATAGGGTTTGGGAGGGCGTCGTCGTCGTCGATAGTGCGTCGGAGGTGGATTTGAGGAGTTGGTTGCGGAGATGGAGAGGCGGAGGGAGTTTTTTGGAGGTGGTGCGCACGCGGACAGGAGGGAGGGAAAGGGCAGGTGTCCGAGGAGGATTGATACTCGGCGGGGACGGCTGAGCTATTGGCTCGGGCGGGGGCGTGGATTCGACGACGATGGCGATTGGCGAGGAAGGAACAGGAGGGAGAATACCAATTGGTGCTGGGCGCCGCTTACCCTTAGGAGTTGGTCGTGTTAATGTACCAGAAGCAGAGCGGGAAGCATTTCCAAAGGGTGGTGGGGGTATCTCAAAGGAGGAGCGGATGGCGCTGGGGGGCGGAGGGATATTGAAAGTCGATCGGAACGCGGTGGTGGGCGGAGGAGGGATGTTGAAAGAGTTTTTCCACACAGGCGCCGAAGGTGGTGCCTTGGCCTGAACACGAGGTGTAATGGGGCTAAAAACGTTGACACGAGGAGGAGCAGCGTCCATTTCATCATCTGGAGAATTGGTAGCAGAGGAGTCTGAAGGTTCAGCACTTATCCGTCCATCAAACCCACCTCGAGTGCCTAATAGTTCCTCTTCCTCCTCTTCCTCAACAAGATCTTCACTTATCATACTTCCACCCGTCATGTTGCTAGCGATAGATCCTGTGCGCTTGCGTTGATTACCATAGCGAGTACGCCAGGCAGCGCCCATGCCGACCCCAGAGTTTGATGATGATGCTACAGAAGATGCAGAAGACTTGCGAGCGACCATGCGGTCTTCCATCGCCTTGTCGAGTGCCTCAGCCTCGCGCATGACGAATGCGCTCTCGCGTTCGTCGTCTGAGGGCGCCTCATCCAATAACCTGCGTTGCCTTCCCCATTCTTCCTCATCTGCCGAGCTGCACTTTTCAGAGTCCGAAGGGGATCCAGTGTCGCCCTTTATTTTTTTCTCGTACTCCAGTAATTGGTATATAAGCCTTGGGGAGAGTCAGGCGGTTAAATTACGGAAAAAAGCGACAGGCTACGCACGACATGTTTGGACCGACCCACTTGCTTTTCTCTTTGACAAAAGAGTAAGCACCTTGCATCCCCTTGAGGGCCCATACCTCTGGGGGCACTGATGAAGACTGCTCTGCGGCAGCTCGCATGACCAGGGCTATGACCATGGTGGCGGAACGTGAGATGCCACATTGACAGCTGGACATGTCAGAGATGAAATTGGAACAATAATAATAAGAACATACTGGACAAGAACGCCCTCGCCGCGGTTCAAAGCGGCATCAGTAAATGCCATTGCAGCCTGGAAACCGACATTGACAAGATCCTGTTGGCCGTGAGACCACTGGAGCTTGAGGTAGTGCATGCCGGGCCTTCCGGTTGCAAGATTTGGAGGCTGGTAGGTAGAGTCGCTCTTTGGGTTTTTGAAGTTGGGGGTGGAAGAGACTGCTCGGAGGGTGTGGCCTGCGTCGAGAGGGGAGGCAACTTCCTTTGCGACATTCAATATAGACTTGATTCCACGTTCGATGAGACCTGTCCAGTCTCGGGCATTGTCCTCTGAGCCGAGCCATATGCCAGGGATGATCTGGATGGGACCATCGGCGTATGGGACAGAGTCCTCACCATCCTCCTTGCGATGTATGAGGGAGTTTGCGGTGACAGGAAGAGATACGACAGAGGGACGACGAGGGCGGTCGGGGAGCTGGGGAGCTTTAACGCTAACGGCGCTGTGTGGCTCGGAAGCGAGTTGGAGGGAAATGTTTGAGGATTGAGCAGAGGGCAGGGTAAGAGATAATTTTTTCATATTTCGTAGTGATTTTGGTTTGACCGAAGAAAGAGGCGAGTAATCGTCGTCAGAAGGAGAAGAGTCGGCTGCAATGTGAACCTGAGGTATGTCTGGAGCGGGAGTTGATATACGAAGGGAAGCTGGAGCACGTTTAGGCATTTTAGTCGACGAGCCTTGCGTTGACCACGAGCTGAAGCGACGCACGACCAGCGTAGCAAATAAATGAAGAAGAAAGAGAAAGAGGCAGTGGCGGGAAAAGTTGAAACTTGGATCAAAATTGCATGACTACCGCGTGGTAGTGGCAGACAGGTCTAGCTTGACCTCTGACCCTGGTACTCTACTAGGAGCGACCTCGGTACTCTACAACTCCCCCCCCCAACCCTTTCTTTACTCTTCCCCACCCCAGGTATTTTTCTCGGTCCTACCGTGCGAAATATTCTTATTCCTCTATAAATTACATGAACCGTCACCAGGCCGTTTTCCTCGCATCCCTTCTCTTCACCTTTTCTTCCCTCGTCGCCCTCTTCCACTACTTGAATAGAATTCTCTTGGCCGCAGGCTACGACTTTTCTAAATTAATCCTCATCGGTCTACCAGAAATCCCTTCCGAAGAACGCGTCACAATGGTTGATATCCAGGCTATACAGGCTACCGTCGTCGAGTCTATCCAGAACTTCAAACTCGACGATCTCAAGGCCGTTGAAATCCCAGGACTCGGTACATTCGACCTCGTCGAAGCTGCCAGCTCTCCCGCTGTCGTTGTCACCGCTGCCATCATCGTTGCGACTGCCTTCTACTCAAAGGTTCTCCACACTGGTCCGTTCTTTTTCTCCATCTTTTCCCCCCCAACTCTGACGCGTATTTAGGTCGTACCAAGCCCCTCAGCCCCACCGTGTGGCAAGAATTCCCCCTGGAGAAAAAGATCGTTGTCTCCCCCAACACAGCCATGTGTGTTTCCTGGCCCCTTCATCTCACCCGCACTTTCTAAAACTTGCTCCAGCTACCGTTTCACCCTTCCACACCAGCAGGATGTTCTCGGCCTTCCCGTTGGCCAGCACATCTCTGTTTGTGCTGAAATAAACGGCAAGGACGTCGTCCGTAGCTACACTCCCATTAGCAACGACGATGACCGCGGTCACTTTGACCTTCTCATCAAGGTAAAAAAGATACCGCCCCTTCATTCGAGATACTTTCTGACACTCTCCAAAGTCTTATGAAAAGGGCAACATCTCTCGTCTCTTTGCCCAGCTCAAGCTCGGTGACAAGATCCGCGTCAAAGGTCCCAAGGGCAACTTCCAGTACTCCCCAGGCCTCGCCGACCACATCAGCATGATTGCGGGCGGCACCGGAATCACCCCCATGATCCAGATCATCCGCGCCGCCCTCCGCAACCCCTTTGACAAGACCACAGTCACCCTTATTTACGCTAATGTCAACGAGGAGGATATTCTCCTCAGGGACGACCTTGAGGAGCTCCTCGACGTTCACGAGCAAAAGTTCAAGATTCTTTATGTTCTCAACAACCCTCCCCCTGGCTGGAAGGGTGGTGTTGGTTTCGTCACCAAGGAGCACATCAAGGAGTACCTCCCCAACCCAGCCAACACCAACAGCAAACTCCTCATCTGCGGTACGCTCGTCTCTGCTTCACTGATTCCAAGTCCGATTCTGATGGATTCTAGGCCCGCCCCCTATGGTTGGCGCCATGAAGTGAGTTACTCCCCCATTCAGTTGACAGGACCGAGGTGTTAATGATTGTCTTTCAGGAAAAATTTGGAGGAACTCAAATACCCGGCTCCTCGCACGGTCAGCAAGCTTGTCGATCAGGTAAAATGTTGCATGCGTGTTATTGTTAAACGTGAACTAATTTTGCCTTTACTCAGGTCTTTGTGTTCTAAGTTATTGGTACATATGGTGCACGACCCTAGATGTAGACTTTGGATATGATTTTTCTGTGATATACAGATGTTGTAATGAAAGGAGGATACTTGCCACAAAACGTGCGCGACGGAATCGCAACGATCGGTCCGGTCAGGTTCTTTACCCCGCTCCCGGCGATCATACTCGGAAGGCCCGAGTAATACCGTCTATCATGTACAGGATTACGTTCGATCAACATTTTACATTTGACGATAAGCTAAGTTGAGTCGATGACTCTTCCATCATCTCCAGACGGCATTCATTGAGGCTGTAAGTGCTACGTTCAAGAGCCAGCTGCTGAGGTTTGTGCTTGACCACGTACCATGTCAAAATGTCCTCATAGGCCCCCATGCCGACCTCAAACTCTTGTTCTCCGAGTGCCCCGTTCCCCCCGTTCCGCGCCAGTTGAATAGCCGCATCGTAGTAATGTAAAGGCGTGAGACCATCCTCGTCTAGGGGAAGTAGTGGGAGGATGAACCGGAAGTGATGAAGCATCCGCGCGTGGGGTTTTACCGCCGGGTGTGTGGGGATGATGACGTGCGCTAGCTCGTCTGGACAAAGAGATACAGGTTGTTAGCTCATAGGCACTTATGAAAAGCGCGTGGAATAGGGAAAAGATTTACCTATCTCGAGTATCGTGTCCAGGAGAGCTCGCCGAAAACGAACACCGCTGTACTTGGTGCCTACAGAGTGAGACTGTTGTGAACAATCAAAAGGCGAGAAGGAGTGATCGAGATTCACCTGGACGTCCCCAACCCTCATGGAAAGCGTCCCGTGGCAACGACTCGTATGAAACCAGACACGCGCGGACGTACTCCTGTGCCACATACTTGTGCACCGTCTGAATCCGCACGTAAAAATAATCAGAACCTCCGCCGTGATCATAGGTTTGGGGAGCTGCTCACTTCTGGCATGTCCCCGCGTATGAGAGACCTGTTAGCCTTGGAGATCCGCTGCAGTCTCAGCTTCATTTCTATCCGTCGTTTGCCACAGTAGAGCAGCGATGCTACAAGCTTGTGTATGTCTATAACTACACTCAATGTGAAAAACTTGTAAAAATTACGTACAACGACGGCATAAGATGCACCGATTATGAACGCGTTGACATTGTTCTTCCATGACTGCCTTGGCGAGGTGCGAACAGCTTGAGCAAGGAGGGCCGAGCAGGAAAGGCCAGTGGCAATGAGCGTGATCAGGACGAGAAAGACATATATAGCCTCAGAGATCGTTCTGAGGAGAATCAGGCGAGAAGGGAGCATACAAGCAACATAAGCCTGAGCATAAAGCTCTCAAGTAACCGTGACTCAGTCACGTCAAAGTACAGCTCGGCGGCCCGGCCAACCGGCAACAATTCAAAGTTACAAGTAGGTAAGTAATACACTGTGCTTCACTGTAATCAATACGAACGACAATCCGAAAGACGTTTTTTAAAAAAGAAGAGAAGGGTTGTGATGCAGTTAGACCTGCACATTTGCACTGGAAGAAACATTAGATTGAACCAATTGTATGAATCCATGCCAACGTACGCAAATTCGCCGATGACATTGCCAGCAGGGGAGTATTCGCAAACAAAAAACTTAGCAGGCTACTCGCAGAAGGGTTAGCCAGTATCATAAAGGATTTAATCAAAACAGCACACCCCAAATGACGCGGCAAAAATGCCGTCGCAAGATTGAACAGCGCACCCGACTTGAGTGGTACTCTTCCAGACCACTTGCGTGAAGTGTGAAGCAACAGGATCAGAAGGATCGTACTCGGCTAATTGAGAAACTAAGTGAACTATCGGGTCGATTGAATTCTGGTAACTCACAAACTTCGTCTGTCCAGGATTCGACAGCGGCTTGGATATCATAGGAGGACCCTGTACCGGCGGCAAGGTTCTCTAGAAGTACATCAACCTACTTGATCTATACGAGCAATAGGTACAACGTACCTCCAAAGGGGCCGAGAGATCCTCCTGAGTGTTGGAAGACACACCCGTCAGCCCATGTCTGAGCCTTGGAAGCCAAGTTGTCACTCCATGTCAAGTCGGCAGCACCATGCGCCGCTCGTACAGTGTTGTGAGAGGATAGATAAGCCTGGATATCGCTGCTAGATGTGCTGTCTGACGAGCTTGAAGAGACGCTTCCCGCAGTGGTAGTTGTGGGTGCAGCAGACTTGGTCGTAGTAGGTGCAGCAGCTTGGGTCGTAGTAAATGCTTCAGCCTGGGTCGTAGTGGGTGCTGCAGCCTTAGTCGTGGCAGATGCTACGGCCTCGATCGTCGTATGTCGCGTCGTAGAAGTGGGAGATGTCGAGGGCGAAGAGGTTAAGAATGGCTTGATCGATGTTGAGGTCGAGGGAGGAGAAATATAGGAGCTGGTATTCAATGCAAAGGTAGAAACCGATAAAGTCACATTGAGAGTCGCGGGTGCAATGGCAGAAGGGCTTGCAGTGGGGGCTGAAGAAAAGGTAACAGAGCCGGTCTGGACATTGGCGAGAGGTTGGGATTGGGAGGGAGTGGGAGTTCTAGGGAGAATAGTTGAGAATAAGGCTTGGCATAGGTGTATAGATATACAGACGGTTCAAAACCACAAGCCTTGGAAAGAACATCATCCAGAGTTTCGTTAGAAGCTGGCTGTTTCATGACTCCCCCCCAAGGATTGCTCCCCATAGTTCTCGCTGACCATCCCCAACCCGATTTGCATTTTGAAATACATTCAGAAGATTTGAAGAATTTCCTAGAACAGGCAGGGCCAGCAAGCGCGCCAGGCAGAATAGCAACAAGAAACACTACAGACAGGAAATGAGAGAAATGAGTCATATCAACGAAAAGAATGTGGGTAGAAAGGAACGGTCTGTCTGTTGGATAAGTCCAAGTCGCACTTGGGTGGTCCTAGTCTTTTCATGTGTGAGCGGTTGCCATAGTAGAGTAGATCGATCCCCCAAGCCCATCAGTTGCTGTCATATATCGTTCATCCAAGCTGGGATTATGTATGTCGCCATAGGTTGCTAATGGCACACGTGGAGGAGGCCTAAATGATTTATCGATGCAAAATCGAGACGAGGGTCCGAAACCGAAATCTCTAGCCGACTGGACTGTTATCCGACAATACTTATGAACCAACCACCACCATATTACATTCTTGTCTCCCATTCTTCCGTCAACTCTGGAGCACCGTCAAATGCGCTGGGGCATCCTACAATCCAGTATCATTATGCAAATGACTCGCCCCTTGCCCTGTGGCCACAACACCCCAATGAACATGTTCTAGTACTTGATTACTATCCCACCTCCCATAAACCACCATCAGTACAAAGTCTATCGAAGGATATTGCTGTTACTTCACTCAAAGTAGAAGAGGCACCCGGTGCAGCCGCTGCGAGCGAGAGCGACCCGAAGAATGACAGAATGTATATCATAGAAACGACAGCGAGCGATGGGTACATAAATCTTCAGTGTGTACTCACTTATAACTCACAACTTGACGTAGACGCCCTGATGTTCCGGCTGGTGACCGCAAGTCTGCCCATAACATCGTGCTACAGTTCAAACGAAGGTACAATTCCAAATATCTTAATTCCATCATGTACCACTAAAACGGTTTAGAAACGCGGTATTACGGCGCGCTCTTCTATACCCTGATGACAATCCACCCTCAATCCCTCCAGCGTCACCTCCGCATCCCGAGTCATGATATGTTGTTGTCTGATGATGTCGCAGGGGGTGTACATAGCCTGAATAATAAATGTAACTTCTAACGTTTCTTATTCTTATTACCCCGGCTCTTTGTCGAGGAAGATGGATGGGTGGCTAGCTTGGGTTCTTCACCTTTAAGTATTGTTGTCAAACTGGTCTCCCGGTCAGTAACCATTCTGTCTAGTGAAAATAAGGGCGCACCCAGTTCTGAGGTCCCCACTTGCAACAGCGTTCTGGAAGCCTGTTACTTTGGCATGTTGCTCCTTGAATTCCTCCATGGCTTCTGGGTCCATATTCTTCTACAGATTTCCGTTAGAACCACATGATACAGAAATATCGAGAGATATACCATGAGGTATGGCATAGCTAACATCATCGCACCACCAACGACCATCATTAGCATCATTGGGTTGGACAGCATCCCCAGCAAGTTAAATGACTCGTGAGGAACAAAGTATGTGTGTCTTTGCCTTGGAGTCAAAGTGATTGGATACGAAAGAAGTACTGTCGAGGGGATGTTCAAAGAGGTGCCAACAGCATAAGGTCTAACTTCGGGGGCAGACTCTGAATCCAGAACGTCGACGCGTAGCTACCCCATAGCATGATTACTTGTCGCGTAGACTTTTATAAAGAACCACACTCACCTGGTCAAACGAGAAATCTGGCGACAACACAGATAAAATATAAGTCCCAGCAGGAACATCGGGTCTGAACAGGATGTTAGGCTGGAAAGAAGACAGCCAGCGCAATGTGACGTACATTGAAAATCTTCCGTCATAGAGTATATTTCCCTTCATCCGACCATTGTCCAGTATGACCTTTGACGATCGAAGAGTCTGAATATCTTTATCCTCGTCAGATAGAAAGACGGAAGCTACAGGGAGTTATTAACCTGGGCAGTCGTTACTCCACTGGATTTTGCCGGTGATGTCCAGAGCCACTGACAAGGACGTGATGCTTGATAAATATGAGCATAGGCAGAGATAACATGTGTTGAACCTACCATGATATGATAACAATATTCAGAGGGAAGTACACCATGATCGACAGGAAAGAGTTGACTAGAAGTTAACGCATCCAATCAGTGTCACTACACAGCGACCATGGTCACATGACTCTTTTAGGCTTGCTTTTCTCTATTATTATTAATATTATAATTGTACTTTAAACACTCTGTGGTACCTCTCGTCATACCTATCGCGTATCACCGTCCTGTATCTCCCCGCTATGCGCCAAAAACGAGCCAAGGCGTACCGAAAACTCATGTCCCTGTATTCCATGACATTTGGGTTCAGGCAGCCATATCAAGTACTTGGTGAATCTCGCTCACGGAGCTCCCCCGCCCCGTTCGTTCTAACATCCCTCATTCAGTCGACGCTGAAATGTCGAAAGCAGCAATTGATCACAAAATTGAACTCGTACGACAGCTTGGGGTTGTCCTACAGGGTGATGTCAAACCAAGTGCGTATTCCTACAAACAATTTTGACCTAGTTGAAACCGGACGGCAAAGCCGTGTTTTAGTGATCACACAATGTTGCATACATGAATTATACCTCCAGGGGAAGTCTCAACAACCAGCCGTTGATCTGGCCAAATCGTTTGAGCGACGGAAATGTAATCATCGAGATCCTATTCCTGGGGACGATTGTCTTACGAGTGTTGTAGGTTTGTTGGCCAATCTTTTCAAAGTTGTTTCTGCTTCTTACCTATACTCAGGCTCAACAAACAAACATCGCTATGTAATAGCGACGCAGTCCCAGCCGCTTCGAGTCAAGTTGCGGAACATCCCTGCCGTTCCCATTGTCCATATAAATCGGACGGTGATGGTACTCGAACCGCCTAGCGATTTAACCATGGAGACCAAGGCCAAGGTATGTCGCACTGGTAATTTAATTGTCTTAACTGACGACGTGGACAGATGGAAGAGAAAACTTTGCACCCAACGGCGTCTGATTTGGCGCTTGTAGGCCCTTTAACCCCTACGCCACTGAAAAAAAAGAAAGGACCGAAAGGGCCAAATCCTCTGAGCATGAAGAAAAAGAAGCCAAATGAAGTGCCTATCAAAGCAAAGGTCAAGCGCACCGACACACATACAGCAACTGCAGGGGAAAAGAGAAAACGAGATGACATAGACATAGGACAGTCTGATTTAAATGCTGTCGTAGAGGACGTACAGCAGCCGTCAAAGAAGCGGAGACGTAGAAAGAAGGTTGACACTGAAACAAACCAAGACTCATAGGGTACATGACTATGCATTATAATATGAATTCATGTGGGCATTGATAGGCGCCGGGGTGTGCGTGAATGTTAAGTACAGGTACAAGTGTGTATATACAAAAAATATTGGAGGCCGCCTGGACAAACGACTCAGTTACCGCCACGAAGGCGGAGCACTAAATGATAATATCAAATCAATATACGCGACGTCATTAGTCAGGAAAGCCGCAAACGCACCCAGGTGGAGGGTAGACTCTTTCTGGATGTTGTAGTCCGAAAGAGTGCGGCCGTCCTCAAGCTGCTTGCCAGCGAAGATGAGACGTTGCTGGTCAGGAGGGATACCCTCCTTGTCCTGGATCTTCGTCTTGACGTTGTCTATGGTATCGGACGACTCCACTTCGAGGGTGATCGTCTTGCCGGTCAGAGTCTTGACGAAGATCTGCATACCACCACGTAGACGGAGGACAAGATGAAGCGTCGACTCCTTCTGAATATTGTAATCAGAGAGAGTGCGGCCGTCCTCAAGCTGCTTGCCGGCGAAGATGAGACGTTGCTGGTCAGGAGGGATGCCCTCCTTGTCCTGGATCTTGGCCTTGACGTTGTCGATGGTGTCGGAAGACTCAACCTCGAGGGTGATAGTCTTGCCAGTCAGGGTCTTGACAAAGATCTGCATGCCGCCGCGTAGACGGAGAACAAGGTGAAGCGTCGACTCTTTCTGGATGTTGTAGTCGGAAAGAGTGCGACCGTCCTCGAGCTGCTTGCCGGCAAAGATGAGACGCTGCTGATCAGGAGGGATCCTGCTTGGGAGTTAGAATGGTCCGTTGTAGCCAAAGAGCAAATTATGCTTACCCCTCCTTGTCCTGGATCTTGGTCTTAACGTTGTCGATAGTGTCGGACGACTCGACCTCCAAAGTGATCGTCTTGCCAGTGAGAGTCTTGACGAAGATCTGCATGCCACCACGCAGGCGTAGAACGAGATGAAGAGTGGATTCCTTTTGGATGTTATAATCCGAGAGGGTGCGCCCGTCCTCAAGTTGCTTGCCGGCAAAGATGAGACGCTGCTGATCGGGAGGGATGCCCTCCTTGTCCTGGATCTTGGCTTTAACGTTGTCGATGGTGTCAGAGGATTCAACCTCGAGGGTGATGGTCTTGCCAGTCAGGGTCTTGACAAAGATCTGCATGCCACCGCGTAGACGGAGAACAAGGTGAAGCGTCGACTCTTTCTGGATGTTGTAGTCGGAGAGTGTGCGACCGTCCTCGAGCTGCTTGCCAGCAAAGATGAGGCGCTGCTGGTCAGGGGGGATTCTGCTTGGGAGTTAAAACGGTTGGTCATAGGCAAAAAGTAAATGATGCCTACCCCTCCTTATCCTGGATCTTGGCCTTGACGTTGTCAATGGTATCGGACGACTCGACCTCCAAAGTGATGGTCTTGCCAGTGAGAGTCTTGACAAAGATCTGCATGCCTCCACGAAGGCGAAGCACTAGGTGGAGGGTGGACTCCTTCTGGATATTATAATCTGAGAGGGTGCGGCCATCCTCGAGCTGCTTTCCGGCGAAGATAAGGCGTTGCTGGTCAGGGGGGATTCTGCGAGAACATATCAGAAAGCTGAGACTGTTGCCATAGGTCCACTTACCCCTCTTTGTCTTGTATCTTGGCCTTGACGTTGTCGATTGTGTCGGAAGACTCAACTTCAAGTGTGATGGTCTTGCCGGTAAGAGTCTTCACGAAGATCTGCATGGTAGATGAAGTAGGCGGTTTGATGATAAAGGGGATGTTAGAAGGGCAGAGCTCAATAAACAAGCCTTTATATATGTGAGACCTAGCGGAGTTTAAAATAGCATCGCCTCATGACGCGCTGACTCATGGCAAGGAACAGAGAACGTGCCAGAACAAGACAAATCATTTCAAATTTGGAAAGGCACACAAGGCTGCTTGTGATATTAAACGACAGCCTGCGACAATGTATCTACTCGTCATACCACACCCGTATTGTCAGATCCTTGTCCATCGCTGCTGATGCTATAATGTTTCTTGTTGGGTGGGTCTGAATAACGATCAGTTCGCTAGCCAACATCATCTCAAAAGGTACTTGCAACTACTGTCAATACAACATCTTAACAAAGAGATCAAAGTCGTGTTACCCAAGATAAGGACTTGACGTACCTCTATGACCCTCAAGAACTTGCACTATCTGACGAGTTTGAAGATCCCATAGATAAATCTTATTGTCCTCACTACCGCTGACAATGTACTTTCCCTTCGTGATGCTGAAGCATGGCGCGATGCAATAGGTGCGGTTAACATGACCAACGTATGTCTTTACACAACGCGAAGTATGGTAGTTCCACAGGCGAATCGTAGAATCCTGAGTTGCTGCGAGAACAAACTTGGAATTCAGCGAAAACTTGACATGCGAACTTTATCAGCGATAAGTAATGAGCGAGACTGTGAGAACAAGGCATGGTGAAACGTACGAACCATATTGGATTATCATCGTCGACCAAAGTCTTGAGACACTGGCCAGAATCAGCGTCCCATATTCGTCTGCTCTAGATAGTCAGGCAAGAAATAACTGAGCCCAAGGAATCGCACATCAGACCATCCATCGCACAAGAGACAATAAGGGTGCCATCATGATTGAAACTAACTGCTGTGACAGGATCTGAATGAGCCGGCAAGACTTTCAATGACTTCCCTATAGTTATGCAAAATTATATCTTTTTATAGAAGATAGGTCACAGAAGAGCGAACCTCTTGCAACATCCCAGACGCGCACGGTTTCATCATAACCACCAGAAACCAAGAGGTTTGAACTGGGATTATAATTCAGGCAAAAAACAAAGTTTGTGTGGCCAATGAGAATTCTCGCAGAAGTACCCTGGTATCACACATATTGATGAAAGAAACGGGTAGAATGTAGAGCACAGCGAGGCGCGTACCAACTCAAGGCTCCATATGATAATTGTCT
The DNA here is from genome assembly GCA_018221635.1 of Tephrocybe sp. 10521TJB. NCBI lineage: Eukaryota > Fungi > Basidiomycota > Agaricomycetes > Agaricales > Lyophyllaceae > Tephrocybe > Tephrocybe sp. 10521TJB. The sequence goes on along the minus strand of JABAJS010000001.1, from coordinate 693,015 downwards.
TGTCATCCGAGGCAGACGCGAGGTAATCACCGTCGCTCGACCATGCAACATCTGAAATGCCCTCTTTGTGGCCCTCTAAAGTGCGTAGTATCTCGCCGGTAGTGGCGTCCCACAATTTAACAAGTTTATCAGCACCTTGAAAAAAGGATAAATCATAACTCATGAATCGAACGACGTGAACGCTCACCAGATGATGCGAGAATCGTGCCGTCAGGACTGTATTTCAGTGCAGAAATAGCGCGAGTATGCCCACTAAGCGTGTACTTTAGTCTGTAGGATGGCTTCTCGGAATGTATGGGAATTTCTTTGGGGGAATTTTCTCGAGAATGGTTCTGTATCGTTGCGGACTGCTCTTGCTTCGGCTTAGACAGGTGCTCATCATCGATGTCCATGATGATGCTTAAAGCTGTTGGCAGTAATCACTGGACAGTGAACTGAGAACTTCAACTTGGTCCAGAAGACTTGTTTCGACAGGTCACGTGCGCAAAAATATTCTTGTCCTCAACGCCTTACCGTCCATTGAAAATGTCTTCGTGGGTTTCTCCTTCAACACGGACAGAGCTCATCGAGGATCTCGTCTCAGGCGTCGGTATGTTCCAAATTTCTACTGTCCTTTGCTATGCTCAGAACTCACCAAAGATCGCTACAACCCTTCAAATGTTTCCATTCTTGAGGATTATCTCTATCACCAGATCCGAAGCGAAGAATACGATTGCCTAGCAAACCTCGCCATATTGAAGCTGTATGCCTGTCCTAATCGATGAACAATGACTCAAATCTGACAGAACGTAGTTATCAGTTCAATCCCGAGCTCTACAACCCCGACGTAGTCGTCAACATTCTCATCAAGGCTTTGGCCGCATGTCCTCTTCCTGACTTCAATCTTTGTATATCCCTTCTCGACGAACGGCCGGTGAACAGCAATTTGGACGAACCCGACCCTCTACCTGCCCTACTGCCTATATTGAAGGCCCTACACAGCCTGCTCTACCGGTGTCAGTTCCCAAAATTCTGGGAAGAGTATCGCTCTGAAGAGCTGGAAGCCCTGCGTGACAACTATACAGTTGAATGTGTCGGTTTTGAGAATGCCGTGCGAGAGGTGGCAGTTCGTGCTGTCAAGGCTGCATTTACAGAAATCAGCACGAAACGACTTGGCACATACTTGAACCTGACAGGTGCTGGCGATCATTATCGTTCCAGGGCTAGTTACTCACTTCGGGACATGCAGGTTCCGAGCTCGATGCATACATAAAAAAGCTAGGCTGGAGTGTCGACACCGCCTCCTCGGTTGTTTCCATCCCGCCTAATCCTGACAACCAGATTGTGGCCACAGTCGTGCAAGAAAGTATCAGCCTACCACGTAAGTGTTGTCTTACTCTAAGCTCGTTTGCATCCAGAAATTGATTATTTTGTCGTTGACGCAGAACTCACGAAAGTTATCTCGCACGCTGCAACGAAGGCATAAAATTTGACCAATATTTATTCAACGTTGTTTATGATTGGATTGCGTTCGTGATATTAGTATTGATTCGAAGCAATGGGCTAAGTAGATTCTACGGTTGAAAAAAATGCCGCAGATGTCCCCCACACAGCCATCGTGACACCAACGAACAGCAGAACCCCATCCGTGAGATTGCAGTGGCGAGCAAGCGCTACTTTGGCAGATAAGGGGCCAATGAGGCAAAGTAAGAAAGCAGCAAAGGAACCCAGGAATGCCATCATCGAGCCAAAATCTGGAACTAGAATTGAGACAGTTACAGACAGCACTGTGACAATTACTCGTTGAGAAATTGCTAAAGCCCTCTTGAAGGCAATATGCGATCCTCGCGGAGCTATCGTCAGTCCGTTGGGTCTGGAAAGCATGTCTTCGGGCGCGGAAAGAGGCACATCGATGCCGAGTAAGATCTCAATCGTGGCGTTGAGCTATGTGACACTGATGAGACTGAAGGGTATATAAGTGCCAGGAAAGACACATACAGGTTGAGTTGTCAAGGCAAACTTCGAACTGAAAGATCTTTAGGAGCGAAATATGAGGGTTCAATGCATGAAACTCACAGAGGGCTGATGACCAGCATCCACAACGCGAATTTGTTCAGAATGGGACTATACCCTGCTGTTCTCACGAGATCGATACTAATCTTAGGTAGCTTTCAATGGATGCGTGACAAGGATCCCAGAAAACAGTCACCTCCTCGCTGACATTATTTCCAAACATCAGATAACCCGCATACCCAATAAGGGTGTACAAAAGGGTTGCGACAAACTGGGCACATCGATAAGCGTTCAAGACCAAGGTTGAAGGATGCTACTCACAAAAGCCCAATTAATCATTCGATCGAACTGTGTGGGGTCAATCATGTCTCTGGCAAGTGAAGGTATTACAGAGTGTCCAGAAAACTGTGGAAGATAAAATTCCAGTCAGTTATATAACCTTGTCGGAATAGAAACGATGCTCACACCAGCCATGAACAGACCAAACGCTAGTCCCAGACCATTAGAACTCCGTACTCCTATATTTGTCTCAGAAGGGCTCCATAAACTACCTGGCGCATCCGGTTTAGAAAATCCGTCGGTGAAAATGACGAATATGATCAGTATCGAAGACATAATGCCAAGGATGGATGTGTAGGAAATTAAAGACAGTGGCAAAAAGATAGTAGGTATCAACCTGGCATATATGATATCAATTTTCAGTTCAGAGCAGGGGGACCTAATGAACATACAGCAAGAGGCCCCATACTTTGTATGCGGTCGTAGAGTACCTGGGTATAAGGGAATGCAAAGAGTCCGCATACAGTGTGACAAGAATGACGCTGCATGAGGATGTCAGCGTGTAAGAGACGGCGAGGGTGACATTTGAACCACTTCACCTAACGGAGAACAACTCAAGACAGAAGAGAATACCTATCAAGAGCACAGACGACTGTCCAAATGCTTTTCGCCCAATGTCCGTGTATGAGCGAAGACGCGGGTCTGAAAGAATTATACGGGCAAGAATTTTGGCACTAGACATAAAGAGGTAATGAGGTGAACATGGAAAAATCCCAGCAAAGAGTGAAACTAACGTGTAACAAGACACAAATCCGTAGCCTATAATCAAGATCGTTCCAGTCACCCAACCGGAATAAGCGAACGCAAGAGGTTCTGAAAGCATCCCAATGCCGAGCAAAATGGCGATAGAATTGAACAACTGTGACATGGCGATTGATAAACGAGCGTCATTTGAATATTTAACAAGAGAGCATGCGTACTGTTTGACCGAAGGTGCTTTGGCCTCCATAATCATACCTTGCACTCTTGACAGAACTATGTGAGAAACGGCGAGTAAAGAAAGGTGGAGGCGGTAGGGTTGTTGCTGATTCTTCGGGCACATCTCTTGGCCTGTCTGCAAAGGCCGAGTGGGAAGGTCGACGAGGATGCGGTGTAGAGAACGATATAGTTTTACGAAGTAAAGGGGTAGTCTCGCAAGGTCGCCTCGGAGGCAGAAGCAGCCTTGCTTGCCTTCGCTGCGTACTCGAAAAATGGTTATTCACTGACCGACGGTCCAGGTTGTCGTCTTCCGCTTCCCATTCAAATTGATCCAAATCGTCTGATTCATGAGCTGTAGGTGTGACGTCTTCAACGTCAAATTGGACAACGGAGCCAGATTCATTATCTTCAGTTAATATTCCATTTCCTTCATCGTCCGAGAACGTTTCTGCATCGAATGCCGCTGTGACCTGTGACCCTGCGACAAAATACTGGGCTCTGCGGTCTAGGAAAATGATGTTCCAGTCAATGGTTGGGTCCACCAAAGGTTTGAAGGGTGCTCACACGATGCAATTGCATCCCTCATGCTTTGACCACTTGAGAGGGAACCGATAGATAAAGTCGTTGGTAAAGACGCCATGGTGAAGAGTCCTTTACAGCCCTCTACGCTGTGCGTTGAGAGAAGAGCGGGAGCCGGCCTAACTACTATCTATAAGGCACTAAAAGCTCTTATCTACGGAAGATTTGGCGGCCGTATCAGACGTATGAAAGATTTGACACCCACATATGGCTGAATTACGCCGAGAGCTCCATTCTGAACCATAGAGTTCCGAGTTGGCCATGCAATCGACAAAGTGGAAAGACAACATCCGATGTTTATTTGCTATCTCAGCCACAGAATACTTTATAAATTTGATTACAGACTCTATCAATAAGTACTTCCTGCTGTATTGTGGCCCAAAGTCAAGCGAGTTCGACACATGGATATTATTATTACAGGACAAAACGAAGATAGCGGTCTAAGAATGATTGCGTTGATTCCAAGATGTAGTTGCTCATATCAAGACTTCAAGTAGAAGTCACTGCTCTACGGTTTACCCATACCATGTACGGTTCTCGAGTGATGTCGTAGCCCCCCTTTGTACGAGCGCTGCGTCTTGCCTCCGGAAGTCTTGAATTGACGTTGACGTCCTATCAAAAAGGTTGAATATCATTAGTGTTGCTTGTATTAATGGCTGGACTCACTGATATCCTTCGCCTTAAGCCTGCGGTGATATGTACCCACCACTTAGTCAAGGCGGTCTTGAGAGCAGTCTCCCTGTGACCTTTCACATTTAACCAGGCGACGTATTCATCAAGCTGCGAGGAAACTTCAATCAAACTAGAAATTGAGATATCAAGCAATGCGTACCTCTTCCAAATCCGAGTAGACACCCCAATCTCCAGGTCCCAAAACTCCGTTCTCTCCTTCTTCCTCTCTTCGGCGCCCATCAATATCCTCATCTTTACGCTGATCAAGAAGCTCCCTGTCGAATTCACTCGGACCTTGAATGAAAAGCCTGCCCGTTCCGTACTGGGCAACCCCACCACTTCCTACCAGAGATGCAGATCCCATGCCGTCAAACCACCAGACCCGGTTATAGAATCTGTCCTTCCCTAGGGGCTTAACACGAACTGCTCCAAGAAGCTTCCTAAAGTCCCGTTCAATGCCCTCTAAGCGCCGTTCGAGTTTGTTGACCTCTTCATCCAAGCGGCGATGATCAGAAAGAGCCTGCTTCACTGACGCCTGTTTTGCCCGGGCAGCTTCTCGCTGCTTTGCGTGTGCAGTTGTTGCAGCTTTGAGTCGAAGTTCCTTCTGCCGAGCCGAGTTCTTCTTGCCAGTGACGCTGGATGGTGTCTCCAGGCCGCCTTCAGACACGTCCGATAGATCGCTTACATCATGCATCACGACGTCCTCACCGGTCTTAGCAGCGGGATCCTCTTTAGCTTCTTCCTTGAGGGCACTCATTTCCTCATGGCTATAATGATTGGTCTGGTCACTAACGATAAATGAAGGAACCAGGGAAGCGCTCACTACTGCTTCTTTAGACGATTGACGTCTATTTTTTCTTTTCGGAGAGCAGTCAACTGCTCTTCACAAGATTCCATATGCGCGTGTATGGCTTTACTCGAAATAGCCAGGTTACACATGAAGGAGAGTACAGCAATTTTGTCCTGCGGGGGCAGCACATAGTAACGCTCTGCGGGATTTGATCGCTGCGAAAGTAGGGTAGGCTCAGGTGTGGAGACTCGAGAACTTGAGGGGGACGCTGACGTCTCTGCTCGGGGTTCAGCAGCGAAAAGTAAACGGGTCAGGATCTCCCGAAGCCGAGGGCAGTTGGTGACTGTAGCGTGCTGGGTATTTTTCAATCAGTTTTATCACTACGAGTAGAGATGATACATACGTCTTTGAGCATTCCAACCAGGGCATCCTCCCAACCTTCACGTCCTTCTGTATGTCGTAGAGGCACACGTTCCCAGTTATTACCTACCTCAGCCATGGCAGCCGTAAGTTGGTCAAACGATATACCGAGCAAGACATCTTCATCGTTTCCTTCTTCTTGAACTTCCTCATGCACTCGCATTAAGGAAACGAGAGCGCTATGACGCTGAAAGGCAACGGTTCGAAGGTTATAGATGAGCGTCGAATGTACTTCGGCAAGTAAAGCACAGGGAGGATCAGCGACAGTGTGCCGAATTGCGTGTTCAAATTCATCCAATGTGAAACTGGATAGATGGAGAGGTTGCCTGCAGTGGCAAGTCAGCCGAAAGCGGTTGCGTCTATGCTGTGTACTGACCCATAAACGACCAAGAAATTCCAGCTCATCAAGAAGGCTTCAAACGTGCCAGGCGTTGTGTTAAATGGAACGTCGCGGTTCGCGTGTGGTCTTTGAACTTTCATACCGGCTTTCTTATCCTTGTCTCCTAGCCGCACGTCAAGGTCCTCGGTAGGATAACGAACTGGCTTCTTTTTCTTCTCTTCAGCAGCGAGGCGCTCTGCTTCTTCCTTGGCCTGCTTCTGTTTTTCAAGTTTTTCACGAGCTTCTCGTTCCCGTTTCTCAGCTAAAGAAAAATCAGCAGACAGTATACAAGACCAAAAGCCACCCCACCTCGTTCTTCCTGAGCAGGTGTCATCTTCTTTTGCTTTTTAGATGGTGGGCCCTCCTTGTCCTCCCACACCTTTTTCCGTTTATCTATTTCCCCCTTTTTTATAGTCTCGACGCCTTTGCGCGTCTCCTCAGGCATTATAGACTCCAGTCCGTAACGCTTCGCGATGCTGGGCTTGACAGTCCAGGGTGACGCTACGGCTGCATCACGGTCGACACAGTCACGAATGAAGCGGCGAAGGATAGACTTGGAGAACGACAGACGATCACGGCTGGGTAAATAGTAAAACATGGATGAATGGCCAGTAGGGCACTAATCGCACCTCATCATTCCGCATTGGACCTCCATGAGACTGCCAATGGTGTTGTCCTTGTCAGAAACGTTCTTCGAGCTCCCCTGTTTTTTTTCGTGGCTCTTGTCCTTTTCCAACTCAATGATGTGAACCCAGTAGAAATATAGAGCGGGGTTGTCCTGTGCATTGGCGTCCTTGGTTGGAATCTTTAAATCACCACCAATCACATGAGGTACATCGTCTTCCGACTCTGTGTGAGCATCACGCGCTCCAACGTCAGAACTGTACTTGGGCGGGTAGACCTTCTCCACCCTTGCATAATACCTGCAGAATAGTGTTGAGAAGGCAAGCCACGGGGAAGCAGACGCGTCATACTTTATACCAGATATGTCAACAACAACTCCTGAGAACGGTCGGTCGCGGTCAGCGCACGGATGCTGGGGTGGATATAGAGCGCGTACTTACTCTCGGTTTTGAAGTACCGGTCCTTGAAACGTTCATACACGGCCTCGACCAGATGGTCCAAACGGCCCATGACCTCTGCAAAGAAAACGAGAAGTCAGAATACACACATAGATTGTAGAAGATGGATGGGAAGGAGACGCACGCCATTGAACGGCCTTGAGGACTGCAGGCTTAAGGGGTTCTGAAAACCTGTGGTGCATAGTTCGGGCCTCTTGCTTCTCGCTTTCAACAGCCTGGAAGTAGTCCAGACCACTTTTGCCAGTTACCTCACACTGGAACTGCTTGAGTTTGTAAAAGGACATGCGAGCAGCATAGGCTCTAGGGGAAGCGTGTCAGCTGGGGATGGCCGGGCGCTCTTCGGAATGGGACGCACTCGTATGTCTCGAAGATTTCGCCTGTTTCATAGAGATAGAATACCTCGCGGTTAGGATCCGACGTTGCAGCCTGGAGGAGAGCATCAGAGGGCTCCGTGAGGACGACTCTTTTGCGGCGACAGGTAGGCATGGTGAGCGACGGCTAGTGGGCTGGGCAGCCGGTGAGGAGGCCTTGAGGGGGTAAAAAGAGGATACGAGGACAGCGGAGGGCTGTGTGAAGGACAGCGGGGGAGGAGGGAGGGAGAGTGGTGGTGGGAGGAAAGAGAGGGAGGAGCTGATGCGGGAAGCGGCAAAGAAAGGGACAGGTGGCTGGCGGAGGGTAAGTCTGTCTCTACAGCGCCATTCATTGTCCTCCCCACTCACAGTCCCACTTCCTCCCTCAACTCCTCGGCTTCTTCATCCCCTCTCTTCGCCGTACTAATTATCCACAGTACACTCGTACATCGTCCACTGTTGCTGCTTCGTCCAACCTCGCCCTTTCCGTAAGTAATCTCACCTGTCCAACCGAATCCACATGTGTTCTCAAACTGGCTTCAATTTGGCCGCTAATTTCCTCGCTCTCTCTTTTCTGTTGCACTCCTCAGCCAATCTATCATACCGGCTCGCTCTCACCTCGGCCTATGTCTGCCAGCCTGTCATCAGCCTTTCTCCTTGTTCCTTTCCCTCTACTTGATTCCCCGTTTCTCGCTGTGACTTTTTTTCTGCACGTGCGAGAGGCACGTGAGCGTGACGCGTGTAAAATATAACTGACATTGACAAAAACACCATGCACCAAAAGTTGGAATTAAGATATGTGTACAGAGAAAAAATATAAGCGTTCATGTCGCACTAGTTTTATATGCTATACAATGCCTCCTAAATGAGTTCCAAATCCGACCAAAAATTAGATGTACGCGTAGAATGCAAAAAAATTAGATACCCATGATATAATGATTCATGAAGCGAATCTGTCAGTGTCTCGAGTCAGAAATTCTCAGTCCATGCTCCTGCGTTTATTCTCCTTCCTCGCCGCTTCGGCTGTACTCTTGAGCCGTAGTTTGTCCCGAAATCCAGGACGTGCTTTAACCGACTCTGTTTCTGTTGTTGGTTGTGGCCTAATATTGCCAGGTGTGCCCTTGGTCTATAACTCAAAGCCAGGTTAGTTTAACATGTAAATGGCACCACAAAGCAACAACTAACCGAATTTTTCCTCCCTATGTTGAAAAACCGCTTTTTGGGAGGCGAAATCACTTCAAGTTTGTCTTTTCCTTTATTCTTGCTGTCAAGCGCATCGATGACGACTATTGCTCTCGCGTGAGGAGGAGGCGGGGGATACCCCGAGCTTCCTAGAAGGGGGCTGTTCGTGTGAGGCGAAGGCTCACCAGACCTGTTCGATGAATCTCCAACATTCACTAACACCCATCCTTGCCCTTTTCCCGAGCTGGTCGAGGCTGTTCCGCTGCCTGTCGGTAAAGGAGGTCGAGATGTTTCCGATATCAGCCCAACAAGTGCAGCTTCGCTTTTCCTTAACGGTAGATCTGGCCGTGTAAGTTCTGGCGATGCCACGCGCGATGCTACTTCGTGGATCGGCGTCTTCGCTCCAGTGTTTTCATCCTCTGGTGTCGAATCATCATTTCCGAATCCCGCCACGGATTCTGGTTTCTCTTCAATCGGAGTCGGCTGCCACCCTCCAGGTATCATGGCACCCACTGATGACACTCTTCGGCGAGAATTTGAACCAGCACCATCAAATTGTTGTAATGCGTTGGCTTCTTCTTGCTGAGCCATCGCTTCTTGGATGCCTACCCATTTGATGGGAATGTCGAAGCTGGCGTCGCTGACGGTAGAAACAGCAGAGTCTCTAAATGTTCCAGGTCCTAATAGTCCGGGTGTACTTGACTCCTGCCCCCCAGTGGTAGCCAGAGTGTTGGAGGTCAATAGAGGTGGCGTTTTCTGACGATTCGCCACCGGACGCAGGGGACTTCGTCCATGGCCGGGAGGTGTGACAGACCGATTTCTGGGAGGAGAGTGAGGTGGCCTTGAAGAAGGTAGGACGTCAGTCCTAGTTTTGCCTTCAGGTGATGCATAAAATTTTTGAGGTGTGAAGCCGCTTGCCCCAATGCCTGTCATGTCCTCTACGCCACTTGAAATCGTACTCGGGAGATGTGCGCGCAGCCCATTAGTTCCAGGTGGATCTGCTTCGTGTACAACGGACACTGGTATCTGTGCACGAGGTGCGGGTTTGCGAAGCAGGGCCGGGCCCATGGACGGATATTCTGTGCGATAACCGTGCGTCATGGAGAACTTTGAAGCACTGCCTTGTTCTGTGGCAGCCCGAATATGTGGAGGAGCGTGTACCAGGGATCTGGCTGGCTCAGAGGCAAGTCTTCGATGCCGAGAAAGAGGATCCGGACCAGGAGATTGGCTTGACTGGCCTGCAGTCTCTGTAAGGTATGCCCGTGCGTCACTGTTGGATTCGTTGAGAGCAGACTCCTGGCGAATCAGATCGTCTCCGGGTATCGACCCGGGGCCAGTGAAGACCCACAGATCTTTGACACGGGAGCGATTCGTGAGCGATATGGAAGAGAGCAGAGTAAACGCCTGGGAATCCAAAGACGTCAGGAGGGAAAGGATATGGCGGAGGGAGTCTGTAGCAAAGGTGTCTTGTTGAAACCCTAACAAAATAAAATTGAATAAAATCTATGACTGAATTGTGAACCATACATTTGTAGCCCTTAAGCTTGAACTCAAAAGAGTTGTCTCCGACATTTTTCTCTGATACCACCCCACGAGGCCACGAGGCTCGCACAGCCTGGAGTATTGCGGGAGTTAAATGGAGGGGTGGTGAAATGACACGCATCAAAGTGGGAGATAGGAAGGATAGGGCGAAAGGACTTCTCCTAGACCTATGCCTATCAGACGTGATGCTTGTTGAGCTGTCTCGAAAAGGAGCAGGGTTTGGTGGGAGAGGGGTTGCAGAGCGTGAGCCAACAGATGCCGAGGTAGATGGAATCGAAAAGGCCATTGCGAGTCTGTCGTCGCTCTCTCGTCCATAGTCAAGAGTAGAAAGGTAGGTGTAACCACATTGGTAGATAATGGCAAGGATGTCGATCAAGAGTTTCTCGGAGTTGACATTCTTAGGGCTAGCCCACGGCTTGCCATTGAGAACGTATTCGCAAAAATGCAGTTGGAAATCTTCACGAAACGCTGCAAGAGATGCAGATGCTTCTAGGAAAGCACGGAGAGCAGCTATGACGGATGGTGGAAAGGAGTACAAACGGACTAGACTGGAACTAGATAGGGTGAGAATGGCAAAGGAGTTTGGAGTGGCCTTTTGCTCGCGAATGAATTCCTTCCTAGGAACAAAACCAGAATCTGGAGGAGAGTTTATAATGGCAACAGCGGGGTTGGGCGATTGCTGCGCCATTGAGGTTGACCGCAAGTTTCAACTTTCCAGAGACACGCTGACGTCATGTGCTTGACATGCCCCACCCACGTGGAAGGCCCCTGGGTGGCGATGCAGTCACGGCCCGCAACTTCACGTTGCGGTCCGTCGGTCCGGAGCACACAACTATAAGTAAAGGCGCTCCTCTTTCGATTGTCTCCCATCTAAGCGCAATAATGTCTTCTCAACTGGCCAGGCTCAATGTTCTCATGTGTGAGGTCCTTTTACATATATGTATAACTTGTGATCTCATCCGTATCTAGGTGGCACTGTGCGTCTCTTCCCAAAGTCTGACAAGTTCGCTGATCGCATGTTTATAGGGAGAGTACACGACTGGATGGGTCGGGACAGGAGCGTCTAAATCTGACAAAAAGGTATGTTCAATCAAACTATATCTGGCGCGTCCCAAAACCAATATGCCCTACTAGATCGGCGTGAGTATAATTGCTGCCCATTTATGCTTCACCCGTAACTTCGTGCATTAAAGGTGGTCGGTTTGACTCTTTTCGATCTTCGCCGCTTGGGAAAAGTATGCGGTGGTTCTCTCGCCTCCATCATAAATGTCTGATCATATCTAGGTCGAGAAGCTAGGAATGGTTGGAGTGAATGGGGGGAAATTTCCCGCCATTCGCCAACATCTCGCTGAAAACATCGGTGGTGCCTACAAGGACATGGATCTTTCGTCAGAAAGCTCTTTTGTATCTATCTGCTACTCCTCCTAATGGACACATAGGTTTGATGAATTCCCCGAACAAGGAAAGGTCGATCCCGAAGCGTGTGAGCCTACTATTTATTGCATTCGCCACCCGGAAAGTTGACACTTACACCCTGAAGACAAAATTGCCATCGATAAGATGCAGCCTGGCGAGGCCGTTATCATCTTTACACCCGATAGTGAGTGCACTCTGCGATTGCTGAATACCTAAAGGACCTCCTCTATCTACTCTATTCAAGGTACCCATTACCCTATCGCCCTCTATGCCATAGAGCGTGGTATCCATGTCCTCGTCACCAAACCAGCTACACAACTTCTCTCTCATCACAATGACCTCATCGCTGCCGCAAAAAAATACAATGTCATCTGCTTTGTTGAGCATCACAAACGGTATATCCATCAGCGCCACAATGTAACTTCTGAATGACTCATTGTCTTTTGTTTAGTTTCGATCCTGTATACAGTGACGCGAAGGCCCGAGCGGCCACCCTCGGGGAGTTTAACTATTTTAATGCCTGGATGAGCCAGCCCAAAAGTCAGCTTGAGACTTTCCGTGCATGGGCGGGCAAAGATTCCGACATCAGGCAAGATAACATTTATGCCCTCACACAAAATGACTCATATTCACCCATATGATAGTTATTATCTGTCTTCGCATCACATAGATATATGCTGTTGGATTCTTCAGGACATTGCTATCCCTACCCGCGTTGTGGCCAGTGCTGCGACGGGGATAGCTACCAGTGAGCCATATAACTGTGTCCCCCAGACCGAAGACACAATCACTCTTCTCGTCGACTGGCAATCTATCAAAAGCCCAAAGCATAAAGGGACCGCTGTATACACTGCTAGCTGGACGGCTCCTCTGAAAGCTGGAGTACATTCCGCACAACACTGGTATTATATGGGAGAGAAGGTTCGTTTTGACCCACAGTCGCGGTGGCTATATAGCCCCTGACCCTTTGCACTCAGGGCGATATCTCGGTGGATCAGGCTCATCGTGGGTACGACGTGACTGTTGACGATGCGGGGAAGTCCTGGTACAATCCGTTTTAGTAGGTCCCTGATGCATTTTTGCAACTGTGATGCTGATGACAGGTCCATCGCCATTCTAGCATGAAGTATTCTCCGTCCGAGAGCGGGCACTTCGACGGTCAGCGCGGGTATGGCTATGTTTCCATTGAGAAGTTCATCGACGCCGCGCGAAGCGTGAATGCGGGACTCGCCAAGCCTGAAGAGTACGATACTCATGGATTGCCCACCATTGCGAACACTGTTCTGACGACCGCTATCTTGAACGCTGGCCGTATTAGTTTGGACGAGAAGAGGCCTGTGGGAATCAAAAGAGATGGCGACACCTGGGCTCTCGAGTAGGTCCGCTCATGCGGTTAGGAACTGCAGACGCCCCCCTCGACCGACAGGTTAGGAAATGACAAAGGAGCCGCCGCCTAGTAACATTATGATGTAATATGTCGAATGCAAAGTATAGAAACTTCGAAAACGAGTCGGATCCGTCCACCGAGAAACGGTCCATGGACAGCAAGCAGCTCCAAGCACTTACAGCAATACAAGCTATTTTTTCAAGGTTGGTAATCAATGATCCCGGAAATTAAGACAGTCGGCAAGCTGTCGCAATGCATAACACCACCAGCCATTCATAGAAGCCATCTGAGCATTTGATTAACGAATGTCAAACGCTTCCTGATGGTATGATCATCTGTGGAAACGTAAGAAGTAGTTTGTGAGGACACAAGGGACCACAAGACCACGGACCACAGGCGTTCCCTCAAAATCCATTTACCAGAAAAAGCAAACACGTATGATGGTGGCGGTAACTGACGAGCTCCTGTTTTATGGTTATAGTGCGTGAGAGGCTTCCAGAGATAAGTAGGCCACAATATTTCCACAATCACGACAGGAGAGCACAGGTAATCAGGGAGGATGCAATTTTGGGTTGATATTGATGATTGTAACAAGTGGCTGGAGAGGTGCAAGTGTCAGGAAAGCCCTTCAGGCTCTTGAGATGGTACGAGGCGGACAGCCGGTATAATGAGGGTGCGGAAGAATATGTAAGACAAGTATAAAGGTAATAATGTGCAGGTGAAGTATAAAAAAAGCCCTTACGAGGGTTGTCGATGACGGCAGGACCAAAAAAAATGGAGCTGACAACGCACGATGTCAGATTGGTCCGTAAGGGCGGGAGGAAAGTACGTGGATGGGAAAAATAAGATATACTATAGAAGAATGAATTGCAGCTGTCGAGTGTAATGGTACTTGCGGAATGAAAGTTGGAGGGGGGATGATGGTGGATGATTGATTGCATAGAGAACAAAAAGGGGGCAGAATGAGTGGAAAGTCGCGAGGGAGTACTGTATACGACCGATAAAGATGACAGGAGGGGACGCAAGGCGGTAGCTTCCTTCAGTGTCAAGATGAAGAAAGCGGGGTTTTGACCCACAAATAGGTTGTACGCCTGCCGAGAGATAGTGGGGATGGAGTGAAGGTGAACGATTGCGAGGGAAATGCATGGTTGATTGAGTTGCAGAAAGAGAGAGATGGTGCGAGGATGTCGGTGCGACGTGTATTGTTATTACATTTTGCGTGTTTTGAGAGAAGACTTGATATTGCGAAACCGAGTACAGATGATGCTATGACACTAACGCAGCTCGAGGAGAGACATTGTTGATGTTATGGAGCGCGGGACGACCAAATGCCACGAAATCGTGTGGAAGGAAGTGATCCGGGGGTGTTTCTACACGATGTTTATTAATCACTGGTTCAAACGTTGAAGACATGTTTTCTTTGTCGTCAGACGAGTGCACGCTCGAGAGATGATCGCTGGAGAAAGCTGGCGTGGACGGTGTAACGGGCATGTCATCAGACAAGTCAGATACAGAGGTTGAGCAACTTGTGGGTGTGCTGAGGGTTGACGCCGGGGAACGTTTGGGAGTGACTGGTAGGGAAGGGATGGAATGTCGAACGAAGTGGCCGCCCTGGAGATAGTACTGAACGACGAACGTTGCGGCCTTGGAGTAGAACGCGTAGGAATACTTTTTGACCAGGGTTTCAGAAAGATCGTTAACATGCTGTGACAAACGGACGTCAAGGTGCTCAACGACCTCCATAGACTCCTCAGTTTCCTCCCAAACACGGCGAGGTTTCCCGCACAAAAACCGCGCAAGCGTCAGCGCCGCTAATGCAATAGTGGATGGCGTGTACGAGATGAACTCCCGGTAAAACAAAGTGATTTCCATAAGGAATCGTGCGACGTGTTGAACTTTCGGCTCCTCCATAATCGGCCCACAGCACATGAGCCTAAGCCAGGCTTCGGCGGTTGGGTGGCCAAGCGTCCACTGAATGGTTGACAGGACGTGACCTTCCATTTGAATGAAGGCAGACTCCTCATAAGTTTCGCGGCAAATTTGTGCGAGGTCCTGAACGGTAGGAACACGCTCCTTTGCGTCCTCGAACTTGGCAGCAATCCAGAGGGCGGCACAGCCAACTAGTTGATAGTGCTTGATGTAAACAATACGGCGGGACACATAACGATCCACAATGTTGAGGGTAAGGTAAAGGGTTTCGGGGCGGAGTCGAAAGGTGAAGTGAATCTCCACAAGGAAGTCGACAAGACAAGGTCTCATGTGCCATCGAATTTCTGGTTGTTGATCCATGGACTGGGCGGAAGACATGGTGAATCGCTAAGGGGCGACTGGATTAAGCGAGGATGAGAATTGATGGGAATGGAGATGACTGACCTCCATATCATGCATGTAGTACTGGATCTCTTCACGGTATTCTTCCTCAAGTAAAACGCCTTCTCTGCGTAAAGTCAAAATCTGAGCCTCGCGTTGGCGGTGCTGTAACATGGCGGATTTTGCGGAGCGGGGAGTTTTGCGTGCGTGACCATTTGATGGGAGAAGAGGGGACTTGTGGGATTTGGAAACGCCATGGGGAGAGGGACGCTTCTTGGGATAGATGAGAGAATTGCGAGAGTGTTTGAAAGCTGCGGTAGAAACGTCTTTCATATCTGATTCGAGCGAGTGAACGATCGATTTCGGGCTAGGAGGAGAAAAAGAATGAGCAACGGGTGTGGCGTGAGGAGACATAGTAAAGTGGCCAGAGTGTGGCACAGAAAGTCACGTTTTGCGGTGACAAACAAAGTTACGGTCAAAACACTCACAGATGGCAAAGAAACTGGGTTCATGCGACGACGGGTAGGTCTATATGAAGTGGGTGTGCGATAAGACACACGACTGAAAAGAGAGGAAGTCGTCAGCGTTGATAGTCGTGAGCTGCTCAGGGCAGAGAAGGGAAGAAGGAAATCAAGAGGACGACGAAACAGAGGACGACGACATTGAATGTGAGGGAAGAAGAGAGGACAAGGCCTGAATATAAAAAGTACATTCCAAATGGGGACTGCCGGGTCAGGTTACCATCAAATGGTACCCGTCACATCGTCACATATTTCCATCCGGTCCGGCCCAGAACACGTTTCGCGACGAGCAAAGAAATGACGTACCAATTGCACTAATATCACTCCAGTCAGCGTACATACAAACCGTCTGCCAGACACCACTCACCACCGGAATCTGCTCACGTCTGCTACGTAGTCAGTATATATCCCTCGCAACAAATAGACGCCACGCACAATCAAGCAAAGAGAATGGTGCGTATTAAAGGCGTATTACAGGAAGGCGAATAGGAGACCAAAAGAGTGACTGTGGGTGAGGAGACGAGACGAGACGGCGACCGACGAGTTTATCGCCACGAAAGCTGAGAAGCGGAACGCTCGAAGTGAACCGAGCCTGTCCGATGGTGAGCTGGTGAGCAGAGGGATGGAAGCCTCTGACTCGACGAGGGAGGGAAACAGAAGGTCGGGGGAGGAAACAAAGGATGGAGTCGAGTTCACACACGACACTTTTCAAGGACGACGATGGGCGCAAGGCGTGGTTCGCTTAAACCACTATAATAGCACCCATATCCAGGCTCAGATAAACATTCAGTCCCTATTTTGATTTCCACCACCACGTTCCCTGCCTGCAGGCAGAGCTCATGTCAACTTTCTGTCTAGATTACGTAACTATTCCTTCTTTTCGGTATCCTCCCAAATTACCTCCCGCCGTTCATCCTTGCTCTGTTCTGTCCATCGCACCATGCAAGCTGCTTTATCGCTCTTTGTTCGCTAAGTCTCAGATACTCGCTACACCTTATTTCATCTTTCTCAACGCTCCATTTAATGTCCATTCTCGCCCATCAGTCACTTCTTATCGCATCATTCGTCTGCATCCCCATAATTACTACTACTGATCTTCTCACGTACATACCTGTCCTAGCCTTTGCACCATGCTCGCTAGTGTAAGCGGCGTATCGAATTCTTCAAATAAATGCCAGCAATGTACGTGTACGTGCATAGCAATCTACTAACTCCACCAAACGTTACTGCAAAGGACGTACATCCTCAAAAGGTTGCACGTCGAAATTCATGAGAACTTTAATGTACATCAATTAAGCGGCCTTGTTTAATTCGCTTGCGGTACAGGCACAGGTACAGCGCCGGCGGTGGTGAGGCGCATCGACGGCTGAGGCGATTCGTCGGGGTAAGCTTCAAGGCGACTCGGGTGATATAAGTGAAGATGTGATATAAGGTGATAACCTCGGAGCTTCTCCACATGCGCAAGGCACTGTTTTTCGAGCGACTTCAAGTTCTCTCATACATGGCTCTTCAAAGGATTCATGAATCTGGTGCTTCCTTCGGGAATTTGACATGCGTGATCAATTTATTCATTCCCGTGTAGCAACTATAGAATCAGAAAGGGAAGTAGATTAATTTTTGCGCACACCACGGCTTACCGCGGCCGAACGAAATTGGAAATACGAAGGCACTTTAAAAGGCGTTAAAAGCTGGGAGCCCCAGGGCCAGCGTGGTATGGTGGCCCGAGCTAGCGCTCGCGCTCCGCTTTTCGTTTCCATCAGATCAAATTTGAAACGGATTTTCTTCCTCCCCGAGCGCATTCAGGGATCAGAACAGAACTCCAAGAAAATATGAGAATTTATTGTGGTAGTGGAAAACTTTCTGACAGTCTGTAGGTATATACAGAAACGCCTGTCAGACAATCCACACATGTACAAGCTTGTACATGTATGGTGTGGGTACGTACAACAATAAAGTCAGTTTTCGCATCCACAAAAAAACTGCTATTGCGCATTACGGCCTGTAATACTTTGCAAGGGCTCTTCATATGACGTGTTACATATGGAATTTATGGCAATGCAGGCACACGTGTTGTGCCCAACAACAGCTGATACACAAAGAGCAATGATGGTTTATGTGATAGAACAAAAAAAGGAGGGATATCAATATGAATTGGGCGTGTAACAACCATGAAGAGTGAGGGAAGGCAAAATAAGATATCGAGATGGATAGATGTCCGAGTCACGTCATTGCTATAGGTCTACTCTCGATGGGTGCCACCCATGAGAAGTGTCATCAGATCATGGGCTGGTTGTTGTGACGAATTGGATCCATGGTGCTGCATATGTGGAGGTAAGATATGTGGCATCATGTGCGGAGGTAGCTGTTGCTGCTGCTGACGCATTGACAGCATAGGCGGCATTTGGCCACCAAGAGTCTGTTGACCCGGGAAAATGCCCCCTGAACCTCGCAGCCCCCCCATGCCACCCACACCTAGAATCTGGTTTTGCCCAGTGGTGCGCAAGTCCAAGTTGGGATGCCCACCCATAGCCAGATGGGTGCCTTGACCTTGTAGTTGATGTGGGCCTCGGATCGGTGGTGTCCCTGTGTATCCGATATTGCCTCCAAGAGGGTAACCGTTGAAAGGTTGTTGTTGATTAGAGTTATTCACTTGTAAAGCGCCGAGTAACCCAGGATTCGGCATACCAGGCATCCCGACAAATTGCGAAGGTTCATGAGGCGGCCGTCCCCCAAGATTAGCAAGTCCAGGGGGTAGTCGCTGTTGAGGGGATGGGTTATGGTTTTGTTGATGGGACAGTGGCAACGGGCCGCCACGGTACTGATTTGATTGTAGTGGGGCCCCGGAATTACGGCCGGTTTGTTGGCCATACATAGCTGGAGGACCTCCAGAATATAGCTGCTCGAAGTTGCGTTGCTGCTGCGGGGGAAGTCGGTGTTGAACACTGAACTGCAAATCAACGTTGAACTGCGAATCTTCAATGTTTTCAGAATACATCTCGCGGTTTCGAGGAGGCGGAGCTGATCGTAGCCCTGGTACCATACCATCTGGGACAAAGTTCCGGTCATCGAGACGACTCTCGTATAATGGCTCCAGGCGATTGGGATGTATGTGCTGCTGCTGCTGCTGATTTTGGGCCTGTTGTTGCTGGAGAAGGAGAAGGTTGGTCTGAGGCTGTGACCCAAATCCTCCATTGTGGGACATGGGTGCCATACTTGGATGGAGGGGTCCACCTCTGGAGCCCTAATAAAAACAGCGAGGTGAATATGAAGGTTTACGAATTCAGTAAAAGGAGAGTTGCTGACCTGCGCTGAACTGCTGAGCATTGCATATATTTCATCCATGGCACGAGGATCAGGTCCATTTCCATGATGGGTATGGAAGCTATGTTCCTGTTGTTTTTGATTGCCTGGCCCAGGAGAGGAGGAAACGAGACCTGAAGAAGTCTTCGGCAAAGCAGGTACGCCCTCTCGTCCTTTAGCATCAAAAAACTTGGCAAATCTGCTGCCTTTATTTGCAGAGTACCCATTACCATTATCCAGCGACGTAGAGTCAGAGAATTGAGGGTGGTCGATTGGCGGAGTAAACGCAAGCCGTTCTGTCGTTGGTCGACGGTTCCCCTCAGGCGTGATGACATGACTATTCAACTCCCTAAGATCTTCCAAACTATGGGGAGACCGGCCTCGTTCTTCAAAGGCTGAAAATCCAGGCAGTGATCGAAGAGCATCGGCTTTGGCTGGGATATGTTGATGAGAGTCTGGTTGATGAGGTCCTAAAGTCGGTAGAGAACATGTTTTCGATCAGAATTAGAGTGAAAACAGAAGATCTGGAGATACCCACCATTTGACGCGGCATTAGGATTTGTATTTTGCGATTTTCGGGCAAATGCTAACAGACGAGATCCAACGGGAGGGTTGAATTGGGCGGAATCACGGGGAACCTCGGCGATCTGCGGCGCTGGTTCTTGTATGAGGGGGTTATGTTGGGTATGTTTTTCGAGGGGAATTCGAGCCGAGCTCGCCGAGGAATCCTTGTCACCAAGGAGAGAGAGTAATATGGGAGCAGTGGCTACTGATTGAGCATCAGGCTGAGGGGAGGTCTGGACAGGAGGAGTGGGCGTAGCTCCGTTAGAAAGAGGAGGTCGAGCATTGAGAGTAGGTTCATGCAGTGCCAATCCATTTGAAGTAGAAGGAGAATAAGCTTTTGCGTTCGTCGACTTCTCGTTTACCTCTGTGTTCCGAGAGTTATCGTCAGAATCATCCGTCGTCTTCTTCTTCTCTTCCTCCCGCTTCATGAGCAGCCGGAACAGCTGTATCTCGTCGAGGTTATTACCGTTACCATCCGGTTTGGGAGAGGATTCTTGAGTAGTACTCGCGGTCTCTGTCCCCTGACTAGTGGGTACGCCAACTTTGTCTTTCATTTCCTTCTCCTTCCTTTCCTTCTTCCACGCTTGAATGCCATCGAGTTCTCCGTCACCTATTTTACCACCGAGGATGCCAGCACTTGGCGATGACGGAACATAAGTATCCATCCAAGCAGGTTCTTTCTCTTTCTCTCGTTCTCTGTCCTTGCGGTCATCGCGGTCTTTCACTTCATCAACTCCATGTTTCCTATCACGTGGACCTAGTCGCTTCGTTCGATTCTCGCGATCTTCAGCGGCTACCCAACGACGGTCAGCAGGATCCAGCACAACATCTTTATGTCTCTCGGATCGCCTTGAAGCGATACGCTCATCGCGTTTCCCATCATCTCTCCATCTGCGAGGATCATCGTCAAGCTCACGTTCAGGCTCACGCTCCCTGCGAGAAGGTGAGTTTTCCCGTCGTGGCCTTGAGGAATCGCGGGCACGAGATTTGGCACGTTCATTACGTCCACTCTCGACACCTGTAAAAGAGTGTGAGAAACAGTAGGTAGAGATAGCATTAGTTTACACTCACGTTCATCCCGACTGGCGCGTACATCCGGCCCTAAAAATATGTCAGAGGTAGCAACACAGTGAAAGGGCATACATACCCTTCCTCCAGTCTTCACTGACCTCCCCTGCCTTCTTTTTCATAGTATCTCGAGCATCTGCACGCCGCGAAGAACCCGGAGGCATTTGTGTTGGGCCAATTGCTCTACTACTAGAGGCTGCACTCAGATGAGGAGCTGCATCTCGTTCCTTGGTCCTAGCATTCGAAGGGAGAGCAAGTCTGTCGCGGTCATACTTGTCCGAGAGCTAATACAGAGTCATAAAAATTATAGTCCAATAGGTAAAGCCTTGAGTACATACATGTCTGAGCCTTTCGTGCCCTTCTTTATCTCTGATATCCCTTTCACGATCTCTATCTGCCTCTCTCTCGCGATCGTTCGCTCGCAAAGATTGATGTTTAAAGTTCCCCATTTGAGATGGTTGGGAAAGAGCCGACCTAAATGTAGGACGTGGGGGTGTTTCTGCGCTACACTTCAGAAAAAATGACAACAGTAGCAGAAGAAGGTTACCTCCATCCTCCATATCACGCCTGAACCTGGGAAAGAGAACAATTTTCCAGGTCAATAAATACTGTAAAGTGAATATAACGACATACGTACCGCCTTTCCCTTGCACTTCCAGGCGTTGTGGGTTCAGCTTCTTTCTTCAAGAGATTCTGTTCGTTCTCGCTCCTGCATAGTCACTCAGTAAAGGCCGCTCGTATGGGCCGAACCTAAATTCCATGATGAAGATCTTACCCAAACCATTCCTTTAACTCTGGCATGCCAGGCGGCAACTGTACCAATGGTGACTTTGATAAAAAGAGAATTTGAGCTCGAGTATAGATCCTCATGAAGGGGTATAGACTGTTGGCTTTTTCCGAGATGGTAGGAGGTTGGGTTTGAATAGCATCGTCGACGACGACGCCGTCAAGGGATAGAGTCAATTCGTCAACCGCATGCGAACCTATCGTGTTGTTTGCTGAGATTGCTGCCATGGTACCAGAGTGAGAGATGATGGGTGGTAAGACGAGGCAGACCAAGTGGCAAGAACTCCTTCGGGACTTGAAATATTCAATTTGTCAGGGCCACCAACACTTGCCGGTGGACATGTTCCCTGCCCCAAACCTTACCCTCAAACACTTCATTCTCAAACAAAGGGTTTTAAATTTCTATCGACGTGTTATTCGTGCATCTCGAGGTAATTTTTTGCCTCCCGATGAACTCAACGTTATAATTGACCTTTTCTTCAGTCATTCCAGACCCCGTGACAAGGAGAGAGACCATCGCTTGGATTCGGGGGGAATTTGAACGAAACAGACAATTGACAGATGCAGTGCGCTCGCTCTCTTTCCTAAAACTTTTAGAATAACATTTTATCTAGTCCGTCATCGAAGACAAACTGAACGTAGCCCAGCGAGAAATCAAACAGATTTTACGCTCATAACCATTGGGTCAGTAGCCTCCTCTGAAAACTGTCATTGCACCTGCCGCAGTTTATAGTTTCATGGGCTTCAGTTACACATTAACATTGATTTGCGCATAGGTGTTAGGCTTATATGGGTTCAACCTTCTGTATGTAGTAAGTAGCTCCACACGTGAAGTTTGAGCAATTACACAGAATCCCGGAATCCCATCACTAGAAGGTCAGGAGACCACTCAAGCGCTAGAGGCATACTACAACACAAGAACTGGTGCCTCACTTCTTCCCATCTCTTCTAGCTTGCCCTTTTCCTTGATTCATGGAAGTCTTTATGCATAACGTCGGTTTTGATGTTTCACAGAACCAACTCACGACGGAGCTAGCTATAATTTTCCACGGCCCTCGTTATTCACACCTCTCCTCCGTCCCGCTCAATTTTCATGTCTACCTTTTCAAAGACAAGAAAGGACGCAACCCTCATAGCGGCGCTGGGAGGTTAACGTTACCCAGTGAAGATATCGGCAGGCAGTTTCTGGGCGAGTATGGAGAACAATCCATTGGCAGAAGGTTCAATCTGACAATACGCAACCGATCGATCAAGTTCACGAACAGCAAGTTCACGCCTCGTCACGAAGTCTTAGAAAGCATTGCTCGAGGTCCTTACATTGACCCCAAAGCTGCCGAGGAAAAGGAGAGGGTAGACCGCATTTTCCGTGAGGAGAAAATAATGGTCCACGCCTTGCAATTCGGTTGGATTTGCAGGGATTTCGTGTTCTCAGTCGAGTGGGAATATTTCCCTGCTGATTGCTACCTCTCTTTCGATAATGAAAGAAGGGAGATTAGGATCAGGATTATACGACCGGGGGACACTACTCTCGCTATTGCTATCCGTTTCAACAACCTGGAGACAAAATCTGCATATGCTTCGGTTCACGGAGAGCCGGTGATTCTTTTAACTTTAGAATCACCGCCTACATTCGAATCTGAATCGGCCGAGGCCAACACGCCTCGCAAACGTTTTCACGCTCTCCCGATAGCAGAGCATGCCAGCGTCTCACCCTACGTCTCTCAAGCGGTACGCCTTGTCTGCAGGTCACACGAGGGCCCTGGGAAGTTCCGCAAACTTAGCAGGGATGCGGGGCTTCATCGTATCAGCGACATCGAATACTTTATCGATCGGCGCGAACTTTTTTCACCTCAAGTTAGGCGGCAACTTGACCTCTGGCTGAAATCATTAAATTGGTGCATTGCATTTCAAGTGGAGTCGCTCTTAAAGAGCCTGTCGCTTGACATGACTGAAATGCTTGCGCTTATGCCCCATATCGTACAGCTTACGAAGCTGAAAGGAAAACGATACACAGCAGCGATGTTGGCTCAGTTTGGGCCACGAGCAAATGAATTGTACTGGGATGATGACGATGAAAAGAAAGAGACCATTCTGGACTGCTTTTCCCGTGCTAAGAATGACTTCGAGGCACATTTTTACTCCCTGGAACCGAACGATCCTAGTCTTTTCCAAGCATATCATGTTGAAATTACACCAACTACCATGCGATTAAGTGGTCCTCATCCAGAACGGTCTAATAGGATTATCCGCCAATATCACTCCGACAATCATGAATCATTCCTGAGGGTCAGCTTTGTTGATGAAGGCCGTTTGCATTACCGCTTTGATCGAGATGTGGATGGGCCAGCCTTTATCCGGGATCGTGTTGGACCTTTTCTATTGCAAGGCTTGCGCATTGCTGGCCGTGATTTTCAATTTCTGGCCTATTCTCAATCAGCACTGAAAGAACACGCTGTGTGGTATGTCTTAGGTAACATATTGAAAGCATGCTTACGGGCCAGTTGTAGGTTTGTGAAGCCGTTTCGCGACCATCAACAAAAATATGTCAATGCCAGTGCTATCATCAAGAGTATAGGCTCTTTCGAGAATCTTCAGTTTGACGCGAACCTCATGTATTGTCCCGCAAGATACGGAGCACGACTGTCCCAAGCTTTCACCGCAACGGACGTATCCGTTGCTGTTCATCCTGAAGAAGTCATCTTGATAGACGATATCAAGACAGAATTCGGTAATTATTGCTTCACAGACGGTGTGGGGACTATGTCTAGGGAGCTGGCAATTGGTGTTTCGAAAGAGCTCAAGTCTCGCCGCGTACATGGCCGTCACAGGAAGGGTCATGCCCGGGCCCTCCAGATTCGTTTCCAAGGATCAAAGGGCGTGCTCAGTGTTGATCATACTCTGCACGGTCGTGCGATATGCCTTCGACCGTCGATGATCAAGTTCAATGCCACTTCCCAAGATATAGAAATTGCACGAGCTTTCGACAAGCCGGGTCCCTATTTCCTTAATCGCCCGCTCATCATGCTCCTCGAGAACCTCGGTGTGAAATACGACGTTTTCAAAATTTTTCAGGATAAAGCTGTTCGTGAAACGGAAGAGTCGACGCAGTCACTCGAACGAGCAGCGCGCATGTTTGAGACCTATGGTCTAGGCACCTCCTATCGACTCACGTCCGTGATGCTGAGTTTAGCTAAATTGGACATTGACAATATTCATGACAACAAATACTATCAGCAGATACTGGATTGTGCGATCCATCACGTCTTACGTTTGCTAAAGAACCGTGCTCGTATTCCTATCCCGGACGCATGGACTTTGGTAGGTGTGGCCGATGTCCACAACTACCTCCAAGCAGGTCAAATTTTTGCTTGTATTAAGCCCACCGATGGCCCTGTCATATATCTCGAAGGACCCGTTGTGATTTCTCGATCTCCCACCATCCATCCCGGGGATGTCCAAATAGCCCAGGCCATTGGGGTACCACCACCTGGCTCATGTTTTGCTCAAGAACCATTGTTTAATACTGTCGTATTCAGTGTGTTAGGTGTGTGAAAGCTTGCTGTATTTTATCATGATTACTGATCAGTGAAGTAGGCTCACGACCGTTGCCCTCTTGCCTAGGTGGCGGTGATCTAGATGGCGATGTCTATAATCTCATCCCTCTCAATATGCGTCCCGAGTTCAAAATTCCGATGACCCGGGATCCTGCAGTCTATGCACCTGCTTCTAGGAAACTTCTTGACCGCCCAAGTACAATGGCTGACGTCGCTGAGTTTGTGATGGAGTATATCAACAGCGACGTTCGTGACTGTTATTTTCGCTACAATAATGTTTCTTACGCTCTGATATCAAGGTCGTTGGAATCATAGCTATAAATTGGCTCATCATTGCAGACCAAAGTCAACAAGGAATATTCGATGAACGCTGCTTAGCGCTCTCAAACTTGCATAGTGACGCGGTTGACTATCCCAAGTCTGGAAACCCCGTCGCTCTCGGCCGCATCCCCAAGCTTCTGTTTGCAGCAAAACCCGACTGGAATGCCCCAGAAACTGTCAACGCCGACAGTGCTCGATATTACAAAAGTAATCGAGCCATTGGACGACTCTTTCGGGACATTACACTCCCTGCCAATGTGAGCCCTAGCAAATACCCACGACGTCGAAAATCAAGACGCCAGGGTGCCGACGAGTTATCTAGTGCAATGAACAACCTATCTATGGCCGACGATGAAGACAGTGCTAGCTTTATCCAAGAAGTTGTCCGCGAACGAGTGCATATGTTTATCGATTTATCTGAACAGGATCCTGCCGACACAACTTCCAAGCAGGTTGAAGACGTATTCCAGAGATATGTCGCTGAACTAAGTTCTATCTGCACAACATACAGTCTCTCATATTCGCGGCCACTCACAGAGGAAGAAGCTATGATAGGGACAATAGTACAGAAAACCTCTCAGCCAAGGCAACGCCAGGACATGACAGCGAAGCTCAGAGAACGCACTGACGTACTTGTGCGGAGCATACGAGGGGAATTGGCAGGTGATGATGAAGTTCTGGAAGATTACCTGCAGAGAGCGTGGCTGGCATGGGAATTGTCTATTGCTAGAAGGAATTTGTTCGGCGCAGAAAGTTTTGGATGGGTGGCTCTTGGGGCAATCTTTGATGCTGTTAAGGAAATCGAGGATGCACAGCTCGAGGAATCGCGCAGCAGGTTTTATTGACGCACAGAAGTCATTATTACAAGACAATTATACAATCATGGAAGTTTTTGCACAGAGCATGACCAAAGTATGCCTAAAATTCCCCAAAAATCAACATGGGCGTATTGAGGGCCCGTTATTGTGGGAAATACCAAGTCAAGTTAAGCTTGATTTCGAAGAACTAGGATTTATTCAGTAATCATTCAATCCTAGATAGTTACCCTTACTGAGTATCACTGAATCACCCCTATGTCGAGTACGATAATCGTTAATATCTCGATCAATGTGCTTCAGAACACCTACCGGAGGAACATCTTGCTAATATACCGATCTTTGTTCACAGGTTTTTTGTTCTTCCCTTTGGGAACCTCTGTCCACATCTAAATAAACCGTGTCAAGACAGATCAGAGATAGCACAGTGTAGAAATCTAACCTCCTTCACGTTCTCAAGAACCTTCAACACGCGATTAGTCCGACTCAGTGCCGAATAAGCACTACTTACCATATTGCTATGTCGGTCAAATGCCTTTACGCGAGCGAGAAGCTTCTTGTTGTTCCGTAATGAGATGAGGACCTGGGCGTGGTTTCGTACCGCTTGTTGAAGAACAGACAGCGGTCCCTGCGAGATTTCATGCTCCTCTAATTGGCGAAGCTGGGCCTCATCCAGCTCTGACTTTGGAACATGGACATATTGACTGAGATATACGATGTGAGCCAGGATTCCAACAAGTCGCGAACACTAACCTCATCTTCGCCGTTCTGTGGAAGTTGAATCGATTGTTTGGTGTTGCCAAACAAAAACTTTTTTGGGTGCAATTTCTGTTACTTGCGATCACTAACCGAATTTTCTTCTACTGGCGCTATGGGTCGTTTAAAACAGAAAGGAAAAGCAGGCGCAGCCAAGGCCTATGTAACTCGCTCTGCCGCAGTCAAAAAGCTCCAATGTTCGCTCGCAGATTTCCGCCGGCTGTGTATTCTAAAAGGTGAGTTTATGCGACGATTCGATCGTATTTTGTCCAGAGCCTGACCTCTGCGTAGGCATATTTCCTCGAGAACCGCGAAGCAAAAAGAAGGCCAACAAGGGCTCCTCTGCACCTACATCTTTCTATTACGCCAAGGATATTGCATACCTTGCTCACGAGCCAGTGCTGAAGAAGCTACGAGAACATAAAGCCTTTGCAAAGAAACTCTCTCGTGCGCTTGGTCGTGGCGAATGGAGCAGTGCAAAGTCATTAGAGGACAACAAGCCTGTATATCGATTGGATCATATCATAAAAGAGCGGTGAGCAACATGTTTAGTCTGCCTGATTATTGAACCAACCGTTCTAGATACCCTACGTTCATCGATGCTGTTCGCGATATAGATGACGCCCTCTGTATGGTCTTCCTATTCGCTTCTCTGCCGTCCAACTCTCGTGTCCCGCCGGAGCTCATTGAAAATTGTGTTCGTTTATCTGCTGAATGGCAACTCTATGTGATGCATTCACGCTCGTTGCGCAAATCATTTCTCTCTATCAAGGGAGT
The DNA here is from genome assembly GCA_018221635.1 of Tephrocybe sp. 10521TJB. Lineage (NCBI taxonomy): Eukaryota > Fungi > Basidiomycota > Agaricomycetes > Agaricales > Lyophyllaceae > Tephrocybe > Tephrocybe sp. 10521TJB. The sequence goes on along the minus strand of JABAJS010000001.1, from coordinate 665,195 downwards.
ATATTATCAGGCCGAAGTAATGGACCAAACTGTTACATGGCTTGTCCCCTACCAGTTCACCCAAAATGTTAGTAACGCCTTTTTGTTCAATTTGTTTTGATGTTCATGGTCATTTTAGATTCCCACTGACGTGGATGTCCGTGTCATGTTGACATTCTTGGAACTGTATCAAACGTTGCTGGGATTCGTATTCTTCAAACTCTACACGGAGAGTGGCCTCGTATACCCCCCTCTATTGGACATCAAGAAGGACGAGGGAGGTGCTGGTGTTGGTGCTTTCAGTCTGCAGGATTCTGCCAAAGCAATTGATCATAGATCTGCCAAAACAAAAACGGTCGAGGTCGCCGGGCGGACAATATCTGGCAAGGATGTTCGTCAAACTATTAAAAGTATCAATATCGCAACCGCCACCTCTGATGCCGACGTTGATATGCATAACCTCGATGCGAATGCAGAGGAAGCAGAGGAAGAATTCATTATCCATCCATCGACTTCCGAACCCCAAACATCTGCCTCTCTCCCTACCCTCAAGTCGTTGACCGATCTGCCTCAAACGCTCTCCACGACGCTATTCACACCCTACACATTCTGGCTATCCAGAGAAACCTCTCGGTCAATCTTCGAATTCCTTGTACGCTCATTTGGAGGTCGTATAGGTTGGCCCGCATCTTCAGGCAGTGGATCTCCTATTGAAGAATCAGACGACTCAATAACTCACGTCATAATTGATCGGCCACTGGTTGTCGGGGCGAATGAGACGAATGCTGAACGGGAACGGCGACTGCGGAGAAAATACGTGCAGCCTCAATGGGTGGTGGACTGTATTAATGCGGGCAAGATATTACTTGAAGAGCCTTACGCGCAGGGTCAAACCCTACCACCTCATTTGAGTCCTTTCGGCGAGCTCCAAGGTGCTTACGATCCTGCGGTTGGACTTGTGGGTGAGGGCAAACCTATAGAGGAGATTGAGGAGGAGGAGGAGGAGGAGGATGAAGGCGAAGAGGATGAAGAGGAGGATGAAGAGGTGAACAGACCAGACCAAGTTGCGTTGAAGGCGGCTGTTATCTCTGAGGATCCGGCCGCTTTGAGAGCGGCTGAGTTGGCTGCGGAAGCAGCGGGCGTTGACTTCGGGACGTTTGAAAAGGAAGTCAAGAGGTCTCAGAAATTGTCGAAAAAGAAGGGGATGGAGGATGGAGAGGAAGACGCTGAAAAGGACATGAACAAGATGATGATGAGCAACAAGCAGAAGAAGTTGTATGAAAAGATGAAGTACAGCCAGAACAAGCGGAACAACGAGGTAAGCACTCCGATTGGGTATTTAAATTGGACTAAGGTCTTTTTAGCGTGCTGTTCTGGAGGCAAAAAAGCAGGCGATCCACAAGCAAAAGAGACGCGAGGCACGGACGAAGGGATAGGAATAGGGCAATCGGTTATTGTAATGATTGACTATATACATTTTGTGATCGTGATGTGGATTGGTCATTGTGTTGCTGTAAAATTATATTATCAAAGTCAGTTGACCTGTCCCTCGCTGCGGTCGACATTCATGGTAGGACGACCTGCTACGCGGGCCAAGCAGTCTCCTCCATCTCCAACGTATGTCAATTCTCCTCTCATCGTTGCTGAAACAACGACAACCCGTACCGAGGTTGTCACCACCACCACCACCACCCATTTCTTCTCCTTCCCACTCTGGCGGAAACGCAGCCCTGTTCCATCTCGTCACGACGTGCATTCTGGAGTCGATGAGCACGGGGTAGTTTCCTCTAGTGCTCGTTCCAGCTTTTATATGTTCGAGAAGGATTTGCCTCCGACACCTGACGAGTCCATCCTACCTTCAAGCCGGCTTGGTAGCACCTCTAACGATAAATCACGTCATACGCCTACCAAGCATAGACGTCTAGCTGATATCCATTCTCCTCCATCCACGCAGCCAACTGCGGCTCTCGCACATGCCTCGTTAGGGGTAGGGCTCTCTCACATCTTGCCAAACACTTCCCCGTCCCCGTCTTCGTCTTCCACTGAACTCAACACCATTACTTTTGCTAAATCTGTCCCCCATTCCTCGCCTAGTTCTCGACCAAGGCTTCATAAAAGCAAAAGTGCGCAGAAGCTTAGGGCTGTAATTTCATCGGACCCAGCAGTGACAGGCATCGCTACCGGAAACGATGAGCGCCGACGAAGCAGAGGCATATCTTTCACGAGTTCCACTTTACTCAATATTGGCAAGAATGATCTAAAAGGCGGAAACCATGAACGAAAAGAATTTACAGGTCGTCCGACATCTCCATCGTCTCACTCCACACCAAAGAGTCTTGCGAGAAGAGCTTCTTTTTGGTCGCGAAGAAAACTAAACCCCCACGATTCTGCAGACCTTTCCTCTTCGCACGAACAGCACCCAATGCCTCAAACATCCGTACTTCCTATCCCTCCACCAATATCTCCATTCAACGTGAATATCACCATCTCCCCATCTTCACCCCCTTCTGGTCTTATGCCTAGAAACACTCATTCTCGAGGTCTCTCTCGAAGCCATTCGGCACGCTCTTCTTTGAGGCCTGCCTTATCTCAGGAAGAGGATGCTCCGTTTACCCAACGCTCCAACCCGTCGGCGCCTGTTGCTTTCGATTCTGAATCCAACATTACGAGAGATAACGAAACAAACCCTCCGACTCCGAGACGCAGACTCCGCTCACAAACCAACCCTCCCCTTTTGCACCGCCTTTCTTTAGGTTGGCTTCCGTCGTCGTCGTCGTCGTCATCGTCATCGCCGACATCCTCCTTCTCCCGTCCTTCCATCCAGTCACCTGCATTCCCTCGTCCCCACACGAGTTCCAGTATCCTTGGAAGTCCTTCCAAGGGTAGATACTCTATCTCAACGACCGAGTCCCCTAGTTCTCGGTCATCTCGATTGTCGTTAGAGAGGGGCACACCCGTAGTCGTTCCTCTCCCTGCGGGTAGCGAGGAGCCCCTTGATTACTTGAATCGCCTTCAAGCAGCTGTCAACAAGGCTGAAATTGCAGGCATTCTGGCCTCAAGGTAAACCTAGTTTTCTGTGATGTTCTGTTATTGTCAACTGACATCTATATTGTAGTTCTGACCCTTTCTATAAACAGGCTCTCGAGACTCACATAGGGAATTTTGACTTTGTGGACGATCCTCTTGATGTCGCTCTTCGAAAATTGCTCATGGAAGTTGGCTTGCCGCGCGAAACGCAACAGATTGACCGTGTCATCGAGGCCTTTGCAAATCGATATCTTCAATGTAATCCTGCCTTATTCACATCCAATGGTGATTCCAGACTTGTCTTTAACATGACTACATGCTCAGTCAAGACTCTCAGACCATCCATACATCCTGGCCTTCAGTTTGATCATGCTACATACTGATGCATTCAACAAATCCAACAAGCGGAAAATGTCCAAGGCAGACTATATCAAAAACACGCGGCTTCCTGGAATTTTTCCGGAAGTGTTAGATGTAAGTCGTACATGAAAAGGACATGAAGTTGTCCTGCATTGACACGCCTTTCTTTAGTGTTTTTACGATAATATCGTTTTTGCGCCTTTCATATTCATCGAGGATCCATTAGACATCAATGGACAGCGAGGGGTTTCTCAACAAGGATCTAACCTTTCCCTCACTTCGGGTATAAACAATCTGGCTTCACCAGTCAGTCCAATCAGGAGAACGACTAAGGTAGATCCCTACTATCTCATCACCAACGTACGTTCCCCATCAATGAAGTAGAAAGCGTTTTGAAGTTTTTCTATCCTAGAATCTTCTCGGGCCACTTCGTATCGATGTAGAGACTCTGGTTCCGAAAGAAAACCCATATTCCTATGAAGGTACTTCCGGGCCTTGGGACGAAGCACGGCTACAACAATCATTTGCAAATGCCAACCAAGTTGAAGTCAGTGCTGCTGCCGATACTGGTCGGGCCCCTCCTTTCTTTGGTATCATGGCAGGTAATGGCTTCGCCGGCTCTGCTGGCAATATCGGGATGACCGCTCCATCAACAGCATCGTCTCCACCTGGGGACATATGGACGCTGAAATTAACAAAAGTGGGACTTTTGAATAGGAAGGATGATGTTCTGGAAGGTGGAAGAAAGGCTTCGAACCGCAAATGGAAACAGTGGAGTGTCCTCTTGACTGGTTCACAGCTCCTTTTCTTCCGCGATCCTTCCTGGGCCACCTCACTCATTTCGGTTTCTCCGGACGGACGCAGCCATTTCCCTCAGGCTTCCCTTTTCAGACCAGACGAATTGCTATCAGTTCGGGGTGCAATTGCGGTGTATGACAAGTCTTATACTAGAGTGAGTCTTTCAGAACGTTTGTATTTTCGTTCGCTCAACAGACGTGCAGTATGACCACACCCTCAGATTCTTGCTATCCGATGGCCGGCAAATACTTCTCCAGGCCCCAGACGAGAAGGAACTCAACGAATGGATTGCTGGGATCAATTACGCCAGTGCCTTCAAGACTGCTGGTGTGCGAATACGACCGCTGGAAATGTCAGGGACAGACGTCAAACTTACCGGTGTAGCAGCAGCTACTTCGCATCTTCATGACCTGCAAGCCCATTCGACGAAATCTCACGTCTGGAATGGTGACGCTCCTCAAGACTTGATGGGAATGCTTTCAAATGATCCAGAAGTAGCGGTGCATCGACCAACGCTCAGACGAAATTTTACAATCGTGACGAGCACAGACGATATGGATCTCGAAGTTCCCACAGCACCCGAAATCGATGGAGCGGAACAATTCAAGGCAACGTTTGACCAAGTTAAAGCGGACCTGGCGGCTGGATTATCGATGTCAGTGGACCATGGAGCCTTTTTGACCCCATCGATAAACACAGGCTTCCACTCGTCCCCCTCGTCTGTAATCTTACCTCGTAGAGAAACGACCCCGCTTCCATCAAGATCGTCCATCATACAGTCAAAGGTCGATGATTTGCAATTGCGTATCACGACCACACAGTCACAGCTTGACGCGAACATGAGATTCGTTCGAAACATCGCCGCTCTTACTCCTTTTCAGAAGTCTACTCGAGACCGACTTATGGTTGCCGTGCAGAATGTAGCCCAGCGTGTGACGCAGGCGCGTCTCGAGATTACGCGGCTCATCTGTCATCGTGACGTCCTGATAAACGATCTGGCATCCGAAGGGCGCTCTTGGAATAGGGCCAAAGCCATTGCTCTTCAAGCTGCCACCGAAACGCTTCAAAGTCGCCACGAGATCGTTCCTCGTATGACGCTTTCGCACCCTGCTTCGGATCCAATCGATATACCCTTAACCGCAGAAGGGCCTCTCTTCTCACATCACTTTGGCCCATCTCGTAGGTCTATATCCTCAATATGCGAGTCCTTCCATTCAGCGTTGGATTTTGGGCCGGATTGGCCGATGTCGGAAGATGCATCGTCAAGTTTTCTTGGCACTAGCCGTCTTTTTGACTCCCCTCCACCCAGTACACCGCCTTCCATCACCTCCCACTCCAGTCGTGGTGGCAACTCAGGCTTGTTGGAACAAAACTCTAATTTGTCTCCAAATATGATCCAGTATCATGCTGGGTCTCCGCCGACGGATGGAGAGTTTTCAGAGCATGAGAAATTCTATACTGCTCCTGAGGAGCCACATGAGGAAGCGGAGGATTGGAATAACACGCGTTGTGCGCAACGCGTGTCTTTGGTGAGACTTCCGTCAGACATTCAGTTCAAGTCGCGTTTTAGTCCGCAGAGACATATTTCTGCAAGGAACGCCCGGACTTAATTATGGAAGATTGGTTCATTGAACCATTCATGCATCATGGCTAGAACCAGCATGCACTATCTATCATTTAAATAACGTTGAAGGTTAGGACCATTTGGCATAGTAGAGTACAATAGATTTTGTACTAATAATACCCGTGTAATCAGTCACTAGTGTAGTCCTCGCAAGATCTTATGTACAGCTACCAGATTTTTTGATGCGGTCTGATGGCTCGTTCGTTGCCCAGTAACGATTAACGCACAAAATTTAGGTCAGTCTGCGTTGCCGTCGACGTCGTGAAGCTTCTCTAAGTTGATTATGTCGCAGGTTCGACCTTCCCCTCAGCATTCATGAGGATCGATCGCCCTTTTCTTATTAGTGCGCACACAGAAGTACTAGTACCCATCAGCCCTGCACCCTGCACATTTCGATGGAGGTGTGTGTATCACGACCAGGCAGACCACACTTCTCTTCGATACTACAACTAGTGTCTTCGCCCCGCCCCTGCTCGGCCGATTTCGAGAGCATGGAAGACATCCACGACTTGACGTCTCTTGTCGCTAGCAGCACTGAATCTATCTCTGACGCAGGCCACAGCATATCCTCCTCCAATACCAATCATTCCTTCAACACCCCGCTCCTTTGTTCTCCTTTGAATCAGTCCAACACACGTACTCCCTTGGCAAACTTGAGTACGAACTCGAAGCGGGCACGGTCCAATCTAGGCCGCAGTATCGATTATAGTGCTCCACAACGAACCATCCCTTCTCCAAAACTTCCAACACGTTCCAAATCTCTTGGTGGAAATTTTACAAGGCCTAACATGTCTAATAGTAGACAAAAACGCTTGTCCGCTATTGATGACGAACAAACCGCCCCTTTTTCGGATGTTAGCCACTCCCCTATCACCCAGCCTCCAAGGTCTCGCGCACACCACAACAAACTACGCCATTCTCTCCGCGACGGCTCTAATTTTCGGCGCACAAGTCTTGATTTGAGCCCCAATATGATGCAAGCGAGTATACGACGCTTGAAGCGGACTCCGTCTCTGTGGACGGTAGGCGACAGATCTACCCCCATTGGCGAGGCTCGCGACCGGCCCATCCACAACCTCCGTGCAGAGCCTCAATTATCTGACCAGCAGAAACTCGTCGCCTTAAGGCGGGCAAGAAAAATCGCTCAAGTCAGTCTGTAAACTTCCTGTGGCGCTGCCTGGCTACTCACAGCATATTCAGGTTTTCGGCAGTGAAGTTCCAGCGGACCTGATGCAAGCAAGCGATCATTCACACAATCTCTCAGCGGCGCGTCGTGATTCCATGTCCACCATCCAATCCACAGATGTGCCACCGTCTTTACGATCGACTCGACAACGCTCCAATTCTGACTCGTCTACTCTTTTCTCTGAAAGAAAGCAATGCTCATCTACGTCTCTGGACCAGTCAAGACCTCCTTCAGTCGTCGTATCCATCGATGCTGCAGAGACCTCTCCGTCTCTTTTTCCTCCATCCTCGTTCAGTGAGCGCCGTCGCCGGGCGGCGAAACTAACGCAGTTCTTTGGGGTCAACTATCAAGATATATCTCAATCAATTAATCAGAAGCTTCTACCCCCTTCGTCGAGGCAGGAAACTTTCAGCAAGGCCAATATACCAGTGGCAGATGTCGACGTCAAGGTTGCCGGTCGGCGCTTTTGGGGGCTAGCGGACGGCGAGATGAAGAACGCAGATGTTGCCGATGTTATCGGTAAGCTACGAGGACTTCGAGCGACCTAAACCTGCATGCTCCCAACTCTCAAGCTTCTTGTAATCTGGAACTGCATTTCACAATTACATTTATCTATATTTATTCAATACTCAAATCTGCCACAACGTTCCCCTTCTGTATTTATATATATTTTACATGGTTTGAGGCCAGTATGCACATTATACTACTTTCGCACTAGAAGATATACTGGGTCACCAAGAACGATGCTTGTTAGATGCCGGAAAGAACCTGTCAGCGACATGAGAAGTCCACCGAACGATGCGTACGCAGTTCTGTGAAAAATCAGTCAGGATTTTTTTCTCTCTCAAACTAGATGCATACACAATCTCTGTTGTGCTTCCATCAAACTTGTAGACCTGCGGAAAAGCTGAAATGAGCGACAATGCAAACTCGACCGTTATTATCCTGACCTTTCCATACATGACATAGTCATAGTCGTCTTCTAGCCCTCTCCGACCCTTACCATCAGGTCTCCAGATGTCTCGCTCCTTGTCGTCTCCCGCATCCTCGGCGCCATCGGTGGCATTGGCATTAGGTGCACCACGAGCGAGTGAAGAAGCCAGAGCAAGCGCGAAGCTATCCTCGACTTGAAGAGGGAATAGCTCGATGTTGTAGTCTAAAGTGAGGTCCATCTCATAATTTTTGGAATGCGCATAGAGGCGCGACACTGCAAGTACGGTCAAGTGAACTGAGGAATGTCAGGCAGAATGGTTCAGACCTCGATCAAATTTTTTGCCTTCCTTGTCAATGGCATTGATGGTGAAGATATCGTCAAAGACGATACTCGAGGCGGCAGTGGCCATATTGGAAAAGGACTTTGAAAGTCACGGTGGCGTGTGACTAGTTAGGCACGTGGGTTCACATTGCGTAACTGTCACTAAGAATCATCCCTTGCCATATGTTCAAGTTGTTTAGGTCTTCGACTCGGCGTCTCTATTCCACCGTAGTTCGTTCACTGCCATCGTCTGCGCCTAGAGTGGCACCTACTCCCCTCGTATTTGTCTCCGCAACCGGCTGGGATGCGTCCTCAGGGAATGGGTACTTATCGGCTACTGACTTTTGTGCGCAAACACTAGTGACCTAATGGCTTTTCAGCGTAACATATCTCTGTTCCATGCTTGCTGAAAAAGGGTACACCTGCTTGCAAACTGACCTTCGTCTGCCTGATGGCCATATGACACGGTCCGAGAAGCTGTTGGGAGCATTTGAAGCCCGTGAGCACCACCTCCATGCCTTAATGATGATATATGCAATTCTTTTGAAGAATTGCGCGACGAAATTCGACTGTCCACCATGCCATTTCCGCCCATTGTCTTCGCCCGATCTCTGTCGTGTTTAATCGCTCAGGCGTATATTTCATCGAACCCAGCCTCAGGGCTTTTCCTTATATCGCCGCCGGTATCAAATGTGTCCGTCCCTGAAACCTTACTTCCCACAAGACTTCCCGAATTCAATTTTGAACCAAAGTTTCCTATCGCAATTATGGCAACAGACAAAGAAATAGAGCTACTTCGAGAACACCATCGGCTCGGTCGCGACCCAGGAGTTGACACCATGGCGGTTCGCGACCTTGAAGGTACCTCTGCCCTTTCAGCGATAGAAGAATGGTTAGACCTTGTCGGCATATGACAGGAACTGTTACTTAGAATAATTATTGTCCACCTTATGCAATTCGCAACAAATACATATTACCAATAATACACAAGGATAAGATACGAAGGTGCGATTTGGGGCAGACATCTGTGAGTCCTAGCCGGTAAATGGTAATGGTTTACATCCGTCATGAAAACTGTTGTTCCTTCATCTCTTTCTTCACTTGCTCTTGTGCAATTGATAAACTAGACAGCCCAGGGAGTACGACTTTCCAGGTCCCACGCGCAGCGAGAATGCGGCGTACTTGATGCTGGATAAGTTCGTGCAGCTTTGGTACATTGGCCAGTTTCGCGCGACTTCCCATTAATGATGTAGTCGTAAGATCAAGCGTAAAATTAGGCGAAAGACTGAACGAGAGGACAGGTGCAGGGGAATCCAGGGGTGGAGGCGACACAGTTATCTGAAAAAACATCATTTGGGTATTCATGCCACTGACTGACGGAACTTACTGTGGACCTGAATTGGGATAATGATATGGTCAAAGAAACCGGGAGACGCGCAAAAGATGTCATGGGGTAATTAAAAAGATATGAGGTCGAGAGAGAGATGGATAAACTGTCAGTATAGATGGTGTCGATATCGATATCCTGAGTAAAACCCTGAGTATGAGCGGAAATGAAGGTTTAAGGACGTACAGTAAGGACTGTCGATCTTTCTGATTTTGAGCGTGCGTCATGCAAGCGCGGTGCCGCAACTCCCAGGTCTACTGAATGTATTTTAATATGGTCCTACATGTTCAGCCGCCGTCGTCAGTCAAATAGGCCTGTATGAAGATGCTGGACGCGTACGAGAAAGCCTGCTGGTCGTATTCTGTTTGCGTAATCTTCTATCCGTTTTCGAGCAATTTCATCGCCCTCGGGGCCAGCAATGTCGTCTCTTAGCTTCGAGCGGTAAACATCGACAATCTGTGTCTTCACATGAGCAGATGCATAAAAGAGCGTTTGACTGAACCTGCCTGGCGCAACAGCGTGTTGAACCATTCGGTTGACTCGTGTTCGGAATGTTTCTCGTCGGCCTCTAACTCTTGTTTGTCAGGTTTTTGAGCTCGACGCGCGTAGTCATTATCAGTGCGGGCTTGATACGAGGGTGTCTCGAATGAATTGTGTGTGGTATCGAGAAAGATATATTTGAGAATGAGGCCAAGCAAAATGATAATAGAGAGTTGGCCCAAAATGAGGCCTTGGGTGAAGGTTGGCTCGAACGAGAAGGTATGAACAGCAGCCATAAGGAATGAGAGTAGCCAGAATCCTTATTTCTTGGACAGGCTACCCGTTGCCTAGGTTGGCACATGATTTTGAGATTATCGTTCCCACGTGCTCGAGACGCGTCTCTTCGGCGCGTTCAATTTTGCGAGTAACGCCGAGTTCCTTCATCCATTCATGTCAAAACCGTATGACCGCCTCGTACGAAAAGCTCTGGACACCCTAAATGTACCTGTAGCTATCATCGCCTCGCCTCCACAGTTCTCGAGCCTTCACACCCTCTCCAACATCCCAAACACCCCAACCAACGCCCGGAGATGTGCTCAGAGCCTAACACGGGTCAAGGGGTGCTCTGCTCGCAACTTCATCTCAGAGATAGACTTACAGTTCGTACAGCGGAGAAATACGAGTCCATTGTTGCGAGAACGAGAGAATGGCCTTCAAATGGAACTCGAACGCCTTGCATATGCAGCATGCTGGTGTCCTAACTTACATGGCAATCACTTGAAATGAAAAATGTTCAAAACAATGCGCGTTTCTTTGTACATATATCAAAAATAAATATATATGACCACCCCATCAGTCAATGACAATGACAGTTTAAGCGTCAAGCCCGCCGTCGTATCTCGCATCTTCAACACCCTTATAAAAAGGAGTAGACCTATTTTGTCTCCCATCCCTCCAGCTCCGTCCTCATCAATTTGAGCTCGTTGACATTCCTCCCGAAACCTTCAAGGGGAACGTGTAATAAGCGCGCCGTCGTTTGAGTGAATCATATGGAAATAGAAACTAAGCTCTCACACCGGATGGCAAGCGATAACAGTTTCTCGTTCATGAACTCCATCAGGCGCATACCAGGACATGGGGTCTCTAGTACACACAGCCTATGGATCAATGCACTCGTACTAAGTTGACAGTACATCACAGTCAAGGCTGCCTTCTTACCATATGGCATGCAGACGGTCCTTAGGTCTTGCTGCTTTTCTCTTTGATGAAGTTCTTCACCCACTGCTTCTCAGTAGTAGACCCTGGCTCGAAACCTTCACTCTCGTGGAGAATGAAGTACATATTCTCTTGAAAAATGTATTCATGGGTTATGTCCCTTTTTCCAGCACGACCCTTGACAATATCAATGTTCTGCACAGCGTGAGGATATTTCAAGAGTGATTTACGGATGGAGTTCCATACCTTCCTAATGATGTTGAATATGCTACTGACCAGCGAAGACTTGTCAACGCCACTCTGTAGAATTAATGCGGTAAATACGTAGCGTTGTGAATGGTATTGGATAGAGAACACCCTCCACCGATGACGAGAATTCGAAACCTAGTACAGTTCATCAGATATTGAAAAGCTCGAAACTGGGTGATACGTACTTTGAGCAGAAGGAAAGGATGTCATCGATCGAGGTTGGTAATGTGGTCATGGTTGTAAACAGAAGGCTGAGACAGGACGCAGCTGGACGAAGGGGCAGCTTATTGACCTAGTAATTGTCGCAGTTTTCCGCTTCATCGAGATACACGTTCCGCCCGTGCATTCTCATCGCCTTCTTCACCCAGCTTATCTGGATGGTATTTACAGATATAATTATAGTTTTGACTATCTAACAGTTTATGTCAGTTAGAGAAGAATCCCAGCAATGTCTTGCTAGAGGAAACAGCCTCATTACCAGGGTTGGCTAGTGAGAGGGACTTGGGTTTTGTCCGTCTGGCATCTTGAGCGGCGAGGACGCAAAGTTACAAGGATGCAGCGAAGTTTGGGGATGCAGAGGCAAGGTGGAACTGCAGCTGAGCAGTTATGTAATTTTGAAGGATCCGGATGTACAGGATTTTACTTCAGATTCTGGACATATTGAAATTCAAAGATCGAATATTTTCGGTTGATATGAGGCTTGCAGATGAGCTCGGCCCGGCAACGCAGTTCTAAGGCAAATCCAGCAAATCCCGTTCCCGACTCAGAACTTGAAGATATGTGTTCCTTCCTCCATTTTATCATAACGTCGTCCGCTGAACTCACGCCCCTCACCGATTGTTAGAAGGGATTGGGATTGTCTTGTCCAAACGGGTGAGCACGTGACAAAAATGGACAAAATTTATTTAATAATAAAAAGTGAACGCGAGTAGAAACAACATGATTGAGGCGGGGATGTCAGCCATCTGTTTCGTCATCTGGCCCTCTGCCCCCTTGACCGACCGCCTCGTCCGAAAAGCTCTGGACGCCCTCGATGTTCCTGTAGCTATCATCGCCTCACCTCCACAACTCTCGAGCCTTGATTCAAACATCGTCCAATGGTCTTCTTACGATCACATTGATCATGAACTCACTCACAAGGGCCGCGATAATGTTCTGGCGTCCAGTTATATCTTTCGAAAAGCTCTCATACGAAAGCACTTTCTCTCCCGCTGTCTCAAGTCATATGTGACAAAACATCCGTTATCCCTTTTGACACTAGCCGTCCCAAAAACTTACGAGGTTGAAATATCTTTCGCCGATGAATTGGACGAACTATGGACCGACGATTTATGGGATCTTGGCCAATCCTTAGAGACTTCACAATCATGGTGGATTCTTAAGCCGTTAGTATCTGCCCCTCAACGATTTATTCAACTGACGGTGCACCGTCAGCGGAATGTCAGATCGTGGAATGGGCATCAGGCTCTTTAACAGCAAGGAAACCTTGCAAGAAATATTTGAGGAGTTTGAACTTTCTGATGACGATGAGGACGATACTAAAGTCACTTCTGAAACGGCAGTCGTAACCTCGCAACTGCGTCATTTTGTGGTTCAGGTAGACAGTGTTTGCCCTTTACCAAAGATAAAGTATCTCATTACACTTAACGAATAGGAATATCTCTCAAATCCTCTGCTATTGGACCCGTTTGAAGTACGTATCAATGGGCTATCAAAACCAATCCAACTTCACGGCCACAAGGTTTGTCTTCCGATTTAAAACTTTCGACTTTTCTTTAACAAGTCCACGCAAAGTTCCATCTCCGAGCCTATTGCGTTGCGTCGGGTGCGCTTCACGTATATCTATATGACCGAATTCTAGCATTGTTCTCTGCGGTACCATATGCGGATCCTGTTAATAGTGGCGAGAAAGACCGCACCCTAGATCTGACACCGCATTTGACAAACACCTGTCTGCAAAACCACCAAGGCGAGGAGAGCGTCCGTTTATTCGACGAATTAGTCGGATGCAGGATATTGTCTTCCGATGAACCATCTGCAACTTTTACATCGGAAGATCTAGCGGACATAGTTGGGCAGATGGTCAAAATCCTTGGCGAAACTTTCAAAGCTGCACTTCAGAATCCCGTCCATTTCCAGGTTAGTGTAGCGTCCATGGCTTTTGTAGCATGCAGCTCATAAATACAGCCATTGCCTAATGCTTTCGAGCTATTTGGAATCGACTTCCTGATTATGCATTCGAGGGCACCGCAGGCAGGCGAGCCGAAATGGCAAGTTAAACTCCTGGAAATCAATGCTGAGCCGGCCATCGAAATGACGGGACCTAGATTGTCATGGATTCTGGAGGATCTTTTTCTTTCCATCGGTGAAATTTGCGTGAAGCCGTTTTTAACACAGAAACAAGACGAAGTCCAAGATGGGTGGAAGATAGGGCAGATTCACCATCACATGATAAAAGTACTAGATGAGCAGCGTGACAGATAGAAAAAAATCATACTTTGTGACATTTATTTCTTGTCACTCAAGGTCTACCTGTTCGATGTCAACTGACGTGACGCCAACGCGAAAACGGTCCAAGTGGGATGACGGCGACGATGACGACGAGGCTCCAAATTTTAGAGCTCCACCGCTCAAACGCCGAGCAAAGCAGAGACCATTGAACAAGTCACCATCGGACGGGTTCGCAACCCCAGGACCAATAATTTCCGCAGTGCGCCCCAGCCACAGCATTTACGTTCCCCCAAGAACCCGACATCCTCCTATTCTTCCGGCTCGCTCAGTTTACTGCTATGAACGCTTGAATCAAATCGAGGAGGGCTCGTATGGCGTCGTCTTCCGAGCACGAGATAAGCAAACTGGGGACATTGTAGCCCTGAAGAAACTTAAGCTTGATGACGAAAAGAACGGCTTTCCTATCACGGCGTTGAGAGAGGTGTATTCTCTAATGACGTGTCGACATGAGAATGTCGTAGGCATAAGGGAGGTCGTTGTAGGCGATACTTTAACTCAGTGCGTGTTGCTCGATATTCTTGATGTGTAATGACTTGCGATCGTATAGAGTATTTGTTGTAATGGATTTTATTGAGCATGATCTCAAATCTCTTCTCACCCTCATGCCTTCGCCGTTCTTACAATCTGAAACCAAAACTTTGATGCTTCAGTTGTTGTCGGCAGTGGGCCACTGTCACTCGAACTGGATTTTACATCGCGACTTGAAGACCAGCAATCTACTTATGAATAACAGGGGCACGATAAAGGTTGCAGACTTTGGGCTTGCTCGGCGGTATGGTGACCCAGTCGGTGTCGGTGGAATGACTCAACTTGTGGTGACGCTTTGGTATCGGTACGTGCTCTAGTACACGTACAACACAGATGGGTCTCTAGCACTATCGCCTAGCGCTCCCGAAATATTACTTGGCGCCACAACGTATTCGACAGCAATTGATATGTGGTCTGTTGGCTGCATCTTTGCTGAGCTGCTCCTGAAGGAGCCACTTTTCCAAGCGAAGGGGGAGATAGAACTCATTTCGATGATCTTCAAGCTCCTCGGTCCTCCAACGCAAAGCTCTTGGCCGGGCTACTTCTCGCTTCCGATGGCTAAAACCCTTACTTTGCCGTCGCCACAACCCCATCAGTTTCGTCAGAAGTTCCAATACATGACTACCGCAGGAATTGACCTCCTTATGTCACTCCTGACTTACGATCCTGAACGTCGAATAACTGCCGAGGAGGCCCTCCAGCATCCTTATTTCACGTCTGTCCCGCCTTTCAACTCCTGATATCTGTACTCATTTAGTTCCCAAAGCGAGTCTCCGCTTCCGAAACACCCCGATCTCTTTGGCTCGTTCCCCTCTGCGGCCGCAGGAGAGAAGTACGTGCCTAATGTTATGAATATCTTGTTCAAATCTGGACCTTGTCTGTTGCAGACGTCGCAAGCCTTTTGACAGCCCGTCGGCGCCTGTGAGGGCCGCAGATTATAAATTACTGATGGATTTTGAAGTCCCACAATGAGCTGGGAGCAGTAAGATGTACATATGGGTCCTATTATCATGTACATGCCAGGTTCTTGGGGTTATACATATGGATAGTGAAACATACCCGACACCCGTAATGCATCATGTGGCGGGTCATTGAAATGTCAATCATCCTCTGCAAAATTTGCAAGTCGCTCCCGCATCTTTTGGAAGCGAATCTTTGTACGTTCCATTTCGCCACATTGGTCGTAGAACTCTTGCACTTCCTCGACGGTGAATCTGAATGTCTTGGCAATCTCCTGGATACCCTGATCGATGACGTGAATGTTTGCTATGGCCATGACTGTTTGAGGGGGCAACCGTATCTCTGTTTCACTAAATAAAGTAGGTCAATACACTTTAAGAATGAGATGCAGTCATGGCAATCCACCTTGTCCTGGCACGTTTCTGCCCATTCTGGTCGTCGGGTTCATCACTAGCCTTGCGCTTGGACCACTCAGGTGGCGCAGCATCTCCTACCTTGACCATCCATTCGCTCTCTTCGTCCATCTCTTCTTCAGCTGGACTGGGACGGACAGAGCAACGGTCGGCAGGGGTGCTTCTAGGAGGAGGGAGAGGCGCGAACATCTCTGACTGCATCGCGTGCAGCCCTTGAACTTGAATATCTTGTGGCAGTCCCATTGTCGGCATAGGAGCAATTTGCAAGCCAACAACATCGTTTAGATCATCCATGGTTGTCTGTGTCTCTGTGGCTTTAGCACGTCTTTTACGAGTGCGTTTAGGCTTCGCCTCGGGCTGGCGGACGTATCCGTATTGGCCTTTTTCACCCGGTGCAGGCTTCTTTCGGTCGACGATACTAGCAATCAAGGTGTCAAGTCGTGTCGCATTCTTCTTATAACGCTCTCTCCACGACTGCCACGTATGGCGTGCTACCCACGCAAATTCAGGATCGTTACTCTATTCCAGTTCAGTGTTCAGGAAGACAATAGAATGAAGATAGTTCGCCTTAACTTGTTCACATAATTGTTGGTAGAGTCTATTGCCCGTGCGTCCACCTGTTTCTTTATAGGGTATCTTAGAAGCGATCCAGTCACATAGGTGTTCTTCGTCTTCCTCCGTAAATTGGGTTCTCCTGATAGTACGGTAAATGAGTTGAAAGCCACAGTAGACATCATCTAACTCACTCTTCGCCAGGACGACGCCCTCCAGGATTCTTATAGACGAGCGGGGTATACGCAACTGCAGCTTTCTCGATGCACTTCTTCACCCACAGGTAAGACTCGATGAACTTGTCAGGTACGCCTTGATAAGTCTTGACAAGGTGACCGAAGACTTCAGTGTGTGGATCCGCGAGGATTACGCGGGCCGACTGTAATGAGGCATGGGGATCGCCTCCGGAGTGCTGTAAATAATGATATAGGGAGAGATGTATGTGTAGCATATGATACGCACCATGATGCGTTGGCTGAGCGCTGTGCGGGCGTTGACATTTGCGATACTAGAGTGGATGTGCATGCCAATTGGTGCCCCATTTTCAACAAAGATCTGCTTCAACAGCATTCCCGCTATCTTGCATGCTTCAACATATGTATACGGTACGAAATGCCGTTCCGGTCGCTCGTCGCTCGTCCAGCAGATGCGAAGGCGTTCCTCCTCCGCAGTACCTGGCTGTACAAGAATATATCCTTGGCGAGGGACTTTGGCTTCAACCCGCCCTCCGAGTGACTGTTTCAGCGATAAAGCTTGAGTAAAGTACAGTCGGAAGATATAGTCACATACAGTGATCGTTTCGCACAGCTCAGCTTGTGTTGCTTGGGAGAGGTCCTTCTGAACAAAGAATTTGACAGCCAAACCATTGGCATCTTGGAATATAGGCTAATTTATTTTATGAGTTTCCGTGGTAATAAAAGGAGTGGGAGACTACCATGGTCTGCCACTGAAGTTGGGCGAGCCCCGAGTTTAAGGTTGAGGGTAAGGGTGCAATTTAGGGTCCCGAGTACCATGGGTTATGGTTTACTTCATCACGTGCTTACTTTTCGTCGATGTCTGTCAGGTAACTGTGATTCTGAAGAGTTGGACGGAAAAACAAACTCCTAAAATGCAGCAGAATCACATTGCTAAGGCAGGATTCTAGTAGCAAATCCGGGCGTAGTAATAAGGATAGTTAAGAGATCGAGCCTATACATATGTCTATACAAATAGTTCCATCCAAATTTTTCACTCCAAGACTTTGCCAGGATTCATGATGCCTCGCGGATCAAATATCTCTTTGATTTTCTTCATCCACTCGATGCTGACATCGCTTTTAGAATAATGCAGAGCGTGCGTTTTCATGGCGCCGACTCCATGCTCGGCCGAAACTGATCCACGATGCGACGCTAAATAGGAGGAGTGTCAAAGCTGCGGAAAGTTTGGCATTATATACCAGGGAAAACTGACCAACAACCTCATATATATATGGCTCCAAAGCGGCTTCGATCTCAGGCGTGTAAGCGTCAGCGACGACATTGAGGTGGAGATTACCTGGACGCATGTAAATTAAGGATAGCATATGTGTGAGATGAGATAGTTTACCATCCCCGACATGACCATAACCAACAACGTGTTTCACTGCGTGATCACCAAGCAAGCCCTTGGACTTGAGATGTTCCCGTGTGCCGTCAACCACGTCCTGGAAGCTTGAGAGAGGAACAGAGATATCGTATTTGTAAGGTTTCCCTTCCTTGGAAACAGCTTCCGGGACACCTTCACGAAGGGCCCACAAAGAAGAGAACTGAGCTGGTGATTGAGACAGGGCCCCGTTTGTGATGAGAGGTTCCTCTGCAGACATGAGGAATTCCAAAAGGTCGGAAAGTTTCTGCGAAAATGTTAGCAAGAGTCATAACAGACATTTCGATGCTCGTGCCTCTTCGTCGTGCTCGCGGCGGCCACCGCTTGTCTCAACAAGAACAAAACACTCAGCCCCATCAACTTCTTCGTCGCTGAGAGCCCTACCCTGCCCATGTTTCACCGCCAGGTCGTAGGCGGTTCGGTCAATGTATTCAAAGGCCGAAAGGATCTCGGACAATTGCCTTTTTACGATTTCGTAGAGCGGAAGAACGTTTTTAAATGAAGGCAGGGCAAGGATGACATTGTTGGAAGCCTGAGGTGCTGGGGGAGTCAAGATAGAAACGCCAGTGATGACACCGAGGGTACCCTCTGCGCCAATGAAGAGTTGTTTCAGGTCATAACCTAAGAGCATATATATAGTTAGACGAATAAGCAACCAGCTCTAATAATCAATTACCTGTGTTATCTTTACGGAGTGTCGTCAACTGATCAAGAATAGTACCATCCGGAAGAACGACCTCTAAACCAAGAACGGTGCCGTGAAGAGAGCCGTAACGAAGGAGGCGAAGACCACCTGCGTTAGTAGCAATATTTCCTCCAATCTGACAGCTGGTGTCGAGATTTGAGTGGTGCTGGGGACGAGAAAAGGCAGTACGAACCTGCCTTTCGCGCCCAAATCTATGGGCATGATGTGATTGTGAGGTGCGACATAGTCGGTGAGAGACTGGAGAATACAGCCGGCATCAGCGACCAGGATGCCTAAGGGAAAAGATTAGAACAAGACAGGAGAAAGGGTGTGATGGTTAACCTGACACGGGATCAAAGGAGCGAACTTTACTCATGTTGGATAGGGAAAGAATGAGCTCGTTGTGTATTGGGACACTGCCGCCGACGAGACCGGTGTTTCCGCCCTGAGGCACGATGCCTATGCGTCTCTCGTTACACCACTTGACGATCTGGCTGACTTGTTCGGTTGTTTTTGGCTTGAGGACAGTTGTTGATGATCCGTGGTACTTTCCCATCCAGTCATTGTTGTATTGCTCAAGGTCCTGGGGTGCAGCTGAAGAGGGTGAGAGGGTTGAGAGGATTGAAGACGGGGGAAGAATTTTGGCAAAATGGGCGAGGTCATTCTCTGTGAGAGAATTTAGGGCTGCTCGATGAAAGAGACGAGCCCTAAGAGGGACATGAAGGAGGCGGCGTACGGGGAGCATGAGATGGTAGCGCAATTGGTGGGTGATCACTTAAAGTGCTTTGTTGTGGCGTGGGAGTTGTTTTCTTGGCTCTCCTCCACTTTTCTGTCCGATGTCGACTTGATTCTGCCGTCGGACTCTGCTCCTCTGCCCCTATGGCCTCCATCTTCAACGCCGAAGACGCCCTAAACGACGTCCTCCGCGTTGATCACACCGCCCACATACAGCAGCTAGATGTTCCTGTCGCTGATGTTGACGTTCAAAGTCTTTTACTCCCGGTCTCGGACCAGCCAAAGGCCAACTCAAGTCCCATTGCTCATTCCCGTCATGCATCCTCTCTTGACAATCCCGAGGACGCTGCCAGCGTGCAGAGCTTTCCTGACCTCAATATAACAGAGACCGAGTCTGATTTGCCGCCGAGACCTCCAACTTCTCCCGCTGTTCCATCGTCCGCGTCTATCGCAAGACCTCTCCCCTCCCCTGTGCCCTCTCGCAGTCCCAACCCTCAGGCAGAAGATGGCCTTTTAGCCCAGCAACAACGGAGAGCACGACATAGGTCCATTGCCGATGTCTGTTTCCATCCTTGCTCTCAAATAAATATGCAATCGGTGCTAATGTCTTTGTTTTAGACCCGTTCCACCAACCGGCTTTCAGGTTTCTTCAACAATCTCATCCACCGTCGTGATCATCAACCTCCCGGTCCTGGCCGCGCTGCCATACGTGAAGACTCCCCAGCAGCAACAACACCTGGCCAAACCTCTGAAACGCCGTCTCGGTCTTCGTCTCCTGCACCCGGAAGACCCATTACACCTCCCCCGTCACTCCCCGCTCCAACCCTCCAAGAACTCGGCCTTTCCCTATCCGTCATGACTTCCGACCTTTCGCCGTCACACTTTACAACTCCCCCTTCTAGTGGCGCTTTCATGGCTCCTCATTATCTTCTCCTTTGCCATGCTCAGGGCTTGGATGTACTCCCTCTTGTCTCTCCTCCCGCTCCCCAACCATACGCTCTCGTGCGTCGTGTCAATTTCAAGAGTGTCGTTGTCATGGAACAGCGCGGGGTATTGGTTGCCATTGCTGGAAGACGAGATGGCGTCCGTGTGTACGCGTTGGAAGAGGTCAAGAAGGCGATTGAATGGCGGATAGAGATGGAGGTCCGCCGCGAACGAGATCGCTCACGAAGGGAGACTGTGAAAAAGATCGTCATGAACAGTTTTGACAACGAATACCGGCACTCTACTGAGAAAACGAGAAAGTCTAGCCTTTCTACTCCTCCACCGGGTAATGCTACACCGCGCCCTGGTGACCGACTTCGAAAGAGCTCTTTTGGTTCTGTTCCCCTTCCCAGCTCCTTACCTCCCATGCCTTTGGTACCTCGTTCACCTACTCCACGCACCCCCCGGAAGTCCAGAGCCCCCACAATAGAAATCCCATCATCTATGCCCGAACCGACCGACTACCCACCTCCTTACAGCAGCCCTGATGAGCTCACTCATCCACCTCGACTACAACGTCAAACGTCAACGGTTTCTTTTAGTCCTCGATCACGAAGCGGATCCATCAGCAACGTACTTGGGGCAGTTCCCCGCAACGCTGATGTCAGCAGACCTCATGATCTCGACGCTAAGGCTGACTGGGCCGAGTCTAGCGATGACGAAGCTATCGACATTGTCGCCGCTGAGGCTAGTGGTAGTCAGGCTTTAGATGAAAGAACGAGTGCTATGTTATCTGGTAACATGGTATCCCCACATCGTCCTACCGGCACCAACCCTATGCAGATTACGCCACCTCGACCTTCGACAAGTTCGACTCGACGGAACAGACCATCAAATCTCGACTTGTCGCTTTCTCGTACCACTTCCGTGGTACCCCCCGAACCTTCTCCTGCGCCGACTTTGTTGACGCTTCGCCAGGCGTTGTCCAACTCGCCCCCAACCCTTCGCACAATACACACAGCGAATATCCAGGAACCTGATACCCCTTTTGTTCTAGGTGAAGAGGACGACGGTGATGATGATGATGGCATTAGCCTCGCCCAAATGCTGCTAGAGTCCAGGATACCCGATCTCCCTCCTGCAGGGACAAGACGACCACAGCAACCTATTCTATTATCGTCAACTACTCCTTTAACTGCCGAACCAGAAACTTCAAGTCCCAGAACATCCGAGGGACACAATACTAATCGCCCCCCCGCGCCTGAAGTGTCCCAGTCATCTCAGAGGCGACACCGTCGTTGGTCTACCTTACTTGGAGGTGATGGTTCTGAGGCGATTCCTGCTTCTACTTCTACTTCCTCCACGACTCCAACCACGGCACCTCTACCAAGGGAAAGAGCGCCTGGACGCTTTACACGCTCTCATTCTTTCCGATCCAACCATTCACATACATCAACGATTCGTCCTTCTATGTCTTCAACCGTCCCCCCACCGAATGACCCATCCTCTTCAACTGTTTCAGAAATGCGTGAAACAGCACCCTCCATAATCTCATCACAGTCCTCACGTTCTTCTCGATTCCTTCCCCGTATCCTAAGTAACGCTTTCAATTCAAGGCGGTCTGAGGAACGGCCCGCTATGCCTGCGATGAGTGCTATCGACCATGACACAAAGAAACAACCCACGACACCAATGACCCCGCAAGCCCCTCCGCCGAAACTAGAGTACGTCAAATTACCAGGAACAAAAGGAGCTTTAATGGTCAAAGCTGTAGAAACTGCGAAGAAAAGGTGAGTTGACATCAGTAAGGAAAAAAATCCCGCTAAATATTACTAGTTTCCTTGCTATTCTATGCGGCGAGAACGGCGAAAAGGTTGAGCTATTCGCGGGCACTTATCGCACAGCGCTTGGACTCTCCCGTACCTTCATTTTACCAGATTCGCCCCGGTCACTGGAGCTGCAACTGCAAGGCGATGATCTAGTTGAAGTTTTCCTAGTTTTTTCGCAGAACGTTTTCGGACTGGAACCGGCGACAGTACGCGTACGTGAAGTCAGGATAGGACGCGCTGAGCGCCGTGCAGCAAGAAGGCGGGCACGAGAGGTGCGCGCTGGAGAGAATGGCAGCAATGATTCTGAAACTGGGTTACCTGAGGAAGACACTAACGTGAATGTGAGCATCGGTATGTCTGTTGCGGTTGGCCCGTCGGTGGCGGCCAGTGGCGATGGTGGCGATACACTCATTCCAAATGAGCATCCGGACGCACATCCAGATAATGCCTCGCCTCCTGACACTGCGCTCACTTCAGCCATCACGCAATCTGAAGAGCTTGTGGCTTTGGCCACCGCACAAATGGGTCCATACACCACATTTCAACAACTGAATTTCGCTCCGAAATTTCCTCTGGCCTCCATCGCGGACGAGTATATCATCCCACCAACATATCCCACATTTTTGGAGTACAGGGCCGAGCACGAGCCTGAGGATGGTAGCACTACAGACCTGACGCAGATACAGTTCTCCCCACCTGGTCTCCCCGTACCAGTACCCACAGCTCCTTCTCGCTGGTATTACCGTGACCCTAAGAATGTCATTCATGGTAAGTTGCCTACCTTACGCGTCCTTCAATGTTGAAGTAACCCATCCTGATTCAGGTCCGTGGAAAGCTTCGTTGATGCAAGCGTGGTACAAAGATGGTTTGCTGCCTCTTGATCTTCCCGTCAGGCGCGAAGAAGACGATGTCTATATACTCCTCAAGGATCTGAGATTACAGAGTGTTGATCCCGCTCATCCTTTCCGCCCCCCTCCGCCAGTGACATCTATTCCCCCTGAGCCTACCGCTGTCATATCAGAGCGCCCGTTATTACACCCTATATCTCTTTTGTCTCAACCTCGACATTTTGGACCACCTGCACTGTTCTTCTCTTCTCGTGGCGGTCATAGCACAGCGATTGTGGATGCACGGGGGCGATCAGTATTAAAGGGCCGATTTATATGGAGTTCGGATGAGCAAGATGAAGACACCAAGCCAGTGTTGGTAGGTAGGATGGGTGATATCAAGCGTTTGGAGGCGTTGGACGTGGATGACAGAGCCGTTTTGGTTGCGATGCGTCAGGGCGGGCTTGAGGCAGTGGATCTTAGCGACGCGTTGCTCCGCCCCGCTGACGAGTCTCGAACTGTACTACCACAGTTTGCACCCCCAGTGTCTAACATCAATCGGCGAGCTCCATTCGTCTGGAAAATTGGTACACCGGTTTCATCGTCCTCGACCACTGCCACCGTACTTTCTTCTAAGGGAAAGGGCGGACATTCTCTTCAAGGCAAGAAATCGAGCATTGGCCCTACGAAGTCCCCTGCTGTTAGGTCTGAATTTTCTTTGGGCGACGTGGAGCTGGATTCTCACGATGAGGTATTGTTTCTTGGACGGAAAGACGACGAAATCTATTTCTGCGAGAGGAATGCTGGATCTTTCAGGATATTACGCCTGTGCCCCAGCCTTGCATGACATTTGTGATAGACCTTAACATATATTATTGTCATATCAATCTATGCAAATCATGATGTAAAAATCCAGATTTCAGCGGTCGAGGTCTACGTATATGTTCATATAATATTACAACTTGGCAACCAGTTTTCGCAATTCGGTCTTCAAAATCTTCCCAGTTGAAGTTTTCTGAAGAAAAGTTAGCTCAGTTGACACCTTGTCTATCTGCGCACAAGTAACGACTACTCACAGGTAAATCTGGAACAACCTCCACCCACTCAGGGCATGCAAAGCCAGGGAGTCTCGCTTTGGCATGCTGCTTAAGATCATCAGCAAACTCTTTATGCCGGCCCACCCATTTACTGGTATGCTGAGGGTGCAGAACGACGAAAGCCATTGGCCGCTCTCCCCATCGTACATGACTTCGGGCTACGACAGTGACTTCGAGGACATGAGGGTGACTGGCAAGCTCTGCAGGTGCCATTTGATTGGGTGAACATAATCCCGCATCAACTGCGTACGTACCTTGTTCGATTGCTAAGGAAGACGCGTTCTGTGCAAAGGATCAAGTAAGAAAGAGATATTTTCGTTGAGTGTTTTAGATACCTCTCCGCCAGATATGATAATATCCTTGCTCCTATCCATAATGGCGATGCTTCCATTTGGATACCAAACAGCCAAGTCACCAGATCTAAATACGCCTCCGCGAAAGGCTTTCGCAGTAGCTTCGGGATCGTTGAAATACTAAACGGTATCAGTGATATGGTGACATGTTAGGTAGAGATGAAAAGAACATGCCTCTTTCATAGTGATGTTACCTCTGGTAACGACCTCGCCAAGGGTTTTTCCATCCCGAGGTACGTCGACGAGTTCGTCTTCTTTAACGTGTGTGCCTGGTTGGTATACGACGCGGGCTTCTTGAGCGGTAGCGAAAGCATGTCCCTGTCTAGCCATAAGCTTTGAACGATGCTCGAGAGGAAGCTTGGACCAGGAGGCCTGTTCATAGTTCCTCGTAAAAGGCCCATACGTCTATGCTGTACATAAGTCACAGAAACCAACCAAAACGAAACTCAAAAGCAGGCACCTCTCTAAAATAGTATGCGTCTCCATCTCAGTAAAGGCTTCGCTATCACGGCACTGAATACTCACGTCAGGCCGTAAACATGAACAGGAGTGATACCCAAAGTCTCCAGCCCTGCAATGAGATGAGGAGTCGGAGCAGCTCCAGCTGTATTTTACTGAGCCTTGCGATAACAATCCAAGAAACAGAAGCAGACCTATGATAGCGGTTACTGGCTGAGGAGGATGTCTGGCCGAAGTATCATTGATTATCCCGATCTGAAGATAAAATCACAATCAGTGCGAGGTAACAGAGTACAGCGGATGACAGCGTACTTGAACAGTTGGTGCGCCACAGTAGTGTGTCACGCCTGAGTGTAACAAGTGATTCCAAATGAGTGAGTAATTGACTGTACGAAGAGTGATCTGTGTATCGGTAGTTCAGATCAAAGTAATCAGAAAGAGAAAATAATGCTCGCTTGAGTTGCGAATGCAAAGATGTTAGTCCAAGGAAAGGTCCAGCCTGCAGCATGGAACATGGGCAGAATCCTAGAACGTAAATATAAGAAAATTCCTTATCTGACGAAAACAGTGAGAATATACCAAAGGTATGTCGAGTGGCGATTCATCCTAGCAAACGAGTCTGTCAATTTATCACATGAATCAACAGAAGAGTACGTACTGCCCCTCAAGCGCGTTCGCTACGGCTGCAAGGTAGGTGCCTGACAAATGATGAACATGTCAAATACCTCTTGGTGAAAGTTGCCATTACCTCTCAACGTTGTGAGAACACCTTTAGGCTATGCCGTCATGAGCGAGAGCAACAAACACACGATGAATGGCACGTACGCGCCCTGTCGTCCCAGAACTAAATATTTATAAGTAAGGCTAGCTCAGAATGAGAACATCGCTCATTACGCACGTGTAGCAAAGTGTACAAGGCGTATTCTCGTCAGCATCAGCGGCAAGGCCTAGCCAGCCTTTTTCGCAACTGAACTTCCGACCATTGCTCAAAAACTCTTCATAAGGATCACTGGATCTCCCAGTATCGTTGGAGATGATGAAAGGTATCTCGGTCCCTTGAATAAGGTGAGTATATTCATAATCAACCAGTATGAGACGAGCGCCGCTGTGCTGAAGGATGTATGCGACTTCATGAGGTTTGAGGCGGGTGTTAATTGGCGTCAGGATAGCCCTGGCTGCGATTATCCCGTGATGAGCATCTACAAATTATAAAAGAGTGTAAGTATTAAGTGTTCACGTGTCCCATTGTTTGCCAACCTGCTATGAGCGGCCTACAGGGGGGATTGACACGTTGAATGTTGAGCGTTGAACATGCGTAGTGCTGCAAATTGTAGAAAGAAACACTGACGAGTTCGGTGCAATCACGGCGACGCGGTCTCCAGGGTTTATTCCTGCCGCCAATAATGCATACGCCAGGTTTTGTACACGTTGTGCCCTTGGCTCGTCGTCAGATATTAACGCGGGGATATAAGTGTGATCCTACCAAACAGCAAATGTATAGGATACTGGATGCTCGACGTCGGGATGAACGAGGGCGACTTTATCTGGGTATATTTGTGCAGCACGCAGAAGGAAATCCAAAGGGTTCTAGGGCTTGCCATGAGCAGCGTAGAGCAGCACTACATACATCGAAACAATGGGTACCAGTGGATGTATGTTGACAGGAAGTCCCGTAGGCTGTTTGAGTCGTAGGACAACGCCCGTTGGAGGAATACTGGCTGGGGTTGGAGTGAATTTTGTGGCAGACATGGTCAGTACTCGTGTCGTGTCCCCTGTCACGGTAATTATCAACCCCACACCACACGGTCACCCGATCAATAATTCTAAATACCGACTGCTGATTTATATAGGAATTCTTGCTCAAGCACTGACGGCGCACAAGTAAATCAAGGTTCCAAGTTTAGGCAAGCTATTAACTTGTTCTTACTTATAAGAACACGAAATGCTCTGTGTTGCAATGCACTTGGAAATTGGACATTTTGCATAAATACAAACTCTTTTGGGAAGCATTTATTTGAATTCGAAAGTTATGGGCAGTACATGATTGTATGTCATGAAACTCGTGGGCAACATCGAAGTTTCTATAGCTGGTGGCAGTACATGTCGGCATTTTTCGAGCTAAGTTTATCGGAAACTTCTTTTTATGACTTCCAATGGGGCCAAATATACAGATAGTGATGAGAGGGCCAAGTTGCAGTCGGATAAGGGAATTCTTGAATGATATGTCGGCACATCAGGAAGGGAAGGGCCTCTAAGTAGGATGTCGATGAACTGTAGAGGCGACAGTTGAAAACAAGAAAAACAATGAAGCATGATGCATGATGCCCTATTGAGGCAATACGGAACAAACACAAAACAAACATTGGTCTGCGCCTTGCAACCGTCAGCTGTGCGCCGTGCATCATCTCTTTTTTATACTCCTAGTACTACCAATATGTCTGATTCTGCCTCTGGGTCCGTCGATAAGTCTGTCCAAGTAAAGCTGGTCCTGCTAGGTAAGCTTTTGTCCTCGGCCTCCGCCATAACCAATACTTCCTCTTCGCTTACACTATTTCTTTCAATAGGCGAAGCTGCGGTCGGGAAATCCTCAGTAGTTCTTCGATTTGTACGTGCAAATGCCTTTCTACCCTCTTCTTTCGTCAATGTTGTCCCAAATTCCAGGTTTCGAATGAATTTCAAGCCAACAAAGAACCCACAATCGGCGCAGCTTTTCTCACACAGAAATGTCGGCTGGAGGACCGCGTCCTGCGTTACGAAATCTGGGACACGGCTGGGCAGGAGCGGTTCCATTCGCTTGCGGTCCGTTTGTTGCGCCCCTTGTTTTCTCTCTCCTGATCCCCCTTTCAGCCTATGTACTATCGCAATGCCCAGGCCGCGGTAGTCGTCTACGATATCACCAAGGCTTCTAGTTTAGAGAAAGCCAAATCTTGGGTTAAGGAGCTTCAGCGGCAGGCGAACCCTAACATTGTCATTGCGCTTGCGGGAAACAAACTTGATCTTGTGCAACCCTCAGTCTCATCATCCGGCGCGTCTTCATCTGAATCAGAAGATGAGGCCGATGATGCGACAGCCACTCCTGGTGAAACACCTGGCTTATCTACCGAACCCGAGAGCCTACGACAGGTGCCGAGAGAGGAAGCACAGGCGTATGCAACAGAGGCTGGTCTCCTTTTCTTCGAGACTAGCGCCAAGACAGGAGAGGGAATTGTTGACATCTTCACGGAGATCGGTAATTGCCTCAATTGTTTTACAAGGTTGCCCATATCCTGATCCTCTTCAACACGACTAGCGAAAAAGATTCCTATCGAACATATCCTAGCTGCAACGAGAGGCAGCACCAGCCGGCCAGGTGCTACAGGTCGTGCTAATGGTGCACGACAAGAAGGGGTTAATCTTGAGGAGAATGCTGCGAAGACAAAGGATGCATGCAATTGCTGAGACATCTTCCACTCTTGCACGTATACGTATATGATTCTTTAACGACACTCCTACCACTCTTTTACTACACATCCATGGAAGATTACAACAGGTTTACACCATACAATTATGCTGCTATAAGATTTTAATGCATGTTCAGTCCATGTAAGGGGGAGGACGCGCGATATTTTCTTGGTCATTTGTGTTTGCTGGCACCAAGTAGGGAGGTGGAGCAAAGCCATGAATCTGAGCAGGCTCTCTTGGCGTGGGTGTATCATTCGAGGTAAACGTCGGATGTTGGCTGGACGTCGTATGTGGAGGGGGTGTTTGAACCTCCGGGGACCGAAAGTCGGAGTCAATGGATGGAGGAGGGTCAGAAGGGTCATCCATGGCAGGTGGTGGAGGGGGAGGTCTTTCTCCAGCAAGGGACTCTCCATGGCGATCTAGTGCTAGACCTAATGCCTCCACAGCCATTTCAGGTTCGCGTATGTCCGCAAGGTCCGTGAGATCCGTGTCCCTTGTCGCCATTTCCAGGGAAGGAGGGGGTGTGATTGAACGTTGTATCGGCTCTGTGTGTCCGTCGAACTGGTCAGATGGCAAAAATCCAAATTCTAATCCTTCGCCAACGATCCTGGGCTCCGGGGGTGGATGGTTTGTAGGCAGTGAACTCTGACCTGGTATAATGATCTCCTCCTCAGATTCAAGAAATGTGGGCAATCTTGAAGTACTTGATCCTCTAATATCGTCCAAACTGAATGGCGGAGGTGCATCTCGTTCTTCAAAAGGCGGTGGCGCACTATTGGGATGCATACTCGGCCCGGCTTCCCCTTCGGAGTAGTGGGGTATAGGATATTCGATGTCGTCGTTCCGGACGGTTCTAAGTGGGGGCTTATCGTGTTTTTTTGAATAAGCGGCGTCGATTTCCCGGGATACCTGTGGAAGAGGAGCAGGTTGGGCAAGAATGATAATCGGGATAAACAAAGATGAAATCTGTTCTGTTCGATTTGTGATGTCGACGAAGGATATGTGGATACAGAGAGAGAAGATAATAGAGTGAAGAATGGTAACTTGAGTGATAGAAGGGCATTCTTCGTCGCTATTGTATGGCCCGTACTCTGGACCTGGTAAGTCGCTGGGGAAGCTCAAAGGAGATCCTGGGAATAAAAGGTGGTGCAAAACAAATCGTAGTTTCACCGGACGAGAGGAGTGAAAACGGCACGAGGCTCCAGAGCGTGCAATCGTTGTTTTATGAGAGAACCTGGCTTGCATGGGAGGCAGTGGGGCTTTAGAGGACATAGACTGAGGACTTTCCTCGGCTGTCGACGAAGGCCCGTCCATTTGGACCCCAGAGGATTCTGGAGTTTCGCTTAGGAAGGGCTCGTCATTTACTCCATCAAGATCTTCGGTTTGGACTTTCACATCCCGCACTAGCTCTGCTCGGACGTTCCGTAGCCTTAGCCCTTGGTCCACCACCAGCTCTTTGGCAGGAGGAGGTATTGTGACGTACACAGGAATGGATTCTCCCGCCACAAACGTTATCCGCGGGACTTGAACCTCGACACGCGTTGGTTGCTCCAAGCTGTACGTTTCTGGATGAACAGGTACCGCATATGAATGCGACGTGTAGCGACGCGTGTGCACCGTGAGCGTTTTGAAGTGAGGCGATGAAAGTGGATCGAATGGATGAAGTGTGGCCGTTAGAATATAAGCTAGGGCAGAATTTGATGTTCGTATGGACTGGGGAGCATCGGCCTGCAGAGGAATTGCGAAAGGAAGCGATGTCGGGAAAGGGGTCACCACATCATGCGTCCTAGTATACAATACATTCTCAGACGTGTTAAGTTCGATCTCGTGCTCGTCTACCCTCTCGACAGTCCGGAGCGATATAGAACTAATCGTCGTCGGGTAACTCAACAGAAAATCTCCTCCTTAGAGAGCGAAAAATGCTCACACTTTGGCCCACTGATCTGGTACTGCAGCCTTGATCTGAAGTTCGCCCTCAATGGCAGCGTGTTCACCTTCAGCACCTAAGAATCCCTTTTGAAAATTCACAGCATCTCCACTTGGAATAATGAGAATTTGAGGAGCTCCTCCGATTATAGGCTCTGGTTGTGAAACAGATGCATCGTCCGGATCCACTTGAGAGTAAATTGGAGGCAGAAGGGATTCAGACATGGTTGTCGGTAAGATAGAACTTGTTAGACTTGTTACAAGTGTTTGTCTCATCTGCCTTCCTCCCACCTTACACGTGGATAACAGAAGTCGATTACATTATGTACCTCGGGTAAAAGTATAGATCGCTACATAGCTCGTACATAGTCAACTTGATATATTACATGTACAGACACATCGCTGCTTCCGAATGTCTAATAGTCAGGGACAAGCAGAGGTTTGGAAAAGCTCAGCACTCGACACGCGACAGACTTTCCAGCTCGCCGAACAAGACTTCGTCCTTGCCCACCTCCTGCAGCATCAGGATCTCCCAAGTTACGTCTCGATGACCGCCCAATAACCCTGTTCCCTTCTCTGAGCTGCTGTCACCAATTTCACCATAACCCATTCCAAACGACATCGTCGGCGTAGTTGATTTCGATGTGTCGAAGCAGTCCTCAGCGTCGTCTAGGATTTTCATGGCCTCGACTGCCCTCTTGGAACAGATCGTATAGTAACCCCGCATTTCGTGGTTTGTCAACAGTTTTTGGACAACTCTCCACATAACTGCTCGAAAACCTAAAGCCCGATCCGCTTTCAGTTTTAGTTTTAGTTCCGGTGGGGCAAGGAAAGCCAAAGAATATATCACGATCACTATTTTTTCCAAATAACTCAACCAAGTTTCCCGCACCATCAATTGAAAATCTGCGTCGACCACAGGCAGTCGGTGAACGAGAGCTTCGAAAAGGCGAAAGATGGAATCTTGGGGAATATGTTTGGAATAGACTTGTCTGTTTGCGTCTAGCTGACTCAGCCTGCTGAACACTTCAAGAGCGGTGTCAGCTAGAGAAGGCGGTTTGGGGTTGCCGTTAGACGGAACTCCGACAAGCTGAATTGTAGCAATGGGCGGCACGGCTTCAATAGGGTCGACGAGATATGACGAGATCAGCTGAAAAGATCTGGAGGCCATTCTGAGATTAATGCGAGGAGAAGAGCTAGATAAATGGATGTTGGGTGCAGTAGTGGAAAGGGTATAGAGTACGTCACGGCGCGCACGAATCAAATCACCGAGGGAGAGAGCGGAAGAACCAGGTGATGGGATGCCGTGCTCTCCGCGCGTGACGATGCATAGGCGAAGGATAAGGTCAACAAGCCTTGTATGGCGTGATAAAAAGTCCCAGTTGTCGTTAACGGTCGATAGGTTCCGAATGATGTTTGTTATGGCGAGGATTATGTTTCCAGGTCTCTGAAGAGGTCCGAGATTCGGGTCCTTTGAGCCTTGTTGAGGCTCAAGGATTGCGAACGGCTGACTCTCCGTTTCGTAAACGAGTTTAGAGAGTTCGCGGTGGGTTATGATAGGTAAATTGTCGTAAGGAAGGCTAGCTGCAGGGTCCTCAGAATCCCCAAAGGCTTGTTCCTCGAGAAGATCAAGGACTTCGTCGAAAAGGTCAGGAGCCTGGACGAGAGGGAACCCAGAGCCTGGTGTTGGACCACGCATTGTTGATAACAACGTCAAAGTAGTCAACGCATATGATAGCTCCGTCGCTAGCCTTGAGCGAATCGACATGGTGAGGGCTTCGATGTCGACAGTGCCCCATTCACTGACATCTCGTATTGGACGACGCTGCGGCAGCGTCACTAGCTCGGCATCGAGTAAATTCAAGTCACGTCCGCCGTAGGTTTCAACTTCGCGGGCAAGGGGGACATATTCGATTCTTCGGCGAGATGGCTGTTGTCGAGGTCGTGGTGGTGGTGGTACTTGCATCGTTGCAGGTGCCTGTGGAGATACGCCAGACGTCGTGGCAGAAGAAGTCCGATCAACCGCCGGAGAGATAGCCGACTAACACGGGGAATGTTGAGTATATAAAAGAATGGATCAAAAAATTAAAAATGGAACTTACAGAAGGGCTTTCAGAAGGGGGTTCTGACCCTGGTGAATGGATAAGAAAGGACTCCAATTACATAGGTATAAGACGCACCGATTTTCTGTCTTGCCCGCTTCCCATCTCGATCACTAGTCTCCATTTTCCTTTTGATTCCCTGAACCTCCTGGTCGAGGACGTTTCCGTCTGATAAAAACCCAGTTGAGTTGGAGGAGTCATTGGGGACACCAACAGGAACAGTATGTGAGGTGTTCGGAGTCGCCTCACTCGGCGGGGTAGACTCTGGCCGTGCTGAAGATGGCGGAAGTGACGAAGAACCTGTTCCTCGCTGCACCTGGCTGGGGTGAGATCCACTCGGATTTCGGTGATGACCCATGACCTCCGCAGATCCCTGTCGACCTGCCTGCCTAGCCCTTTTCTGTTGATCTTGCACATTATTTTTATAGATTTGCTCGAAAGGATAAAGCATCGTCATATACAACGACGCAATCATTTGTGCGACCGGGATTGTGCCGACGTTAGGAGGTCGTTGGGGAATTTCTTCTGGAAGGCCAAACTGAGAAAGGATTGCTCCCCATCCGTTGTTCGCCGTAATCTGTGAAGAGCTACAGGTAAGTAGTTGAAAGGACAATGTATCAGTGTAGCTGCCATACTGCTTGCCCTCCTCCACTTTGAAAGACCGCACCCCACAGCGTGAAAAGGCCAACATCTCTCCCAGCCAGTCGGATGGTACCGATTTCTGTTGAGAGTTCCAAACTCTTCCATTTTGACGAATTTATGTCGAAATTTGAATTGGGAACACCCGTCAATGCTGGAGGGAGCGGGGTGCCCAAGGAGGCCATGACATTTGCTAGCCCATTTAAAAAGCCTTGCCGGCGCTGCCCGAAGGTGGTAGGATTCGCCTGTGGGGTGGCCCGTGGGAGAGAATGGGACATGGGGTCAATAAGTGAAGGAGAAGTGGACGGTGGATGAGGGTTTGACATCTGAAAAGTCGCGTGTTGGGTGGAGAGGTCATAGTTCGAAGACAGATAGCCTGGAGGATTAGTTCCTCCGAGCGATGGCGCCGAATTTGTTCCGTTGGGTGCATTGAGAAAAGGCGGGGGGCGAGTGTTCGCTATTCTTGCCTGACTGACAGCAGAAAGGGCGGCCATCTGTTTGGCGGCCTGGGTTGGATCCATGTTGTTGAAATACGCAGTTGGATCAAACGTTGCGTTGGACGCCATAAACGACGGTAACCCAGGTTGATGTTGGGTTTGCCCGTTCTGCGGCCTGACAAGACAACTACCATGAGCTCGCAATGTGCAACAACGGTCAAAGACTTACAGCATGGCTGTTGGCTGTGCGCGCTGTGGCGTCGCTGATGGTTAATGTGGACTCTGGTGGTGAGCTCACGTTTCACACTGTCTGCCAAATTTGGATACATCAACCAAAACTTTTCACCATTATAATACATTTTTCACTCTCTCACTAAAAGTCAATTATGGTCTATCTCATCTTTTGCAATAATCTGTGTAACTGTCCGCCTTCTCTGAGACCTCCCTCTCCTCTGGGAATGCCATACTTAAGAGTAACGTGACAATTTTGAGTGTGACACGTGACATCGTGACAGAACAAACCATAAAATTTGCGGTTAACTCTTTCTTTCTCCAACAATGTCAGAAATTGACGAGATCTTTGCCTCTAAAGGCAAAGGCTCCGCCGCTCCCTTCGTCGCATCTTCATCTCTTCCTGAAAAGAAAGAGAAGAAGAAAATAAAAAAGCGCAAACGCGACGAGCCAACAACCTCTGATTCTCATGCTCCAGAAACAATCATCGACAATTCCAATTGCCTGACGAAATCTAAACGGCCGAAAACTGAAGCCATTCCCAAGACTCCTAGATTTCCGAAGGAGGTGGATGCTGATGATGTTAAATTCGCCGATTCTCGTGGGTCACGACCTCGTTGGTATCTCCTGTATACATGTTACGTATTTTCCTGATACCCATTTTCAGGCAAAAAGACGGAGGAGGGATGGTCTATCTATAAAGAAGACGAGCTCGGTATAGGTGATGAAGGGGGTGGTAAGCTTATCATTCGTGTTTCCTTCTCGCATTTCATGTCTAGACTCAGACACTCCATTGTGCCCTTTCGATTGCGATTGCTGTGAGTTGATACTTTTCCGCACACATAACGCAGAGCTTAGTGTCTTGATTTTATACCCACCAGGTTTCTGAGCCTTGTATCGTTTTCCTGTATACCATCTTGGGCATTCAATCTCAAACATCCAACTTTGATGATAGGGCAAGTTTATTTTCGTCTCAATCAGTCATATCGCATATGAAGGCATCTTCCTCGTTATTTTCGCGACTTTCCATCGATTTGTCTCTTCGGCTCATTCGAAGCCTCCCTGATAGCCTAGAAGGCCATGGTCTGAGGAGGTCAAAATGTAGCCAACAATTATTGGCCCTTCTCGCTTTCGGTGAATGTCACCTACAGACACGCCGTTTAACAGCGCGAAGCCTCGAGCTTGCATTGGGATACATTTCAATTAGTTAGGGCTGCATTGTTTTTCAATTGTCATCGTCATCATCATCATCATCATCATAATCTACTAAACCGAGGGGAGCTTGACTTATTTCTTGACGGAACGGATCCCCTATATCTCCTGCTGCTTCGTTCGCCTTTTTGTGTCTCTTTGCCTCCGCTTTCTTCTCCTCTTCAGCTTTTTTCGCAAGATACGCGTTGCTTCCAACAATCTTCTCCGGATTTTTACATAATTTTAACTGTCGATCAACTTCGCGGACTGCCTCTATGTCGGGGGGGTGCCCATCAGAGGATATGAGTGACTTTAAAGTAATCATAAGCGGAGGAAGAGTATCAGCAGTGAGCACTAGCGAAGACGGGCCGAATTGAAGTTTAGATCGCGACCATTCGGAGGCGAGTTCTGGGGCGGCGAGGGAAAATGCAGCAAGAGCGATTTGTGAAGGTGTGTAGATGAGCTCCGCATCGGTCAGTCGTGAGGCGCGAACGTGTGCCAAGGCAGATTCGTAGAGTAGTCGAATGTCGAGCGGAGTATTTGGGAGATTCTGCACAGTAATTGTGAATAATACGGCCCTTACGAGAGAATGTGACGGACCTGTATATCTAGAATGATTCCCCACAGTGCACGATGAGCGTGCCAAACTGCGAACTCGAATCCCAAACTTTGGGCAACAAGGAACTCGAGATCAAGAACGTCAGTTGGGGAGGTTCTGGGTATATGAGCAGTGAACGTCTCCAGAGAGATTGGATTGTTCGTCGTTTTGGTGGCAAGGAACAACGCGGTCAGCCTACCAAGGGAATCAGTGGTCCCATTCTTTTTAAAAAAATCGTGTAATTGCTCTACGTACATAACATTCTTGGGATGCCAGTCCATAACAGTGTTTTTCAAATAGAAACGTTTCAAATAGCTTATGGCAGTGGCCTCGACTTCCTCTGGGAAACGAAAATGGCCGCAGAGCTGGTTGATTTTGGTGATATACAGCTTTACAAGCAGCACTTCCTCATTCGCGGTAAGGAAGGATACAAGTGATGAAGAGCCTGGCTGAGATATATCAGTCAATTTGACTAGGTAAGGAGCCACGGGTGTTGTACTTTTTCGCTCTCAAGAGTATTGCGGATCACAGCGACGGCAGCTGCATTAAGAGACGTGCGAAGTTCGCAGAGATGCTCGGGGGAAAATCTCCAATTCTTGTACTGCGTGCTCGATTCATAGAGGGGTCGTTTGGGTGTTGGCGAAAGGATAGATGGAGAGTCATCGTTCGACATCGAAGTAGCCGGAGGACTCGGCGCGCATATGCTTGGGGAGTGGACCTCGATACGATCAAAACTGATCGAAATGGTTGTTATCTGCCAGGTTACAGCTCAACTTGTATTTAATTTTCTTCTCCTTGTCGACAGGCTACGGGCCATAGATTTCCATGCGTTCTCCTGACACAAATAGTCGTTGGATTTTTGCCAGCGTCATCATCACACTCTTTTATCAAACCACCTGGGCTCAAATTTCAGTCAACGGCCAGATTTTCACCGATGGCCTTTCTATCATCGACTCACCAGCTCTCAACACGTACGATCACGTCTGCTTAATTATGTGCCACTTGTTCTCACTCTTTCTAGTCCCTTTTCAGCTGGTAGCACCCTGCCAATTGCCATTGATGTTCGTGCATGTCATCTTCCGTTATTCAAATCGAATTCAACACTCGAATAGGTCTCCGGAGACGGGCAGCTTTCTTCTGCCGCCGAAGTTCCAGGCTCCGATTTAGCAACTCGCTATGATCTGCTAGAGATATATCTAGTTTCCTCTGAGACGAACATAAACGTCACAGTTTCTGCCGGGCCAGCCCTTCTCACTAATGAGACTGGCACTGTTAGACACGATAACTGGGATATTCCGTCGTGCCTTCCCGCTGGAAACTACAACGTAAGCGCGTTATCGAGTCTGATTTTTTCCAGCTCAATGCCATCCCTATAGCTCACATTTTACGAGAGTTCCCACATCGACAACAAAGCCTATTTTGCTATTACGCCAATCCCTATCACGATAAATAGCAGTGGTGGACAAGATTCGTGCTCTTATGAATCTAACCCGCTGCAGGATCAGCCTCAGGCATCGTCACCGGTCTCCCAATCACCCTTCCTTCCTGCTTCTGCGCTCACCACTCTTGAATACATTTCGACTGGGACTCTTGTGACAACGTCAAGTGGACAACCTACGACGAAAACGTATGTCTTTATAATATCTAGGTTCTTCATACGCTCACAATGTTTTCAGCTTCACAGCAACATTCACCACCACTATGGTTGCCGGACAAACCACCTCATCGCTCGTTCCCGTTAACAGCTCCCATCGCAATGAAGCGTGGCCAGTCAACTTCTTAATCCTGTCGATATCTTGCCTTCCATTCCTACTCCAACTTCTATTAGTGGGTTAGAAACGTCGGCGCCTTTTTCTCCGCGTTCTAGGTCCACGCAGGGGTGAAGCATTTGGTCGGAAATGTTAGAATGTTAATTCATTCTCGTTCCTCTTTCAATTTCCAGCAGTTGTTCACAAATCACAGCATATTTGAACTGTTCCTTGTTCGATAATGCCTGTGTGACTATTTGCTACAACGATTAATGAAATTCCTGTGACGTCACGCGTCAGTTGGCTAGCTGAGTTGGAAAATTGTACCGTCAACTATGTAGTCAACGTCAACGCGTCTTACAATCCTCCACTCAGTCATGGTAGGCCCCACCAAGCGCAAAGCTTTACATATTCCAACATCCGTTGAAACTATCGCTGGCACCCCTTCAGACGACTATTCATATTTCCAAGAAATCTCGTACGACAGAAAAAGTTACCTCCGACTCGCGCGTTGCATCTTCTACCAAGGACGACTCAGAAACGCCAAAATGCTGGAGAGATATCAAGTTAGAAGGGGAAGGCAAGGTATGTAGTGTTTGACGTGCCTTTCCGAGTCAAAAAATCAAAAATCTGACTTCAGAGTATGTATAACAGGGCGGCCCTCCAGTTTAGTGAGGATGTCGGGATTTTCTTTAACACCCATTAATGGATAAATTTTAGCGATGACTGCTCCGATGTGAGGCGAAAAATCAAGGCACTACTAAAGACCCCGAATTTCAAGGTACGTTTTCTCGTCGTGTACCGTGCCACATTTTATCCCGTTTCACAGGTGACTCATTGGTTGGAGGCCATAGGGGTAAATAGTAATTCCTATGGGCGTTTCAGTAAGTCCACATATCAACGCCCCAATATAATACTGTTAAAACGTACTCCTCCCCGTTTCCAGTGAGAATGCAGGGAAAGTTTGATGGGTCTTCGAATGGCACATACTATGCAGCGTAAGTCAATGTCGCATCACAATTACCCTGCTGCTGATCAATGCCTATAGATACCGCTACTTTGAGAAGGTTCGAATCCTTGAAGGAAAGAAAAAAACCGCGAAACGAATAAAGACAGAAAGAAAACCCCGAAGGATTTTTCTAGTTATCATATGCACACTAAGGTTACAGCTTTTTTCACCCTCCGTCGTTATTATGTTATGTATTAGTATTCGCCTTCAGTTGCTTCTATAACGACCAAGTGCAGTGCTCAAGCCTCTGAGAATATGTGGCATGCAACTAATGTGGCTACGATGCCGCGTGTCATCAATTAATTTCACTGCATGCAATGGTATCTCGTTCTATAATGAAACGTTTCCATTATATAGGACAAAGCGCCATTACATATATTTACCGTAAGTTCTTGAATGCCAAGAATCAAACCTTCCCATTATGCTCTTTACTCCATATCTCAATCCAGTCAACTATTCGCTTGACGTTGGCTTCCAAATCATCGGTTTCTTCACTGGAAAGCTCAACAACTATTTCGGCTGGATAAGAAGATCTTGCTTCGTCGAGAACAACCTGCATGATTTCTGCCTCATTATTTTCCTGGATTTTTTTCAAGGGATATCGACTAAAGATTGATGGATCAAGAATGAAATCATGGTAATGGAAGTTGACGAACCGTTGCTCTAACCGCTCCCATAATTTTGTGTGATCACAGCGAAGAACAACGACAAGGTCAGCCCAACGCTCAGGGAATAGTTCGCAGGTATGCCAATCGAGGATCACACCTCCTTTAGATACAATTGGCTCCAATTCGTCAAGTAACTGATGACCCTCACTGTTAATGATGAAAAAAAGAGAGATCAGATGCGCACCCTATCTTCATCGACGGTATAGCTTTGCCATTCCTGGTCAAAGTCCTCGTAAAGGCCTCTTTCCTTGGCCCATTCGCCAACATTGATATGTTCTAGGGGAACGGGGGATTCCTGGGCAAGGAGTTGGGCATGTGTGGACTTGCCAGTGCCTGGTGTTCCTGTTATTACGATCACAGGTGCCTGTTTGGACGGGGAGGACATTTATGCGAATTTGTGGTGTGCAGGTCAGAGGAAGGGTGTGTGTGAGGAAGTAGAAAGGGGTTATAGCGGGTGGTGTAGGGAGTAGAAAAAATATCTGGAGACTTGTATATGAAATTTGATGGCGTGGAAAGACTAAGCGAGGCCCGTGTGATAGGAGGGATGATCTGAATTGACACAAGTGACCATGTTCCTGTTGCAAAGTATGTGTGGTGGTGATCAACCGTCTATTTCCCTCTTGCCCTCACCCCACATTCTAATGTTTACCTCCTGGTGAGGACTGTGCTACTCCTCGTTGTCCCTTCCATCCCTCCCTATGGCCTCTGCGATCTCGAGTGCACCCAGTCCCGTACTGCTCGACGTCGTTTCCTCCACGACCACGTCGTCACGCTTGGCCGGCCCCACCGTCTTCTCAAATTCTCCCCTCTTACGGCCCCGCGTCAATCAGATCGAGGGATGTTGCGCCAACAAAGTTATCATCAACCTCTCGACAGCTCTTGTCATTCCCGACTACACCCTCTTCTACTCTGGCCCTATCGAGTCATTCCAGCCCTCCTTCTATGCTCTCGACGACGGATCTCTCATCACCCCTCCTTTTATTGAAGACCTTTCTGACGCCAACTTGAGCTTGCTAATAAATAGCATGCTTATGATGCTC
Source organism: Tephrocybe sp. 10521TJB (assembly GCA_018221635.1). Taxonomy (NCBI): domain Eukaryota; kingdom Fungi; phylum Basidiomycota; class Agaricomycetes; order Agaricales; family Lyophyllaceae; genus Tephrocybe; species Tephrocybe sp. 10521TJB. Next base: position 625,112 of record JABAJS010000001.1, on the reverse strand, counting down.
TTCATCAGAAATATCATCGTTTCCGGTGACTACCTCCGGCGAGTCAAGGTCAAGACAAAGACGCTGTTTTATGTCCTTTTCCTCAGCCAGATACTGGCGCCAATCAGCTTGGTTCCAGTCATCATGTCTTCCTTCAACCAGGCCCTTAATTGCACGCTGTAAGTCACTTCGCTTGCTTACTCTCAACAAGCTCACAAGCTTTCTTCTACTCAGTGTCATCATTTTGTCTGATGTGACGGGTGTAGGATCTCTGGCTCTATTGGTCTGTTTACCTTTTACTTCGAGCTTCTTGTTACTGAACTGTCGCCTTAGATCACAGGCATTCTTGGCGTCAAGGCTTACAAGTGCCTGAATAACTCACGCGCAGTCTTCGCTATGCTGGTCCTCTTTCAGAGTGCTTCCAGTGTCATTGTTGTGTTAGATACCATCGCGACTCACGGGGAACGCAGACTTACAGGTTTGAAATTCTGTACGAGCATCTTTTAGCATGCTTACGTCCTGTCGAAAGGCAGTTGTGTTCGTGTCGGCGATCTTCTTTATACGCGTATCTTCGTCTGGATCCAACTCGTGGAATCTTTGTTCATTTGTTGTTGTTGTGAGTACTTGCAAAATCTTTGATCAGGCAGTCTCTGAGTCTCTTAGTTATGTATGCTTGCTGGAACTCGCGAGGATCGGCAGCCGCTCGAGGGCGTATATCTATACAGTTGTCCATGGAAGACATGCCCATCGAAGTTCCTGAAGGTACAACCGACCGACGGCCGAATCTTCGTGGGTGGTGGGATTACATCCCAGATAAAGTTGTTAGCCCTACCACCCGAGAACCGGTGGCCAAAAAGCGGAAATCAATGATCAAAGTACGAACAAAGATAAACGGTCTCCTTACTCGTGGCCAAAACAAACAACGTGCACGCTCGATACACTATCCTAGTGAAAAGACCGTGGAACCCCAGCTACAAGGCTTACATCCTCTAGCAACGTCTCCCGCTGCTCGAGGAGCATCGCCTGCTCCATCCACAGGGAGTCGGTTGGGAAAATTAGTCCCTAGTATTCATCTGTTCCAAAAGGTGGTCAAGGACGAGGTATTTGAATCTCATATCATAGACCCGTTAATGTTCTCATGGTGCTTCAGCTTTTGTATACTACTTTTATCACTGCAACATGCGTCGTGGCTGCAGTCCTCGCAGCCATCGGGCTCAATTTCAGGAACGGATTGACCGTGACTGGTTGGATATCCCTAAACTGTGAGACCATGATGCAATCTCATGCTTCTCTATTTTAAACTGACATGGTGCGCAGGGTGCATCATCTCCTTATTGGCCATTCATAGTTTCGGTCGAGTCGTACGGAGACACGAAAGGGAAGCGTTGCTTCAATACCCATTCACGCACAGCGCCTCGGCGCGTGTAGGTAATGACAAGAAATCGCGCGAATCTACACTTTCGTCACTTCAATATAGACGAGCAGAAGACAACGACGCAGACGATCCCTTCTCTGACGCTCGTCGACTGGACGTTCGCAGTTCTTGGGATTCGGACCTTCTTGAGCATCATTCGGTCAACCCATTCGATGATAGCTCTCAAGTCGATGATTCCAATCTGAACCCTTTCGCCGACACAGCATCCAATCGCTCCTCTCATCACAGCCTAGAGGCATTGCTTCCCCAGGATTCTTCCCTAGGACATCATTCAAGTAGGGACGGCAGAAGAGAAGAAAACATGTCCACATAAGCCATTTGGCATCTTAATATTAATACTTACTTACTTAGATGGGGGCGAAGACGGACTTCTCTTCTCAAAAGGCGTCACATCTTTTTTATAGCCATATTCAGCAATGTAAAACCAATTACTAGTTAATTCCAATTTCCCACGATTACTTTTAGTATACGGCCACACAGAACTTCTGCAATTTGTATGGAGATCTCAGAGGAAGATGAACTCATCAGCGTGCTACCGATACATTATTCAACTGGGCAACGTCCAAACATTCATATCCACCAGTTTCCTCTCTTAACGCGTCCTCTCCAAGCACCACCTTCAGCCCTTTTGAGTGGAAAACGGATCACTGCCCGAATAAAACCACATGTCCGCAGACTGGAAGTCCATGTCCCTGCTGATACACGCCCTGAAGTTTGGAACGTGGAACGCACGAAAGAGCTTGGGGCCGCGCGAGCAGAGGACGACCGCGAAAAGAATCAGGAATCGAAAGGGAAAGAGCGCGAGGGGGAGGAGCCGAGGCTGAGCGAAATTCGTATGCAGAGTGAAGAAGTTGCTCAGAAAGGCACTTACATGTTAGGAGTGGTCCGAGATGGTGTGTAGTGCTTGCCTTGAATCCTGTATCCCTTTCTCACTCTTAAAACCAGGCCAGCTTCATCTTCATCCAATCAATCAAACACATCAGTTTCGGCCAACTCTGACTTACCTAGATATGCTTTCCCGCAAGAACAAGAGAAATCGTGCAGGCGATGACTCTGACAGTGATGACGGGCCTCCCCCCGATCCCGATGAACCAGCACCCATACCGGTGACTAAAAAAGAGAAAAAAACTGTAGGAGAGAGCCGAGAGGTTCAAGTCACAGCACGTAAAATGGAAGACAAAGGTAGCGGCCAGATACAAGGAGGTCTGTCCGCCGTGAGGCGCGATATGCTGCAAGCTATTCGAGCCGAGGAAGATGAAGAATGGGAGGATCTACAATTCTACGATGTCACGGTCAGAAAACACCCATGTATGTGTCAACTGCACGCTAACTATCTCTCTAGACCAACAAATCAGCGGATTCTTTTGAAGGTGTATTTGGCCAAAGTGATGAATTGTTAGAATGCAGCACAGATATCACCTCATTCCTCAGAGAAATTCAGGGTTTGTAGATGAACGAATTTGGCCTCGGCCAGGCTCTTGAGTGCTTCTTCAAGTTGTGATGGACGTGTGACACACTTGTCGACGTCCCCCTCTGTAGGCTGAAAGCATCGACTCAGGCCTCTTTACAATCGCTCTCATGTTGCCTGACGATAGTTCGACCGAGTCTGACGCCAGTTCAGTCGAGCTAAACAATGTCGGGACTAGCCTCTCTGGTGGCTTGGCCCTCCCCAAAAAATATGAGCTCCACAGCGAGGATCTCTGTTCAAAAACTCTACAAGCAATAAAGGAAATCAAGTTTTTCGACGTTGCCGCTTTTCAAGAGGCAAGTTTTTCCGTTGGTTTTAGGAACAGTTGTCGTTCATACTCGAACAGGACGACGGTCTCCACGAAGTTATCTTAGAAGCTTCCCATGTCCTACTCCGGTTTCTTGACTACGGTTGCTCGTATGCTCATGACAAGGGAAGTAAAGCCGTCACTCTGTCTATCTTTCCCCTTCTAGGTGCGTCGAATTACCAGTATGATATGAACACTGCCTCATTAGTAGGGAAATAGTGAATGTTCAGTTTCTAGCCATTCTCTTCCGCCATCGGAAAGCTTGTCGCGATATTGCTGCACAGGCCTATATTCCAACGCCGGTTACATCCATTGTTTGCTGGGTAGACCTTGTATTGGCGAAGTTGGCTGCATTTATTCTCGTCGTTGCTGAAGGCCTGACAGCTCGACCTTCAACGGACGTCTCGGAGTTTCTCAGATCTCGACGAGAAGACGACTACATACACTCTGCCACTCAGCTTCCTGGTATCTTACATATCCCTGGCACAGATAATAGCACTAAAATGATTGTCAGAGGAATGGCATCATATTGTTGACGTCGTTGGATCTAATGCGACATCTCCAGCCGCTACACGTCTCGCAGCACGACTGTTGTTTGCAGCCTACGTCATGGGACCTCAGCTGAATGGAATCAGAGAATGGGCCGACCCCGAGTGCGTTTTTTTTTGGCGATCGACACGATTACAACTCTCAGAAACTGTGCATTGCAGTGTCCCTCCGCAGAATGTCATATCTGCGGTACTTCGTCGCACTGACCACAAAAACCTTAATGGTCTGTCCGTGGTCTCAACGAGCCTAGACTATGACGACGACGAACGAGCAAACTGCGCAATGCTCCTTTCACTTTTCTCTGTTAGTGGCCTGGTAGGATGCACGTAGCTACTTCCGCTAATTCCCATCCCACAGGCAAGTCATATAGCGCTCAAAAAGTTACCCAGTAACCCATTTCAGCCAATGACGAAAATCCAAAGTCTGAGCTACCTGCTCAATATGCTTCAGGTCGGGTTTTACAACGATGCTAGCTCCTGTGGTAGGAGAACGCTACCGTACGATCATCTTGATAGTGCACAGGCTGTGTTGGTGAGATGGGGGTATTCGGTTCCTTGGTTGTGGACTACTTGGAGCGATCAAAGGATTGCAGATGTGGAATGTATCACCGATCTAGTAAGTTGTAGTGGTCATTCTTGTATGGTCATTTATTTTCGGACTGCTAGACAATCACATGGCTATACCATCTCAACTCGCCCTTCTGCACCGCCATTGAATGCCTGCTGCCTTTTACAGTCGACATTGGCCTGATCATTGCAGATGAAGACTCGAATTTTGATAGGACCCTTGTCGTAATAGTTTAATCTACCTGTCTTCAGCATGAATGAAAACTAATATTCTACCCTAGCAGGTCCTTCATCGGCTTATGGTGTATTTGCATGATCATCAAAAACCTCCGCTAATCAATAACCCCGCCTGCCTTGCTGTTGTGTTACAAAAAGTTTGCTCGGCGTCAACACAAGTCATTCGCTGCAATGCAGAAAGGTGTACCACTCTCCCTGAAACTATCGTTCAACCGCTTTGCCAATCGTTACAAGCTATATTCTGTTGCCTTGGGGATACGTTGGATGATCTTCGTAGTAAGTCACAGTCCTTATTGTCATTTCGAATGCAAACGAAAACCATAAGGTAAAGATATGATCTTAGAAACCCTGACTCTAGTTCATTCGGCCACTGTAAACGCGTCATTTCGCATGATTTGTGAAGATATTCAACTCCAAATTGATGAAAAAGTCGATAATGGTGCGTGGTCCAACGATACAAGACTTAACCTAATCCACGAGAGGCAGACATATCCAGATCGACAGAGTAAAGTTAGTGTCGCTCTTAAGTTCCACTTTACTGACATGTTTTCTTTCAGGAAGGTTGAACTTTTGGAGGATCTGTCTGACGCCGAAATGATAACGAATTTGTGCCTGGCGGTTAAATGCACACTCTGTTTTCTTACCTTGTTATGGCAGAGCGATCCTGATCACTGCATCTTGAACTCATCTGCGTTGTTGCTCATCTCAAAAGCGATGAAACTCCTGGATAAAGATGTTGACGATATAATTCCTCGCATTCTTGGGGACACTCTCTTGACATGTGTCTCGGTTACAGATCGTTTTATGGCATCTGAGGGCCAGACCGTCCTAGAAGAAGAGATCTTCTGGGATTTGGCCGTACGCTCCGAATGTACTAACTTTGCAGTAGCCTGTACGTATGGAGCGTGCGGCTTAATACTATCACTAACGCCTTCCATCTCAGCTGCCTTTGCGCATCGAATTTTGATTACTAGATCTCAACACGTCGACCCCCTCGACCTAGCTGAAGCTTGGAATCATTTGTGCAACGTGTTTCTGATGATACTCAGTGGTCGTTTTGAAGGCCAGGATGAAGCACTCGCACTTCTGGTGTGCCCCATCGTCTGTAGAGCTCTGTCGAAGATAGCCCAGACCTCGTCTTGCGGTCGGTGCTTGCATATCTTGAAGCATAGAATCTTGCTGACTGTCTGAATTAGATCAATTTCTTAGAGCTTGCCCCTGGACGTCGAGCTTGAGCTCTAAACTCAGTTCGATTATTTCCGTCGGGTGTGAACCAGAAGCACAATACTTCGCTCTTCTCCGTCAACGGTTAATAGTCGTCGGCAAGGCATTGTTGGAACAGGTAACGCATAACTGATCAGTTCACAATCGCGTCAACTGAAGAGGCCTATGGGTAGCTTGATGACGGGAAGCTTTGTCAGCCTCCCACAGATACTGTAAGGCTATCTTGTCAATCCCGTAACCTCGATTGTTCCAAGATTCAGGCCCACGACTCGCGCCTCGTGTACTACTACGATTCAACGACTGGTTCTCATCTTGTATTGGTCCACGTGAATGAATGAATTCCGGTAAATCTGTGTCTGGACAGTTAGTACAATCTTCTAACGGTTGACGTGACTATACAGAAGACCCCTACAAATCTGGGGAAGCGGAGGGGGCTACGTAAAAGAACGATACCATGCTAAGCAGGAAGGCGTAGAAAAAACACCGGCGGCGCAACTGCTTCCATGACGGCTGGTTGACAGAAACATGAATTGAACGTCTACTTATGACAGTATCTGCTCCTGCTTCTAATCAGAGGTCCTGAAAAGGGTATAGCGTTGGTGTATAAACATCACTTACCGGGACTAAGGCGGTCTGGGAACCATCGAGGATGATCATAGGTTCATTACTAGGCTCACACCTGGGCTCACACTTGGGCTCACATAAGCCCCTCCCGAAAACGTCCACGCGGTCTTGGGTTCATTACGTCGATTACATTTACAACGGCATGAAAAAAAAAAGAGTCACGTGGTACTATATTAGTTAGACCTTATATAATAAGACGCCTGCTCTTCGCGTCTGGACAGATTGAAGAGGTCCCAAATTTTCCAGGTTCACCTCGTCAATGTCATCGCTCAAACATCAAAATCACCGCAGGCGTTCCCACTCGGCGTCTCCTTCATCCACAAGCTCCTGTGCCCCTGACAAGTCCTGGCGCATTGCGACCAAGAGAGCCTACCCGCACCACGGCTTTTCTGCGAAAGACGCGTCGTCACCTCAGAAATGGGACGTCGATGCCTGGCGGAGGGGTAAACGCAGGCGTCACGATATTTCCGTCAGTACAAATTATGGCCATGTATGGATGGGTGCCGAACTAATCTAGCAAAAGATACCTCCTTTTGTCCTCGGCGACAGACACGACGCCACAACACCGCCTAACACCTTCACCACGAAGGCTTCCGAGTTCCATCTTTTTTCTCGAAGGGAACGCGAGAGCAGATTGCGTCGCCGGTCTGATCATTTTGCGGAGAGCCACTCAATGGATCTTGACGACGACAAACATGTCAACCTTATGAGCCTCTCCCATCTCCGGTCCAATGCATTCTGGGAGCTACATCGCAGTGTTGCAGATAACGGTGAAGGGCTTATACGACGCATGCGCGATTACGAGCATTCTAGATCAAGGACGGATGTGTACTTCAAGGCCAAAGAGGCTCAAAAAAGAGGCCGCAAACGGTCCTCCATGGTTGGAATGTCTCGCAGGCCAAGGTCAAAATTCATGCCCCACCTCGACTCTGATGACGAACGAGAAGAAGAAGATGATGAGGAGGAGGAGGATGTCCAGATATTTGCAGGAGAGGTTCCTCGAATATCGTTACTTGGTCTCAGAAAGCGGTCGGCTTCGCTCGACACCCAAAACATGGATTTCACATACACAACAGTAGCCTCCAGTCGCCGATGTTCTTCGTCTGGTGAAACACATAGCTCGACCCCTCAAAGATACCATTCCGATGACGAGCAACTTGATTCTTCTGGTACAACATCTCCTTGTACGCATTCGGTCGCCTCCTCGCCCATTAACCCCTTGTCTACGTTTTTCGACCACACATCGCCGAACAAATCGCCACCCGTCGTCTCACCTGCTCCATTATCCTCGCCAGTCTTGGTGGCTTCCGCATCGCGCGCCGAAAAAGCAATAGCGGCCCTTAGTCTAGCGATGGCTAACGGTGCAGGGGGGATTGAGGACTACAATGCTTTGCTTTCGATTCAGGACTTGCCGTCCTTGGATAACTGTCAGGTGGGAGAGATGTGGCACTAGCAGGTTTGAATTTGATATAGACAGAGAACACGCGCTTGCACCCTATTTTCAACATTATCTGGAATTCGAACGACACCACCACTGTACGATTAACAATATCTCGTTTGTATATATCCTAAAAGGGGCAACAAATCTACCACATACGGAAAAAATGACGTCAACGTGACCTATTAAGCCGTTCTCGCAAATTATCTACCAGCCTCTCCATCTCTAGCCGCTTCTGCATTTCAGCTAGATGATTCTCTTCTGCAGCTTGTCGTGCTTTTCGCTCCAGGTCAAGACAGCCTTTTAATCCTGCCGGTTTCATTATCAATCAACAGTAGATTTTTTAAAATAAAATAAACCCACTTGACATCAATCGCTGGCAGGTAGAAGGTCCACAGATGTGCTCATCTACTTCTTCCAGGTGTAATTTATCCATTCCATACTCAAGCTGGTTTTCTTCATCTTCCGTCCTCGGGCGTTTTACTCGTCGGTACGTTGAAATAACATCGTGTGCGGCGTGACTCCGCGGGTACGGAGGCTCGGAATAGGTGTGACGGACAAAAGGACTCCTGACTCCCGTCCCTGGTCGGGGTCGACTGAATCTCGTTCCGAAAGCCTCATGATCTGTATTCTCGTTCACTGAACTAACGGGGTGAGGAGGGGTAGAAGTTTGAGATAACGCTTTACTAACATGAGCTTGACACAGAGCGGAATTTTCGTTTGTTGTCTGGACGTGTTGACGGCGGGGTACTTGGAGTGGCTGAATTCTGCCGTATGCGTTCTGGAAAGATCAATAAGGTGCAGCATTGGAGTTTAGGGTGCTTACTCGAGTCTTTTAATGGCGTACGCAACACGCTATCTGAAAAAAATTCAGTGTGAATCTTTAATTCTGAAGGAAGAACACGAACCCATCAATGTAATCATGGGGCGACGACGTTGTGTCTCGACCCTGCCTTCCTGGTTTTTGTTTTGTTCGTGGAGAGCGCTGGAAAAATCAGCCATTTGCTGAGTTGTCAATGAGGAGAGCTAAGGTTGAGGTCTTCTGCTGGCAACTGTTAGGCGTTGTGGTCGGCGGTAATTGGCGAGATCAATATTCAAGGGTTATAAGTTTAGCGTCCCTGTTAATATTGACTATTGACTCCTTCAAACGTAAAATGACTTTTATACAACTGACCCTGACAATTAGAATAGAAACATACATAAACTACATATATGATACACGGCATAAATCGTACCAAGTGACTGATGGGTACAGAATATTAGCAGGCGAGTGAGTCGATACCGCAACAAATAAAATTTATTTGGACGGTGCGGCCAAAAGACCTCTGAAGAGTGGCATATAACAGGCTCGCTACAGAGCAGAACCCAACACCTTCAGAGCCAGGGCACGCAAGATCTGCAAGATGTTTGATATAGGGATGGAACAAGGCAACGGCGAAGGACAGTACCTCTGTCTTCTGGCTGCCGCCGAGTTCGTTAAAGACGGCCGCTACACTCTTACCTTTGGCGTCCCTCACAGCCCCAAGTCGATTTCCAGCATAAGCTCCAACCATGAGGCCAGGCACATTGGCGACTATGAAGCCAAGACCCCCGCCGCACACAGCGCCGAGGTAGGTCCACCAAGGTACGTGACGCTCAACCTCTGGCCGAAGAAGCTAAGGATACGAGAATTCAGAGATATACTGGGGAAGTAAGCCGGCAGATACGAACCTCTTCAAAGACATCAGCAAAGACGTGCTCAGCGTTGGGCTGGGGAGCTTGCTGAGAGTTGGAGCCAGTGAAGATGCCTGAGAATTTGGAGAAGAAGCTGGATGAAGAGTTCGGGTCGTTCGTCCTGTCGTTGGCTGGCCGAGAAGCATAGATGGCATCGTACTCGCGGCGACGGGTTTGATCAGAGAGGACATAATATGCATCTGCTAAAGCCTGTGTGGGGTAAGGACATATATAGGGGCACGCTCGACTGATTACCTGGAAGGATTCAGTCGCTTTTTTTCTCTCTCGAGGGGTAGCATTGGGGACTCTGTCTGGATGAGTTCTTAAAGACTCTTTCTTGTACGCTTGGCGAATTTCATCCTGAGTTGCAGTGCAAGGGATGCCCAAGAGTTGGTAGTAATCGGGAAAGGACATGATATCACATGTTTGTACACTACGCTACCTTAAAGTTGTTCAACAACGGAGGTGCCCGTGGTTGCTCAAACATGCCTGGCCTTTGCTCCCCACCATCCCGAAGTAGAGGTTTGCTTATCTCCCGCCGCAGCCTGTTTCGCGGCCCAATCGGCACTTTAGTACTTGACCCCATGACCGTAATCTCTTCGACTGGTATCCCAGACCCCAACAACAGGGGTCGCAGTAACGTGGTTTTATCACGTAACCTTTCTTCGACATTTACATTTACGCCAGGTTCGACGACCAGGGATGCCTCAAGAAACAGGGGTCGAATATTAGGCGCTGGAGGCGAACGTTCATCTGAATCGACGTCACTCAAATGAGTGCCCGCCGTTGCGAGCCCAGACCCTGTGCCAGCGCCGCCTGAGCCAGTAATAAGATTGGAATCCCGGCCAGGAAGCGTTAGACCTGTGATTCAATCATCAGTCGCTATCCAAATCCAGATCTAGCACGGTCAGAACCACTAACCACCTATGAAGGATGTCACGTCATACTGTGTTCCAGCCGATTCCATTCTTGACATTCCTCCAAAGTGAAAGTTTGGGGATATAGGGAGTGACGATCTTGCATCTACGTCTACAACTTCAACCCCCGCAGGAGCTATGGGTTGTAGTCGAAGAGTACGAGCCCGGCCTGCAAGCCTCTCTAGTTTAACACTGTTTGGCAGACCATCTACGTTTGCTATTGGCGGTGGCTCTGGAAAGATACTAAGTGAAAATTCACTGCGATTAGAGGTCGATTCGTGTCCTGGATGCGAACTTGTGAAGCCATCGATTGTCCTTCGCTGCGAGACTTTAGGGAGAACAGAATCCAAAACAGGCTTCGAAGGTGTCACGTCCTCTGCAGAAAAATCGCGCATCGCGTACAATCTCAGGGCAGCAATACTCTTGTCGAGTTCATTCTGTTGCCGCAATATCTCGTTGAAGGACAAGCTACTTTGAGGACGGTGCTTCGGTTGCCCGCGGCTCCGGGCTACTATGCCATGCAGTCCATAAACGGGTGAATCTGTTTCTCGTGTAGTATCGGGTAGCGGCAGTGGAGCTTCGGCAGAAACCCGTTGGTCCATTCCATAGTACGAGGAGATGGAAATTGCAGAAACAGATGTCAAGTGCTTGTCCTCCTCCAGTGCATCATTTGACTCGCTTTCTTTGGGAGCTGAAATGGGTAAAATTCTCGAAGATTCCTGAGTTACTGAAATTTTTTGGCCTGGTGGGTTGGGCGATTGAGGGAGGGTGGCGACAAAAAAAGTTGGTTCCAAGTTTTCGGAGTAGAAGCTTCCAGCAGAGCTACGTTGACCAGACTGCGGCAGTATCCAAGTAACAGTGGAAGGTCGTCCTAGTCGGTTGATGGCTGAATGGCTACTGGGAGGTGTAATAGGTTGTGTTGGATCCACAGGCTTCTCGGAAACCTGAATAGACGACCTCCCCTGCTCGATCTCGAAAAGGAGTGGCGAGTTCCGTTGTGATTTGGCCGGAGACTTGTAGAAAGTGGTGATCAAGACGAAAAGGATAAGAATATAAGTCTCCACCGCACGAAGGAAACGACCAAGGATAGATTCAGAGAATAGTACTATATTTACAAGTCAGACGAAGCCAATCCTACAAATGGAAGAAGACTGACAACTAACGAGATTTCCTAGACCCACGCCACCACTGATACCTAGAGATATCAGCAGTGCTAAGTTTGCCTGCAAGGAACGCCACCAAGGCGTTTGACGAGATAGGAACATATTGAGGATTATTTTGATGATGAACAGCGCAGAAACCACGATCTCCGCCGTCGTCTCGGTTGTATAAATCATAGTAAATTGCGAATCAAGCGGCACGATCCTCCAGATGATTTGTAAGACCGCTATCGCAATAGAAAAGCATAACAAGCTCCACTGGAGTACCATTCCAAGCAGACCCCATCTTCTCCAGCTAGCACTGTGAGCGATCGGCCGACCGCTGATGCTGTCGTGCTCCGACACCAGAGTCTGTTCACTCTTCGGGCATTGGGCAACAAGATGCCAGAGGAAAACATAGAGACATCCAACGGACAAAGCAAGTCCTACTTCTCGAGCAGAGACGAGTCCGGATGGAGTGTCGCGAACAATGCCATCAATTGTAACGACCATGGGCTTTCCTTCTGTGAGAATATGAGTCAAGTCGAGGACAGCCGCTGTAAAGGCGAGAAAAGAAGAAGCATAGAGATAGAGCACAATGCTAAAGCCCAGATGAGTCGAAAAGCTTGGGAGGTGGGAAAGTAACGCACATATCGACCCGTTTTAAAAAGAGAATGAAAGTAAAAATGCCGAACGTCATGAGGCCTACGCAAAAGAATGGAATATCTGTAAGGATAGACTCGACCTGATGTATTGTGATATGTAGGTCAAAGTGTCGAACGGAATATCTCAAAAAGACTTACAACACTGTCTTCACCAGGAGTCAGTGAAGCTGTGGAGGAGCTGACATCGGACATATAGGGTCCTGCCCCAGAAATACCAGATTTTACGATGAATCAAAGACTGTAATCAGAATAGCTTGTGTCCAGCGGCTGCTAGCAGCGGCGGAGACTTCAAGCCTTCCACGCCTACGTGTACAGGGAAGAGCAGATGAGTACCAGCGAAGCTGATGCTAAGAGGAGCAGAAGCTGCCTCTTCAAAGTCTCCTCCGCGAGAAAGGCGAAAAGAAAGGGATGTGAGCTCAAATGCCAATGCCAACATGGGAATCATCAAGGAGATCAGTTGAAGATCAAGTCGCGACCTTGACAACCAGTGCACCTGCGGCGGTCCTGCGCGGTTCTTGAACTTGTGATCAGCCTATCTCGTTTATCATTGGCACGAAGAACTTCAAGAAGCAGATGCCTGAACAACAAAATATTCATCACGTCACTACATATACATTTGTTGTACCGAAAGGATATGTCCAAGTAGATACAATGCGAAAACAAGTCCAAAAGCCTCATCGACTTATTCCATGCCCGTCAACTGCCTGACGAGGAACATACCTCGTCCCTCATCAACACTCTTTGCATTACGCATTCCCATCACACTTTTCGGTCGTGGTCTTGTCCCACCGCCCAAGTGTTTTGTTGGACTAATGCTCCTGGTTGGGCTCAAGCCGCCCCCCGTCAGCTGTCTCAACAGACCAGGGTCACCCCCACCACCAATACCTGTAAATTGACGAGCAATGGTGGTGCCTGTGACTTGAGGGGTAATGCGTGAGGAACCTGTAAAAGTAGGTGATAATGGGGCTCGCGTCGGTGAAGCATGTGGGGAACCACTAATGCCGAGAAACAACTAGGGGAACGTCTTAAAACAAGAAACCGCTCAAAGAATAGAGAGCCTCACTAAGCACTCTCGACACCAGATGCCACCGTCGGCACCAGTCTTGGCTGCACTGTCCAACCTCTTTCCACACCCTGGCACCGTCTTCTCCCTGCTCCTCGATGTAACCATTCTCTTTGAGGTCTCCTTCTTACCTCCACATACGAGACAGGAGGCATGCCAGCGGGTGTTCGAAGGTCCAGGTACCACCCCATTTTCCATCAGGGAGACGGCCTTAGTGCATCCTGGACAAGTAGACCTGCTACCAAAGCGGGGGAAGGACATCATACTTGAAGGTGCTGTAAGAGACGGTCGTTCCAAGCGACTTGAAGAGGGCGGCGTTGGATGTGTCACAGCCTTTATTTTCGGACTGCTTGGTGATGATGATGTTGCAACTGGAGTCGATTTCAGAACAACATATGGCGTACTTGGCATCTTATGTATTGTCATTCTAGCCGGCGGAGCGCACTGACAAAGGTAAGACGATGAACGCCAGATTTCATTGAAAAAACACCCACTTCCACATGGCAAGCACCCCCGTTTGCCTTCACGAACACAGCATGCCCGGTACTTGCTCCACTAAAAATGCGGTCGCACACCGCGCATCTGAAGCACTCGACGTGGTAAGTAATCGGTGAGGAGTCCGCTCTGTCCCCAGGTACAGTGACAAACTTCCCCCCGCCTTGAACAGAGAATAATTTGCGTCCGCATCCTTCACAAGTATCTGTTGCAGAGTTTGAGGATAAATGAGATAGAGATGGTAGGTCTTCAGTATAATGAGGGGGTTTGGCAGATTTGGATTTCGAAGGAGACTCGAAAAAGGACGTAGACTGAGAGGTTTTCAATGATGGTGAAGATGTTAGACTACGGATGGTATTGGGAGTATGGCTCGGAGTTCCGATTTGACTGGTTGTCTCTTCAGGAATGACATCGTCGAGAGAATCAAAGCAGTCCTTCCTTGTATGCCTCAGGCCATAATCAGTCCCATATGCTGGAGACGCATTGAAGACATCCCTATCATCATTCCTTGGTGGAGAGTCTGGGCCTGAAGATTGAGTGGCATCTGAAAAGTCGGCTATCAAGTCCGGTGTCTGTGGTACTGCAGGTGAGGTTGGACCTGGATTGAATGTTGGGGCTTTGATCTTCGGACTGAAGTGCAAAGAATTCGAAGAACGCGAAAGACGTAGTGGCGGGGTACCCCGGACGAAAGGAGAGATCGGAGATGTCCCTCTGCTAGGGCTGGACGATGGGGATTTCATAAATCGCTGCTTCATTTCTTCTATAGCTTCGACTTTGGCTACAGGGCTTCCTGTAGGCTGATGCCGCAGAGGCGTGGTTTTTTTATGGGATGGGGAGGCCCTCAGCCCAGGGCTACCTCTTTGTTGAGGCGGGGTGACGTTTGTGGGTGAAGTAGATATACCTGGCGACCGGTTTGATTGGTTGAGAAGGCCGTCACGATGCGTCCCAAAAAGTGTCTCTGCCATAGACTTCTCGTTTAATTGTGGGGCAGGTTTTGGTAACCTTTCACCGAGGTCTTCCACTATCAATCTCCCTCCAGCGATTCCAAGTCGCTGCTCGAGCTCTCCAATCGCAGGGCTTCCTTCTCTGCTTTGCCGACCCCGTGTCCTTGAAGCAGAGCTCATACCACCAATGTTGTTAGATATCTCTACGCGAGGACTATTCCTGTTGCTGTGGCTAACGGAGATATTTTTCTTTGGAGTAGTCGAATCGCGCTTGAGGCAACCCTCAAAACAATCGACACAAGAGGGTAAACCCAACAAGTCGACCATAGGGGCGTCTCCAACATACTTGAAGCACCCACTACAATTGAAGCATCTCTTGTGCCAGTACTGGTTCGCAGCGTGTATAAATCCTCCTTCGGACTTGAGTGTAAGCACTGGCCGGGAGCATGTAGGACACAATCCCTTGGTCCCTCCGTTGGCTTCGTAGCATGGACGGCAGAGAAACCGTGAGTGGGAAGAATTCAAAGCAGCTGGATCTGGGTAGATGGTAGCATCTGGAAGAAAAGGAGAGGAGCATATGGCGCAGGAATGAGTAGTAAGCGTTTCCTTTGGCTGTAGAACTGAGCCATAAACTTTGGACAAAGTGGCATCATGCGGCGATGGAAGTATGTCGGCCTCAGGGGCAGTAAGCTGGGTCGAATGTTTCAAGGGCGATGGGGGTCGACTTGTACTCGACGTTAAGGATGCGATGTGAGCAGATACATGAGTTCCAAGGTCTGAAGATGAAGACGTATATGAAATTGGTCGGGGAAAGCGTTTGGTGGGAGAAGTCTGTGTGGTTGCGACCGTTGCACGGGTAGGAGGCCGAGTAGGAGAGACAGATCTTGCTCTCTGTACATATGTATTGGACCATTTATCATTCGTGCTATCGGCAGAGTCCTTTCGAGTCCATGGAACAACGGGAGCTAGAGTTGAGGATGTCAGAGACGAGAGACCGTGACTTTGATCAGAGCACTGACCAACTGCTGTACCGCCACATGTACAGCGAGCACCGACCACAATATCGCCACATCTTCTACAGAAACCCATTAGATATAAAGGTAGAGCGAATCGACAGCGATAGCAGATCAGGAAACAATATTAATGTTATGTAGGCAATTCAATTCAGGTTGAACTTCATGCACAATCACGGTCATGTGACTTGATCATTGAGTCACGGCAGGTCACGGCCCGGGCACTTTCTGAAAGTCACTGGTACTCTTATCATGCCAGATATCCCCCAAACCCCCATGGCCACACGTTCGAGGTCGACTATTCTGTCATCTAAATCTCCTTATTTTTCGAATCCAGGGCCTTTGTCCTCAAGTTCGCCCCCATCTGACTCCAAAAGCATCTCTGACTCCGAGGCAGATTCAGATTCAGAAAAAATCCAGGAGGATCCATTGTTTCGCTATTATCTGCGCAACTTCTTTGTAGTTTATCGTCGATTGGCTCGCTTGAAACCTGACCTGATCCAAGGTAGCATATTATAATCTTTACGTCGTCATTAGGTCTGCCGCTGATTCACGTCCCAGAGTCTGTTGCTCATGACCCATGGAAACTATTGATCGCAGTCACATTGCTGAACAAGACATCCGGAAGGCTAGCAATCCCAGCTTTCTGGACTATCATAGACAAATGTCCCACCCCTTGGGCACTGTCACTTGGTGGGGAGTTCCTCACAATGGGAAAGTACACCACAATGACTGTTCATTTACATCCAGTGGACCCAGATGAACTAAAAGAAATATTGCGACCCCTTGGTACGCAAAACATACGCTCCGCGCGACTCATCAAGTTATCCGAGACGTACTTGCGGGACCCTCCACGTATACCTGACCTGAGACCCTCGACTCCCAGGATCTTAGCATCTGACTCATTGTCGTCGTATGATCCTGCTAACAGACGAGAAAAGTACCCACCGACTCCTATTTCTCATCTACCAGGCACAGGACAGTACGCGCTCGACTCCTACCGCATTTTCTGTACTGTATGTCATCCCTCATCCTCAGACGAATGGAAAGCTGTGTCTCCAACTGACAAAGAACTAATTCGTTACTTGGCAAGTACTTTTACAATGATATGCCCTCCTCTCACTATATTGACTGCCTGTAAGAGGTGGAAATGGGCTTTCGTGGAGCGGAAGGAGTGGGCTCCTGGGATTGGAATGATCCGTCCTGCGTCACTAACGTATCTCAACAATTTAGCTTTGGAACTTGAAACTGTCATGTCATAACCATACTATTGAGGTAAGTCAACACAATCAACTTCATTTGCCCGATTTCCGATTTCAAAGTTTTGGACGTATCAGCGGTTGCCAATCGACACGCTCCACCTGGTGGTTCAATGTTAATCAACGATTCTTCACCAAACACTGCCTTACCATTTCGGGCTTCAAGTCATGTATCAAACGTGCTCCTAGAAGCCTCATCGCCGTAACAATTTCGCGTTCTAGAAGATGGACGATTTTTACGACTCCAGCGACACCATAAGCCTGCAGGAAATATCAGAGTGGATGGACAAGCAGTGAAAGATCAATTACACTTTGGGCGTAAAGGAAGGGGCGGCCAAGCCCGACTGCTCGTGCTCCCAGACACAGTGCTTTAACCACATCTAAGTGCATGGAAGACTTCAATCCCTGTAACGAACATTACGAAAACATGTATTACCTGTGCCTCGCATAATTCCGCCTGGATTACATAAGAACAGCAGTATCAAACAGTCACAGACACTAAGCGTACCGTCGATGTATACTGCGCCGTTCATGAGTGCTGGTTCACGTAAAAAAAAAAAAGGACGCGAATCAAAAACCTACCCTCTAACTTGTCAAACACGTCAGGCCGTTGTTTACGGAGTCTATACAGAACCTCCAGTGGCGGAAACGAGCTTGAAAGAAACAAACAAATGGGAGACAAGACCAAAATCTTAGTGATGGACGCACTAGTCGAGTTGTCGGCCTGCCAAATGGTCAGGCATCCGCGGCAGAGCATAATAAAAGACTCTATGAACACCTACCGCCGTGATTAGAAATTAAGATGCCTTCTACGCCAGCCTCTGCTGCTAGTACCGCATCCTGCCAGAACACTCAGATAGTAGTCAAATACAGCAACAGCAGCGTTACCTCCACGGTCTGTATACCTATATCCTTCAGCCCAGTGTATGGCAACAACTATTTGACTGCACCTTTAATAACGATCGGAAGCTTCGTGATCTTCCGTAGCCAAGGGATTGTCTACTTTGCCAGGTCAGGTTAGGATTCAGAGAGAGGAAGATTACCCGCCTTTTCCCAAGTCATATCCCGATCGTCATTGGCAATCAGTGCTCCTGCCGTCCCAAAACCTGCGTCATGGGTTTCAACAATGCCACCCGCCCCTTCTGTATAATGTTCAGTTTTTCCTGATTCCATTTCCTCGATAACCCAAGGTTCACGAATGTCCTTTTCCCTGTTTCCGGGTACTAAGGCATCTACAGTCAACCATATCGCTTTGTAACCGAGTTTCTCTACATCTCTAACACGAGTTTCTGCGATTGAGTCGTTGACATTCTTATAAAGCTGGAAGAAGAGAGGTTGGGAAGTCGCGGCGGCGGCCATGATTTCTTCATATGACAAGGACGCATTGGAAGACACCATCTGTATTATCTTGGTTTGTGCTGCCCCCTTCGTGAGGTTGGCCTCCCCTGCTTGGGCGTGTCATTATAAATGGCATATAACACGATGTGATAACGGTCCAACCTTGTGGGTGTCCAAGTTTCGCAAGAGCAGCTCCGGATATAAAAACTGGTATAGAAGACTGGTAACCGAGAATTGTGGTAGAGGGATCACATTGCGAGACAGGCCGCATGACGCGTGCGTGGAAAAAGAACCTCGTGAATGCACGAGCATTCTCTTGATAGGCTGATGAAGCATTTCGTTGGTCAGGGCTTCCGGAAGGGTCATAGATAGATAATTGGACTCGCTCATTTGGTCGTCCGATGAAGAGGAATAATAGGCTAGCGCCTTATGAGACAAAACGTTTCTCGCAATGACCTAGGGGTTATATGAATGTTGAAGTTGGGTCATTGTGGTAGACAACTGACCTCCATGTCAGCTAAATTGAGGATATGATCAAGAGGTGGCCTCTGCTTCAAAGCAACCTCGATTCTTAACTCATCCTTCGTCTTTGGTTTTCTCTCTTGTGCCTCTATAACAGCGCGTGTGGCATCAGGGCTCAGCGGCCCCAGATGTTTAGAAGGAGGCAAATTTTTGTCGAGTGCGTCAAGGGGATGGATTGGTTCGTATGCACGGGTTGCATCTTTCCCTGCATACTTGAGTATGATGCTAGACCCGCCCGGATGTTCCTACGTCTATGGGTAAGAAAGTGATTGGGACAATAGTTGTTCGAACATACGCTGAGAAAGTCCGTCACATCGTAAACATGATTCTTGATAATAACCCAACAAGAACTAGCCCATTATTGTATTGGTCGGAAGTAAGCGAAGGAGACACTATCAAACTTACTTCACGGAGTTGTGCTTTGCAACTTGCGCAAGAGACCAAGAAGCCATTTGAGAGTATGACAGGAAGAATTGTGGAACTCCTGAACAAGTACGGGCCGGACTATTTGCCCGGGTCAAAATTTAAACATGGTAACTACGTACGTCACAGTTAGCGTGGAGCGAGAAATTGACTGAAGGGTAATCCATGACTATGTGTGCATTACGGACCGAGGCGAGTAGCACTGCTCACGGCTGCAGGTAAGGAATGAGTGGAATACAGGTGGAATACAAGCTCAAGCTCACTCTGAACTGGTGTCAAGTGACTTTCCTTTTTGGACATCGATATTCAATCACGTGGTGTCGCGTTGTTTGCTGATGTTGCATGTAACTTGAACCACGCCGTATTGAACGTTGTTGTGCTCTCCCAGTCATGGCCCCACTGCCATCCAGGAAGTCTCTAGAATCAATGAAGCGTGTAGATCTACAGAGACTATGCAAAGTGCGCATTTCTACATTAACAATGTTCATTTAGTCATCTCTATCCAGGATTATGGTGTAAAAGCAAACTTGAAGTCTGAGGCTTTAATCGACTTACTCATCGATACTGCGTAGGCATCTCATACTCCCGTGACTTTGGCTATTCTGAACCAGTCTTTTGCAGTAAACCTGCTGTTCCAAGCACGCCTACACGTCGACCCAGCTCGTCGAAACCTTCAAGTCGTGCTGGTCCTAGTCGCATCAGTTCCATCGTCATACATGATACAGACGAAGAGGAGGAGGAGGAGGAAGAGTCGGATGACCAACATCCGACAGATGAAGGCAGATCCGATCGTGCTGGTCCCTCACAACATGAACCCGTTCCATCAATAGCAACCCGTACGAGGAAAGGCAAGGAACAAACGAGACTGGGCGTCGGAAGGCCAGTCGTAGCAGGCGGCTCTGGACCCCGGGCTGTTACGAGGTCGTTGAGTATTTCAAAGGGGAAGCGGGGGAAGGCAAGTAGGAGTCTGAAGCCTACCGAGGCAACAATAGTCGAAGAGGGTGCGTTGTGACAACTTCTCATTCGAATCTTCATTGATGTGTTCGTAACAGAAATAGAGCAAGTAGAAGATGGCGTTGATGCAGGCCATGGTTCGTGATCTCGAATTCAAACTGGCTAACTATGAACTTAGTATATGCATTGTTAGAAAATCTTCCTATCGACATTCCCTCACAAGATGAAGGTCCTCCAGAGATCTCAACAAAACCGCCATTTGCTGAAGCTTCCATTGAATCCCTTGCAACTATTGATAAACACGTTGCTGATGCTGTAAGTCATACTCATCTCAATTTATTCCTTGACAATTTTATGACACTTTTTCAAGCTTCGACCTTTACACGAACAAATGAAGTCTATGAAGACTGAACTGGAGCTGGTACAAGCACTCAAAAGTGAGGTGGAGAAGTTGAAGAATCGAGTTGATGAGATGGAAAGCCTGAAAGAAAAGGTGCAGTCCTTGACTGCGACCGTTCGAGACCTCCGCAAAAAAGCAGATGAAGCGACTACTCCTTTCCTTGAAAGCAATCACCAGATGGTGGAGATCATAACGACACAGACGGTGACTCCTTCAACGCCCAAGATGCAAAGTTCTTCAATGAACAATCGCGCGGTATCAAGGTAAAGAACAAAACAGACTCCATAAGTTGGGACTGATCTCTTTCAATATAGTTTCGGCTTGCGTCCACCATCATTGGATACGTCCCTTCAAGACTCTAAAAGTAAAACAGGTTCGCTCCATCACCCTGGCATCGTCCCGCCTGTGCTCGGCAAACGACGCCGCGAATCAACGGCCAGTGAAGCTGCAGAAATGGCCCAGGAGACCAATCTTATTGCTGTCGATGCTGCAGAAGTCGCGACAGAGCGTGCAAGGAAACGAGCAAAGATAACTGAGGAATTAGCAGCTTCGGGGGATTCGAAGAAAGGGGCCAGCGATCAAACCAAGTTGGAAGAACCACACGAGTCAGCGGGCTTACAAGGCCCCAGCTTTAGAGTCTTCAGCGGCTTAGAACTGTCTCCCATGGAACTTATTGACCCCCCACCGCCCACGGAGAACCTCCCCGACTTTTTCCCTCCTCTATCTCCTGCTGGATCGGAAGTATCGATCATCCCACGGCAAGGACATGCAGCAACAAGTACTGCCAATGCAGCCGAAAACCAGCCCTTCGCCTTTTCTTTCCAGCATCCTATCTCTTCGACGCCTGCCCATGGTGTGTTCATGCCCAGTTTTCCTTATCCCGAACCTCCCCAGTCACCTTCGCCGGCTGGAAATAACATTGGGGGGTTCGTTAACCAGCCTGGCCGGTCAGATGTCTTTCAAGCTTTTGGATTTCCGCCACCTGGGCGGCCATCTCGAACAACAGGACTTCGAAACACCAGCGGCCTGGCTGGCGGCTTTGTCGATCCTTCCGCACTCACTCGACGTTCATCTGGCAGAGATGAACTGGGCGAAACAACTGCACGGGGCATGGAGGCTGGGTCAAGTACTGGACCAGAAGTCGGAACAGTTGAAGCACCGCAAATGAAACGTACGATGTATGGCACCGAGCTGGATGGTGATACGCGCTTTGGCGATTTCGGTGTAGAGGGTGTTGGAAACAGCAAGGGTGGCTTCTGGACCGGTGGGAGGTTCTGACACACTTATCGCGGGTAGTGGCATATTGGCTCATGGATACTTAAACGATTACGTCTCGACCATTCATCCCAGATCATTCAGTTACAGTAAATATTATATTTCTACTTGATTCAACAACGGAAGAATACAAGCATTGAGGGAAGATTAACGCAATATGTCTGAAACCCAAGGCCTTAAATACCCAACAGCGAGTTGGTGATCAGATGGATGGCACGAATGACAATACTTCTTCGTAGAGGAGCTCCTTCAGTTGATCCTTCGTCAAGTCATCTTTGTGCACTATTTCAAGCGTAAGCAGGGAGATCCAGGATATTGATATTCAGATAACTCACGATCGAATTCGAAGTAGGAAGGGCTGAGAGGCGTTACGACGGGTTCATCTTCAGGGTCGTGCTATGAAAGTGTTGAGATATGGGTGGACAAAACCAGTGAGAAAGCAAAAAACTTACATAGGCGGATAGATATGGGTGCTCAAGTGCTTCGTCAACAGTCATACGTTTCTTGGGATCAAACGTCTACACGAGATGATTGTTAGCTGATATACAGGACATCATGATATGAAACACATACCAAGGTTTTCGAGAGGAAGTCAATAGCTTCCTTAGATGCATGAGGGAACAAGGTTGGGAAGGGACGCCTCTTGCGGATAGGAAGTGCACGGATATAGTCACGGGACCGTCTAGAGGTGATCGCGTAGAACTCGTCGAGACTGGGGGTTCCAATGACATCGAGGATGAGGTCAAGTTGGTGGCTATAGTCGCGACCAGGGAACAAGGGGCGTCCGGTAAGAAGTTCAGCAAGAATGCATCCCACTGCCCATATATCAATCGCCTTGGTGTACATCTTGAACGACAACATGATTTCGGGTGCACGGTACCAACGGGTTGCGACGTATTCCGTCATCAATCCGACTTCTTTGCCACCTGGAACACTGGTCTTTACACTTCGGGCCAAGCCAAAGTCGCACACTTTCAAGTCACAGTTCGCGTTCAGCAAGAGGTTGGCGGGCTTGAGATCTCGGTGAACAATGTCCGCGCTGTGGATCGACTTCAGAGCACGCAAGGTCTGGTAGACAAAGTACTGCAAAGAAACAATTAGGGCCAGTGACTATCACCAAAAAATGTGTGCGTACTTGGCAATGATCGTCAGTCAGATGTTGAGTTCGGATAACACGGTGTAAGTCGGTTTGCATCAACTCTTGGATAACTGTAAGGGCCAGTTTATGAACACGTTAACTTCTAGAACGATCAGTGACATACAGTAAATCTCCTTAAAAGAGTCCAGTGTCGGGGGCTTAATGATATCCAGAATAGAGATAATCTAGACATGGTGACTGAGTCAGCCAATTGCAAAGAAAGTTCGAATCGGATGCCAACATTTTCGTTGACGCATGTCTCTGAGAAGAACTTGAGGAGCTTAAGTTCTCGCAGGGTTCTCAGGCAGAACAGGGTGTGATCAAAGGGGAGTATTTTCTTGATCGCGACCTGTCGTCCCGTGGGCTTGTGGAGGGCAGCAGCAACGGTACCATAGGCACCTTCACCGATGGCATGAAGGAGCTGATAATCATCACCTATTGATAAGTAAATATATGGGCAGACTTAAGCGACTCAGAGGCTGAGGCTCACCGATCTCGAACTTGGGAAGAGGCTTGGGGGCTTTGCGAGAAGACATATTATTCACACCAGAAACCAGCCGGTGGAGGTTGCGTTAAGAAGAGATAGGGGGAGATGGAGGGAGGCTAAGTGAATTCCGAAAGGACGGGATTGCAAAATAGTGAGCGGTGATGGGGTTTAAGTACCACGAATGTGTACACCAGTTGATGCAATGGAAACGGGCGATGCGGGAGATCACCAGGGTCCTCAAACGGCATCAAAGTTGGGGGGTATCAGGAGGTTCGTAACTTCGTTGAAACTGGACGTCTTCGCGTCCTCCGGCCTTACCCGGATAAAATGCAACTGATTCTCTTTAAACGAGTTTCATAAGAAGACGATATACCAAGGCAATGAGGTGCTGTTGAGCTGGGCACGTAGGGCAACCTAAGGGGCACCAATAACAAGATCAGAAAAACTTGGTGACCGCGATCAATGATTCGCCTACAATCACGGTCCCACCTGTATCCTCCTCAGAATCATACATAGTGTTAGATCGTGAAAGCACATAGAGACATTGACTAGGAATTGCACTTGAGTGATGATTCTGCCACAAGTCTCCAAGTTCGAAAAGTTGGTATGCATCAGTAACCTATACATAATACTTAGATATCTCGGCATTGATTATCCGGAGTTTTGATGTAGGATACCGCAGCATGCGCCATGAGTATATATTCCCAGCATCACCCATACTGTAATGTCCTATTTCCCTCCAGCGCTCGAATCAATCGAACGACAGAGTATTCAAGAACAATCAAACTTTCTCTGGCCCTTTCTCCTCTTGGTTCAAAAGATGTCCGTTCTTGATGACAATTGACATGCTGTATTCTTCTGTGCACCAATCAGGAAGGCCATATGCACAATTGCCTCCATGCTGAACAATTGTTTTTGTGCGGCGCCGCTCAATGACATATCGCAACAAAGGCCATAATTCAATTGGCAAGTGGTTGCTAGGCACCTTGTAATTCAAAAGGCGGCTTGCAAATCGATTTCTCTTTTTCACTTCCTACGTTCTCCCTCTTCTTTTCCCCTTCCCTGTGTGCTTCTCTGTTCTTGCTCAGCTGTGACTGAACACATTCATTCCTTATTGCACTCACGACAATCGCTAGCGATGATCTTTGCACATCTCTCCCTGGGCCTGGTTTTGTTGCCCTTTGTTTCTGCTACAGTTTATGATGTCCAAGTTGGTGCTGATGGCCTGACCTACACTCCTGACGCTATCGTGAGTATAACTATTTTATCTTCAGGCGCCTTCTCATAAAAAGAATAGGGTGCTTCTCCCGGTGACCAAGTGGTTTTCCACTTCCACGCGAAAAATCATACCGTTTCGCAGTCGTCGTTTGCTAGCCCCTGTGGATTGAAGGACGGGGGGTTTGATTCCGGCTTGTACGTTCATCTTCTTTGGTCTATCAGCGAGTACCGTCCTCACCACCATACAGTATACCTGTGGCAGCCAACCAAACCGATAACCTCCCAACATACACCATCACGATCAACGATGTAAGCACCTCTTCATATCCTTTCTAACCATCAATTCACTAGCCCAGACGTCCCCCGTTTGGGTCTATTGTCGTCAGGGAAGTGGAACTCCCGCAAGTCATTGTGGACAGGGAATGGTCTTCGCCGTCAATTGTGGACTTGATGGTCAACCCAACTCGTTCACCGACTTCCAGAATGCGGCTCTTGCCGTTGGCGCTAGCCTCTCCGCTGCCGCTGCCTCATCTACTGTCGCTACTCCCTCATCTACTGCAGCCGCCGTCGCCTACACGACTGCCGCTTACGGAGATTACACTATTCCCGCTGCCCCCGCCGTCACGCCGGTCACGCAGACCATCACTCTCAGCAACCAAGTTTGGACTACAACGTACAACTCTTATCCTGGCTCCCCCGACGCCACGCCTGCCGCTCTTCAAGGTGTTGTCCACACGGTCGTCGTAGGCGGACCTGGAGTGCTCGCCTTCAACCCGCCTTCCATTGCAGCCCAACCTCGTGACACTGTTGTCTTTGAATTGTGGGTTAAGTTTCTATTTCCTCCAATTTTATCTGACAAGTCGTGACATACAGCCAACAAAAGAATCACACTGTCACCCAGTCCTCTTTCGCTGACCCTTGTCGCAAGCTTGCTACCGGTGGCTTTGACTCCGGTTTGTGAGTTCTTTTTTGTTTTGAATCCAGTTATTGTCGACGACTAACCATTATATCCAGCTTCCCTGTCGCCGACAACGTCACCTCAAACTACCCCACCTGGAATATAACTGTTAATGATACATCTCCTATTTGGGCCTACTGCCGTCAAACAAACCCTAGCAGTCACTGTGGCGCTGGCATGGTTTTGTGAGTGTCGTCGCAATAGTCATTGAGAACGTTCATCTCATCCTTCTTGAATAAGTGCCATCAACCCTGTTCAAGCGTCTGATAACAACTTCACTGCATTCCAAGCTATTGCCGAGGCCCTTAACGGCACTTCAACTGCTTCAAGTGCCGCGCCTTCATCGACTACTACTAACGGAGCTGCGTCTGTTCATTTGGGTAAAGCCGGGTTTATCATTATCCTTGCAGCAGTCGTTTCAACTTTCCTTTAACTGGATTATTTTGGGCTGGTTGTACTGCGTTATCCTTTTCTTTTACGTATTTCACGGTGTCTTGACGACATGACTGTATTTCTTTATTTCATTTTCGTGGATAGATGCCATAGACGTCTATCACAATAATCATGATGGATATCAAAAGTACATATACTAGCTTTGCAAATTGTGAGAAGCAATACATGCAAAGAACCGAAAATATATATTATGCAAATTACAAGACCAACTATTATTCGCCACCCAACGATGCACGAGCCTTGGCTTCCTTTCTCGCCTTTTTCCTCTCGCGTTTGGCCTCCTCATCCTCGACATCCTCAGTTTCTGCTGCTTCTTTAGCAGCCTTCTTATCTTTCTTGCGCTTTTTTCTCTCTGCTCGCTCTGCCTCATCATCTCCAGGTGCGGCCATCGACACGTCCGCGTTATCAACAGCAGGGACCTCCGACTTGCGTTTTCGCTTCTTTTCTTTCTCCTCACTCTTTGACGGAGATTCGTGTACCTCGGCGACAAGAGTAGGAACGGTTGGGGCAACAGCAGTCGATGGGCCTGCCGCAGGCTGCTATATCGAACATGAGAAAGAAGGATAGCTAGAACCTGCTTTGGAAGACAAACCTCGTCCCGGGTGTAGTCCACATAATCACGGCTCCACTCAGCGGGCGTGGTATCAATTTTTTCTCCGTGCTTGCCAAGTTTACCGTCTTTGACCATCTTTTTCTTTTGCAGTGCCATTGGTCCAAGGCCCCATCGGCGAGGATAGGTGTCGCGTTCCATGATACATCTCTTGACCTTGGCTACAACACCGTGATCGCAGGTAGCAAGCTCAACTGTCGACATTTGAGCGATAGCAAGAGCGATGGCTTCGCCTGGAGCACTTTTTAGTCAGAAAATTTGTTCACAAGAAGCCGTTGACTAACCCTTTGTTGTCATCAGTACAACTTCCTCGTTTACACCTATGTCGGCTTCATAGCGTAGAAGGCCAGGGATCATCAATTTTGCACCATAACAGACAGCGTTGACAGCGCTGTCTTTGACGACGATGCGCTTGTATCCGACCATTAGGCATTCCAAAGGTCGAATGGCGCGACGAAGGTAAGATTCTTCGGCCAAATCAGAGGCGAAATGCATCCATACGAGAAAGGAACGTACCATCCCGTGTATTGTCATACAACCACTGAGCATCCATGACATCGTGCATAGTAACAATATCGTCGTTTTCTGACATGGCACCACTCCTTACCCTTCGCAATTCTTGCATATGCCCACCGACACCAAGGACCAGACCCAAGTGAACACAGAGTGTTCGAATATATGTACCAGCTTCACAAGACACCCAGAAGACAGCCAAGTTACGCTTATCATCAAATTCGAACAATGTGGATTCATGTATCGTGCGAATACGGAGCTGTCGCTTGACGGCGGAAATTAGAGGTGGACGTTGGAAGAGCGCACCCGTGAGGGTTTGAAGGGCACGAGGGAGAGCAGTGGGATTTGGGAGGGGTGCATGTAGACGGAGAACGCAGACGTATTCCTTACCTTGTCGGAATATTAGTCTCATCATCGGAAAACAAGGAGTTCCGCGCACCTGCTCCCTGCTGTGACTTGACTAGTCTGGTAGCGCGGTCAATACAGACAATAAGACAGCCAGTGACTTTAGGGTCCAATGTCCCGCTGTGGCCTGTCTTTTCCACACGCAAGATTCGCCTCAACCATGCAACGACTTCGTGGGATGACGGATTGGAAGGCTTGTCAAGATTGATTACACCAGACCTGGATGTATTGATGAGCGTGCAGACGTGACCATACAATCAAATGCGTACTTAATGTAGGATGCAATGTCGCGCTTGAGGGGGCTGCAGCCCGAGGGAATTGGCGTGAAATGGCTGGATCGAACCAAGAGTTTGTCATAGTTTTTGAGAAGGAGAGGCCACTCAGAAGTGTCAAGAGCGGGTGCCTTTGACTCTGATTTTATAGAGAAGTCGCCCTCAAGCTGAGCCGAGGCGACCTGTTGACGAGTGAGCGAAGGAGACATCGTCGCCGACGTTGAGACTTGCCCGCATCTGACATTGAAATCAAAAATTTTGCCAACGCCGCGGAGTACCAAGCTCGGAATTAGCCGGCCAAACCTTGTTTAGATCAGCTGTATAGTCAACAAAACTTGTCTCGCGATCACTACAGTCCTCAAGACCAGCCGCCATCCTCAACGTCCGCCAAAATGGTCAGTCGCCCTGGTACCGCTTTGCTGAGTTATCTTCTCAGTAGGCTTACGCCGGGTTTTCTTTTTCTTCCTTAGCCCAAGGCCGCCACCGGAAAAACTACCGCCACCAAGCACAAGTTCGTCATTGACTACTCGAAGCCCGCTGCGGACGGTGTCTTCGACGGTGCTGATTTCGAGAAATTCCTCCACGATCGTATCAAGGTTGAAGGAAAGGCTGGCCAGCTCGGTGAAAGCGTGAAGGTCACTCGTGATGGTGAGTTGCGTGGAGTCTTCCGCCCAAAAGCAATTCTCATTAGCTTCAGGCAACACCAAGATCACCGTCACCTCGAACATCCCTTTCTCTAAGAGGTACCTTAAGTATCTTACCAAAAAGTTCTTGAAAAAGAACAGCCTCCGGGACTGGATTCGGTGAGTTGATTCTTCTCTAGCAAGGAGTCCAGGTCGCTTAGCTTTCTTCCCATTTAGCGTTGTTGCCTCTGCCAAGGACAACTACCAGCTTCGCTTCTACAACATTGCCGGTGCTGGAGAGGAGGAGGATGATGAGTAGAGCCCAAGTAGTCTTTACATATACACTGTGACAATGTACGCATGACGACAATGTACATGGTATTGTCATTGACAAAAGATATCGACACTGAATATCCAAAAAAATTCTCTCATCACACTGGCAGGTCTTCTGATAGTACTTGGGTGATTTCAAATACTGACAATGGTAGAAAGCTCCTCAGCGTCAACTTTCACCTTCCCCAATACCATCATCGCGATCTCGTTCCATAAAACCTGCGATTCCGTCAGAGGTTTGCCGCGGAGCTGATGAGCTAATAGGGACCCCAGCTGAGCACGGAGATATTTAAGGGCTATGTTGGACTTGGGAGCGACTCGGAATTTGATTTTACGATCGATGATTGCGGAATCCGAGATCAACTAGAGTAGACAATGGGTCGTCACCAATCCCTGGACACCGAGCATGCCAGACTAACCTTGAAATCGCATTCCCCGCACAAAAGCAACATGGCCATGTCGTCGACAGGGCCAGTCTCCCAGGCGTATAAACGCTTGGAATGCCTATGCAAGTTTGAGACTTCAAAATTCACCACGTTTCAACGGAGAAACTCACATCAGAGTGAAGTATGCTAGGTGGTTCACACCAAAGTCTGACGGCCGCTTCCCGAAGTTGACAGACGATGGGTGGAAGGAGGCATGTTGGTTGTTAGAGATTGTTCGCATTTGGCCGTTGGTTGGGTCAATTGCCAGGATTTTTGGGAAAAGCCCAGCCGTTAACGCAGCACTGATCATGGGAACACTCCCTGAGTTTGTATCCAGCTCAGGTGGGACAGCAACAAAGCGTGTCCTATTCCGACCATACCGAGCACTGTGGCGTTTGTAAGAATCAAGAGGAGACATTCAACGAATCAGCAATTACCGGTTTAATTCGCGGACAAAGGCTGAGTCCACACGAATAAAGGAAGAGTCTATGAGATATCTACAAGGAAAGACACATAGACACGTATCAGTATTTGCTGAAAATCCAATCGAAAATCACAAACCCTAAGAATTGCTGGCGTAGTTCCTCAATCTGTTGAAGGTTCTTGACACACCTCGTCAACTAAAGGAGCACTGAAAAACTGCATAGATGGTTCATACCTGGTGACTGAGGTAATTCACACGACAGAACTTCCGCACAAACGTAGGGTTAGCGGATGCTCTACGCCAACTTGAAAATGCGTTATGAATGGTCATGAAATCGGAGTTGTCTGGTATTAAATAAGCTGCTGTTTAGGAAGTCGTCAATAATGCAACGAACCAGATTTAAATGCTTGTTTCGCTCTATCGGACTCTTGTTCAAAACCAAAGGGTGACAGGAACGGAGATTTTGAGTTCAGCGCCGCTGCAATAGTGAGGGCAGGATCCAGACACCGGAACAAAGTTGCTGTGAGGAGAAATTTGCCCAAATGAACATCTGTCGGGAGCTTGCTAAGCAGGCGACCCATGGGAGTGATCTCTTCTGAGGCGGTCAGGGCTCGCACCTGCTCAATCGTTAATCTAGTGAGAAGAAGTGTTCGGCGAATACAAACCTCGACGAGCATGGATACGGCACGTTGCACATTGATAGACGCAGGAGGGTCAAGCGCACGAGATAACACGTCTTCAATTGACGAGCCTAGCTTTACCTTCATGATCTTGATTCGTAAAGCCAAATCCGAAAGACTCAGGCGCATCATTTCCGGTAGAGGATTGTCCGCCATCTGACGGAAACGGTCAATCAAGAGAAAACGAGTTGATGAAGTGTAAAACTTACCTGAGTATCATGGCGAAGTTTCGTAAAAAGGTGGAAGCAGAGTCCATTTCTGACTCGACCAGCCCGCCCACGTCTCTGTGCTGCATTACTTTTAGCAACATAAGTTTCCACCAGACGGCTTATTTGTCGTTTCTCGTCAAACCTGATAAAGATGGTTTGTACAGAAATGGGAAGGCGGGTGGGACACAATACATACCTCATTTCACGATGCTTTCCGGTGTCAATGACGCAGGTTATGTCGGGGATGGTTATTCCTGTTTCTGCGATATTGGTGGCTGATGAACATATCAGCCTAATGGACCAACAATTTGAACTACTTGGGTACATACCCATGACTATTTTTCGTACACCGGCCGGAGGAATATCAAAAACGGCACCCTGATTTTCGCTGGAAAGTGTCGAATGAAGGGGATGAAGTTTGAATAGGTGGCCATTGCCAAATGACGGGTGTTCGGACAATATATCGTTCAAGCGACGAATCTCGGCTAAGCCAGGCATAAACACTAAAATGGCGGTTGAATATGGCGTGTGTGAAGGATCTTCAAAGCAGATTCTCTCCAGCAGGTGAAGAATCAAGTCATAAGGAATAAGACGTTCGTCGTATAGGTTGATAGTCGCGGCCGTCTCTGGTGAATAACGCTTTTCCAGTTTGACGTTTTCTTGAACAGTCTCGTCATCTTCATCATCGCCGGTAGGCGACTCTTCTGTCCAGTCAAGCCTAGCTTTGCCTTGATAAAACTTGTCATGCACTGCAGAGAAAGAACTTAAAAACAGAAAGGCAAGGGACGTAAATTTACTTACATCGTCGGGCATATTGTGAGTTCTCAGATATTGACCAACCAGTATACTGTACAGCGTCCTCTAAATATCGTACGTCCACGGGGAACGTACGACCCGGAACGTGTAGAGTGGGACAATTACCAAAAAACGCCGAGATCTTTTCAGCATCTACAGTTGCCGACATTAGAATGACTCTGTTGTGGATGGTTATGGGATGAAAACAAGAGAAACAATCTAATAACATGCCTTAGATCTGATCGCTGGGCCAGTAACGATTTCAAGACAATCAACAGAAAGTCTGATTCTATGGTGCGTTCATGAACCTGACACAGCCCGTGAATATCCACTTCGCATATATCACAAGTCTAACCGACCTCGTCAATGATTATGTGCTGTGAGCAGGATTGAGCGAATCAGACAACAGGGTAGAAAAAAGGTTGTTTACCGTAATTTCGTCAAAGGCCGTTCCCTCGCCGCCGTGACCTGTTCCACCCTCTAACATTCGAAGCGCGATGCCATTTGTAACAAACGCTAAACGCGTGTTCCTCGTCGTATTGCTTTCCAACCGGATGGAGTATCCGACCAGAGAATTGATCGTTCCAACAGCATTGGCAGGATCACCAAGTTCCCGGGAAACGCCTATAGATGTTAATTAAGATTGCACAATAACTATCAAGCTGAAACTTACGCTGAGCTAAGGAAATGGCAGAAATGCGCCGTGGTTCGGTACAGTAAATTTTACATGATTTCCCTCGAGACAATTGATCCTCAAGAATAAAGGCCGGAACTTGTGTGGACTTGCCACTGAACATGACCGATGAATATAAAGAATGAAACATGTCTTTGGAGTACTCACCATCCGGTCTCACCGCTCAAAACAAGGACTTGAGATTGCTCTAAAATATCAACAATCTCTTTCCGGTATGCCGCAATCGGTAAAGTGTTTCGCTGGACCTGATGACTCTCAATTAAGCAAGAAGTTCTTGAGAATATAATGATTAACTAACCAGCATCTCTTGATACTCCGCACTAGCTTGCCGTGCTCTAAAACTTGCAGCCAATTGTTCTGAAACAGCATCACTAGGAAGCGGCGATGATCGCAGATTCTGTCGAATCTCGGCGTCGATCATTTGCTTGTTGCTTTTGCCGTTGATCTTGTAATTATGTCAGTGATATGTAGATTGTCACAAAGAACTGAAGGGAACCACCTTGCCAGTCATTTCCAACTTTGGCTCAATGATAGAACGGAGCTTTGCCCATTGGGTGCGATTGATTGTCTCGTCCCTGATCTTCCTGGATGCCTCGAGTTCGTCCCAGAGATCCCGAAACACGGCAGGCAGTAAGCGGAAAAAAGTCAACCCGCCAGGTGTCGCAGGAAGATTCCCAGCGAATCCATCCGTTAGAGGGAAAGTAAGCGCATGCAGGGCAACAGTGGCGATATATTGTTCAGCCTGTGTTTCATCATGGCAGGCAACATTATCCATAGACCATTCGTCCATTTTTCTGCCCTCCCAGCGGATACTTAGTGCTGCTCTCTTGACCCTACTCGCCCCTGAAATGATAGCATAGCCAACGGCTGCGTAACGGTCTGTCTTCGCAACAGTTTCTTGTAATAACGCCTTGGGGGTGCGGCCTGACCAGTGCCGTGGAAGAGACATGTCCCGAATCTGAATGGTCTTACCCTGGGCATCGATTTCGATAGAGGGTGTGTTCTCCAGGATTTCGAGAACCCCACCAGATGAACCCTCGCTATCATCGTCAAAAATATCATGGCTGATAGTCGGTGGTGTTGGAATTTGGGGATGAAGGTTGGGTGGTCGTTTCTTTGCCCCTTGAATTTTGTTGACTTCGACAGGTATTGACACAACATTTCCACGCAATCTAGCTTGCAAAGCGATTGCGTTTACTTTATCACGCTCCATGCGATAAACTGCCTCCGCTTCTCTTTCATCGAAAAAATAACTATCCTTGAGAGCCGTTAAGCGCTTCCGAAGATCTTGTGCCTGTGACGCATTAGACGGTTGCCCGATGACTGAAAGCCGTTCCAGTTTAAGTCGCGTCTGGGCGTATCGCATAGCGGGGTCGTCAGAGACAGGAGATTCACTGCCAGACTCTGATGCACTTGAGCTGTGATCTGAGGAGGAAAGGATGCGAGCACTGAGAATCGCCTGCTCCGCACCGCTATTTACTTGGGAAGATGACTTTTGCTGCAAAATGAGCGGGACGAACGTCGGTGCGTTGGCGTCAAGGCGAGAGGACTTCTTATTAGTGGGGGTGGGTGTTGGAGGGACTAGAAAATCCGCCGGGGTCCGCGGCGTTCCTGGCGTTCGCGAGCTTTTGGAAGCTGGAGTTCTTGGAGTTTTTGGTTCAATGAGTTCAGAGGCTCCTGAAGGTTGTGTTAAGTCAAGTAGATCGATGTCAATATAACAACAACGTACGCTTGTCCTCGAGCTCTGACTCCATGCAATGCAGATAAAGCTGCAATCCTTATAAGAAACCCAATCGAGAAGAGTCCATGCATCTCCACTCACCCATTCAATTGCTTCGTCAAGATCAACTCCTTGAATAGCTCGAAGACATTCCTCTACTCTAGATTCTGAAAATCCTAGACGCCTGAGAATGCCGAACGTGATACCAAGCCGAGCGATAGCTTTATCTTCAGGCTCCTCGAGACTCCTTTTCCCTGGAAATAATGGTCATTAATAACTGTATAATTGTAATATTGATATGTGTACCTTCGCAAGGAACGGCAATGTCTGAGGCAAGCTCAATGATGCGATCGCTAAAGAAGGGATCCAATTCAAGTCGCGGAAGCATTTTTGAAAAGCGTCGATCCATTTCAATGGCCTGAAAGTTATGAGCATGATTTATGCGGCAAGTGGGATGGATGCTATACCTTTACGGCCCTTGGTTCAAAGGTGCTTCAGTAAAATGAAATTAACGATCGCAAGAAAGCTCACCTCGTAACCTCCTTTTCAGTTTTCTCTTGAAGCTTGTCGACCAAATTTTGAAGTGAGTGTTCCTCGACTCTTTCCGGGTCAAATTCATCGTTAGGCGCAGACGGGACAACAGTAGCGATGTCTGCCAGTGTTTCTCCCGGAAATACCGGAGCTCGTTCGTCTAATCTATCCCCTGCACCAGGGTCTGTCTCTTCCACGGGTGTAATCTTCTTTGGGACGGAGGTTGTCGCAAAACCACGGGCCACCGGCTTCAACTGCGTCTTTTTCTTCTTGGCCATCCCAGATGGACCAAGCCTAAGTTAGGGGAAGCTCCGAAATGTATACCCTGCCTATGGGCGGCTGCTTGCGCGGTAGGAAAGGTCTTGCGAGAATGGAAGAAACTACGAGTCTCCGAGGGAGAAAGAAGTGAGCTGAGCAAAAGGTTCAATAGAAATAGAGCGTGTTATATGTGAAAGAGGATGGATTTGCGATATCACAGAGTGCATGAGATTTGTGGACCACGAAACTGCTGCACATAAGGAGTGTGGACAAGGAAGAGTGGCAACTTTTTAACTTGTCGGAGTCATGTTTTGTCAAAACGATCGGGCATCAAATTTTATTACCCGGCTTGCACACCATTACTTCTCTATAAGTATAGCAGTACATTACAGACAAATCGCAACATAAAACGTCCATATATCGATTACACATTTTCGCCCTCTGCAGCCACAGTCCCAGTTGCTATCTTTTTCCTCCCTCCCGGTCTTCTGCCACGAGGAGCACCAGTTGCTCCCAGTCTACGCTTTTTCCCTCGGGCACTCGTGGGTATGGGTGTTCCTTGGTCATCTCCCTCCGGAGCTAGAGCCAGGGGAGCAGAGTGTCCGAAGAAGTTGTCTTCTTCGTCATTCCAGAGATCCTGAGCTGCTTTTTTCTCGCCTTCATTCGTCGTAGCGTCTGATTGGCCGGGTAATTGAGACGCAGATGTCAACGTCGCCAACTGCTCATCGTTAAGCAGAAGTTGAACTATCTCGCTGGGTTTTGTCACGTCGGTGAAGTTTTTGTTTCCAACAACAATATCTTGGACCTGAGCAAGTCATTAGAACAAACGGATTCAAAACGACGCCAGATACTCACGTCTTTCTTGACACGTGCCAATTGCACAATTCGCTCATCGATGGTCCCTCTAGTGATCAAACGGTAAACTGTCACTTGGCGAGTCTGGCCTAAACGATGTGCGCGATCCATCGCCTGTGCGTCGTTGGAAGGATTCCAGTCATGGTCATAGAAGATCACAGTATCAGCAGCAGTGAGATTGATTCCTAGACCACCAGCTCGTGTACTGAGTAAAAAGACAAAGATATCTGGTCTGGTAAATAGAGTGTTTAAAAGCATGTTCGGTAAACAAAAAGACAATCCTACCGAGTCTGCCAGTCTATCACCATATCTCTCCGGTCCTCTATTTTTGAAGAACCATCAAGCCGCAAGTACTTGTACTGTCGATATATCAGGTATTCTTCCATTAAATCCATCATCCTGGTCATTTGGAAGTAAACCAGCACACGATGATCTCCCTGTTTTAGTTCTTGAAGTAACGCATCCAATCGGGCCAGTTTAGCAGAGTCATATATTAGTCGTTTAGCCTCTGGGACCTGCATGTTTGACATCGGGAGCTGGCTAGGCGGTGATCCGCGCAGGAGACCAATGAAGGGCACATTGGGAAACCTTTCTCTATAGTCATGGCAGGCCTCCTTCGAATCGCAGAGGGAAGACGGCATTCCGTACAAGACAAGGGATTCCAATGGTGCGTCAGCGATTTGCGCCTGATGATCCAGGAAGGAGCGGTCCTTGCAGCTCATAGTGATGGGAGGGGCAACAACAGCAGGTACAAACCATCTTAACTCCGGGCGGGATAAACAAGACGCTGCCCAAGCCGTTGATGAGATATTGACTGGGGAAGGAAGTGCATCAGCAGCGTGCAAGCAAGCCAGAGAGGGTTCTGAGGATAAGCGTGTACTGGCTATACCGGCTTGAAGAAGAGCATCCGGTTCCCTGTGTGAAGTTGTTAGAAGTGTTGGTAGCCGATGCAGATGTAATTCCCACTGGTAGTATGGCATCTCTTCAATGATGGATGCCTCTTGATGTAAAGCCAAAAGTTTACGACGAAGAAGGGGCGCGATGTGGAGAGAATGGGCCTCCGATGGGGAAACCTGCGCCATGTGGAGAAAGGAAAAGGAATACGATACTGAAAAGCTGTCAGAAAGTTCCGCGCACGATGCAAAGCAAAACAAACACCTACTATCTTCCATGATAGATTTATGTATCCAATCACTTGTCCAGATGTTGAACATCTTGAGTAAAGAACCAATTTGTGATCCTTGAACAGGCGACATGCACGGTACGTCCAACAGCCCTCCGTCAAGATACAATAGTTCTGGGATGGTGAACTCTATCGGATTTCGAGTGGAGTAGGGCAGAATTACAAAATCGCCTTCCCGCATAATTGGACCTGATCGTCCGAAAAATGAAAACGAGAAAGGCGCTACGACATCGGCACGTTCGAAGAGTTCAGGATGGTTGCAAACCTGACCGATGTGAGAAAATCTCTCGTTATTTTTGTATATTTCTGCGTACCTTGCGAAATTGCATGACGAGATTCATGAGAGACCGCGCGGAATCTGCATCACCTATGTTTGCTGCTTTTTCAAGCAAATCTGTCACAGAGACATGGGAGAGCAGAGCATTATACAAGGCCCGTTGACGGGCGCTAAGATCAACATAGATGTCTTTCTCGATCTAATGGCTCACGTTCAAGAGGCGACGAAATGAACAGATAGTTAGTAACACACCTTTTCACTTAGTTCGTTCTGTACATGCCGTTTGACACGCCTTAACATGAAAGGCTTGAGAATCATATGCAACCGCCGGAGTTGATGTTCATTCAATTTACTGCCCTTGTTCTCGGCTGCATTCTCAATATCCTTGGAGAACCATTCGTTGAACTCGTCGTGAGAATCGAACAAACTAGGCATGATGAAATGAAGCAATGCCCATAACTCTGTTGCGTGCGATGAGCCGGCAGTCACCTGTCTGAGGAGAAAATGCATACCTTGCATTGAATTCTGGATAGGAGTTCCTGTCAATAGCAGGCGATTTCGACACTGGAACCCAAGAAGCGTTTTCCATCGCACGCTTGAGGAGTTTTTGATATTCTGTGCCTCGTCTAGAATCATGTATTGCCATTTGATTCGCTGGAAATATTGTTGATCTTGGGTTACCTGTCAACCGCGTTCAACATTTAAAATGCTCCAAGTATCGTGATAAACCAAACCTTACCAGCTGATAACTTGTGATGAGGATGTGGAACGGTGCATCCTTGTTGTAAGTGATGTCCTTCTTACTCCAGAATTTCCGCAATGTTGCTCGGTCTTTGACATTACCCCAATAAGGAAGAGCCTTGAGACCAGGCACAAAACGCGTTATCTCTTGTTGCCAATTGTGAAGAGTAGAGGCAGGAGCCACCACAAGGAATGGTCCCCATATATCGTGTGTTTCGGCAAGATAGGAAATCAGGGAAATGGATTGTACGGTCTGATGAAGGTCGTCAGATGGTATGAAAGGCACGCTGAAAGACTAAATATGCTCACCTTGCCGAGCCCCATCTCATCTGCGAGAATGCCGTTGATACCTTGTTCGTATAAAGTGGCAAGCCAATTGAGTCCCTTCAATTGGTATTCTTTCAGTTGTGCCATCAACATTTTAGGCTGACCGATGGTGAGAGGTCCACTAAGAGATGTTGGATTCTGGAAATTGAGTTCATCCGAGTCGACTGTGGAACAATGAATGACTGCTTCCATGTACGCTGAAATAAAAACCTACGGTCAACGAGGGGTGCCTTCTCACTGCTTGCATCAGGCGGTTCTGTTCCGCCGCTTCCATCATAAATGTGTGCTTGGGCTTTCGCCAGTTTAAGAGCTTCGTTGGTCTTCCTCTCAAGCGCAGCTTGCGTGTCGAAAAGTTCGGCGCGTTGCTTAGCCAGTGCAATGGCCTCTTGAGCATTATGCATAGCATGCCGGCGAGTATTTGTTTGATCCTCTGTAACAGCATCAGCTCAGAAGTGAGTTGAAAGGAAGCAGGACACGAAACGTCACCATCGTCAAAATTAATGTCTTGTAGGGTACCGGGGTCCACATGTTCTATGTCAGCGGTTACAGGCATGGGTTCTGCCCCCTCCGCGTCACCTTCGATTTCGGTTGCTGTCGAAGAAATTCAGCAGACTCAACAGAACAAATCAAGAAAGCAATCACTTTTGAGTTTGTTCCCGACGAAGTGGCTGTATAGCTCGGTCTGACTGATCAAAAATTCAAGTTTTCGAGCCTGTCTGGCTGCTTCTCGCTTCTCTTCTTCGACCTTGAGGCGATCTGAAGCCTCTTTCTGCTCGCGTTTTCGAACATCCCTCTCTTCTTTCTCATTCTTTTTCCAAAACACCTGCATCTCCCTCATTAGACGCTTGGCCTTGGCCTGGATGTCTTTGGTTGCCTTCGCTGTCTTAGTAAATGGTCGCCGGGCCTGTAAAGACGCCACCTTGGCGATGCGTTCCACCTGTGACTGGCGGGATTGAAAGCCAGATACTTGATATTTATAGACCTAAACGGATGTCAATACCTTACACTTGTTAAAAAAGATATCGAAAGGTTCACCTTGGCAATATCTCGTCTAGCGATATTAGTCCAAACTTTGCGCTGTGATTCCTCTAAAGCTTTGAGACGTTTAGCCATTGCATGATCATCCACTTTTTTTGCCTTTTTCAGAGGCGGTATCATGTCGTCTAGTTCGAAGATGATACCTGAAGTAGGCATCACGGGTGAAGGTGGTCGAGATATGGAAACAGCGGGGGTCACGTCACCAAACGCAGAAGAAGGATGTGAAGCCAATTTAAGCTCTAGCTCTGGACCAAGCCCGAGTTTCTTCTTGGAGGCTTTTTTCCGTGGTTGCTTGGGTGTTGTGGAGGCACTATCAGGCGTTGCATCCCGCAAAAGTGTCTTGGTCTTTGCCTTCACTTTGGTAGAAGGCTTTCCGCTGCCTGCGGTGGAAGGATCAATAGACGATGTCCCGTTTTCAAGTTTACGTTTCTTGTGCACAGGCCGTTCACCCTGGTGTAGGCCATCCAAATCGTCGGCCTCCAATCTTACGCTTTCCCTGCCTTTGAGATACTTTGGAACGAAGGAGGGAGGGTCGGGGTCATTATAATCCCCGAGTATGGACCTTTCGAGTTCGTGAGCGGCGTCTGCGGCACCAATACTAAAGTCTCTACTATCATGCCGAGCACGATAATTGCTTGGATCCTCGTCGAAATCCAAGTTATTGTTTTGATAGGAGGGGTCACCGACGTCATCGTCTAAAACCTGAGGGTCATAAAGAGCTGGAGTGGGAAGAGGTATTCGAGCAATACGGTCAGAGTACCAATGCGACATATCTCGTGCGGTGCCCGTATTACGGTCCTGCGGTCACGAATTAGCCATAATGGTAATAGATACAAGGTGTAATACTTACCTGGAACCAATCAGCAACCTGGTTTTGACGATGATGAGTTTTGACCATGTAAGCTCTGAGTTCGTCATGCCATATATCGGTACAATCTTCTAAATCGGAAGAGGCAAGACGACGCTCCTCTTCAGTGGCGAAGCGGCCTGCTAGGTGAACAGCTGACTCGGGAGAAACGCTCCGAGGCGTCGGGGGTCGAAAATGCTTCGTTCGAGAAGGTTGATTGCGAAGAGTGGACTGAGACACACATAAGGAATCGAGAGAACATGGAGAGGATATTTCAACTTACGCGACGTGTCACTGATGAATAGTGTTCCACCTCCGGATGGCCTCCTCTGCGCCTCTTCCTTGGTAACACGTCATCATACGATATCACTTCGTTGGCCCGGTCGGGCGAAGTAGGACGTCTGCCATCGTTCTCAGGGTGATAGTGTGGAGTGCCTGCGAGAGGCATTGAAGATTAGCGGCAAGTTTCGTAGTAAACGAAATTCATTTACCCGGTACTGGATCGGGATAGCTGCTGGATCGGAGGTCGCTGGTACGGTCATGATGCACGACAGATGGTGAGAAATGGCCGTTGGAATCCGGGGACCTGGCACGGAACGATGAGGTATCTTGAATTGTATGAGGAGGCCGTGTGTATTCACGGCTCGAAGAAACAGCAGGCATGGGATCATCGTTTAGAATACGACTCAGGGACATGGTGTCGAGTGAGATATCTGCTCGATGTCAAATGAGAGGTCTTGCAGTGGTCCGCGTGGGATCAAGGGCTATTTCGCCAGCGAGGTATGCTTGAAAAGGGGCGGTAGTGGTATATATGAACGATGGGGAGGACCGTAGAACGGACAGAGAGACGGTGAGGAGAGGATGGAAGAGGGAAAGCTTAGAAAGCTGTCAAAAGACCGGCAGAAAGCCAAGCACCGCTGTTTCAAACTCTCTGATCTTTTTACGCATTTACATTGCAGTTCACAATTCGCCCAAAACGGCAACTTCACCGTTAACTCAACTCCATTTTCAGCGATACCTTTCATTAACTCTACACCCTCTGCCATCCCCACCAATCCTTCTTTTACCAATGCTTTTCATAGTCAATTCGCATTTTCACCTATTTTTTCGCGCTCTTTGCTGCTTAGGCACTTCACAATTCCTTATGTAATCCATTCTAATTCGCTTCCCATCATGCATACAAACTACAACCACTCTAGGGATCCGGGTGAAGCATGAGCTCAGGACGGACCTTCTCGTCAAACTCCTCGGGCGTGAGGAATCCCAACGCAACAGTCGCTTGTTTCAGAGTCGTGCCTTCCTTGTGTGCTTTCTTTGCACATTTTGCAACGTCTAAGCCGCTCTGTTAGCATCAGTTAATACCGTAAGCACAGATCAATACTGACTGTCATAACCAAGGTGGCTGTTAAGGATCGTTGCGAGCATGAGCGACTCGTTCAATAGAGCGGTGATGCGTTTCTCGTTTGCTTGGATGCCAACTACGCAATTTTTTGTGAACGAACGAGCCCCTGGGTAACATGGCTTAACACTGTGCGTGCGAACATGTGAATAACCTACCATCAGCTAGCAAACGAGTGCTGCGTAGGACGTTCTGTGCGATAACTGGTTTGAAAACATTAAGCTGTTCAGAGAACATCAGCATTTTCTCAGCAGATATAAGATAAACGTCATACTTCGAATTGTCCACTGGCACCCGCGACACTGATTGCAGTTTGATTTCCAATAACCTGTGCAGCCACCATGGTTATGGCCTCGCACTGCGTAGGGTTGACTTTCCCTGGCATGATACTACTTCCAGGCTCGTTTTCAGGCAGGCTGATTTCCCCAAATCCGCACCGGGGGCCTGAGCCTAGGAACCGGATGTCGTTCGCAATCTTCATTAGGGAGCAAGCAATGACATTCAGAGCACCGTGTGCCTCAACCATCGCATCGTGTGCAGCAAGCGACTCGAACTATACATACACAGTTGAGCATGCGGAAGAAGCGATTAAGGGGCATAACGTACTTTATTTGGTGCGGTCTTGAACTCAAGGCCCGTGAGCTTTGAGATTTCAGCTGCAATGCTGACATCAAAACCCCTTCGCGTGTTCAATCCCTATAAATTTATTGTCAGGATCCCTTGGGTCGGCAATCAAGGTCGGAGTGCAATTACCGTTCCAACAGCTGTCCCCCCCTGCGCGAGCAAACTCAGACGAGGAAGAACATCGCGGACACGAGCAATGGCATTGGTCAACTGCTGTACATATCCACTAAACTCTTGTCCAAGGGTTAAAGGAGTAGCGTCCTAGTCCCAATATTGAGAACCAATGCAAAAAAAATTCGTGAATGATACTGACCTGTAGATGTGTCCGCCCAATTTTAATGATGTTTTCAAATTCCTCGGACTTGGCCTCAAATGCGTCACGGAGTTCAATCAAAGCAGGGAGAAGGGTGTTGTGAAGTTCAGTGACGGCGGCAACATGCATGACAGTCGGGAAACTAACAGATGCGACAGGTTTAAAACATAGAAGAACAAAGAGGCAAGCATATTCTTACGTATCATTGCTACTTTGGCTCATGTTGACATGATCATTGGGGTGGACTGGTTTTTTGGAACCGAGTTCACCGCCCAAAAGTTCGATGGCCCGATTGGATATGACCTGAAATCATCAGGCCAGCATCAACAAGAACATAAAAACACCAACCTCGTTAGCATTCATATTGCTCTGCGTGCCGCTACCAGTTTGGAAGACAACCAGAGGGAAATGCTCAATCAGTTTGCCGGAGATCACCTATGGTATATTTTAATTATTGCCTGCTCAATAACTAATGAAGAAAACGGCGTACATCATCCGCAGCTTGCTGAATGGCGTTACCAATCTTGGGATCAAGCCCATAAGTGACATTAACAATGGACGCGGCCTTCTTCACAACGCCGAAGGCCTTGATCAGAGGCGGTGGAAGACGCTCGGTAGGTCCACCAATGTCAAAATTCTGTAGTGAGCTAAAATGACTATGTAAGTGCTGATGAGAAGAGCATAAAACACGAAATATACCGCTGCGTCTGAGCTCCCCAGTATCGGTCAGCAGGTACCTGGAGATCACCAAAGGTGTCCTTCTCGATGCGGTACTGTTGCTTAGACTGTTTAGGGCACTGATTAGACAATAATCACGCCTGAAGATTACTACCTGCCATTTGAGAAGTGGAAAAGAGTCGAATGCATGTCTGTGCCCCAGTCGGACGACATAGAACCTGAGGTTATCACGTGAGTGGGAAGAAATGTCGGAC
Source organism: Tephrocybe sp. 10521TJB (assembly GCA_018221635.1). Lineage (NCBI taxonomy): Eukaryota > Fungi > Basidiomycota > Agaricomycetes > Agaricales > Lyophyllaceae > Tephrocybe > Tephrocybe sp. 10521TJB. The sequence continues at coordinate 581,883 of JABAJS010000001.1, read as the reverse complement.
ATTGCGACGCAGCTGATTCTTACTGTGCGAGATACACCGAGAGCAGCCATTCCGAAGAATTTGAAGAGGGACAAAGTACGTATTTTAGCGGCAGCTATGTATAAGTACGACGGCGACGCGCTACGGAACAAGCTTGTGGCGACCGCGGGTCGGGTTTTTCCGCCCGAATCTGCCCGACGCAGCGACACCAGCGGAATGTCATTGACGAGTACCTACGCTTTGGCGCAGGCCTGAATGATCGTTACATTCCTTGTGCAACTCGTGAGTTGGGATATTTGTGACCCAGGCTGAACGGCAATTGAACACTGCGGAGCGGAACCAGAGTTAAAACACGTGCAACTGTCCTATGATATAGTAATCTTTGAAGTATACCATTGGACCTCGGTCTGCTCGCAAGTCCTCACGATGGCCACCGCTGCTTCTCAAGTCATTCTGCATCCTTTCGTATCTCAGAGCCTAAAGTTTGGCTCAACAACCCTGGGCCGTGATAAGGTCAGATTCATCTAACCGACGGAGTCTTTTGCTTAATTTTATTTACTAGACCTATCGAGCAATTCAATACTTTGCTCGGTTTTTCGCGTGGTATCTCCTTAAAAAAGGCGACAAGCTCGACGCAGCGCGGTGGAATGCACTCAAGTCACACCTTGGAACCGCGAGAAAATGTATGCCACTTATACTGACTGTTGCTTGCCACCCCATATAACATCAGGGTTTGCAAGTATTACGGTTAGGAAAGCCTGTAGAGCATCTCCAGGCTGCGTTACGTGCGAGCCTCAAGGCTGGCCCAGCTGCTGAACAGATTTCAACCATCGGCAGGCAACTTGCCTACTTCGGGTATTTGAGCTATGACGCGTTGGTCTGGGTAAGCAGTCCACACAACTTAACCATAGTCATAAGTTGACCAGTTCTGAAGGCGAACGCTGTCAAATTCATCACGTTGGACTCAGAGACCGCGAAACGAATAGCGAAAACCTCTAACAGACTTTGGCTTGCTGGAATTCTCTTTAGTCTAGTGAATGGAATTTTCAAGGTTCGATATCATTCCCTTTGTGTTCTGTTTCCTAACTATCCACAGACAGTGCGTTTAGCAAAGGAAAGCAAGAAATTGGGAAATGAGGCCAAATACGGTGAAAAGGACATCTCTGCGGAAAGCCAACGGGAAGCTCAACTGAGCTCAGTGGAGGCGTCAGTTCGTTCTCTTCTCCGAAATTATCAATCTAATAGAACCTGTCGCAAGTACACAAGCGGCCACCCGCCGGCAGATGGTCATTGACGTTCTAGATGTATGGATCCCAGCCTCGGGTGCAGGCGTCGTCAACCTCAGTGACGGCTCTTTGGGCATCATCGGGTTCGTCTTTTTCAAGTCCAGTTTTTAGTCGCACCTTCTGACAATAAACTCAGTCTCATTACTTCGATATTGGGTATGCAGGCTCAGTGGAAGTCTGTGAATGGGAAATAATACATATTACATACTATTAAGTTTTTCATTGGCCGTTGCAACAATCCACTGGTCTAGTTCAATCCCAAGCTGCATAATGGATAGAAGTCGTGACATCAGGCACCTCCTAAGGTAGAGTTATTCCTCTTGTTGCTGCTTCCGCAGCCGCAGATACTCTGCACGAATCGCTTCCATAGGCTCTGGGCCTGTACTATGTAGTGGTTCAGTTTGGCAACACCACACATCAACCTACGAGACACGAAATACGCACTATTGGACCATACAGTCTTGAACTTTTTTCAGAGGCTCTCTACAAGCCCAAGCAACGGATATTGTGCGGCCATTGGCACATTCCGCAAATTCTGAATCGGATTTTACCACTTATGAGTAACAGCGACCACAGAGATTATCAAGTACCTTTGACGACGGTGTCGCATTCTCTGAGAGCCCGCGCTTTTGTTGTCTTCAGTAGGTTCTCCTCCTCGCGCCGTGAGAGCGCGTTCATTGCGAATCTACCGTAACGGTCTTGAGTGTGGTCAATTGCGCACAGTGCGTGGTACAGTCAACTGAAATTACGTCAGACACAATAGGAACAAATAGTCAGAGTTTCTTTGGACGGGTATTACTTATATTGGTGTCGGCATGTCTCTTACTCTCCGCTCTGCTTGTCTGCGCACTGCTACTACTCGTGCATATGCACGCCGTCTTGCCACTACCTCTGTACCCTCGATTACGAAAGCGTCATTTAGAGATACTCTCGCAAGCGGACCTTCATTTGACGATTTTGTCTCCAGCGCGGAACACGAGCGAATCGTTCTAGGAAACAACACAGGGTATTAGCATGTCCGCTCCTCTCCTATTTTCTGTATCAATATTGTGTTGTGTAGCCCACGCCTTCCTTCATACCTCAAGACAAGTATCCCGTCCGGGGTCTCCTTTAGCAAAATTAAGAAGGATCTCAGAGGACTTAACCTCAATACTGTGTGTGAAGAGGCCCGATGTCCAAATATCGGAGATTGCTGGGGAGGTAAGAAGGATGCAACAGAATCAGAGGGACGAAATTCTGCGACCGCTACGATCATGGTCGGCTTATTCAGTTGTCCATATTGTTGCCATATCTGACACCTAAATACTTTAGCTCATGGGCGATACTTGTACTCGCGGCTGTAGATTTTGCTCTGTGAAAACCTCCAGGGCTCCGCCGCCTCTCGACCCTCATGAACCTGAAAACACGGCAGAGGCCATTAGTCGTTGGGGCTTGGGGTATATTGTGTTAACCAGTGTCGACCGTGACGGTACGATCTCATGCAATTATGGGTCCACTTTTTTTTGCTCATGTTGGTAGACCTCGTTGACGGAGGTTCTCATCATTTCGCTGAAACAATTCGGAAAATCAAACAAAAGTGAGTCTGGTTACCAAGTTATTATGAAAGTTATTGATTATCTATAGAGCACCTCAAATACTTGTGGAAGCTCTTACAGGCGACTTTGCCGGTTCCCTGGAGCAAGTATCACTTGTCGCAAAGTCCGGTCTGGATGTATACGCACACAACATCGAAACCGTTGAAGAGCTTACGCCTTTCGTCCGTGACAGACGTGCAACTTTCCGGCAGAGTCTAAGAGTCCTTGAGCATGCGAAGAAGGAAGGCGTGCGCATAACGAAAACTAGCATCATGCTTGGAGTTGGCGAGACGAATGAGCAAGTCATGGCTGCTCTGAAAGGTATGTAACACTTCACGTGGGAAATTTTTGCGTCTTAACATCACATTCTTTTAGAGCTTCGGAAAATCGATGTAGACGTTGTGACCTTTGGTCAATATATGAGGCCCACAAAGCGTCATATGAAAGTCGACCGTTATGTAGAGCCGACTGAGTTCGACACTTGGAAGAAAGTTGCAGAAGAACTGGGCTTTCTGTATGTCGCCAGTGGTCCTCTTGTGCGGAGCAGCTACAAGGTTTGGAAGGGTATCTATTACCTTTTTCGGCAGATGACTAACTATTTAACAGGCTGGAGAGTTCTACATTGAGAATGTTTTGAGAGGAAAAGGCAACGAACGCATGGCTGGAACGCTGTTGTCAACAGAACAGGTAGAGAAGAGGACAGCTACGATATAGATTTAGATTTTTGTAAATCAATTTTGTTTATATTATTACATAATAATAACATTACGGCGGTGATCGACTTGTTTTCGCCCTCGTCCTACACTCGCCTCCAACTCCATCTTTATTCATATGGTATGTGCTTCATGGATTTTAGTTCTCCTCCTGACCTCTAATATAGGACTCCTCAAAAACCGCTGTCAAGCTTGCCAAAGTCATTAAGGTCCTTGCTCTTCTGCGATCCGATCTCTCGTGTCCATTCACTAACTCATTGAATAGGTCCTTGGCCGCACAGGGTCTCGCGGAGGCGTCACGCAGGTTCGCGTTGAGTTCATGGACGATACTTCACGGACAATCATCCGCAACGTGAAGGGACCTGTGCGTGAGGAAGACATCCTTGCTCTCCTGGAGAGTGAGCGTGAAGCTCGGTACGTTACCTTGCATTTCTAGTACTTCCTATATTAGCTGAAAAAACCTCTCCTGCTAGCCGCCTTCGCTAAAACTAGATGTCCTTACTTGACATTTCATCAAATTTCCGTTGCACGCTATCAAACTTCAAGCAACAAATAATGCGCCACGGATGTCCATCGCCCCGTTGTTGAAATTGCGATACCTGAGATGTATATAAGTAGTAAACGATATCAAAACGATAAAACGATACATGCTAGTACTAGAAGACATCGCCTATATATTTTGATCAGACATGAAATCATAGTTCTACCTCAAATCTCATCGATCGACGATCATCTCTTCGTTCGCGATGAGTCGAAAAGCTGCCTATGTGACACTGCTCACCAAAACATCATATCTCGCCGGTACCCTTGTACTCGATTATGGACTACGAACAGTCCACTCTAAATACCCTCTCGTGGTGATGGTTACTTCATCTCTTCCCGTTGAGGCTAGAGATGTTCTCCGCAACCGTGGAATTTTGACTCGTGAGATAGAGAGTTTACAGCCTCCGGAAGGAACACACACTTTGGCTTCCCATGATGCAAGGTTTGCTGATACATGGACTAAATTGAGGTACGGTTTGCTTCGTTTCTTTTTCTAATCATGGCTCATTCTCTGAAGAGGGTTCGAATTGACGGAATACGAAGTAGGCTCTTCATTCGTCCAGAGTTCGCTACAACTGAACATTCTTAGCGCATTGTCCTCCTTGATTGTGATATGATTGTGCTGAAGAATATGGACGAACTTATGGATATGGAGCTTGCCGACGATAACATTGCCGCCGCTCACGTTTGCGCTTGCAACCCCCGCCGCCTAGCTCATTATCCTACAGATTGGTATGTGTGTTTACTTCCATGCACACACCCAGAATCTTGACTTTCAGAAGGATCCCAGCAAATTGCGCCCACACAGCGGTGAAATCTCCAACAGCCCTGCCCCCGCCTGCCACCGATGGTTCTCCGCGACCGTACAGTCAACTTAACTCAGGGACCGTGGTGTTAAACCCATCAAAAGAGCTCTTTAAAGGAATCGAGCGTTTTCTTTCAACTCATGACAAGATTGCCGAGTTTTCTTTCCCCGATCAAGACCTCCTTACCGCATACTTTGAGGGTAAATGGATACCACTCCATTGGTATTATAACGCTCTCCGAACATTACGATATATACACCCCAACCTCTGGAGCGATGTCGAAGTACGGTGTCTTCACTACATTCTTCCCGATAAACCCTGGCAGTCGAGAATCACACCGCCCGAATCTGAGGCCGAGCTGGGAGAGATGAATAGGTGGTGGTGGAGGCAGTTTGATGAGTTATGCGGAGAAGTTCAGATAGCTGATCCATGTGGGTGGCAACTCTTAACATCAAACGTAGATTATGTTTGAGTAGAGTGACAGATACGGTAGAATATAGCCAGGCTGCACAAATTCCTATGTTCATGAACGCCACGACACATGCACTTCGTCTGTTCGATATCTGTGTAGTGGTGAGATTTAGTTGGCCATTTCGAAAATATCCAACCTTTGAGTGCATGTACTCTCGATAAGAGGAGTTGTCTGACCCATGCGGTAACTCAGCAGCCCGGCTTGAGCAATCATGATCCCGTTGTCTATACAGAACCTAAGGGAAATTCCATAAATTCCATGCACAGCAATGCATTGCAATTGAATTACCTTTCATCTGTAGCAAAAACCTGTCCACCTCGCTCCTTTGCCATTATTCCCATCATTTCTTGTAGGCGTTCATTGCCTTTCAAACAGGCCTTTAGGATATAGCCATAAACTATGCAGAGTACTCACAGCCTACGCCACCGACGATGAGGACCTCTTTGCTGCCAATGTGGGCCATAGCTCGCTCCGTGATCTCTACCAACATCGCGTACACAGTTTCTTGCAAAGAAAAACACAAGTCAGCGGGGGTAATGATGTCCTCTCCGTCGGCCTCTCTAGGCTTCCCGTCCCGGCGAAAGCGTTTGTCTGTTGTGTAAGCCTCTGTTGATGTAAGAATGCCGGAAAGGCTGACATCCATTCCCTTTGTTGCATATGGTAAGGGCAGCAGTCGCTTTCCTCTGAATACAAGTTCTTTAAAGAAAAAGGATATTCAAGATCACTATGATGCAAACCTTTTAGCCTCTTGCTCGATGTTATATCCAGGGCTTGGATCATTACTTAGATCGATTACTCTTGCAAAACGATCCAAGCAATTCCCTACGGCGATGTCCAAAGTTTCCCCAAAAATTCTATAACACTGTCGAGAATATGCGATGACTTGGGTGTTACCCCCCGAGACATAGAGGACCACCGGATTCTGGGCCCCGGTTATCTCTCTGCCCATTTCGATATCTGCAAAATAATCAATCCAACGAGTGAAGAAGAAAATCTGAAGACCTACGACCAACACAGTGATTGACGCCGACTAGAGGCTTGCCGAATAGCAGCGACAGCATTCGTGCAACAAGGGCAACGGACTGTAATGGCGCACCCATCCCAGGGCCTTCAGAGTTTCAAAGCTGCTCAGCAGGTAAACCATGGACCAGGCAGAGAGCGGTGTTTTACCTTTTGTAAAACAGATGCAATCTAGATCATAAATCGAAATATTAGCTTGTAGCAGGCATTGTTTGATGATCTTCAAGGCCCATTCTCGATGGTGAAGCGCAGTATCCCGTGGCTGAAAGCCTTCTCCAGGCGGGGTAATGTATGTATGCCGGATATTGGAGAGTACCAAAGTTGATCCATCCTCAGCATGCTTGATGATACCAGCGCCAAACTTGTTTGCAGATCCCTCTAAGCCGAGAGCAAGGTAAGGTCTTTCTGGGTGCGTGTCGTCAGTACAGTAGACATGGAGACCAGTGATGAAATGACCTAGAGTGAGGAGAGGTGCCTTGCGATACGTTTGTTCAGGCATTGTCTGGTTAGAAGTCATCAGAAACTAGTGATCTCCTAGCTAGTGACCTCATGTAATCAGGATCACTCTTCTTTTGTGCGCATAAGTTGAAAGCAACAACGTCTCTAGCGCTTGTACAGGTAATTAAAGACGTGTCATATAGCGATTTATGTACAGACTATGTGAAATGAATGTAGTCGTGTACTAATGACTTCCAATTTCCAGTTTTATCTCGGACAGCAGCTCGGTCCACAGCAGGGAGTACCGTTCAAGAAGGCCATTCATGAGAAGCTACCAGATCTTGCCTCAAGCTCATGCCTTATAGTTGATTTCCTAGTACGTAATTGAAAATCTTCAGTTTCATCTCGCCTTCGCTTTCCATGAGCACGAACGGGCCGGGGAGGCGACGGGGAGGATTGAGCGGCCACCAAGGCATCATATAGAGTCTCGTCGAAGTTGGTGCACTGCAGAAGTACGCACGGCACTGATAATTCAGAGGTGTCATATGCGATCCGAATTTCTTCCAGAGTCCTTGTATCTTTGTTTTTATCCTTTGTTGCGGTGGCATAACCAGTCTTGACCTATTGGCGCGGTCAGCAGACATCGGACATACAGGTCAACCGGGGAGATCTTCACCTCATCGGACAACGAGTTCCATTCGTCTACGTTCAGCCCAGCAACACGCACTGCAGTGTAAACACCGAGATATCGATAGTCCTTCGGTTTACTACTGGATCGAGATGTTCCGATGAAAACGTTCAAGTTCGTGTGAGGTTCCCGGAACATGTCTTTCTCTTGCCCAAGTCCCACAAACATATAGCCATGCTGCCCAGGAGTAGCGGGACACCATGGATTGAGCTCTAGTGAAGGGCATAAATACATCGAGATGTCCCGCGACTTTGCTAAAGCGGTTTGGCTTTGAGTAACCCTGAAGCATGGTCTATTTGTAAGATGATCGTGTAGTCTCTCAACTTTGTCATACCTGACTATGAGCGATTGAATGCCTCCACCAATAGCACTCGCCAAAAGCGCTCTCCTAAACCGGGCTCCGGTTCGATCGACATCGGGGACATAGTCTGCTAGTTGTGCTATGTTCTGCTGGCGAGCTTTAGGTATAAGGTTTTTTGAGGACAGTGCTGAGCTGGTATGACGTTTTGGCTGGGCAAATATCGTTTTAGTGGTGATACTAACCGCTCGATTTGTACGCGGAGACTGGTCAGTGGGTGGGCATATAAATATGCGAGAGCCTGACATGCGAATTCTGGAAAGGTTGTCTTGGGCATCGGCCAAGTTGGGTTCCGTCTTAGAAGGAAAGGAAATTGAAAAATTATTTCGTTGAGATGCCGAAGCGGCGAGGGTCGAATCTCGAAGCTGTCATAATCTAAGCACAATCATGCAACGAGACAATGACATCAATATCACCTTCAAACTCTCATTCAACTTTGTAAAATTCTCTAAGAGCATCTTGTTGTTATCCACAAGGGACTTGTTGCTCTCGTTCAATTTATTTAATTTTTCACGAGCAGAAGTCAACTCGTCACGGAGGGCGGCATTCGCCTGTTTGTCGGCGGCGGTGACAGACTTTAAGGTCTCGATCTAATCGTTGGAGATTCAATATATCAGTTGTGGACAGGTAAAAGAGCGACATACTTTTGGAAATAAAGTTCTAAGTTCCCGCTCAGCTTCACTCACAGAAGAGTTAAGCTATATGCCAATAACACCGTTATAAAGAAATCGTTAGTTACGACAGGCAGTGAGGTTGAACATGGGGATTTACCTGTTGACGTCGTTCAAGCTCAGCAGTCAGCTCCAGATTTCGAGACAAGAGACTTTGCCTTTCTTCTTGGTCGCGTTTAGATATTTCGTGTAACTGTCTAAGCTGAAAAAAAAAATGCTTGAACGAGATAAACATCACATCGAGGACGGCACACACCTGCTTCTCCATCGTTGTTTTTGTCGAATCGAGTTCCAATCGAAGTCTATTCACTTCCTCTGTTAGTTGACGATTGGCTTCCTGCAATTGATCTCTGAATATCACAAGAGCTGCAACTTCGTTGTCTTTGTGTTGGAGTTGGTCGCCTGACTTGGACAACTGGTGTTTCTCTCTCAACTATTCGAAATGTACAAGTAAGATAAGACACCTACCTGTTCTTTGATCCTCAAGTATTCGTGTTTTGCCCTGTTGAGGCCTTCCTCAGCGTCATGAAGTTTGGTACGCATATCTTCGGCTACGCCTTGAGGTATTGTTGAATGTTCGCCTGGATCAAAGGTCTTGGCCTGGGACTGATACAATTCCTCTTTTTTCTTCAGAAGAGCCGAAGAAAGCTCGCGATACTGTTCAAGCTAGGAAGCAGAATAAGAAACGCGTGGGTCAAAGTTGGTTGACGCGCACCTCTCGTGCCAGTTGGTCCCGTTCTCTCACCAATGCTTGTTCTCTCAACCTAGACGCGTCTAAGTATTGTCGGTTCTGTTCTGACTATGAGATAGTTCAGCAGGAAACTTGAAAGGAGACGGAACTTCAATACCTCCACGTGCGCCCTTTCAAGGTCGTTCCTCAATGCTACAATGTTCTCGCAGGCGCCAGACCATCTAGCAACCACAGCGGCCCAGAATGCTTCGTCTTTGACCGGAAGAGCACTCATTTGTGCATTCATTCGAGGGCGTCCTCGACAGCGAGTATCCAGTTGGTAGTATCGAGTGGTTGAAATAAAGGATGCCACCAATTAGGTAAATTACTAAGTACAGTATTTGACTGCCAATCTCAGGAACGAATTGCCGTACGCGTATGTGGTCTGATACTTTTTTTTTTGGGAGGGTTTACTTTTCTTTGCATACAGCACTGACGTTGCGTCCACATAAAACATATATTAATACTGATTAAAACTCTATAGAAAGAATGAGCCAAAGCTCAATGTAAATCGTCTAAGCCTGGTCAAAGCATGAACGTCAAGGGATTCTCCAGATATCCTTGGAATGCAGCCATCCATCTTGCACCAACAGCGCCATCGACAATACGGTGGTCAGAGCTTAGAGTGACCTTCATGACCTGAACAGTCTTGAAACCACGCTCCTCTTCGAGGGCAGGCACAAGAGTAGGTTTAGTTGCACCAACGGCAAGAATACACGACTGAGGGTGGTTGATGATTGCGGTAAAGTGATCTATACCGAACATTCCAAGATTCGATATGGTGAAGGTACCACCCTGCCAAGACATCATGAACAAATGAACAAAAGATTATTTGGTGTCAAGTCACGCACCTGGTACTCAGCTGGTTGCAATTTGCCATCGCGAGCCTTCTTGGCGAGGGCTTTTGTTTCGGCGGATATAGTGGCCAGTCCTTTCGCACCCGCATCCTTCACAATCGGAGTGATGAGGCCTGTGGGCGTGGCCACCGCAACAGAAATATCAGCCTTCTTATACCTAAAGATATGAAATAAAAATAAATGGCCGCTACACCAAAATAAACGACAACATACGTCCGGATAACTTCATCCAGCCATGCAGAGTTTGCTTCTGGAACATCAGATAGCGCACAAGCAACAGCCTTGACGATGAAATCGTTGACGCTAAGCTTGGCTGTCTTGTCCTTCTCTGTTAAAGTCTTGTTAAAGACTTCTCTGAGCTTCAAGACCTTGTCCATGTTGATCTCAACAGTAAGGTAATAGTGCGGACGTTCTTGCTTCGACTGGGTCAGACGCGCAGCAATGGTGCGGCGCATACTGGATATGGGAGTATCGACATAGTCCAACTCGGAAGATGCAGATTGGGGAGCTGTGGCCGTGGAGGTAGTTGGTGCAGGGGCGGGCTTGTAGTTGTCCACATCTGTACGGATGATGCGCCCAGATGGACCAGTGCCTTTGACTTGTGCCAGGGGGATGCCACGCTCTAGAGCAATCTTCTTCGCAATTGGAGACGCAAAGATACGGTCACCTGTTGGCAGATCAGGTTTTGTCTCTGCTGAAGGCTTTGACGGCTCAGGGCTTGACGACTCCGGAGCTGCGGGTTTGGAAGGCTCAGAAGCCTTTTCTACTCCAGTTGTTTGGGAAGCGGCCTGAGCAGCGAAGTCGGAGGCCCCAGACAGATCATCGCCCTCTTCGGCCACGATGGCAATCGCGGCACCAACCTGAACGCCCTTTGCACCGTCTTGAGCCTAGTTGGAGAAAATGAGTTATAAGTACCGCTTCAGAGGCCACTATCTTACAATAATTTTTGCAAGAATGCCGTCGTCCTGGGCCTCGACGTCAATTGTTGCCTTGTCGGTTTCCTAAGATATGTGTCAAACTAGCTGGGTGAGTTTGAGAGCAAGGTAAATACGCCTACAATCTCAAGCAACACATCTCCGGTAGTGAAAGTCTCCCCCTCCTTCTTCTTCCATGAAGCAATGCCTCCCTCGGACATTGTGGGACTCATAGCTGGCATGTTGAAACGCGACAACGCGCTCCGACGTGCAGAGACATGGAAGCCTGTATAACGATAAGTAAGGCTCTTGGCAACAAAGAGGCCACATACGGCGCGTGAAAATGCGAGCAGCAACAAGGGAAGCCATGAAGGAGAACTCTGAGAATTTTGCGTTGGGGAGCAGCGTCAGATTATTCCGAGTGTGTAAACAAGACCAAAGTACCGGGATGCGCCGACAGACTCCGAAAAAGTAAGTAGTGTCCTCCATGGCATCTGATCTTGTGCTCCCTGGTCAACCTATATCTCTTCCCCGCGGTCCAGTGCCCCAGCTGGGCCCCGGTATATACTCTAGGGACGCTCAAATCAGGGCAAGTCTCGTTGGCATTCCCCAGAATGAGGGTTCTGTTGGTTGTCTTCTCTTGTTTTCGCCCACTTTACCTATCGTGACATAGACACTGACCATATCTCGTCTGCGGCCGAACCCCCCGACCTCGAACTCAGTGATACTCGGGTCCATCACGCGTTTATCACCCCTTCAGGCCATGCTTTCTATCACAGTGGTCGACGGTGTGCCGCTTCCCTCTGGTGAAGAATTTACTGGGGTGATCCGCACGCAGGATGTGCGCGCAACGGAGAAGGACCGAGTCAAGATTGCAGACTGCTTCAGAGGAGGTGACGTCGTTCGTGGCATAGTGGTGAGTTGCCCGTCATGGGAACCTAGCCTACCAGCTAACACGCATTCCAGATTTCTCTGGGCGATGCGCGCAGTTATTTTGTCACGACGGCGAGAAACGACTTGGGCGTTATATTCGCAACAAGTGAAGCAGGTGATTTTTGACACCGGTTATACACGGTGTTTTTCGAGCGCTTATCGTTGTGTTGATAGGTGCGACAATGGAGCCCGTCTCATGGCAGGAGATGCGGTGTCCAAAGACTGGAAAAATTGAGAAACGCAAGTGTGCAAAACCTGAAAATCTATAGAAGATACTTGTTCATTTACATATGTACATACGTACGCACAAATGGTACTCCAGATAACTCCCTTGTACTTGCATGGTTATAGCAAAACAAAAGACATCCAAATTCGGCAAGGCCATCACCACGCCTCAACAAACTCAACTACCATTTCTCTCCCTCTTCTCTTGCCCTCTATTCTGGCTATCTCTTGGTTTGGTCATGACGGCGGTACTTTCTGCAGGGGATCCTTTGCGTAAGGATAGACATATGTCTCTGGACGACAATGAGATCAGGTAGGTCTTCTGCCACAGCTTGAGTCCTTGACTCACCTCCACACAGCTACTCGCCATCTTCAACCGACTGGCGAGAGAAATACAATGAGGTGTGCTTAACCGAGCTCTTTCATGGGCATCTTATTCATACATTCCAGGTGGCGGAAATGTTGGCAGAAACTCGTGCCGAACTCGATGATTTCCATCATGCAAGCAAGGAACTGGAGACTGAATTGGAAAACGAGCTACAGCGCACGGAGAAAACTCAACAAGAGCTCAAGGTCAAAGCCATCCGAGCAGAATCCGAACGTGACGAGTGGAAAGTGTGTCTGCCGCACTCTAATAACTAACCTACATCGCTAATTCTTTACCCAGAACAAATTCATGTCGCTTCAAACGAATCATAACACCACCACTGCATCTCTACAACGCGAGCTTGACAAGCTTAGGCAAGATTTCCAACAGGCAAAGGTCCAACTGCGCGACCTTGAGATGGGAAATGATGATTTGGAGAGAAATGAGCGAGCCGTGTCATCGAGTTTGGCTGATATGGAAGCCAAGTATTCGCGAGCACTAGAAGAGAAGATTCTTCTTGAACACGAGCTTCTGGAGAAGGCCAGTCTTGAGGAGGATTCTCAGCGACTTAAGGATGAGCTCAGAGGTGAGCACACCCCGCTGGCACAGCACCATTTCTCTGGCTCAGTGAATTGCAAAATGATCCAGATGCAAATGTCGAAATTTCGATTCTGAAGGACCAAGTCACGAATCTTGTGGCTCAGGCCAACAAACCTGTGATTGAAACGTCCCTTCCCCAAGGGTCTCAGACTGAATTCCCTCCGATCCTGTCACCTCCTGACGACGACCTCATTAACACGCCTCCTGCGCCCGATCTCCAGCTCGACGATTTGTCCCACAGCTCGGAAAATCTACCTTCTGATCATTCCTCTTTGCAGGCAACCCCCAAAAGCTCGGCGCATACTGGTGGACAATCAATACTTCTCCAACGCGCGGGCTTCCATCCGAATAAGTCGAAAATCGCTACTCCTCCATCCCATCCTCGCGTTACGAGATCAACGACTCTTCCTTCGATGCACATGATGAGTCCTCGTACTCCGACAACGCGACCCGCCCCCAAGTCCAACGTTCCTTCAACGAGCACAACTTCAACGACAAGCACGACCTCCAAGAGCAAAGGAGTTCAGATGGTGTCGGAGATGCGTGCACGCGTGCGCAATCTGGAGCAGAAAATCCACACTCGTGTTCCCAGACTACGTATGGGAAGTATAACCGGAAGACCCAACCCTACTTCTACTGCGCCTCCCAACGTGGCATCGACTGGCTCATCCGCTGTATCAGCATCCTCCAACAAGACTTCGATAGCCAAGACCAGTTGGGAGAGCCTTACTACATATCGGCGGAGCGGAGACTCAGGGCGCAGTTACGATAGTGGGTCGGAAAAGAATCATAAAGATAACGGGGGAGAATCTAATGGATGGGTTCTCATTATGGAGGATTCACCCCCACCACTGAAGGAGCGAGAAAAGCGGAGAATAGCGAACTCAAGCCCTACCCGTGTTCCGACTTCATTCCGCTCAGCCACATCAACGTCCCTTGCATCGCCCACATTGGATCTTCATGCGACGAATCCCGTTTCTCAGAACATCACGACACCGACGACCGGTATTCGCCGTCCGCAATCACGTCTATCCGCTGGTAGCCTCAGCACCACGACTACAAGTTCTATACCCACGCCCACTTCACGACCTGCTACTCCTACGTTCCTTCCCCTGCCATCCAGTGGTTTATATGCTCATCCTTCAACAGCCGGGCTTAAACGCTCGACCGGTCCCGGAGGACCCAATCCGTATACCCAGAGCAAACGGTCGTCCCTCGGTGCAAGTACGGCTGTCCCACCACTGGAAGGTGGACGAGAGCGCAAGATAACAATAGCGTCACGACCCGCGTCTGGCACGCCTTCATCTGGCACGAAATATAATGAAGCCAAAGCCCTACCTCAGCTACCTGGGCTTTACGCAAATGTCACAATGAGGCAGGGAAAACCATCAGCGTCCGTAACTTCAACGTCCGTTCTGGCGCAGAGCCGTATCGGTAGACCGAGCGGTGGGGTGTCTGGGCGGAGGAGTACTGACGGGATGACAAACTTGAAGCCTGAAGTGACTTCGCGGGTACGATCTGGGAGCACTTCGGGTTCACCTATAGGTTGAGGGTAGTTGTCATGTTTTACGATTTTGTAAAATTTAGGATGATGACACTGTAATGGCTAGAGTATTATTAGGATAGAATAGTGAGTATTAGTAGTATGTACACTGATTGCTGAGTCATATGACACGAAAGTACTTGTACTTGAACAACAATGTCAGAAGGACAACCGCCACGCTCACTTAACCGCCAAGTCGTCCTCGACGAAGACGAATACACTGAGGCCCTCTCACAAATAATCGCCCGCGACTTTTTCCCGTCCCTCGTCCACCTCGACGCCACAAACAACTACCTTGACGCTGTCCACTCTCGTGACCCACATCTCATCAACGCCTCTGTCCGACACCTCGAACAGATTAGTAGCACTCCAGCGCCCTCATCTAGTCGACGGACTATTCATCAGACCCCTTCCGGCACACCATACGGCCTCAGCACCTCAGACACCCCTCTTCGTACACACAACGGACAACCCCTGCCCAAACGCCCGAGACTCAACGCAGACCTCAGCCTCGATGCATTCCAGGCACAATACACATCAGAAGATAACTCTAGCTTCACACAGATTCTTGATGAAGAAAATAGACAGCGCAAGGAGAGGTGGGGTTGGGCTTGGGATGCACAGAAAAGGGTCGAAGCTCAAAGAGATCGCATGGTTGAGGATAGGGAGCGAATGCTGATTGAGCCGGCCCCGGTGACGGGTGTGCGCGAGAAGTTCGTCATAGAGGCTCCCACTCTGGCAGGGCTGATCACAGACACGAAGGAGGAAGATGAGAAGAGCCCAGAAGCTGAGGCTTCGACATCAGAGGTCGATCGTCAGCTCGTCATAAAGCTCGACAAAAATATCGAGGATACCGAAACCGATGTCATGGCTCCAGAGAAAGACACTCGTACGGCGGGAGTGGATGGCTGGAAGTTCAAGGTGAATTCTATCATGTCTTTATTCATACCAGAAAAACAGGTTCACATATACTTACGTTCGCAGACGCGCAATTCCCTGATGTTTCCGCCAGATGCAGACGAATCTCCATACCACCGCGTTGCGAAGCCTATCGTCGATCCCAAGGTTATCAAGTACAGCAACACTCGCCTCCCAGAATTCGATCATTCTTCCTCAAGCTCACGGGGCCAATCAGCCCCACCTAGTCCTACGAGAAGTCACATAGATGCAGCAATCACCGGGACACCTTGTGAGCATTATGCATCCATGTTCTGAGGTGGACGATTACTAATATATGGCCAATTAGATCGTCCCAAATCACCAACCCATAACAATTTTTCTCTAGTTCCCAATCTACCTTCCCCCACAGCTTCGGAACTTGGTCCAACTGCTGTAAAACAGCTTATGACGTGGGGTACACTCAATGCCACACCAAGGATTCTATCTCAGGACGATCCAGCCCTTCCACCAAGCACACCATTTCACTTACAGGCAATGAGTTCCCGGGAAGTCATTTCACACAAACTCTCCAACAAGGCATCAAAAAGTTTGCGCGCAAAAGCAGGGCTTCTTGGATTAAAGGGCAGTTCTCTTGGAATTCGTGCTACCCCCGCAGGAAGTAAAGGGTCCATGGCGCCACCCACATGGACTCCACGACGTTCAGAAGCAGCTGGTAACTTGACGCCTGCTGCAAGGAGGCTGCTAGAGCGGAGCACACAAACGGCCAGGTTTCGCAGACCGGGAGCTACGGAAAGTCCGAGTTGGGAAGGTAGTGCCAAGGCGAAGGACGTGGATCTCAATCGGATAAGGTGGACGCCAACGCCAAGTCCCGTTACACGCAGATAGTTAGTTGTGATTGTATACTACAGGATATAATGCGATTCGTCAATCTACAATCAATAATTTGTAGAGTTCTCATGTTGCTGAAGTCCTCTGTCGCTTTGGGTGTGGTGGTTCAGTTTCGTCGGCGTTGGACTCCGGTTTGCTGGAAGCTGCTTTGGGCTTGGCAGAGGTCGCAGTTTTTGGCTTTCGCTTAACCACGACGCCCTTAAGAGGCTTTCTGAAATCCTTTCGTACTGTAGGCACGGCTGCAGTGGTTGTCGTCGATGCCGAGGCTCCGATAATTGGCGGAGGATTGTTGGAAGCGCTTGTCCGCGCTGCGATAGCCCTGACTGGCGGTAAAAAGGATCATCATAGAAGGGGAAGAGCTGGCTTACTCTTTGAAACTCTTGACTTCCTCCCCATCCTGCTCTTTTCTAAGGCGTTCCTCTGCCTCCTGGCGCTCCCTTATTGAATCGAGAAACATGATTTCATCCTCTTCCAGCGCGCGGAACTGGTTTGCTACACCCTGTGTCAGCCAGAGAAGGAATATGACTGTAAGATTTTCCTTGCCTAATTTCGTCTTTTCCTCCCATTCTTCTTGCTTGGCTATCTTTAAAAGAACATGAGAAGGATGTAAGTTTCCTTCGCAACATTACAACACCTTATTAGCAGCGAGTTTCTATTTGATCATTTGACCATCCACAGCAGAAAGTCAATATACCAGCTTGCCCACACAGTCAGACAAACGCTCACTTCAGCAAGACTACGACCATCATACGAGTCTTCCTGGTGCTGTGGAGGGGGTTCCTGGCCCAGCCTGGCATACGCAGCCTTCCACTGCTCGTCTCGCCTTGCTTTGGCAGTGTCCAAGTCGCTCTCTGTAACGAAACGAGAGCCCACGACGCCAGCCGAGAGGGAGGGGATGAGGGATTCGTCCATGAGAGGTGTGACCGTGCGTGACTGGCAGGAAATTGCTGTCACAAATGGCATGGGCTTATTCGGCGCCACTCGACTCGGCGTCGAACCTGTTTCCTCGCTGCCCCCATGTCTGTCTCCTCCCGCCAGCGACCATCATTGTCGTCGCCATCCAGTGCAAGTGTACAGAACGTGGCTAGCGTCCGCAGCACCAACCCTCGACGTCATCCACCTCCCATTACAACCGTCGTAACCACCCCTCGTCTGTAACTGTCCTTTGTTGGCGGCAACGACACTCTAATCTCCGTTTTGTAGCATGGGCCCGTGATGAACCTCCATCGCCAAAGGACCACACGTCTTTGATTGACACTGCTCATCCTCCAGACTCCTGTCCATCTGATGAGGTATCATATGTTTCCAACCATGATGATCATACTTCACGTTGGTGGACATTCAACACTAGGCACCATCCACAATCCAATTTCAGTCCTACCACCATTAAGCCAGAGAGAAAGGGAATCAAGGATATTTCCATCTCCTCCTGGCTCCCGACGTCATCTTCAGTTCGTGAAGCTACATCGTTTGCTCGAAAGGACAAGGGCAGAGATCTTGAAGTTGGTCCTTCTCACACCATCGGTGCTGGTTGGGACCCCTCGGCTTCGCTACCGACACCACCTGCAAACATGTATACCTTGGCGCACAACATCACCCCTGGCTGGGATGACCCGTGGTCACCTAGAACTGCTGTACAAGGCCCAGCTCGCAACAATATGGATCGAGAGAGCTCCTATGGTCTTGATGCTACTGATGAGTCCGACGGGAGTGAAAAGAGCGCAAACAAATGGCGTAGAAGGAAGAAACGTTTTCGGATGTTCATTCTTTCTAACGTCTACGTCCCCTTGGTACGATCATCACCGCTTGAGGATATATAATATAACTTACGCATTGCAGGTTTTTCGTTTAATCAATATAACATTCACTACTTCCGCCCTCGCGGTAGCAATACGCATACGAAGGATGGAATACACGGGGCACACTATGGGAGCTGTAGGAAGCTCTCCGTGAGCCTATTTAATCCCCCGTTTTGCGTAACTCAACCCTTACCTGTTTCATAGGACGGTCGTCATTATTTTTGCTCCTCTGACTCTGGTCCATGTGATGATCGCTATATATGTACGTCTTGAGCCTGGGGGGATCCACAATCTGACTTCATCATATTCTGCAGCTTGAGTATTTTGGTCGTCCTCTAGGCCTTTGGCGAACCTCAGGTAAATTAGCGCACACCTTGACTGAGGTTGTCTTTATCTGTGCCTGGTCTGCCGCTCTCTCCCTTTGCTTTGACAATTTCTTCACATCTCTCATCCCGTGCGCATCGCCTTCAAGTATTTCCTGGTACAATGAGCTCCCTCGACCTCCAAGCATCGTGCCCACCTCTGAACAGAGCATTGGCGATCACATATGTGATTTCCAACTCTCCTTGATATGTCTTGTGGCCATAGGCCTTTTGGCATACTGCACGAATCTCGTTATAAGTTTATTCAGGATATTTGAAAAAGTCAAATATCATTCAGCTGCTCTCCCGCGAACATAGGGAACTCATCTCCAACTCATCATCTGCACAATACTACAATTCAACAGTAACCTCCGCATCCGTTCAAAAGCCATCTGTATAGTTAGTTATTCATAGTGTACTTCTATTTTCCTACTCCTACTCCTACTCCTATCCTACATATGTTTAGAGTTAATCAACGAGTTTTTGCTTATCTATGGATTTGAGGCCCTAATGAAGCGAACTTGGCATAAACGTTAGTAATGTGACTAAATTTACCATACGCTTCAACACATCATGCATCATGCCCTCTAAGGCTGTCAGTGCTTAACTCCTTCCTCTCTCTCGACATGGATGTCTTGCGGGGAAGCCCGTCTCGCCGACTCTCTGTATCGAGGATACTGCCGCCCCCACTGCGAGGCAAACCACATTCCACCATACGAAAAATGTTTAAACAGCGTGATTATGTTTTCGGCATACTACTCCTCTTGGTGGTCGTATTCCTGTGGACTATCTCTAACTTCGTTACTCAGGTAGGCATGGCATAAGTTCTTCAGACCCTAGCTAACCTCATCGTTCAGGATATCTATGATGATGACTTCCATAAACCTTTCTTGTGAAAAGAGATTTCGTTTCCCCTGTCTGAAGCTGCGCCTGACTGTCAATATGTTAGGGTCACGTATATGAACACTAGCGCCTTCACACTTTATCTCCTTCCCTATATCATAAAGAGGCAACATAGAAAAGCGCGTCAGTAAATTTGTCCTTGAACTGTGTCAATTCTTTTTGAAAACTGAGGTAGGGGCCGGCTACCAGCCATTAGAAATAGAACCAGAGCTTACACACGCCCCGTTCACTGAGGAGGAGGTGAGTTTTCAAAACAAACAAGATCGTTATCGAATTACGCTGACCCTTATCTAGGTCTTACCCCCGCTTACTACCAGGCAAACAATCGACTTGGCCTTCGTGTTTTGTTTTCTATGGTTTATCGCCAATTGGTCTCTCAATGCAGCCCTTGACTATACCAGTGTAGCCAGTGCCACCATACTGTCAAGCATGAGCGGTGTGTTGCATCATCGACAGGGACGAATGCGTCATTCTGACTGTTCTGTATATTTTTAGGCCTCTTCACACTGGCGATTGGGCGTATATTTCATGTCGAGACTCTGTCATTTGTTAAATTTTCTGCTGTCATACTGAGGTTCGTTATGTCTCTATTCCGCACTGATTCCGCACACACCTTCAGTGCTAAAATTTCATCTTGGCAGTTTCGCCGGTGTAGCACTGGTCTCCCTTTCAGATTCGACAAACGTTCTACACCAACCTTCGAATCTACTCCTGGGTGATTTCCTGGCGCTCATATCTGCTATAGTGTATGCTCTTTATGTCACCCTGCTCAAAGTTCGTATCCGCAACGAGTCCAGAGTTGATATGCAACTATTTTTCGGATTCGTCGGGCTGTTCAACGTCACAACCTGTTGGGTCCTCGGTGTCGCCTTACATACCATGGGCATCGAACCATTTGCACTTCCAGGAACCGCTGCACTGAAAGGGATTCTCCTCAACGTTCGTCTCGTTATATCTCGTTACCTACCAACCTATTGACTCCGTATTTCTAGATGGTCTTCACGTTGTCCAGTGACTACATTTATGTCATAGCGATGTTGAAGACGACCCCTTTGGTTGTTACAATTGGTTTGAGTCTTACAATACCGCTCGCTGTCGTTGGTGATTTCCTGCTGGGAAAGAGCATTTCTGGCCTAGTTCTCATTGGGGCCTTAGTGGTCATCATGAGTTTTATCATGGTAGGGCTAGATGATGCCAGAATTCGCTCAGCGAAAGAACGAGTCGACGATACCTTGGTAGTAGACGACTCTTACGATCACACAGATTAGACATGACATTAAATGACCCTTCTGAATGCATTTGTGAGCCATCTATGAGGCTAGCCCCCTTCCCTCCTATGATAGATAATTATGTAAGTGTCGATGGATGACTATTGTAAGTGAAGTAAATAATTAAGTATAATTCTATAGGTCACTAATTAAGTTCGAACTTCTCATTCGAATTTAACACGAAATATCAGATGGCGAGTAATCTTTTTAAGTTCATGCTCACGATATATATTGACTATCCTTACCAGCCTAAGGAAGGTCGCCGGCGCAGCGGCGGGCACGAGCCCTCAGTGAAGTTAGTGAAACCCAACTTCGCGACTCACGATGTTATAGAGATTGGAGGTGCCATCGAGTCTTCCGTGAGACTTTTGAACCTTTCACTCATTCTTCCACTAATTTTTTTTCTAGAGTGCTGAAATACTGCAGAGTTCATCCGCTCCAGACATTCAACCAGTTTCGAAGAAGAAGGAGAAACTTCAGGCAAAACACGACGCATTCCTACAAAGTACGATTTTTCATACCCTCTTATCAAGCATGATTCAAACCTCTTTTTTGTAGAGCTCGAGACGTCCAGCTCACCGTATTCTAAATCACACGCTCGTCGGTTGAAACGCAAGGCGAAAGAACAAATTGCCAATGGTTTAGGCGATATGCAGTCTGCGATTGCCGCTCTTGATGAAGAGATACCAACCCTTGAACCGGAGAAGACTACTTCGGGCGGAGATGTGTCTCATCGCAGACCACATATAAAACCTGGAATGATTGGTGAAGGGAAGGGGGCCCCGTTATCAAAACAGCAGCGGAAACGTGCACTGTATGTCTGCTGTGATTCCTCCCTTTGACTCCCTTTTGAAATGAGAATCAGCCAGATGGAACAAGTCCGCCATCCACTAATCCTCGCTAATCCTGATTTCGCGAGTAATCCGTTCCAGACAATTCGCACTCATGCGCAAAATACACTTTTAAAACGACAAACTCCCGACAACAAATGAAGACCTACGATGTCTGTTCGTGTTTAATGTACATGCCTGGCTATAGGTTGTACATCAGTAAAAATGTCTGATCTTTCACTGAAAGATCATTGTGGATTTGACACAGAAGGGTAGAGGATAACTATCGACCTAGTCCCGAAGAGCACTCGGCGGAGTGGGAACCTCAGAGCTTATGTCCCCTTCTTTTGTACCCAAGACTTCCATCAGCTCCCGCCTCCCAAACATATGCGCTGATTGTATAGCATTTGGGGTTCCAAGACGAGGATCAGCCCCCCTCTCGATCAATGCTCGCACAACATCGTCATGAGCCTTAAAAACAGCACCCGCAACAATTGATTGGCCTAGATCATTCAGTCGATTAGGGTCAGCGCCTCGCATGAGCAAGTCCTTTGTAAGCTCAGTATGGCCAGCATAGGCCGCGAGCATCAACAGAGTATTTCCTGACAGTATCATGATCAAATTGATTTCGAAAAAAGCACGGATGATTTCGAAAGTATGACAACCTTTATCGTTGGTCAGATTCGCTGGCAAGCCAGCATCGATAGCAGCGAGTAGAATCGCATTTCCAGTGCGCGCAGCTTCAAACATTCTCTGTGCGAAGTTGACTGTATCAGGAGGTAAGTCGGAAACCTCCAGCTTTGTGCTAGGGTTTAGCTGCGCCTGCGAATTGTGTATCAGATATGTGGGCATAAAGGGCAGAGTTTCGACGCCACGCACCATTTGAGAGTTGGTGGATATCAAATTAGTGATGTAAGGGTTACATAAGATATGGCTCAACATAAATTCAATTAATCGATTAAATAGTCTGAGTATAGCGTATACGAAGCAATACAAAACATGGGACTTAATTCTCCAACTAGCCTGGTATATATGGGGTCCAGAAGACACCAAAGAACGTGAACGTGCACCACCAATCAATCAATTAATCATCGTCTCCATGTCCACTCATACCAGCGCTCCACACAGTGCTGCCGCTGCTGCCACCAGCGCTTCTACGGCTACGTCTACCTCCAATCCTGGGCGATATCTCTGTGAATCCGCCACCCGCCCCACGCGCAATCTCGGCGCTCAAGTTACGTTCGTGTGCATCTAGTGCCGCGAGGGAGCTCTCTGCCTCTGCTTGTTCCAATGCTCCGCGAGTGAGGTTGGGGATGCCTAGACCAACACCCGAATGAGTTGACCCTTCTATGGAAGGCGTCGTCGACTTGACTGAAGAGGCGTCTGAATTCTCTGCTGGTTTTGAGCCGAACCACGAGAAACGTCGATTGTTCGTGGTAGTAGGTGGTGGAGTTCCGGTGGATGAGGTGGAGGCTGCGCGTTGCATGGCTGAGGACGCTGGAAATGTGAATGATTGAGGAGTTTGGGAAGGGGTGGGCGGTTGGATGCCCATTAACTTCATTGTTGCGTTCATGCGCTCTCTCTCCTTGCGGTCTTCGTCATCTTCTTGGGTATCGAGTTTGCGTGCACCCGTCACAGGCGCAGCACCAGGCTTCAGTGTGAGGGGGCGTAAATTAGGATCCGGTTTCTTTTCTGTTTGATTGTTGAAAAGAGAGAAATTTTTCCAGTCGAATGAAAGAGAGCGTCGCTGGGTCTTGGGATTTGGTGGGTTCAAAGGAGGCGAATAAACTTGTGTCTCGGGCATGGGGTTGGATGACGAGCGCCCTACAATGACGGACTGTGGCCGCGCCTTGGCGGTTTTCGGGCCAGAAGTGGGAGTTAGAGTCAAAGGCTCTTTCTCATAATCGACTGCAAGGACGTGCTCGAAGCCCTCCTGTGAGATAATGCGATCAATGATCTTCGAAGCATAGAGCGACAGCGCCTTATTGGCATCTTTGAGGGATTTGACCTCGGTTCGAAGGGCGTCTATGTCGTTGGAAGAACCGCTCGGCTCCAGCCCACCGTTGGAGTTCGATGATACCTTTCGGGCATCATTCCCTTTCTTGCCTCGCTTGCCTCTCGCACTGTGAATCGAACGCTCCTCGACAGCATTGCCGTCCAAAATATCCTTGTTCTCGGCACGTCCGAGCTCTGCAGCGAGATCAAGACCAGGTCCAGTAATTGGAAGATCAGCCAGACTTTCTCCTCGTGTCGGACCGGTGGACGTCGTCCGCTTACGACCATGCCTGCTATTTTGACGTGACATTGAGTCAATACTTCTTGTCTCGAAGCTATGATTACGCTCAAGCTCTCGCTCAAGGTGATCCTCCGAATCTTCCTCCTCGACTCTGTCAAGGGTGCTCCTCGTAGTGCTGCGAAGACTTCCGACGTCCGTGCCACCAGTGGGGTCGTCGTCGTCGTCGTCGTTTTCTCCATCGGTGCTGCTCCCACCACCTACTTGACGCATGAGGTCGAACTGACCGCTCAGCGTTTTCTCGCGGAGAAGAATCATATAGCTCTCGTTCTCTTCCTGAAGTTCATGGTTCACCCGCTTCAGATCAACAAGTTGAGTCTGTAAGAGTACCAGCGTGCTTTGCAATGAGGAGTAGGAAGTGGAGAGGGTAGAAAGTTCAAGCCTCAGCGAAGTCATCTCCGCTGGTTCGGTCTCTGGATCATTGAGGTCCTGCTGGGCTATCATCTGGGGCTCAACTGCATCGTCATTGGCTTCGTCGTCGTCGTCATCGTCGAATTCGGTATCCGATTCTAGGGGGTTGGATATAGGTTCTGCTGGTTTGCGAGCCTGGCTAAGGGACTGTATACGCGATTTGAGGTGTTGTTCGTTGTCGTAGAAAGCTTGACGTTCTGCTTCGAACGTGGTTGTCTGTAAAGAAACTTTTAATTTTGAGTTCAAGAAGACCGAGCTTCGCGAGGTACCTGTTCGTTATATCGACGCTGAATGTCTCGTTTTTCCTTCTCCAAGTCGCGAACTTGGGATCTAAGCTTCTCAGATATATCTATTCGTTGAGATAATTCAATCTCGGATCGAGACTGTTCTGCATAAAGTTCGTTGAGACGCGATTCTGCAGCGCTGATGGCAGAGGTGAGATCGTTGTTCTCCGTTGTAAGGCCTGCGATTATTTGGTCCTTGTTCTGAAGCTTAACGAGAAGCTAGAAAGAAAGATGGTCAGCGGTGGCAGCAGATGTTCTTGAAGTAACAAACCTGCTCCTTCTGGTCGGTCTCCTGCTTCAGCGAAGCGGAGAGGCTCTCGGTGGTCTCGCCATGCCCGGATGGTGATGGAGCGGCCTTTGTAGATGACACGCGACGAGTGGCAGAAGCCGAATTCAAGGATGAGGGAGTTCTGGACGAAGCTGCTGGTCGCGCTGCTGAGCCCCTAGCACTGGGTGTGGGCGATGCAGAGACAGGACGGCGAGCAGGCGGTGGTGCGCGTGCAATGGTGGCCATGGATGGCTGAATGAAATTGAGATGTGAGGCGTCGCCGTCGTTTGGTTCGTTATACAGAAGTGTTATGAATGTCGACCTGACTGTATGTGGGCAGGAAATGAGGACATGTGGCTTGCAGTATACAAGGGTGTGTTTCCATCACAAAACTTGTGGCCCCATCATGACAGCCGCCAATGACCATTCCTTTTCTTGTCTCCTCTCATGCTAGCCGACATCGAGTCCGAGTCTCTTGCTCAGGTCAGTTTAGCTCCTTGGTTCTTATCTCTTCCCTCATTCTCTTCAAGCTCTTGACGACGCTGGACCGCGGACGTCCTACCACCCAGGCCTCCTTTGCAGGCGTTCTTCAAGGCGATGTTGTCGAGATCCAGGGTGGCCCATCTTCTGGAAAAACACACCTCCTCTACCGCCTCATATTGGACTGTATATACCCGATACACTCCGCCAAAAGAGTTAGGGCTGCCATTGTTCTAGACATGGACCACCGCTTCGACATCATCCGTCTCAACCACCTTCTTGTCTGCCGTATAACGCGTTCGACAGGCGTTGATAAATCAGCCATTGAATCCATTGCACAGCAATCTCTTAAAAAGTTGCATCTATTTCGCCCTTCTTCTACTTTGCAACTCGCTGTAACAGTCTCGCATCTCGCTGCTTATCACTCTACTCATCTTCCAGACGACGAGATTGGTCTTGTTGGCGTCGATTCCATGAGCTTCCATTATTGGCCCGACCGTTTTATCGCCGAACAAATGCGGACTTTCCCTCTAGTATCCCAGCAATATATATCGCATTTACAACATGCCCTGTCTGCAATACGGTCATTTAGTCATTCCCACCATGCCACTGTGGTGATGACGAACTGGGGCCTACATTCGCTCAGCAACAGCAACCCATCGCTCTATCGGCAGCATCTTCACCCTTTTCCTACAATTGCTCCTGACCATCATGTTACCCCAAGGCAAGGACTCGATTCTACATTTGCCCTGCAACCCGAAACCATGTTGCAGCTGACTTGTCAGATTACACTACATAGCATTGATCCCAGTCTACGGCCATGTCTTTCGGAGGTGCGAGCTAAGTCTGAGGATTTGAAGCAACACCAAGTTCATGGACTGATGCGAAGACCACATCCTCATATTGTTAATAATTTTTTGATGTATATCGGTACAGACGATATTTTTTCCGAACATAGCTAGCCAGTTCAAGAAAGATGATCTCGAATACTTTCAAAAATGATCAAGTGTTTCTGCACTACATTATTAAAAGAATACATAGTCATAAATTACAAACGACGTTTGGCCGTAAACTAGCGCTACACGTTATAAATGGCGCGATTAAAGTTGTATACATGTCCGTATGCCTGAATTAATGCATTAATATCGTTTCCCGTAAATCAAATCTAACTGATCCTTGAAGGCTTCCTCCACAGCCTTACGTCGGATGTTCCCCTTTGTTGCCGTGCGAGGCAGTGTCTGAGGTTCCACAACGACAATCATGTTGGCAGAGGTGATTCGTTCGTGAAGGTAGCGTCGCTCATGGAAGTGGCGTGTCTTCCGAATGATCTCCTTCTTGAGTTTGTTGTGATCCATGTCAACTGCCGGTTCAATGAACATGACAGGGGACGGTCGACCAGATCCAACGACAACACATTCAGCAATCAAGTTTCCACAGGTGGCGCGAACATTATCTTCGATTGCTCTATATCAATTTGTATCAGCCAACGGGTAAAGCATCAAGCATCAAGGACGTACTTGGTGTCACATCTCAAACTGTTCTCCGACTTGATCCAATCATCGTCGCGCCCACGAAACACGTAGTGTCCTGGCGTAGGCTCTTGGAAGAGATCACCAGTGTGGAAGTCCCCGTCACTATGCCTGAGGTTGACATCAGGACAGTCTCCAGAGGTGGCAAGGATCACCAGCTCCAGTAGCCTGGCAGTTGACTGATGGGCCCTTTCTGGTTCAGGGCCAACTGGACGGAAAGCGTAGTTGACACCTTCTAGGGGGCGAAGAAGGGGTGCATTGCGTTCCCTGCCTCCGACTGATAGCAACATAGCCCCACATTCAGTGCTGCCGAACAGGTTCTGGAGTAAATTTGAGTCCTAGGTCATAGAATCTACAGAAGATGACTAACTCTCAACTTGATTCCATTCTTGTAAGCCCACTCTTCTTCGTCACGGGGAAGTGGCAGTCCGCTGTACAGAACTTCGCCAAGACCCATGAGCAAAGATAGTAGTTTCGCATCGCTGCGGGAGCGTCGGAGATGGTTGGCGAGGAACGCGGCAAACTGGTTTAACCTGTTCAGACCACCAAATGTGACCATGTGTATGAGCTCCTCCGACGAAAATCCAATTTCAGTCGGTTGTATCACGCAAGATCCATGCTGAAGGGACCCAATGAGCACTGCACACGTGTGAGCATCAATTGTTGAGGTATTAGCTTCAAAAGCAAACTCACTGAAAGTCTGGCCAATATGACACATGCTTCCCCTGGAAAGCGATCGTCAGGAACACGAAGGAGAGACTTCGATCAAAAAAGCTTACATCCAGACAGTAACGTCTTGTGCCTGCGGATCCCGAGGTTTGCTCGTTTGATAAGATTTGTGAACCACAGAATTTAGCCAACGATAGCTGCATCGGACAAGCTTTGGGCTCCCAGAAGTCGACCCGCTAGTATGGAAGATAAAAGCTATGTCGTCCTCAATTGCTGCGCGAATGGGGGGTGGAGTGAACTCCTCATCTGTCGTCTCCGCATGTACAGCGAGATATGAGGGCACTGGGCACTCAATCAATGCCTGCGCAAAGGCAGCCTCGTGAACCAAAGCTTTGGCGTTTGCCTGCTGCAACAACTCGTAGATTACAGTAGGGTTCGGAAGTCGCAAACTAAAGAGCTGGGGGATATAACCGGCTCTAGATATTCCGTAGATATG
Organism: Tephrocybe sp. 10521TJB; assembly: GCA_018221635.1. Classification (NCBI taxonomy): domain Eukaryota; kingdom Fungi; phylum Basidiomycota; class Agaricomycetes; order Agaricales; family Lyophyllaceae; genus Tephrocybe; species Tephrocybe sp. 10521TJB. Next base: position 553,786 of record JABAJS010000001.1, on the reverse strand, counting down.
CAGCACGTCTTGAAAAGTGAAGCCACCGATCCTATGTTTGTCGTTAGTTGGGCAAGAATGCAAGCGTTGAAAAATCACGTACCATAGGCCAATAACAGAACCGGTCAGGATACCGTCACGTGCAAATGTGCGCGCCCAGAAAGCTGCGTGTCTTTCGACATCTCCGAAGAACTGCTTATAGGTTATTGAGTCCCAACCATTGAGCAGGCCATTAGTGGGATCGATTCGAGGAGTCTTGAACGCAACAGCTAGTGGGGAACGAGTGACGGTAGTTTGGAGAACTGAGAGATGGGACTGGAGCATGTATCTATGAGGAGGAATGTGTGGTATAACGTTGGCAATAGAGCGTACTTATATACAGTCTCTCGATGAGATAGATATTCGAGTCAATTAACCGGAAGCGGAGAGAGGTAGACGTCGTCAGGTCCTGGAATCGTTTCGAATAGCCTTGCCTGCCTAATCTAGGTCGAAACGGGATGGCAAGAATGCCGCAGGTACATCAACCATACGTTGCAGCCAAATGTGGTAGACTGTTGGAAACATTGACCGATGGCATTGGTTAAATGGGGACAAGCCCGACGGTCGACAAGACGAAAAGATGACAACACTGTTTGCGGCTCAGCAGTTAATCCGTAGGTGTCCTGAAGGAATCAGAATGAGTCAATTCCGAAGGCAATGCATACGATAGCTATGTGAAATTCCGAATACCTGTATTATGCGCCATCAAGTAGGCAACGGCCAACACGGGGTAGTGGCGTTTGAAATGTCGCCGAGGTGAACGGGAAGGCGCTGAAATTTCACCGTGTTCACGTGATTGTATTCTCAACTCTTGAATTACTCGTGGAGTCAAACAAATGACAAGCAACTGGGGTTGATAGATGTAGGACAGCGCCAGCACCACAAGTATTTAATCGGCATATGAACGTTCAGAAAAGAAAGAAAGGCAGTGTTACATCAGTTGCTGTGCAAAGGAGTCAGAAAGCAAAACGCCTTGTCAGGCACAAAACGCATATTAGTACTTGATTGCCTCGAAAAGCTACGTCCATTACATGGGGGCGCCATTGATAGAGACAAGACAAGAAATTTGAATAAAGATTGTTTCCAACCAGCGGAAGCCACAACATTTGTGTACAATCAATATTCAATTAAGATCAGACAAGTGCTTGAACATTGAGTTATGCACCTACTTTGCGACGTTGGATCACTGTTGGAAAGATTCCTGGCGGTGGCCAGGCGCGTGTCACCTGAGAATCGCTGGCAGAGTACTCCAGTCACGTGACTAGTCAGGAAAAAAATTCCCGTGCAAGTCCGCCACCCAGGCCCACCTGTGCGCCATCCTCCTCTCAAGGACATAATTAAGCTGTCTGTCCAAAGTAAGTACCTGTATGTTTACTACAGAACTCTTCTCATAGCGCATAGGAGCCGTGCGCTTTGACCAGGAAGTCCTGGCTTTCCATGCTCAAGAGGCTTGGTTTGGCACGAGGGCAATTTCTCTATCTGTGCCATCCCCAGCCCTTCCCACTCCCCCGTCTTCGTATCCTGTATCTATGTCGCCATACAGCCTCCACGTCTGTTTCTCGCAATCCCGACTCATCATCCCAATACACAAAACCTGCCCCCAACCCTCCGCTACCTCCCGACCTCGTCAACCATGTAGAGAAAATACTTTCGAACAATACAGCCGATCATTCGGTCATCAAGCGTATCCAAGCTTCCCCGGAGCTTCTACGATACATTACAAATCACGAAAGCGCAAGAAAGATTGCAGAAGGCCTTGCGTGCACGCGTCATCCTCTACAGTCTCTTCGATTTCTTCAAGTTGCGCGTTTATTAGAATGCAAACTCAAAGACAACGCGTACGAGTGTGTGGCTTTCTGTCTGGCAAAGAAGAAGAATTGGGATGGTGTGCTCTCTGCGGTCTCTCTTGCGGAACAGCATCGAGGTCGCTTGAGTTCGCGGCTTTTGAACTGGCGCACACGCGCACAGGTAGAAATCGAAAACCCTGCAGCTCTGCAGCATACCCTAGACGAATTCAAGGAACATCAGGTGGAACCTACGCGGCGTACATATCACCTCATTTTGTCCGGCCATATCCGCAATCGCAATCTCTCCGTGGCAAAGGAGTGTCTCGAAGCAATGTCAGAAGCTGGCTATCCACCCGACGCGTCCACTCATGCTATTGTTGCAACTCACTACCGACGGCTGGGGACCGATCCAGACGTGGAGACGCAAGCCCTGAGAGCTCTTCCAGATCTCAAACCCGTAACCGGTGTCGCCGTTCTAAACAGTTTGATTACTCTTCGTCTCGATGTGCACGATTTAAATGGTGCTCTGCAACTGTCGAGTCTCTTTCACAAACCCCATATCGATCCCATTCTTGCGATAATGGCCAGTGGAAGGGATGTGAACCACGTCGAACTGGCAAGCCTCGATCACGTTCCCATTGTATTGCAACCTCTGGTTCCGAATGCTGCTACTTATTCCATTTTCATCAACTATCAGGCCTCTCGATCAAACCTCCACGGCGCACTTCAGATATTCAGAACAATGCTCATGGATCAGGTGCAAGTCACTCCCGGGGCCTTTGCCTCCCTTGTCTACGCCCTTTATATCGGAGGAAAAGGAGACATCGCCGTTCGCATGGTTGCCAACATGTGTAGCACGGCCGGGGTACCGTCACCCCTATTCGAGCGCTTGTTATCATCGCAGAATCATGAAGGCCTTCCTTGGGTTCCGTCTGGTATAACACCCACTGTCCGCGTCTTCAATGCCTTCCTCAAAGGTGTTCTATCTACACACGGTTTGGAAGGAATGGAAACTATCCTACGGATAATGCATGACTGTGACGTCAAGCCTACTGCTGCGACCTTGGAAATTCTTATGAATCACATCAAGCGGGTGGAACACGGCCATGCTCGTGTGCTGTCCCGCATTCTTCGCGATCTTTTCTCCTCTGATGTTCAACCAACTATGCGGCATATGCACATCATCTTCAGCAGTGTCCTGCGTACAGAGAGGAATCTTGTATATGGTTTTGGTTGGGATAATGTCGCTGCAAAATTTTCTAGCTCTCGTGAAGCACAACCACGCCCATATCCGACACACCGAATCTCAACCGATGCCGACCTCTTCGACCCCGTGGCCGGCATCGAGCTTCCGAAGGCACTCAGACACCGACAACTTACTCGCCCATCCATTGAATCACTCCAATCACGGAATATACTAAGCGACTCCCCCATGCTTGCATTACGCATCAAACACGACAGTCTAATAAGGTCCGAGCTGGATTCGGCAAAGGAGATCTTTGACGCCATGCTTGACCGTGGAATTCACCCCAACGAATACCATTATAGTGCTCTCATGGAAGGCTTTACTCGGGCGGGCGATGTCGAGGGCGCCCTTGATGTCATGGAATCAGCAAGCCGAGCGGGATTCAAGCCGAACGTCGTAATGTTCACCATCATAATCGTTGGCTATGCTCACAAAGGAAACCCGGACAAGGCGATTCGGGTTTTCGAGGATATGATTTCATCTGGCGTCGCACCAGATGTGCCATCGATCGATGCGGTTGCGAGTGCGTTCTTCATGATTGGAGCCTATGAAATGGCCAAGAACATCTTGCGCACAATGTGGACCTATATTGAGCCTTTTCCCTCCGAGTTCGCAGCTGTCTCTTTGAAACGCCTTGCTCAAGGTTTTCGTCTTTTACACAAGGAACAACGTTATGGGGATTTTGGACTATCCAAAGATGATAGACTTGCGTTACACCTGAAGTTGAACAGGCTGAAAGCACTGTGGAATACGGGAAAATTGTGGGGGTACAAGCGCCGTATCAATCGCAAAGTCAGTGGTAGGCATACTCCTCAAAGAAAGGAATTGTAATAATTTAATCATCTACGGTTATGATAAATGATTTAAGTAAATTTAGCATCCAGTAGACGCAGTGCGGCGCGCACAGCATCCGTTTGTACCTCGCGCACTCGTTGACGCCCACATCTGATCAGCACATCCTGAGGTACGAGTCTTGGTGAGGGAGGCAACCCGTTAATGTGTGCGCGCTCCTTTCCGCGATATTGAGCATGTGGATCGGTCAGTAGGACAGGGTCATGTTCTGAAGGGGATTCATGTTCGGAATGTGTGTCGATGGTGCTTGGAGAAGCTGTGCGTTCTGGAGTTACGGACCCCAAAGCGGGTGAAATAATAACCCTCGGACCGGTGCATTTTGATCTACGAGAAACAACCTCAGCAAGAAGAGCGAGGTCCGCGAAGGAGACATTGGGGTGGGCCTTAATCTGCTGCCATGCGTTATTGGTGGGCATTGTTTCGCCGCTCCTACTTTCCAAAGAAGAATTGGACGGCGCATGATTTGGATCCAAGGAGCGACAAATACAATTGGAGGAGCCACCGCAGCAATTGTTTAAAGATCCAACGCGCATGCTTGGAGGTAGCACATCGGAATCACAAGGGCAATCACCACAGGACACTTGTGAGGCAACACTCTCTTCAATGGCTGAGCAGAAGGCTTTTCCGAACGCATCGTCTGCACAGGCCATACAGTTGGAGGGATCGCCAGAGCAATTCTCTGGAGGTACTCGTGGAACAAGCGAAGTAACTGCGAACACGTTATTCACGCTGGAAGCGATTGGTCGACGACGAAGTGGGACGGGAGGTTGATAAGGTGGGAGATTTTCGAGAATGCAAAGAGAAGGTGACGGGGGTGACGGGATGATCTGTATAAGATTTGTAGTTTGTATGGAAGAAATATTTGAATCCTTATAATCGTTCTGTGCTTGTGATTGTTGGAAGACGAGTTCGCGGCACATGCACGGTGTGTCCTCTGTGCAAAATCCGCAGTCAAATGGAGGAAAGTCGTTTCCATTATTAACTTGAACCTGCTTCGCCGAGGAAAAATGAAGGACAGGGGAGGTATGCATGGGGTTGGACTGCATATCGTAACCTGGGAGGGGCGAGATGCTCGCGTCTGACGTTCCTGAAGAGTCCGGAGAAGACGCTCCAGACGATGGATATGAAGTAAAAGAGAGCAGAATGGGAGATGCAGGACGATGCACGTCTGAGGCGGCCTTTATGCGTTTGTTAAGTGCGCCAGAATTGGGAGTGTCATCTCTCGGCCGTTTCTTGTCACTTTCTACAAGTGGAGGCTGCGCGAGGCCTGATTTAAGTATTTTCTCCTTGAGAAGTGCGTTTTCGGAGCGAAGACTTTCATTTTCTTCTTTAAGCCGTTTTGCAATATTCTGCAAGGCTACATTCCGCTCAATCTCTCCTTGCTCGTATGACTGAACGCGGGCTTGGAGTTCGGTTAGCTGCGACTGTTTTCGCTCTCTAAAAGCGCGTTGTGCAGCTCTGCAAGACAAGTCAGTGTTATAATCGGTGAGAAACGAGCAAACTAGCCTGTTCTGAACTCGTCGCCCTTTAGAATCGGGTTGGGTCTTAGAAGGTCATCATTTCCTGCTTTGCGATGTCATATAACTGTACGTACTGCACCCTCAGTCTTGGAAGTGCTTAAATCTTTCTTGGGTTTACGCCCAGGCTTCGGCTTCGGTGCGATAATCCATTCCTTAGATGCTAGATTGACGTGAGTGTGTCGAGCAGATCATGTCCAGGAGTATTATCTGACCTGTAGCCCAAAGAGTGGACGAAGATGATACTGAGTTTGCGGAAGTTGCAGGAGACGACATATCTCCTGGGTTAACCAAGCAAGGATTTGTCCCCGTTGCGTGGGGAAGGGTGGGCAGTGGAAGGATGGCTTAAGAGAGCAGACGAGAACGAAGTGAAGCAGAAGGTCGTATCAGATAAGATTCGGACATAGCCGGATCGGGTTTCAATGTCCAGCTCCGCCTGTTACATCCCGTAACATTCTCACTCGTGGCGTGAGCGTTCCCGTCCCAACTAAGTATCAACCGCGCGTAATTTTCTTCGGTTCAACTAGGTGCCAAATGTACCGGATGGAGCAAGAAAATTTTATCTCTTCGCCTCTCAAGGTCAGTCGTTAAAAGGGAAATATCGTCAGGAAGATTGCAAAAGGTGAGAGCCATGTCGTCTGCTGTGTGAATTGCTAGAAGTGGTGTCAGTCTTTTCACATCATTTTAACGTTGATGTCTCTGTGTTAGGTAGCGATAACCCCATAAACTTTACACCAGATCGCAGTTTGGCCAGCAATTGGTGTTTGCAAGTCTGATTAGTGCTCCGGTTTCTATTTCCACCCCTGCTAACCTTCTGTAAAATGTCACTTCTACATGATGTTGACAATTTGCTGCCGCAACTTTCACATGTCGAGGTGTACTCTGAGTCTATCATTTTGATTTTAGGTGCGCACAGCTTTGTACTTGCTGTTTTCTTTTTTAATAGGATCTTCGATTTCCGTCTAAGTGGATGGACAGGTGATTTCTAGTTTTTGGGAACTATACACCATGGGATGGACAGCAAACATTTAACTGAGACGCTATTAAAGTAAGGCATTCAGAGTATGGTCCTACGTTTTTGACATCATTGTGAGAAGGGAATGCCGCCTTCATTACTACCCGGATACTGTTCACGAACTTGGCACAAGATCTCCCCACCTTAACTATACCCGGCTTAATCGTGGGCTATCTTTGAAGTCAATATGACTATTACATAATTGACGATAACTTGGAAGTTGAAGCCTTTACGTTTATTGTCTAAAGTTAATGTTTTTCCGGATCTAGTTCATAGCAGTTCATAGCCTGGAAGGCTGAGGTTTCGTACTTACCTGTGGTGAGAAGCCGGAACGGCTATGCTGTCGCCATGTTTATCCGATGCCTCTTGGAATTCCGGATTTGGGCGAGCGCGGTCCCGATGCCACCTGACCCCGCTGTCCGCCACTGTCCATTTCATTCTAGCTTTCTTTGTGATCCTCGGGAGTTCTGTAGTGTATTCACGTATATAAGTAGTCTACACTCTATGTGTCTGCTCATCCGTTTGCTTCGCTTCGCCACGATCTACTGCCCGAGACAAACTGGCCCTCGATGTCGTCGAGCGTGCGCTGCGTGATAACACCCAATGAGAAGGAATACACATGAGATTCAAGTTTTTAATGCATAGGCCCTGTCGACGGGTCTTGGATGATTGCTAGAGCGTGAATTCATTGAACTTCATAATCATTGATATTAATATCATCGACCGCCACATCTACGCGTCACGAGGTCCACTCGGCAATCGTCAATAAATCACCAAACTCCTAACTGTTCAAAACACTGTATCCGTCAACATATACATCCTCCGTCTCTACGCGAGTATTATATTCTTTGCTCGTCGGTAGGTACTTTTATCGTGCTACATATTAGCCATAACTAGTTTGCCTTCAGGTGCCATCATTGGTCAGATCTGCGTAGGATTCTTGTGCGATAGGGTTGGCCGAAAAGCTGGTCTGGTTTTCACTACAGCTATGATCGTTCTGGGTGCAACACTTGCGACCGCTGCTCATGGCAAAGAAGGAAGCCCTTCGGGTTTGTTCTGGTTCTTGACATTTGCTCGGTGAGATATCTCAGCAATCCAAAAAGTTGAAAATGAATTTGGCTCACACCGCTGCGATGCAACTTTTGAAGAGGTATCACTGGTATTGTGAGTCCTTTTTTACACTATTATACCATCGTCATAATAATATTTCGTCCAGGGTGTTGGTGGAGAATATCTAGCTGCCTCCACTAGCGCATCTGAAGCTGCCAATCAATCATCAATCACGTCTCGTGGTCCAAGTCTTTTGAAATTAACATTGCCTGCAGGGTGTAGCTAATCACTTCAGTCCAGTTTTCATTATGGTGACAAACTTCGTTTTGAGTGTGAGTCTGTTCTTAGAAATTCTCGGCTATTTTTGACCAATCGCATTTTTCGAGTTTGGGGGGCCTCTTGCAGTCTTCGTATTCCTGATTGTCTTATCTGCTGCTGGAACACATCACCTTGAAACTGTTTGGAGGGTCTGCTTTGGAATCGGCATTGCGCTGCCCATGACTGTTTTCTACTTCCGCATAAAAATGATACAACTCTAAGCTCTATCGTGATGGGGCAATCAAACGTGAGTCGCGTGTTTAGACGTCACCCTATTTTCTCATAGTTTGATCTATTTAGATCAAGTTCCATATGTTTTAGTTATTAAGAAATACTGGCGGTCTCTTATCGGCACCTGTAGCGCCTGGTGAGTAGCTCCGGCTTTTCTTGTTTGTCTAAAGTCAAGAGTCTCAAGGTCATTTCAGGTTCATCTACGAATTTGTAAGGATTTTCAGGAATTTATCGCAAACAAGCTAGAAACCATCATGAATAGGTCACTTTCCCTAATGGCGTCTTCTCAGGCACGATTATCTCAAGCGTTATCCAAGATGGTTCTATCAAACGGACCGCAGAATGGCAACTCCTTGGTGCAATAGCATTGCCTGGAGTTTTTGTTGGTGCATTACTGTGCAATAAATTAGGTCGAAGGAATACTGTTTGTCTTTGGCTTTGCTGTGAATAGTGTTGGTTAATTGACGGAATTTATCTAACTTCGATCTAGATGATGCTTGGTTTCAGTGGTTATCTTGTATTTGGTTAATGTTTCTGTTGGGAGTCATTCGTCGTTATTATTGACTCGACTCTGTAGGTCTTATTATTTGCCTAAGTTATGAGAAGATCACGAAGATCATCCCCTTGTTTGTTGCCTTGTGCGTGCTGCTTTGGAAGTCAAGTCTTGACGATGACAACTCAATCAATTGATTGATATGCTAGCTATGGCCTCATGCAATCTTTTGGAAACCTAGTACGTTTACTAAACAACATAGCATAGTGCCTAGGTTGACTAAAATGTTCATAGGGACCTGGTGACATGCTGGGACTTGTCAGCACCGAGTAAGTTCACCGCAAACTTCAGGCTTACCACTGAGGTGTCCTACATATCTAGATCATATGCTACACCAGTAAGGTTAGTAAATGCCTTGCATTGGACACCTCAAGGCATTTCAGCTTATTCTTATACACGTCAGGGGAACATGTTACGGACTATCTGCAACTGTCGGGAAAGCAGGTGCTGCTATAGGAACACAGGAATTTACACCTATTTAGGTTAATCTAGGGAAAAAGTGAGTCTTCCACGGTAACTTGCCTATTGTATTGTATTCTCAATGGACGTATATTCAGATGGACATTTATCATTGCGGGTGAGATGTTTATCTGATGGGTGCGCTATATAATTGTGCTCAGAAAGTCAAATTTATTTCAGCTATTTGTGGAGTGACTGGAATATTGGTCACCTACTTTTTCGTCCCAGATATGACTGGAGTCGACTTCGCAGATGAGGACGCAAAATTCATGAATTTCCTTTTAGAGAACGGATGGAAAGGAGATGTTGGGGAAGAGGATTCGGAATTTATACCGGTGGACGAGAAGAAGGAAGGCTCGGAATTCAAATGACCAGGGTGCGAGTGAACCCCATGATGCTTCCGACGTCGTCTAGAAATTTACCCTTACGTAATGACATCGACATATTCAATTTTTGAATTCTGGCTTGACCATGTCAGTCTTCCTGCGTTGGTCACCATGCCTCTTGTGTCCTCGCCTCCACCTTGCTCGTTCGCTCTCGTCGTCATCGCGAATCTCTCGCCCCGTAATGGCTGCTAGTACCGAGACTCAATCTTTGAAGAAGACGCGCAAAAAGAAAGAGAAAGCATCCGAACCGCCGAAACCTCCGTCCAGAAATTTACTCGTCGAAACCAAATTGCAGGAATATCTCGATCACGTCGCGTCTACACAAGAAATTACTTTGGAAGAGTTCGAGCAGGAATACAAGCCACTCATACACCCGGTCAAGAAATTACCGGAATATGAAAACGAGTACAACAAACTCATGGCGCGGCTTGTTCGATCATTCAGCCTTGTACAGCTTCGCAAAATTGTGAGACTATATGAGTTGGATGCTTCTGGGAAGTCTACGAAGTGGCATTTGGCTGCGACTATTGTAGAGTCCAAGTGGAAGTGGCCCTCTCTGACAAAAATGAAACAAGCGGAACTAGATTTGGAGACCATCGATGAATGTGCGTTCGTGCCACGTCTACTAATCTTCTGTTATTCATAAGTCTTCTGTAGCTTTTCCTTTGGACGCGAAACAAGCCTTTCTACTCCTCGGCAAAGGTTTGAACTACGATTCATCCCTGTTCCCATTAAACTGATCGATTTAGACGGTGCTGACCTTCTGGAATTGTCGTCCAAGTTCGGAGTGCACGTGTCCTTCGCTTCAAATCCGCTTGCTCTCAATGTCGAAGGTTCTCGAGCTTCCATAAACGAGCTCAGTGTTTATATTCGTGCTTTCAAAATGGTAAGTATATTTTGGCAAGTTCTGGTTCATATTTAAATCGCAAGTAAATAGAGTGTCAAAGAACAATTTTTTCAGCTTCCACAAGCTGGATTTGTTGGACCGGAAACTCTGCAGCGCATATCGCGCACATCGGGGGTATTCGTCGAAGATGCAGGCGAAGGATCGGTCAATTATTTCTACAACTGTGCCCGCTATACCTAATCGTTTATTTAGGTTCGTCTGACATACAAGGACGGAGATGATCGTGCCATTCATTCTGCGAAACGGCTTACATCACGCGCTGCAACTGAGGTTAGTTCACGCCAGTCTTGTTCCCTATGCGAGCCTCACCAGTTATGTACATTAGACCAAGACGACAATTCCTGCGCTGCTATATTCAGCACAGGCTCAACCCAAGCACACACTTGGTGAAGTCCTGTCATCACAGCCCGCATATTCGTTTTATCCGTTCCTGTCATCGCAGCCCAAAACATATGCACCGAAGCAACAAAGATCATTCCGAGTGCGGCGCATTGAAGACTGGCTCAGATCTAGCCTTAGAAATGAGGGAGAGAATGTTGGTAGTCTAGCTGAAACAGCTGGCACTATGGACTTCTCAGGGTATGTTTTTTAAACCATGTTCGAATATAGTAAAGCTTGATTTTGTTCCCAGGAAGTTGCTTGACTTGCGACAAGCGTTACTCGCTCAAGCCTCCAGTCTTTATACTAATGAAGGCTACTCGCAACTACGTATCACCGCATCGTATGTCACAATAATTCAAAGCCTCGAAACATATTTTCATTGACCTCGCCTTCAAGCTTTGGCCATCTTCTTGTGTCAACTGGGTTGACCCAATCAAACATTATGCATCCCTTATTTGGCTCCCAAAAACTTGATCAAGTTTTAGAGTGGCTAAAAAGCGAATCTGCGTCAGAGAGAGTCTTTCTGTCAAGGTTAGCCTTCTATGTTGCCGCTCATGAGCAGTTGAACTCACCGTGAAGGCAGCTTGCCGCAGTCATTGATCAACAGTCCACCGGCACAGCAACGTCTGATACATCGCCTCGTCTATCAAACATCGATGGGCACCCACAGCCGTGACTCTGAACTCTCTGAAGATGTTCTTAAATTTGAGCTTGTTCTCGACGACTTGAAATCGTCTATTCCAAGCAAGATGGAAGGAAAGGACGATGGCGATCGTGACTCTGAAGATTTTGACCGCCCCCCGAGGGAAGACGGTTCTGCCCAAAACGTCATACCAGTTCAAGATATCGCTTTGGCTCCGAGCTGCTGGGTTGAATCTATTAGTCACATCGATCTCATGCTTCCCGACAGGTTTGTCTCTCTCTCACTCCCAAATTCTGAAGTCTGAACCTGTTGTATGAGACCTATGGACATCCGATTTTCCCTGTCAACAAAACGCGTCCTAGAAGAAAAGGATTGGCCCAATGATCTCCAAAGTTATTTCAACCAACTAAAATCCTTGTTCGTACCTTCTCATTATTTGTTTACGCTCTCTTGTAATTACGCTCTATATCAGCTTGACCTCACCGGAACAGGCGTCAGGGCAGCCAGAGGCCCCTTTGACTCTTACAAAAGAATATGTGGAATATCGACTCAGTCTTTCATCGACCATACGACAGACTGTAGATCCGATTCCAAATCTTCGCCCACTACCCGATCCTTCTCTTCACACAGTCGTAGAGAGCATTTTAGAGTTGGACAACAAACATCGATCTCGTTTGTGCCAGGTAGGTCACGACTATGACTGGTGTTTGTAGCCTTTTTGACCAAGGAACTTTGTAGGTAACATGCGACGATCTCACATCTGACGCTTCTTGGATACCCTTCCTGAATTATTGCAACGGACTCACTTCCCCAGCTCCCTTAAATCCAAAAATGTTGATATTTTAAGTTTTCATAACCGGGTCATCTATAATATATCTAACATAGTCCTATATGGAATTCTAATCTAAAGAAAGCTTTATTGAACTCAGTTCTTTTTCCGCTTCTTGTTAGCCTTGTCCTTTCGTTTCTTCGCCCGAACCTTGACAAAAAGTTGGTTAACAAACTCATCACACAGTACAAAAAATGAGAACAAACTTCTTTCTTCATACGAGAATCTACCATGGCATATCTTCCCTTCACACCCTTCGGCCGTCCTTTGATGCCTTTATGGGCACCCTTCGCTACAACGACTTTGATATCCTTCTTGGCCTTTTGGCCGGATGACAGCCCTTTGCGCATCAGCTTCTCTATTTGCTGGGCCTTTTCACGTTCCGACATGTCCGCCGTGGAATTGACACCCTCTGCTTTCTTCAATGCTTTCTCGAGGCGCTGATGAGCCTTGAACTTTTTGCGAGCTTTAGCCTCGGCAATTTTCTTGATAGGCCGAGCATCGAGCGCCCGCTGTTTCTCCCGAAGTGCCATGACCGCTTCTTTTGTAATGGGCAAATTCGGCTTGTAGAACTTGGCCTCATCGTCCAAGAACCAAGATGGAAGATCGTCTTTTGAGTTCAATGAGTATCTATTGAACCCGTCGTTGATAAGTTGCGTTTTTGTTGTTTGGCGATTGACCAACTGCTGGGCTATTGTTACAGCTTCCGCAGTAACGAGACCCTTTTCTATTGAAGCATCAGGTGTTAGAAGGGTCAATAGGAAAGAAAAAACAATATTTACTTCGTATTGTAGCTTGTTTCGTAGCGTCTTCGTCTTCGTCTTCGACGTCCCACATGTCGACATCTTCGAGGGGAGCTTGAGGAACAACTTCAAAATCGTCATCGTCCTCGTCTGATGCCTATGAATGATTTATATCAGGTTTTCGCAACTTTTCCGCAAAAGTCGTGGACCACGCACCGCGCTCTGCCACTCCCTTTCTGAATGTGCGTCTTCCATCGACACATCGTCCGCTTTCACCACCTCATCTTCATCGACCTCTATATCGTCTCCGATCCCACTGAATAGGTCTTGACTGAACCATACCTGCGCAGCTTTGCTAGTAGACGCGACCGGAAGGGGTTCGGCTATTAGTTTGGGGCGTTTGGAAGTGATGGGAGCAGCACTACGATCCACGACAAGCGGTCGTTTGACTCCTTTCACGACAGTTGTTTCCTCGTCACTCTCGGCGTCAGAGCTCTCGTCGTCAGAAACGACGCCCTTCGCCGCCTGCATCTTATCCCATCCACCTTCCTCTTCGCTTCCCTCTTCCTCTTCCTCGTCTGAATGTACCTTGGCTTTGATCCCCGACCATTCCTCTCGTTGTGCATTCGCCTGCCTTGCTTCCTTCACCTTGAACTTGGCGTCCCGCTCGCGCAGTCGGTCCTGGTATGCATCATAGAGGCCATCAAGCTCGGCCTCCAAACTCTGCGTCTTCCTCTCCCTCTCTTCATCAGAATCTAGAACCTCATCGTCATCGTCATTCTCCTCCTCCTCCTCCTCCTCCTCGCTATCCTCCGCAATGTCCCCATCATCGCCCATCAATCTTTCGATCCCCCCCTTTTTCCTCAGTCCCTGTTCCATACCTCCGAGATCGAAAAAGTCCTCTTGACCACCGAGAGACATATCCTGCTGTTCAAGGCCAATGTCTAGAGGGGCGGTCATTTGAAGCTGCATGCGCTGTATTGTTCGAGTTTTGATTTCATTGGCGCGTCTTCGCTCACGTTTAGTCCGGGCAGTCGCTTCCGCGTTGAGGCGTTCGAGCTGGTATGCGCAAGATCAGCTATGTTTTTCCCATTCTAAAGCAAGGAGAGATTAGACCTCGTCGGATATTTGCTGTTCTTCGTCGACCTCTTCAGTAACCTCGACGGTTTCAGTGAGCTCTTCAGTTTCTTTCATTTTGTTATCTAGTCCAAGCTGCAGTCATTTCTGTGAGTTGGGAAGAGTCGGAATATATAATCGGATGCTCACTTCTTCGCGAAGCGCTATCCGCCACTTGAGCAATGTCTTGAAGTCGCCCTTCCCAAGGACTTTTAAATCATCACAATTGGCCTTGACGTCCAACGTCATAATATCCATATTTAGCCATCTTTATATTGTATCGGAATGAGTTGAAAGAAATGAAGAAGATCTAAACACACTCTTTTTCTTCTTCCTCAAAGAAGGAAATCTTATTGGCAACTCCTAGAACGGAGATCGGATCTGCGCTTTTGACAAACTCAGATGCACCGACGGTCTTGTGCAGGGTATAATCGCCGTCGGCATAACCGTCACGGTGGCGACGTTTTTTTTCAGGTTGGAAGACGTTAGCTTGTACGTTATTGACGTTTGAGCCCTTGTTTTCGGTGGATGGGTCCGCGGCGGCGACATCTTTGAAGACATGCCTAGGGTCAAGGAATTTGGGATCGATGGATTTTGGTGCCAAAAAGTCGCGACAGACTACGAAGATCTCAGCAGAGACGTTTCTGAGTCGAAATAGTGAGAGGATGTGATGGGTAGTATCAAGAATACATACCTCGAAGAGGGGGGCTTGGTTGCCTCAACTTTTCCAAATAGTTGATTAAATACCCAGATGAGATTGTTGTAATCGACGCTGCGGAAGACCTTGGTGACGAAAGTACCGCCCTTGGCAAGGAACTCGACGGCCAATTTTAAACTCATTAAGACGAGCTCGGACTGGCTGTAGGCGTCCTGGATCCACGCAGTTCCGACGTTGGGGGCACCGTCGTGCAGGACGACATCGGCCTTCCAGTCCTTCAGTTCACCACGGATGAGATTTCGACATTGTGGGGTAGTGATGTCGGAAGCGAAAGTGACTACTCGAGGAATGGGTTTGATTGGCACAAGATCGACACCTAAAGGGATTGTGAATTGAGGAAATGAATTGGACAAGCAGGCGACGGACCAACAATGACACTGTTGACGGGCATGTACTTGCTTGCGACCTGAAGCCAACCTCCAGGGGCAGCACAGAGATCGATGGTACACCGTGCATTTTCGAGGAAAGCATACTTCTTGTTCAACTGGATTAGTTTGAAGGCAGAACGTGCACGATAGCCCTGTTCTCTGGATAAAACAGTTATAAAAAGAAATTATCGGTATATGCTTGACTTACTTTGCAAGTTTATAGTACTTGTCGAGACGGCCCTTGCCCGTCTTTTTTTGCACCTTGCCCATGGCAGTCTAGTTTTGAAATTAATTTCGATTGATGGGAAGGAGGAAGAAATCAGTTGTTCTCATGGGAGGTGATTGACAAACAAATCAGGTAAGCTATGCAGATCCGACTCTCTCCTTCGCACCACAATGAGCACTACACCTCTCTTGCCGCGTCAAGTGTTTTCGGGAGCCTCATTATTGTGGAGGTCGGGGGCTATTCTGGGTAAACAATTATGAAAATAAATGTGCGAGTGGCTGACTGTACTGCAGCTTCGGTGGGAATGATTGCGGGGGCGTTTGGAGGTATGCAGACTGGTTTATCCGAGGGATTTTCAACAGATGTATTTGTAGCACACGGGCTGCGTAAACGCGAGGGAATAACGGCGGACGGGATCCACGCGTGGGAGACTGCATCGAGCTATGCCGTAAATTGGATGCTGGTTGTTAATAATGCATGACAATTGACTAGATATAATAGGTATACAATGGACTTGCGCTGCTGCTGGTGTCGATGCATCCGCGATTCAGCACGCATCGCTATGCTGGGCCGCTGATTGGTATCGGCGGGCTGGTTTTTTCTGGGAGCATCATGGCACTTGTGCTTGCGCGAGAGCGGTAGGTATTATACAGGTATATTAACTATTTCTAATTTGCGTATAGATTGGGATTCCTTGGACCTGTTACGCCGATAGGAGGGATGGTTATGATTGCGGGATATATAGGATTAGCATTGTAGTAGTAGTACTAGTATAGACGCGACGAACACGTGACTGACGCGACAACTCCGCTGTGAAATAAACAAGACCAAGCCAGCCTCGAGGCGTCCCAAACGTCTGCCATGACTGCTCGTCCCCCTAAGCGTCCCATCTCTCCAAATTTTTTTACTCCTGCCGCCACATCTTTCAATCCTCGTCCCTACGCACCGCTATCCGCCACAGCTACCCTCCGTACAAACCAGCGTGCACTCGACATTCCCCCTCCGGGCATGGACCCCCTCCCCACAGATCCTAATGTCCTCTTCATACATCCTCCTTTTACCGCCTTTCCCAACTCTTCTGCTGCATCAGACGGCCTCTCTTACCAGCTCATGGCAGACAACCCAGAGTGGTTTCTCGACCCTGAAGACTTCAGCCCAACAAACCCAAGCGCTATCTCATATCCACCTCATCTAGAGCCACCCCGCGGCTGGTGCCCACAGAAGAAAAAGGACCTCAGAGACAGGGGCCCAGACGGTTGGCCTGAAGGAGAAGAGCCTCGTCTTCGCTGTACCTTTTGCAGGAGAACGTACGCCGGTGTAAACGCAAAAAGTATGTGGCGTCGTCACGTCTTTGAAAAACACAAAGTCGCAATGTCCAATCGTCGCGACAACAACGATCGTCCACGAGGACGCGGCTCTAACAGTAGGCCTACCCCGACTCTCCTCATCACAGCCCCGCTGACCAGTTCTCCAGAGGAAAACAGGCAGGTGGCTCTTAAAATACAGCCCGAACCCCACCACGATAGTCTCGTCAATCTCCAGGTCGATCCTCAGACCGAGTTTCGCAGTGCTTCTCACAAATCCAGGTTCCGTTCCCTTCTTCCTGCCGCCGACTTGAAGCGAGTCAAGTCGACAAAAGAAGCACCAGCAGCGCCTAAAATTCCACAAGGCGAATTTCCTCCCGAGGCAAAGGGTTCAAATCATCCTCTTTCGCGCTCCCACCTCCCACCTCCAAGTCCTCCTCTCACGCCCCAGTCCTCCTCTGATCCCGCAAATGTCGTCCCTGCAAGTGACTCTGTCACTACTTCTTCTCCAGCCCCTCTCCCCACCGTTCCTCCTTCACCCTATGATCCTCTTCTAACTCCCTCTTTCCGACACTCTCCCCCTCGTCTCCCATCAGAGCAGCCCTGGCGTTTCCCCAGCCCCAGTCACCCCCTTCACTCCCGATCTCGCGAGATTTCCTTGAGCATGCTCATTCACGATTTCAACAGCCCCATTGTTAAAACCGGCATTAGCCCCTCTCTGGCACAATCATCCCCCATGCCCAGTCCCCACCCATTCGGCTTGACCGATCCCAAACGGGTTTCACTTGACCTTGACACTCCTGAGAAATTGTCTCGTCCCTCTCCTCGAGCCTTGTTCTCCAGATCTGCTTTTCCCTTTTCAAGCAGGACGCGCTACCGAATCCAGGAATCGCCCTTGCAACGCAGCTCAAAGACGACTACCAAGCGCCATAAGCAGTCTGATTCCGAGGATTGGATGTCCGAAGTATCTCTTGGCTCCTCTTCCACTGCAAACCTTGATACGGCAGACATTTTACCAGCTAGTGACCCATTTACGATTATGTACTCCTCATGGGGAACAGTCAACAGTGCCACCACCAGCCCAGGGAATTCCAGGTCAACCATTTCCACAGCTGGAGCCGAAAGTCCTGTTTTGAGAAATTCTGCACTGCCCGTAGGCGTTGGTCTTGGAATTGGTTTATTGGGGGCTTTTACCCTTCCTGACGACGACAACGACGGCCGTCACGCAGGTGATGACAGCGACTTTGAAGGGATAGCCTCAGAGGAAGAAGGCGATGAAGCGGAAGTAGCGACCTTTCTTGCTGCCTCTACCAGGGACAATATTGTGGCAGATGCCTGTGACACAACACCGCCTCTAAAGAGGAGGAGGATGACTATCGAGTGCCAGGAGTGAGTCGCCTGTCCACCCTACCCCATATCTGATCCTTGCTATCTCATGTCGCTATTATGCTTTGCTTCTATTGTCACTGTCTATAACTATGTATGTATGTCAATCGTCTCTTGTTATCTCCTCAGTTTATCTCCCTGGCTCCCTTTCTTGTATTTTGGTAGTTCGTTATCCACCAATTATTTATACCCCTCCCCCCCCGCCCCCCGCTATTAGTACCTTACCGTGTACAATAAATGTGTTCTAAAAGGCTAGCTTATGCGTTTGCCTGACAGGAGCGACCTCCCTTGCAATTGGAAGATGATCAGACAAACAATATTAGATTGCGTGAGAACCTTGATCGGAATTGGTTTAGGGAAGCAAGGGCGTTGATCTTGTACCACAACATATAACGCTCCTCCTCCTCCCGCCTTTACACACTTTAGTTCCTTGAGGTCATTCCAAGGTACGTAATTTCTCGCTGCTCAAGACCTGCGCTTTTACGCTATCATCGAGCCCATCGCTAACCTATAATTTCAACCTTGTTGGCGTCTGACAGGAGCAATATTCTTGTCCGATAAACGCTACACGACTCTTAGGTTACTCCTCACGATCAAACTCTTCGAACGCTCTAGACGCACTACAGGAGAATGCAGGCCATTAAATGTCTGTCTCTCTTTCGAACATACCTGGCCACGACTGACAATGATTCACAGGTGTCGTTGTGGGAGACGGTGCTGTTGGAAAGGTGTGTCGTAGGCGACAATGATTATCGGAAATATTAATATTTTTTCTACAAGACATGTTTACTCATCTCGTACACGACCAACGCCTTTCCTGTAAGTCGTCCTTGCGATCTCTTTGCAACAGACGCTTACTCTGGGTACAGGGAGAGTACATACCCACTGGTATTTGACATCTCGTATGGTCATTGAACAACATCTGACCGAATTGTACAGTCTTCGATAACTACTCCGCAAACGTAATGGTGGACGGGAAGACTATTTCGCTCGGGCTATGGGATACTGCGGGACAGGAGGATTACGACAGACTCCGTCCGCTTTCTTATCCCCAAACCGACGTCTTCTTGATTTGTTTCTCTCTTGTCAGCCCTCCCAGCTACGAGAACGTCAGGACCAAAGTAAGTGACGCCTTATTCTGCTTAAGGCCCAGCAGGTTGTTGATGCGTCCTCATAAGTGGTATCCTGAAATTTCCCATCACGCTCCGTCAACTTCTGTCGTTTTGGTTGGCACTAAACTCGATTTACGCGAAGACCCAGTGACAATCGAGAAGCTACGGGACAGGTGGGTTGTCCTGTTGTGATACATGTCATCTTGGATCTTGACTACGGTGTGCTCAGGCGCATGGCGCCTATTCAATACTCCCAAGGGCTCGCAATGTCCAAGGATATTGGCGCTGTGAAATACCTGGAGTGTTCTGCTCTGACGCAGAAGGGCCTCAAGACTGTTTTCGATGAGGCAATCAGGGCTGTTTGTAAGCCTATTAGAATAACTGATCTCCCTTTGATGCCGACTAATATTGGCCTCCTCAGTGAACCCTCCACCGCAAGTCAAGAGGAATGGTGGCGGTAAAAAATGCATTATTGCATGAAAGATATTTTACCAGCCTGAACAGTCCCATCTGTCGTGCCAGCTTTGTACCGTCATATTATATCACGCCATTTACGTTTTGCTTGACGTTCACGATTCTATGCTTCCTCCATTCAGTCCTAGGTTTTATTATTCATTGGATGACTCTTTTATTTTCGTTATACTTCTTGGAATGCATCCACAACAAACTCAAACTTACGCAAATCCTCAAACTTCAAGCTCACATGAGACATGACAGCCGGTGATCCATCCATCATCAGGAACAAAGATGTCCTGTTCTGCGGTTGTTAGGCCTGAAGCGACGGGTTTTGCCCCTGGTGTTCTCCTGTTGTATACTCATCTTGTCTCTGTGTCAGGTCTTGTTGAACCCTGCCTATCCGTTCCGTTCATTTTCATTTTCCATTCCTTCGTGACACATTGAAGATATCATTGATTCTTCAGATCTAGGAATCAAGGTGGTATGCGAGTGAACGCCTGGGCGCAGCTGACCAAAAGATATAATGTGCGTGGTTCTGTCTGAGGTTGATACAGTGTCTAATGTTGCCCAGTAATGTACCTACAACCAAGTGATACGAAACGCCCTGCCGGTTCTGGTCATGTTGCAACCCGCTCACAGGATACTAATGCCTCCGGTATAGCAGAAAGTACTATCAGCTTTTCGCAGTTCCCCCAACCACCCGCTTCGATACCCTCCACTCCCATCTTGTCTGAGTTTGGTTCAAGCTCGCCAAGTCGGAATGATTTTTCGCTTCGGACTACACCTTTGGGTCCGCGAAAGCCTTTACCCGTCCCCGGTCCGTCGAATGCGTCGTCCTACAGCTTCCCTCCTAAGAGCAAGGCCAGCGGCACAAACATATCTGTTCGGTCAGGCCAATCAGGCCAATCCGGTACCTCCATTTCTCATCCTCCTAGCTCGCATCGACAGCCTCTCGTCTCCCCGTACGACTGGCATGATGGCGCTTCGAGCATTGGCATGGATGCGACAGAAGACCGCCTGCTCTCTACATCTTTCATCACGTCCCTCCTCCAAGAAAATCAGTCCAGTCGCCGTAAATCAATGGCTAGTGATGCTTTGAGCGGTTTCTCAGAAATGACTTACCCTCCACTGGCATCGAGCTACGCCGATGATACTATTAGCTCATCATCACCTACGACGAGACACCCTCTTCCACAACGGTCGCACGCCGGACGGCCGCCGCCCAGCGCCTTTGCCCCTATTCATGAATCTCCGACTCGCTTATCAGGCGACTCAGCCACGTTATATGGTGCCGACCAAGACGCAGCTGTGTTGAGAAAGGCCAGTCTCTCTCAAAGCGTGCAAGGACCCTCCGTCGTTGGTGTCGCAGCGGCCAAACTTCGCAATCTTCCTTCAAATAGCACTCTCTCATCCGATGACGGTGGCATGTATTCTGATGCTCGGGCCTTTCTACCCCGTGACGAGCCTGGTGTGGCAACGCCCAGATCTCAACCCCCCCTTACTACTCCACAAACTCGAAATTCAGTGCACTCCGCTAAGAGTGCCGTACCGTCCTTTATATCGCGTATATCCTCCGTTAAACGGGTTTTTGCGCGGAAAAAAACAAAGCCTCTTCCCCCGGTTCCATTGATCCCTCATATTCCAGTAGCGACCGAGTTGCAACATAGGCAAGAGGACGATATGACGCCTCTTCCAGAACTAATGCATCGCGCTGATACTCTTCAAGGGTACCTGGAGAAGGGCTACCACCCCCACCAAAGTATCACGTCTTATTCGTATTACATGAGCCGCGGCAAGGCAGAAGGCCCAAGTTCAGCGTTTGACGCTGACACTGTGATCCCGAATTCGACTGGAACGCAAACCCCGCAGGCACGGTTCCGAAAACCTTTAGCGCAACATTTTAGGGCCCATGAGGGTGCAATCCGGGCGGGGTCTACACCACCCAAAAAGCGACGAACCTTCACCATTTTGGGGGTCTTCCTTCTGGTCTGTCTTGCTGCGGTAGGAACTGCGGTCGGCATCACCGTTGGCCGAAAAAAGTCAGCGGCTGCTACTTGTCCAAGTAACTTGGCTGGCGCCGCATGTAATCTCAGTGAGTCCTTGCCAAGACATGGTGTTTCTCGTCTGACTGTCTTTCAAGATTCCACGTGTATTTGCACTTCTTCTGTGTCTGGGCAGTGCGATGCATTGGCACAGAACATCATCGACCTTGTACCATCTCTCAATCAATTATTCCTGTCGAATCTAACAGATAATGATGTCTACAACAACATCTGGCTTGCTCAAGGCTCCGTCTCGGGCAACTGCAATTCTCAAGCGACTCTGGTTGATGTTGCTCCTGCGTTGACAGATGAAGTATCAACAAATGCGACACAGTGGGCCCAGATAGCACTACTATGGAATGTTGTCGAGTCTCAGAATACCACGGCTACGGCAACGTTATATGACTTTATCCAGGCCGCCCCATGGGGGAAACTTGCTACCGCCAGCAATACCTCTGTCTTTTCGACTACGGTATCTGGATATACCTTCAACTTCGCCACACAGGAAGTCAGTCAGCCAAACGTTTCATTTACGATGATTGGGCAACCCACTACAGCCCAATTATCGCAAGTCGGCTCGGTTGCTCAATTGGCCCTAGATCGCATGTATAGTTTTGCTTCCGGTGTGTCGAGCCTTCTCAAGTTATGTCTTACCAGCTAAATAATCTCGTAGCCTCGTCTACACAGCATCAAACGGCTTTGCAGAATTATTGGACTAGCGTTCTGCAACAGAACTTGGCTGATTTGTCGACCTTCATGGCGGCGTTCAGTGTCTCCCCAATTTTCCTACCTTTTGATGCCACTCTAACGTCTGTCGATTCGCTGCTGACTACCTCTTCATCTGCCCCCTTCCCGCCTCCCCTTGCCTGTTACCCAGGCCTGAACTCGAGCC
This sequence comes from Tephrocybe sp. 10521TJB, assembly GCA_018221635.1. Taxonomy (NCBI): domain Eukaryota; kingdom Fungi; phylum Basidiomycota; class Agaricomycetes; order Agaricales; family Lyophyllaceae; genus Tephrocybe; species Tephrocybe sp. 10521TJB. The sequence continues at coordinate 531,231 of JABAJS010000001.1, read as the reverse complement.
AACTACTGCAAATAAACTCCATCGAAAGCCAGGTGTTTGGTCTATCACCAGCGTCATCTGCGAGTGGTTTCAACTCGACGTGTTATTTAGAGAGACCCATATACGGTGTTTTGAATGTTTTGCGTCTACGTCAGCCATTCCTTGACCCCAGGCCAGGCATTGCCAAGCAAGCTGCCGTATTAACGCGCGACGTGAATCCCCGGGTTGTGATACATAATGGAGTACTCCTTAGCCCCTTACCCGGCCCTTCGAACGTCACCGTGATTACCGCGGCACAATTGGACCCTCGTCAGTATGGAACACTGGGCCAGTTCAATCATGTTGTCCTCCAGTATCTAAACTCTATTCCTTCCCTTGATGTTGCAACGGCTCTTGTTGAGTATGTTCTTGCATCTGCCTCCGCCCAAGCTATCCCCCCTCCTTCGACGTCCATTCTCTTCACCTCTCTGTCTACGATCCCAGTGATTGAAGTAGCAGTATTTGGATCCATATCCCCATCAGATATCAGCTCTGCTGCCTCTTCGTTCACGACCTCTTCTGGTTCCCTTTTCTTTGGCTCTAACCAGGGAACTGCTCTCCGTAACTGGGTTATTACTGGTTGCGGTAGCACGACCATATGGTCAGAATTTCCGTGGTCTCCCCTCATTGTTCGAGACGACAGTTTTCAGGATCAAATCTTCAATGAAACATGGACTGCAGTCGCTACAGCTCTACAGAACGGCATCGGAAATGTCGGTATTGGCAACGTTACAAATGCCTTCACACTCACTCAGAAATTCACATCATCGTGATACCTGCTTTCACCTTCAAGTTATTCAACAAGCATATTCAGGATTTTCTTGCTATCATTGCAACTAGGCTTATACTTATTCGATGTCAATATGTTTCGCACCTATTCCTATTGAACCGTCCTATTTAAATATCACTATACTTTTGCAAATGGCTCATGAAGTGCTAAATCCGGCGTTGCGACACGTGGTAAGGTTGATCAGCTTACCTCTCGTCTCGGAGTTCCGACGAGTGCTGGTTCTTGTCCATCTTGTTTATACTACTGCTGTAATGCCCAAAATCTCACAATCATCAACCAACCGTGCTGCCTCCTCAGATACCTTAGCTCTTGGCCCTCACCCCAATGTCCTCAAACGAAACCAGGTACGCCGGCGCTTACTGCACGCTCCAATATCCAGTGCTCAGCCTCGTACCCTAGGCTTGCCATCAAGTGCGTTTTGACATTACAATGGAGAAATCATGCGAGACTGACGTGTACCTGCGCAGTGTCGTAGGAGAAAACTGGTGCGTCTCGGCTCAGAGGCTGATCATCTCAACTTATCACATCGCATCCTTTTGGCAGAAATGGTAACAAATATTCGTACAATCGCATCCCTTCCCTTCAATAGTCTCACACAGTGACGCGAAGAGGCCATGCTCGACATGCGTTCGGTCGCATGCCCACACAGTTGCTCATGCGCCGCCTGGAGCCAATCTTCCTCCAAAACCAGAATGTACTTTCGACGACGGTTCGTCCCCGTGTGTTCTCGTGTATAATTTCAACTTTTAAAAAATACTGTAGTTGCGGAAAGCAACACTACTGTCTCCGAAGGGCCGAGGAGCAAACATGAAAAGCTAGAAAACCGGATTAGTACGTTGTTGTGATTTTTAGCCATTGACCGACTGGACTCTAAGAATCCGCTAGACGAACTTGAAGGACTTCTCACACAAAGGGATGCTACCATCCGGGAACTGACATCCTCATCGTCCAGTATCCCACATCTTGGTTTCACTCCACAGAATGTTGCCCTAACCAGCTTCAAGACGGTTAACAACACACCAGAGTTCAACGGCTTTCAACCAACAACTGAATCCATAAGTCTTAAATCGCCACTAGCACCTCATTACCAGAATGGTGCTCTTGTCAGTAGGGCGCCTCCCCAGGACGGAAATCACTTTCCTCTGCAGGCTGATTTTTCTTCCACGCATATCTTCACTGGGCATACAACTATGGCATCTCCCGACTCTTCCCCTAGCTTGGACATCATGTGGCCACATTGGCCGCCTAACCTGCCGCGCCCTGAGCTACTTCACCATTTGTGAGCCTAATTTTCTTTAAAAGGTTCAATTCTCTGATTGCTCTGATAGGGTAGAAGTCTTCTTTAAGTTTCATCCTCACGCAAATCGGCTCTTTCATGCTCCCAGTTTCAAAAGCGCTCTTTCATTCTCCCCAAGCCACGCGAAGTTTCCTTCGACTCCAGTTCTCCATGCTATATGCGCAATAGGTAGTCTCTACACTGCTGCAGTCACGTCACCTCCACTGCCAGATTTTCACCAGTACCCTCCAGGTAATTTATAGTGTAGCCAGATGTTTCCATCACTAAAACTTGGTCAGATGAGATCTTTCTACAGCGACAACGCATCAAAGAGCATCGCGTTGACTCCTTCGCTGAACAGCAAGCAAAATATGCTCGTGAATCGGCGGATCATTTAAACTCTTTGGGAGAAGACCTGTTACAAGTCCTACAAGGTAGGTAATGTTGAATTTTCATAGTATCTGACGCTCAGTGAACGTCAGCGAATATTATTCTTTCCTGGTTCTACTGGTCACATTCGAGGTGAGGTCTTATGGTTGTCTCAATTTATCTCTGCCTGACGCACCCACCCTAGATGGGTTGATGTAATGAATCTCAACAATTACGTTTCCATATCTCTTACCTTATCTACCAGGTATTCTTGTTTACAGCCCATTCGTTACGTCTATCAGTTCCGCTAGGATTGAACATGTGTCCACCTTTCCATTCCATATCCAACTCCGAGAGGCCAGCTTCTATTCTAGCTCCAGCTCGAAACGTGATCGAAGATGAAATGCGACGGAATGCGTTCTGGTTGGCATATGCAATTGAACGACAGCACGGCTGTGGCAATGGGTGGGCACTTAGCCTGGACGATCAGGATATTTCCCAACTACTTCCTGTTCGAGGCGATCACTTCGAACGCAGTGTAAGCATTACCAGTGTATCTATCCGTCATCTTACTAAGTCTCATAGGTTCTGGTCACCCCGCCCGAGCGACAGTGGGCACACACTCAAGACCTTCTTCTCGTTCACCCCGTGGGACAAACTGATTCCTTTAATTTATATATCAAAGGGACAATCATGATATGTACGGCAATTAACATATTCGAAGTTTCAACCTAATGACAAAATCTCCCTACAGCTCGAGTGAAGTCATTTAACTTACGCTTTCGTGCTCGCCACTTTGTTGGAGATGCTGCGGTCGCAAGTCACTACAGTGAAGGGCTCGGATCCTCTGACTCTGTTGATCCAAGAGGATCACCGGCCTTCATTGAGCTTGACCACATCGTTTCTTCTTTCCGTGCATCGTTTCCTGCGCACCTGAGAAACCCCATTGTTGATAATATTGTTGACAATCATCTCTACACTGCTTGCTTGATGCCTCATGTGTGAGTGCACTTCGCCTGACCTCGAACCACGACTAATCTTGTGTGACCTGAAGTGCCACGATTGTGCTTCACGATCCACATGCAGATGTTCTGCAATCTGGTTGCATATCAGCCTTGAAGATATTAACTGCCGCCAGAGCGCTTCTTGACCTGATATACAGCGTCTTGTCGACAAGCTTTGACATCAGCCTCTTAGACTCTTTTTGTTCGGTATGATTTTATGCTCCCCTCCCGAATATAACGGAATTCACCTTTCACAGTTTTGTTGGTTTGTGGCTGGAAGAGTCCTTGTGCGCTTCCTTCAGGCCGCACAGGACGCTGAAAGTGCAGACCAAATTTCAACCTTGCGAGCAGAACTTGACTTCGTGCAGTGCGTAGCATTATTCTTTCCGCGCTGGTTTTAAATCGTCAAAATCCTTAATGGTAGGTCCGCGATTACAAAGATGGGGCAGCGGATACCCTTGGCCTTCCGCTTTGCCAGATTGTTGGAAGACCTGGTCATTAAAAAATGCGGACCGTCAACTGGGACACTTGAACCAATCACTTTTCCACGTCCCTTAGAGCCCGCCGTGGTTCATGCCATGTTCCAACAAGGGTGCTACCGTACACAACCGACTGTTCTTCACCAAGGCTTGCATGAGCCGGGATCGTTCATTTCTCTTGCTTGATTTATATCCATCAGTATTGTTTATGGACATCTCTCTGGGGTGTATTTTTATAGCTGCAGCTGCATATTACGTAAGAATTAATGCCAGTTAATAAATTAAATATACACCACTTGACCATTATCGATGTTCAGAGTTTCTGTCCTTGGTCCACTCGGGACATATACGCACGAAGTGAGGCTTCCAAATACGTGATTCAGGTGATAATATAGCTATAGCGTTGCTCTTGCATAGGCTGCCTACAAACTATTCGGTGCGGATGCTGTTTACGATGAGAGGGACACCATACAAGGTTCTGATGCTTATCCTGGAGCTAGTAAAGGACTAACCGATCCCAGGTGTCTTTGATTCTCTTTCCAGTGTAGAGTGTGGGCTTGTTCCGCAAGAGAACTCGATCTTCGGCAACGTTGTCGAAACGTATGACTGCCTCCGTGATATAGGATTTGTCCGCAGTGAGGTAACACTGCAGGTGCAACATTGTCTTCTAGTCAAGCCCGGTGTCAAATTATGCGACATTGAAAAGATTATCAGTCATGAACAAGTCCGTGATCAACTGCTACTTCCGCAATAGTTCATTCATTTTCGAAGTAGGCTCTGGGCCAGTGCCGCAACTTCATCAAAGCCAATCTTCCTGCCGCGTCGATTGAAAAATCATCGTCCACGGCAGCAGCTGCCAAATTGCTGTTGGACAGCCCGCCAAATTGTGCCGCTATCTGCTCCAGAGTTTGCGCCACCTTATTCGGGCTCTCGATACTCGCAGAAGGCATCCAAAATGAGGCTGGTAAGTTGTTCGAAAGGATTAACGAGCTGATCCTAAACCTATTCCGCAAGCGAACTTTACTCGTTTCTATCTTGTCACCAGAGACAATAATGTCATCATACCCGAATTAGTCACAGAACGAAATATCGGCAGAGCTCTGATTTCGATCACAATGGATACGCCGATATTATCGACATCCCGGGCAACAACCATCTCACAACTCTTAGGAGTGTTAAAATTGGGTGTATCAAGGATCGATCGCAGACCCGCCCACAGGGGCACCTTTTCTAATGTCTACTTTGTCGAAGTCCAAGCAGATGTTGTAAAAGACGAAAGGAGTTGGGGGTTGGATGCTTCAGAAGCTTTGCAGCGTCTTAAGGAATCTGGAGGAGACGCTCGACTTACTGGTTTATGGTAGCGTTTCACCATGTAGATTTGTGTTTACTCTCATAGAATATAAAACTAGCACAAGGGCGCTAGTGTTTCTATTTTTGATACAAGGAGTCGTTTCATACCAGCGAAGTTTGTTGGATCAGGGCCCGAGATTTTAGCGATCGTGGCGTCACTCGACATTTGAAGGGAAGGGGATGACTGCCGATTTGAATGCGCCCTAAGTCTCTTTGAGTTCACGAGATATTTCACGCACCTGAGAAGATGAGACGTGTACTCAACTTGGGGTTCGATAACACAACCCTTCTCGTCGACCGCTTTCGTAATGCTATAAACGGACAAGATCGACGTAACGACTATCCAGATAGCATCGAAAGCAAACCATCGGCCTGGACACATTCTATGTAAAGCCGGCGTTAAAGCTTAAGCTATCAAGAGGGCAAGCAAAAACACACCTACGACCGAACCCAAAGGCTACCTCTGGTATTGGATTTATTGCAACGGTGGTATTATGTTTCCGGTCGATAAATCTGGCTGGATTGAAGGTCATGGGGTCGGGGTAGACTGTTGGTTCATGGAGCATAGCCCAGACGTTTGGCAACACAGTAGTTCCTTTTGGAATTCTGTACCCCAAGTATTCATCGTCCTCAGAAGTATAATGTGCAAGTCCCATGGGCGTGACAGGATTCCATCTAAGGAGCTTCTACCTCTCAGCCTATGTCCAGATTTACAGCAAGAAAGCTAGTTCAATACCTCATAACATAAACTTTCCTGGTTATAAAATGTTAGGAAATTTGATTTTAGTATACTAGAAGGCTCACAATAAATGGCAGTCGAGGCCTATCTCCGAAGGTGGGTAAGCGGTCGCATGAAATGGCGTCTAATTCTTGTTGTGCTTTAATTTGAATGTCGGGGTAGAGCGATGCCGTCAAAAAGAAAGATAAGATAGCGGATACAAATGTATCGGAACCAGCTAAGAATAGTTAGCACACGGGGAACTGGGATAAATCAGGCGCACCCTACCAGCATACGCAGTGGCTGCAACATTTTTAATAATATCTTCATCCTCAAACTCAAATCCAGCTACGCGCTTTTCGAGTTCATGGCTGACTAGACAGTGCGTTGCGGTTCCTTCTCTCTGTGAAGGGAGATCACATTAATCATAACTACTTTCTGTGGGTCAAGGTACTAACCATTTGCTCTTTGACCATGTTGAACGGTCTGTTAACCATTTCACGAGTATATTTGCGCCACTCAGAGGCCTGCCTCTTGAATGTTGCAAAAGGAAACCAGGATGGAACGTGCTTTAACGCTGGGATATAATCCTGCCACGCTTGTTGGGGGAAATCAATAAATCAAAGAGGGAAGATATCTTACAACAAGATAAGTTCCAAATATTCCCGCTCTAGCCAAGCTTGACAAAGCTTTATCCGCCAGTACCACATAGTCGTCCCCTCCCTCGGCGACTTGGTGGCCATAAGTTACGTTTAAAATTATTGCTGCTGCTACCCTTTTGCAAAGCATTCGTATCGAAGTGTCCGAAAAGCACTTGAGTCGTTCTTACCTGCGGCAATGGTATCGAAAGTCGTCTGGCTTCTCGAGGAGATTTCGTAGGAGGGTGTGGGTCTCTTGGACTTGCAAAGGATGGTAAACGGAGGCGTCACTGGGCTTGAAGTAAGTGTGGAACATGTTTCTGTGACGCTGTAACTCGGAAATTATTTTTACGTCAGAAATATATGAATCAGTTTCACCTTCCATCGGATACCAGATGTCATAGACGAAAAAAGCCAGTCCCAACCGATCCTTGTTATACGATGGTTCACAAATGAGTCAGAGGGAGTAATAAATATACGCACAATTCTACAACCATAGTACGGATGGGGCGTGAGGAATAGATGCTTCCCCGCTTCTCCAAAAGATCAGAAGCAGCTCTTGCGGTATTGAGGACGAGAATGGGGTTGCCGAAGATGTAAATGTAGATGATGTCACCTGCGAGACATGAATAGAGAGCACGAGAAGGCGAAAGGACCAAGAACCATAGGTTTCTTTCCAGTGGGCATAAGTTCGCCACGGATTGGATTTTGGCAAGGAGACCTTTCCCAGCCATGAAGCTGAGGGCCCTGGGGGAAGAGGCAAGTGGCTAAAGCCGTTATTAGGTAGAAATAGACGCAAAAAACCGAGGACGGCTAGGCTTGCAGCCAGGAGAGCAACAGAGACGCTCAGTAAGATAGTTGCAGACATGGCGGGAGGCAAGAAAAACAGCCTGACAGAGCTTGCGACTCGGAAGAACATGCAGGAAAATCTATTTATATCATGATGGCAATCATTTTTACAACTATATCTATATCCTCATTAGGCAAATGCTTCCGCGTGCCCTAGATCACGTGTGCATTTGTTACGCATGAACCTTGTGGCGCCTCCCTACCTTTTGCAACGATCATGGCTACCAATCCTCTTGTTGGACCGTCGCCCCTCAAAGATGTGATCAATCCTCAGTTCTATCAGAACAACTTTCTTGCAGAGCTGCACATCAAATCTGAGCTCGGCATCAAGCTTGACAAGGGTATGCACTCCGAACTTCTGCTGATTGATAACCAACGTACGTGAATAGATGACCAGATCTGCCGACTCGCCCTTACTCCTGCTGGATGTCCACTTGGGCCGCTTCACTGTCCTCTACGCCATACTTCTCCTTCTGCCCAAAATTTCCAGCCGCCCAAGTTGCCGCCCACGCACCCCCGCGAACGAGAACGCTTGTCTACTGTTTGCAAACATTGGTTGCGGGGTCTCTGCAAAAAGGGAGATGCCTGCGAGTTTCTTCATGAATACAATCTACGGCGCATGCCAGAGTGCTGGTGGTATGCCAAGTACGGTTATTGCTCTGCCGGCGACGAGTGTCTTTATGCCCATCCCAAGGAGCGAAGAACAGAGTGCCCAGACTATAACAGAGGGTTCTGCAAATTAGGTGCGTAGTATGGCTAGCTTCACTGAACTGTTTTGACATCTCAAGTAGGCCCGACGTGCCCCCGAAAACACGTTCGTAAGGTCGCATGCCAGCTATACTTGACTGGATTCTGCCCCCTCGGTCCAGATTGTTTGCGTGGCCAGTATGCATAGTTTTGCTTATGCGTTGTTTGTGCTGACATAGACCGTAATCAGCCCGAAGCCCGGCATTCCACCTCCGAAAGCATATGATCCCCCATCCCCGCCATCAAGTCGCGAGCTAGGGCCACCGCCGCCGGGATATGGGAGATATGCGGATTTTGAGCGTGGAAATGGTGGAGCACCTCATGGAGCTTTAAGCGGACCACCAGGGCCCCTTAGGAGGAACTTAGACGAGGTTCTTTGCTTCAAAGTACGTCCATTTTTTAAAATGATAGAATGTCGTATTGAATGTCTTTGCAGTGCGGAGAGAAAGGCCATTATGCCAATCACTGCCGAAATCGAAATGTTCCGGGTAACCGCGGTGGAAATGAACGGTTAAAGAGATTCGATGAGTAGGCCTGCAGGAGTCTTATACTACTTATTGTACATGAGCCCGTACTGCAGCTTGGGTACTTGGGCGTATATGTTTTAGTATTTACATAATTTACATACGAATTAATTAAATACTTATCCAATCGTTTGAAATAAAAATCAGTGTAGGTTTGTCGAAGTTCGAACTGAAGACTCCAGATCTGAGATGGGTTGGCAAAAGACGTTCTCATTGTCTGAAAGGGCCAAAGGCTGTCATTTAGTGACAAGAGAAGTCTTGGCTCAGATCGAACCAGGTCTCCAGGAAGTTCAGGTATGTACATAGAGCCGAGTATCTGACAAAATTTACTCACTGTGGTCTGTTCAGGCTGGCATGCTCTTTCTCTTCATGTCAGTAACAGATTAAATCAACGCTGAGAAACTTTTCCTTCACGTTGCTTGTCTAGAAAACACACCTCTGCCGCGCTGACTGTCAACGAAAATTATGACCGAGGTTTTCAAATCGTCTCACTTTTCGTAGCTCCGTCCCACTGACTCCAATTTAGATGTTCGTACAGGTAACTTACAAGAGTGTCTTGAACTGGCAGGCATATATCTTTGACAATATCCGTGTTAGATATGGATATGGCTCTGGATACCATCGTACCTGAAAGCCTCCGCTGGCGCCATACTGACGAAGGACCTGAGTAAGTTCGACTGATGTTGGTAAATACTTTGAACCCTTCAAACGATCAGCAGTGATTCGTAAGTCCTTCCAGTGCGGCGCATTCAAATTCTAGAGGAACGTGGCATATAGGGCCTCCCACACGAAAGCTTCCCTGATCGGGAGCTCCATCTCCATCCCCATTACCAATGGCAAATTGAATCTAGGCACATGGCAAGGTCAGCCTCGCAAAATTCCCCTGATGTTTCTGGAACCTGAAGGCAACTTCTGTTTTTGCAGGGATTTATTTGACAGAGTTCAGGCATCAATCTCACACGAGGACAGTTGTTGCCACGATTATGTATGTGCCAATTTTTTGGTGTTCATTCTGTGCTCATCGAAGTTACCAAGATCGTGAATGAAGAATGGCAAAAGCTTTAAGTAGAATAGAATGACGATGTGGCTGTGTAGTGTTTATAAGAGCCACGTGCCAGAGAAAACATAGCAACTGGAAGTTCAAGTTGAGAGAACAGCCACTGAGTCACTGTGTCGCCCTCAGCTTGTCTCCGAGAACCCCGTGTCGCTATATACCCATCTCTTTGCTTTCTCTACTAACAGAGCTACTGTGCTACCCTTTTCACCTTATCGCTCATGCCAAAGATACCTAATGCAATCACTGTCTCCAGCCGTCCAGCTCTCCGTCGAAATCAGGCAAGTCCTAGCTTTCTTGCCAACTCAGGTGCGCTCTAAGAAGTGCCCAGGCGTGTCGCTCGTGTCGCAGGAAGAAGTTGGTATGTTATCATATCCCTTCCCCATGCAGTTCTTTGCAACATCCCTTGATAGAAATGTGATGCTGCCCGGCCACACTGTGGGACTTGCGTCAAGTGAGTGTTCACCTTTGGTACGCTGGAGTATAGCCATATTGGACCCGAACTGCTCTCGCAGAGCCTGGCAAAACTTGGTTAGCGTTCCGGCACCGGTAGGATACGCGTAAGCTAGTTGTTCTCTTTGACCCCGAGAAGTTGATCCAATCTGCACTGATTTCAAGTCATCCTACTGAGCCATCATGCTCCTACGATCCTGTTGAAGGACTGACACTCGCGCCGGACACGGACCCTTTAGAGAAAATCAAACAACTGGAGGATCAAATATGTAATGCGCCTTTATGATTCTACCGAGCCCAACCGTTCACGCTCGCACCACAGCGCACTTGAAGTCTCGTCTCTACGAGCACGAGATGGCATCCGGTTCTATCTCTCATCAACCATCCAGCCTACTCTATCCGGATACAATGTCACCGTCGTCTACTTCGCGTTCGCTCTCGGACGCCGGAGGGATATCATTACCTCACGCGTCATTGTCTATGATAAACGCTGGTGGACCCAGCAATAGCCCTGAACTTCGCTTTCGTAGCCAAACTGGAACGCCTGATAATCCACTGAACAATAGTATAAATAGGCAGACTGCAGCAGTGACTGATCCTTTCATGGACCTCTTATTCCTAGGTTGGAACCCAGATCTTCCAGACCCCACCACCCTCAATCATTAGTAACTGTCTTTTCCCCCCTAATTCCGCATTCGCCCTAACACATTCCTGTCTTATACAGCATCGATATTTTCTTCAAATGCGACCCTTGTGGATCCAGGGTATTACATCGACCATCTTTCCTGGCTTCAATGCATCTTCCTCCAAGAGATCCAGGATTCCCTCATTCGGCCATTCTACACGCTATTGTTGAGTGATCTTGCGCCCAGTCATCTGACACTACTGACAGCCTTGAAGTGCGCTGCAGCATCACGGTGGTCGCCTCAAAATGTCATTACGCTTCCTGACGGAAGCCGACGTGACCAATTTGCGGAATTTCACGCAAGCAAAACTCGCCAGTATATCGACAAAACCATGGCGAGTGGTGAAGATATATTTTCGGTTATGCAGGCCTGCATTCTTCTCTCGTGGTATTTCTACCAGGAAGGCCGATGGGTGGAAGTCTGGATTTTCGCCGCTTTTCAAACACGGGTCGCCGTCCCACTCCGTCTCAACTACCCAGGAACTTTTTCCACTCATGGAAATAATTCACCTGGTGCCTATTTGGCTCCACCTAAGGATCTTAGAGATCTTGAATCGAGGCGCCGGACATGGTGGATGACGATTTTATTTGATCGTATCGCTTCTGTCGGTGGCTGGATACATGCCGTGGATGAACGCGACCTAGGGACAGAATTACCTTTGCGAACAGAGGATTTTGAATCAGAGGTCGATCCTGTTTTGTCCCACTATGCAGCAACTCTGGCTGACTACATCTCCAGGCTGCGATTCCCAGTAACCCGCAAGACATTTCCACACCGGATATCTTCACACGACATCCTCCACAGTACACGGATCCATTCCTCCTTCTCATCAAAGCTGTAATGCTATTTGGACGTGTCACCGATTTTAATGTACGGGGGAATTTACGAGCGCCCACCGCGCCGAGCAAAAATCAGAATCCATACTTCCTTGAAGGTTTCAAAGAGCTGGATAAACTGATTAGCTCCGACTTCCTGCAGAGTCTTCCTCAAATCTTTAAGAATAACACAGGCGTCACCGACGCGCCCGAAGGGACCAGATTAGACACTGATCTTTACATGGTCCACATCATCCCTCATGCGTAAGTTCTGCGCCTCTTGTGTTCAAGACGACTGTGGTGATAGCATTGTTTCTAAAGTGCGACAATCACGCTACACAATCCGTACATTGATTTCGTGGACCCACATTGTGTTTCCACTGCGCGGTGTGTCAATTCAGCGCGATGCATTTTGGGCGCTTACTACACACTATCGGCGACATCTCTCGACATATCACGATTGCATCCATTCGTCACGGTGAGTCGGTTTCTAATGTTGGTATGGCTGAACCTGAAACGAACCCGGTCAGATATGCTGGTATCTTGCAGCTGTTGTGCAGATACAGTTGTGCAAATATTTTATAGAGATAGGCGACACTGAACGAGAATCAACTGTTTGGGGCGAGATTAACGTTTTAAGGTTTGAATTTTTTGCTACGATGACTCCTTGAGCGCTCAAGAAGGTTTCTTGTTTGCAGGTTTGCAATGATGGAATACGGACATAGGTCACCTGTAGGAAGTACGTACCTTCTTTTGTTTGCCTTGGTTCACGGATCGTGTTGATATTTTCACAGCACGGCAAGAGAGGCTTCTGCAGGGACTGATGCGTGAGATTGTGCGGATGACGGCACACAAGCAGCCTTTGGAGGTGGGCGTGCCGTTATACCCGTTTTCACACAACTCGCTGTTTCGAACGAACGAGTCGCCGAGGCCGGTTCCAGATAATGTCGTGGCACCTCTGCCAAACATAGAGGAAAATAGTTCTCCGGTCACTGGGCACATATCTATTCCCACATCACACCAGCGGTCCTTGTCGAACAACAGTTGGTCGATGAACGACCTGTCTGGTTCGCCACAGGGTGTTTAGATTGTATTGGTTTCTTGGTTTCTCGGTTTACGGATTCTGAACGTGATTATGAACAACCTGTGTATTTGTTACATGTATGTGTATGTATGTTAAAATAAGTCAAAAGTGATTGCTACTTGATATTTCTCTCCTTCTCAAGTAATTCATCAAACTTTGCTTGTTCGGCGGCACGATCTTCAGTGCGGGATCTCTGGAAGGCGCCAGAAGCATCACCTGAACCAATGGATGGAGGCACACGCGTCCTTTCGTGATTCTGACGGAGGGCATCCCAAGAAGAGTTGGTTGATGTACGTGAATTGACGGCGCGAATTTGATCCCATTTACTTGTTGGACTGATAGAAGGCTTTGAGTTGTCTACAGGTGCTGCGGGGATAGTTGAAGTGGGCAGATCCGGAGGTGTATCTAAGGAGTTGAAGGGTGTCAACAATGTACAAGGTATCTTGTTGTCCGGACAGACCTGTTGGGGTTAATCCTTCGTCGAGTCCGACTGCCCATTTGTTGGGTGCGGCCCTTATGATAACAGGACCACGGGGAACGGGCATACCAGAGTTCCGCTGGATATTCTCGAGTGCTTGGCCGAATCCGGAGGGATCTTCGAGAGAGCGGATAAATTGGAGATGACCAGATATGGAGTGGGCGTGACCAGCGTATGAGCCGCCTATCATGGACATGGTGAGGAAGGCAAGTTGGCGGCCCTGGCCCCAGGATGGCTTGCGAAAGATGAAGGTCAATGGTACGGCGCAGATGGCGCCGATGTACTGTGCGAAAGGTGAATGGGGAGGAGAGGAGAAGGAAAGTAAACGAACGCGATTATAAGAATACCAGGCAGGGGAGAACTGGACGGCAGTCTCGTAGTCTTTGACAGAGACGTTGCCTATCTCGCGCTCTGGAGCAAGGAGGGCCTCTCTGGCAGCGCGGGTTGTAAAGTTGTGCTCGATCCATTTGACATTGTATTTGAGAGGTTTTGTATTCGACTCGGACTCGGACATATATAGTTGTAGTTGTGGTTTTAATAAAAGTTGTTACAGTTTGTATACAAAGTTGTTTAACAAGTTTTGTTATCACTGTTTGTTGTTAACCACCATGCTCGAGGAAAAGCCGCTGCCCGTCGTCGAGGCCAGCGGTCCACCCTTGCCCCCAAAACTGATCCCTCCACCGCTCTCCTCCCTCCCTTCTCTCGCTGTAGACCACTCAGGTACGCCTTTCCCCACCAGCTCACCCATCATACTCATCTTAATCTATTTATTTAGTCCTCACCCTTCCTGTCACTCCCACAACCCCTTCAAGCCCCTCCGACGCAAAGCAACGCAAGCCAAACCCTCTCTTGGACCTCATTGACTCAGAAAAGGCCTATGTTGACCAGCTTACCGGCATCATTCGCGTCCGTACATCGTCCACAACCCCACTGCCCGCCTGACCCCTTCTCGTCTCCAGAAAGTCGCAGCCGCCTGGTCGCGCTCAAATCTACCCCCACCGGACCTAGATACCATGTTTCGCAGCATAGAAGCCGTCTATAAGGCCAGCAGAGCATTCCATGCCGTACGCCCCCTTCCTTCCCAACCAAAAAGTCCTGACCCTCGTCTAGAAACTGAAAGAGATTGGTGCTAATCCCTCGTCTCCCAAAGCCTTGGGAGACCTCCTCATGCGATGGGTGCGTGTCTTGCCATCCACCCGCATTCTCCCATCTAATCCTTCCAAAGATCGATGACCTTCAAGGCCCATACACCACATATTGTACCAAGTATCGATGTGGCTTCGATATATGGGAGCCCATTCAATCTAATCCAAAACTTGCCATGATTCTGGCCACGTTTTCCGCCTCCAACCCTCCCCCACCTTCTGCTGTCTCCTCCAATGCGACCGTCCCGCCCATTTGGACTCTGGATGACTTGTTTCTCCTTCCGAAAGCACGGATCAGGTACTACAGGAAGCTCTATAGCCGTCTGATGAAAAGTACTGTCCCAGGCAAAAGCGACCACAAGCTGTTGGTCGGTGCACTTGAAACACTTGATCAGCTACAAAACACTCTCGAGACTCGTAGTTCCATCAAGGTCGGAGAAGCTAGTCCTGCCACGCCTCCAGCTCCCCCTCCTCTCCCCCCACTCCCCCACGATGAGCCAGAAGAAGTTGTGATCGATCTAAGAACCCAAAGTGTCATCCAACTCCAGGATAAACAGAACGACAATCCCCGATTAAGTGCAGACACCCATGCTGGAAGTGAAAGTAGTTCCACTCGAGACAGTAGTGTCTCCGGCGGGTAAGTCAGGTCTTTGCTTTTTATGACGAAGCTGAGCATCGCAGTGCCCATATTAGTGAACGGTTTTCCCGAGAAACCACTTCAACTTCTGTCAGTCGCACGTCTTCCTCGACACTCTCGATGCCGATATCAGATCTCGAACGTCGATTATCTACGGAAAGGACTCTTGATATATTTACCATGAAGCCAAAGGTACGTAAGAGCGAATTCGCGGTTGCATCATCCATTTATTCCAGTGCAGGTGGTCAGATTACAAATGGCACCCCCGTCTCTTACTTTCACTCGGGAAATGCGAACATCTGTCAATGTTGTGATTCGTTTCACGCCTCAATCTACGGGGGTCGAAGTTGTTCATACACTTGGCCATGTCTTCCTTCTCTCTGATCTCTTTCTGGTTTCCGAAAGAATGTTACCACAAGATCGAAAGCAGCAAGGACCTGATGCGCCTGACATGTGGCTTTTATATCCGCCACTGGCAGGCAAGGTACTGCGAGTCTTCGACATACCTGAGCAACGTATGCCATTCTTGCCCTTTTATTTCTCCAGATTACTAACCGGAATCCTTAGCTCGAGTACTGCGCGTAATGATTATGAGGAAAGAGACACTCTTCCTAGAGGCTGAGTCAGCCGAGGCCCGAAACTCTATAATCTCCCACTTCCGAGAGTGCATCGAATTCTCCCAATCGCGTAAGTGGACTTCCTTAATTGGTAACTGTTGCTTACCCTTCCATCTTTAGTGCCCCCACCCTCAAAGGTACCACCTCCGCCTGTTCCCTCATTGAATGGCATAAATCGTGGCCCCGCCCCTCCTCCAAAAAGGTCATCATCTCCTCCTCAGACCAGCCCACCCCCCTATCGCGACGATGGAGGTGCAGCTGACAGCATGGTTAAACGCGTACTCTCTCCGGATGCCCAACGAAGAGTCCCGTCAATACAGGCTGGCCCTATGTATCCCAGGACTTTGCCCTCTGGGCCCAATGGTCAAATCAGTGGACCAGTTCCTGTGCAAGGGTCTATGCGATCGACCAGCTTCGGTTCCCCAGCCCCGCCACGACCTGGGTCGGGCCCTCCTGGGCCTCCTAACCCCCCAGGGCCTGCCCCTGGTCCTGGCTCTATTTTCCCTAGTGCAGGACCTGGCTCCAGTCAAATCAATGGACCAGTTCCTGTGCAAGGGCCTATGCGAACGACCAGCTTCGGTTCCCCGGCCCCGCCACAACCTGGGTCGGGCCCTCCTAACCCTGCCCCTGGCTCTATTCTCCCTGGTGCGGGACCTGGCTCCATCTTTGGTGGTCCTGGCCCTAGCCCTAGCCGTGGTGGCCCCGATTTTGGCCCGGGTCGTGGTCGTGGCGTTTCTGACTTTGGTCCTGGTTCTGGCCGTGGTGGTCCCGATTTTGGCCCGGGTCGTGGTCGTGGCGTTTCTGACTTTGGTCCTGGTTCTGGCCGTGGCGGCCCTGATTTTGGCCCTGGTCCTGGTCCTGGTGGTCCCAGTCTCGGTCCCGGTCCTGGTATCTTCCACCCACATTCACAAGGTGGACCAAATGGACCACCGCCCTTCCCGCCTGGTCCCAATCAACCATTTCCACCGAATCGTGCAAGCCCCAATGGTCTCCCTCCACTTCCGCCCAACGCATACCCGCCACCACGCCCGCCTTCAGAACCAGGTTTTCAGGGTGGCCCGCAGCTGGCCATGCGAAAAAGTCCATCTGGCCATTCTCTTGCATCTCAATACTCCCATCTCGAACAAAATCAAGGACCAGTCCCGCCGCCTATGCCACCATTCTCTGGTGGACATTCTCCCAATTTCAATAATCTCCTTCCTAGAAATAGCTCACATAGCAGTCTCCCTTCTCCTCAGTCCCGTCTCCTACTGCCATCACTGCAACCCTCCTCTCGTTCAGTCTCAATGGCCGAGCCTTCGTTTGATGAACCTAGCCCTCCCAATTCTCCCGTTCAGGAAACTCCACAGCATCTGGGGCCTGTGACATCCACGATCTCTGCCCAGATGAAGTGCAAAGTGTTCCTCCAGCAGCAACACTCGCAGTGGAAGTCGTTGGGATCGGCGAAGCTAAAGCTTTACCGCCAGGATCCTACTAACGTAAAACAGCTTGTCGTCGAGGGAGACAAGTCCGTCATCATTTCCACAATCGTTTTGACCGATGGCGTGGAGCGAGTTGGTAAGACTGGAGTGGCTATTGAGCTCAGCGACAAAGGGCAACGCACGGGCATTATTTATATGATCCAGTTGCGCAATGAATCTGCAGCGGGGGGATTGTTTGACAGCCTTTTACAGGGATCTGATAGGGTAAAGAGAGGTTAATTTTTTTCGAAATTCGGACTAGGCGCCTGGCTTTCTATAGTATGTAAATAGATGTTACACAGGATCACACATTCCTCGCGGACGATATCGACCGGCTAATACCCCCCCCCATACATCCATCACTTTCCATTCACCTCATTACAAGTCCTTTCTATTACACTAGCCGTCAGCCTGCTTTCTATATTATGTTTGCTCAAATAATTCGAGCTATAACCTATGGTTCTATATGCGTTGGCCAGCGGATTTCTGCAGCCAGTGAAACATGGTCACTACTACTGACACCCATCTGCGGGAGGCCCCGTTCAAGGTCCTCTGTTCTATGTGGTGAAAGAAGTCCTACGATGTCGAACTGTCGTTTGACTGGATCTAGGACAAAGATGTAATCTGGGATAGAGAAGTCAACCCAGTTATAGACGTTATTTGAGGTGTGGATACGGACCAAGAGTTGTTTTCCAATAATGTGTATAACTTGTATATGCAGGCTCGTGGCAGCCCCGTCTAGCGGAACCCAGAGTGACTCTAGAACCGAATGTTTTCAGCTCCCCCAGGTCTTTGACCTTCGCCAGACCAATGTCGTAGGCACTTCGTAGCCTTGGTATACGAGAAAAGAATTCAATAAGCTCTGGAGGGGAAAGGAGTCCATCGGCAGGCGTTGCGTTTCGGGCGCTTGTGATCTCTTTATCTGAATCTCCCCCCTCTTCGCTGCCATCTCCCGAGTCGGTCTTGCTTGTTCTGTCAACCGTAGGATCAATGGACGTGTGTACCACGTAAGAGGGTTTCAAGATTTCTTCTTGTTCTGGGAGCACCGCGTCGCCTACGAGAAGGGAATATGCGATGTCATCGGGGGCAAAGTTAAAGTCTGTGTAAGTATCGCAGTCAGTACTGACGAGTAGAGTTTAGAACTAGTCAATTACCGCCTCCGATTATGCATGGCCAGTGTTCTACGTCAAGCTCTGCTCGAAATTTCGTGGTTTCTCGAACTAATAAACCAGCTTGTCTTCATGGTCAAGCAACTTAGCCGCAATGAGAAAACGTTATGGTTGCAAGACTAACCTCGCTCTTTCATAAGTATACCTGTTTGCAATCAAGGTCACCAAAGTCCACAGTTAAGGGAACAATTCACGGACCTTGGATGCCAGAATAGATGGGTTGTGGCTACGATCACACCTTCTGACTTTTCTGTTAATTTACTTCGAAGGGAAACCAGCGATCCAATATTCTTGGTGTGGAAACTCTTTCCACGACGTGCATTGTCATCGCCATCAGTACGTACTTCTTCAGCGTCATATAGAACGGTTTTTGCAGAGACCATCGTGTACAACTGGTCCTTGAACGCTATGAGGCACCCGTGCTTCTTACCAGGACCAGCAGCATAATGATGTGCGTACCCTGCTTTTTCGAGAGCGGGGATGATTTTCTCTAAGCGATCCACTTCCTGAAATGAGAAGAGAATCAACAACTGTGGGATTTGCGCCATAAAACTGAGCACCTGGAGGCAAAGTATGTCTGCATCCGTTGATAGTAGCTCACGGTAAAGCATATGTTCTCTCTGACCCGCCTTCAAGCAGTTACTTGTTGGAAACAGCGTGCGGCCTTGCTTAAGCTTGCTTAGCTATCGAGCGCGAACTTTTATAAAACGAACATACGGACTAAACACTGAGCCAACAACTGAAGTGAATTGTGTACATCAGCCTTATTGGGAAAATATAAAGACATAACGATGCACAGACGTTCCACGTGAACACCTTGACACGCTGGTCGCTTCGCAGTGCATCTCGAGGAGAATCTGTTGTTATCCAAGATCTCTCAATGATTCTTCCCGCGTCGTTGATTTGAGGTGCCACAGCGACGGTCTTCAATTTTTTGGCCTTGCGTTCCTCAGAGAGTGCAATTTGTTCTGGCGTAGGCTGATAACGTTTGGAAGTGGTGGCCATGCTGCGACAGAAGGGCCTAGAAAAGGCACGGCTTCGAAGAAGAGACAACTTTGAACAGAGTTGACGCGAAGCAATTGCTGATGTCGGCGATCGACGAGACTTTAGATTTTACAAGTATCACGTGGATTATTTCTTTGCCTTGCGACAAGACGAAGACGTACGCGTATGCTACTGGTGTTGAGGCAATCTCTGTCTGCAACTCTCGGCCGACGCTACTCTGCGCCCGTACTTCGCTCTTCTCGTCGAAACGTACCCTCCTCGTTCAGATATCCACCTCTTCCACGTCACTACGCATCGCCAGCTATGACCACCCTCCCAGAGACTTTCGGCAACTTCGATCTCGTCAAATCAGTCAAGCTCGACTTTACGGATGTCACAGTCTCCAAATGGATGAGCCGAAAGACTGGCCTGAGTGTTGTTCATCTTGATTATGAAGGTGAGTCCGCCCCGTTGCATCGATGTGGCCAATCAATCACATTTTCTCTCAGCTCCCATCGTCAACGGATATTTTGTCGTTGCTACAGAGAGTAAGCCTCTTGATCTCTTTCCGAGACCTTGGCTAACTGTCTGAGTAGTCTTTAATGATTCCGGCTGCCCTCATACTTTGGAACAGTGCGCCTTCAACTCCCACATGTCATCATCTTCAAGGCTCATCGGATTATAGTCTGGTTTTTATGGGCTCCGAGAAATACCCTTTCAAGGGTGTACTAGACAATTTGGCAAACCGCGGATTCTCAAACGGAACGAACGCCTGGACCGACACTGACCATACTGCATATACGATATCTACGGCAGGAGAACAAGGTTTTCTACAATTGCTTCCCATCTATATCGACCATGTCTTATATCCGACCATCACTAAAGCCGGGTGCGTCCAACCTCTTCATCGACCTTGTTCGCTCAGCTAAAGGTTTGCAGTTTTGTAACGGAGGTACCTCCTTGTTGGCGCATATACTTGTCGACCTCTTAATGTTGTTGTAGGTCCACCACATAGATCCAAAGGGAGAAGACTCTGGGGTGGTTTACAGCGAGATGCAAGGCAGACAAAACACTCCTGCAGATCTGATGGCGCTCCAGTAAGCCGAATGATATGTATTCGTTTCCCATTGGGTACACTTACCCTTTTCTTCAGCGCTCAACGCCTTGTGAATCCTTCCGAAAGTGCATATCGCAGCGAAACAGGAGGATTGATGGAAGCTCTTAGAGTGTTGACTCCACAACAAAGTGAGCCCATAGAGTTGGTTCACTTGAAAATGCTGTTGACCATGTATCAGTCAGAGATTATCATGGAACGTACTATGTTCCACACAATTTATCTCTAATTGTCGCTGGGAAGTTATCTAGTGGCACATTGTCTCTTCTCGACGTCATACAACAGCAGGTGGAACCCAGCATCATAGCACATGGCCAAGATAAGGGCGTCCGTCCTACCGGTTGGAAACGACCCTTCGTCGAAACGTTATCTGCCGTTCGACCCCCCATAAAGGAGACAACCAAGACAACAGTGGAATTCCCAGAGAAGGATGAAAGTGGGTGTACTTTCGTTGAATGTGGCGTCAATGCCTTATCTGGTTATAGGCATGGGTGAACTTACATTGTCTTTCCTTGGGCCCCCTCCGAACGCTTTTTTGGAGCGAAAGGTGCGCCGAATTACTTCAAAAAAGCTCTCATGCCTCTAATTCATCTTTGGGTGTAGGCAATCGAGATGTTAGGGAACTACCTGACCTCTTCGGCTGTTGCCCCTCTAAATAAAGAATATATCGAAATAGAGCAACCCCTTTGGTGCGCGCCAATTTGTTTCTTCGGTTGTATTCTGCTCACACCGTGATAGTGGATATATATACTTTGGAGAAGATACTTGCGCCACACGAGTGGACCTACCTATTTACATCGGATCAGTACCTACAGAACATCTTGACACTTTTGATGCGAAATTGAAAGAAAGCTTCAAACGTATTATTAAGGAGGGTGTGGATATGGAACGGATGGCGATGGTTCTCAACCGGGAAGAACGACAGGTGCGTAAATATCTGTAATTGACTTCACTTATGTCCTCAATTATTTTCAAAGCTTCGCAGCAAACTTGAATCAGCGAAAGGCGACACATTCTCTGGATCAATAATCACCGATTTCCTCTATGGTGCGGCGGATGGTTCTGACCTCAAAGAATCCATGGATGACATCAGACAATTTGCTGTCCTCCGAAGCTGGACAAGCGATTCCTGGACAGCCCTCTTGCAGAAGTACATCAAAGCTGATTACCACCTCAGAATTAGCCTCTGACAATTTCAGTCCAGATATTATGTCGACGCCCACTCAGTGATCATCATCGGCAAACCCTCCCCTTCACTTGCCGACTCTCTGGAGAAGGATGAAAAGGCCCGGATCGCCCGGCAAGTTGAGGAACTTGGACCAGAAGGCTTGAAGAAAGCCGAAGCTGAACTCGAGGCCGCGAAAGCTGAACACGATCAACCCATTCCTACTGAAATGCTGACGTCCTTCCCCGTACCAGATGTTAAAAGCATATCATGGATACCTGTTCAAAGTGTTCAGGAGATCGGTGCTGGGAGGGTGGCTCCTCGACCCGTTCAGCCTGACCCTGTCTTGAATAAACATATCGCTGACGATGGTTCCCCGCTGCCTTTCTTTGTTCAATACGATCATGTTCAGGTCAGTACATTGAGCTGGTCAGTTGTTGTAAACTGGCTAAACCTATTTATGGTAGTCCGACTTTGTTTCGGTTCATGCAGTCTTCTCACTGGCCAAGCTTCCCAGTCGGTTACGACCGTGAGTTTCAACTCTACTAATTTCGTATTATAGGTCTTCATTCATCTTGTCATTTTCAGGCTTGTTTCCACATACCTATCGTCGTTCTTCTCCATGGGGATCCAGAGACAATCTGGCGAACATCTTACACATGAAGAGGTTGTCAACAAACTAGACGACGAGACGGTTTCTTACGAAGCTGGTTTGGGCATGTCGAATGCCTTCACCGACACCTTCCGTATCAGCATAAAAGTCGAGGCTGCTCGCTATGAAACAGCAGTTGCCTGGCTGAAAGATCTTATCTACGGAGCAGAATTTGACAGAGACAGGTGACCTCCATTTTTTTGCTGGTAAAAAAAATCAAATTTTAAATTCAAAACCAGACTTCAAATTGTTATAGCCAAAATTCAGCAGAGTTTACCAGAGTTGAAACGAAGTGGAGATAATGTTCTTGGTTCATTGTGGGCCGAACTTGTCTACGATGAAAGCTCTACCTCCCGTGCTGGATCGATCTTGCCGCAGCTCGAATTCGTTCCCAAAATTGCCAAGCAACTTCAAGAAAACCCGGCTGAAGTCATCGCCGATTTTGAGGAGATCCGCAGACACTGTGAGTGGTTATAAATCTTGTAGAGCATTCTCTAACAACACCGGTTAGTGACGGAACCATCTGGAGCCCGCTTCTCCGTCACTGGCAATGTACTCGGACTTGAGAAGCCTAGGAGTACATGGGCCAAGTACTTTGGCGCATCTCATCCAGTATGTCAGCGAATCTCCATTTATGCTGGGATTTGCTAAACCATGCGCCAAGGCATCCGAACTTTCTCCCGTCCCTATCGCATCCGATACTCTCAGCGAGGTCGGCAAAAACCCCGTGAAAAAGGTGAGGGTTATTTGTCGAAGTCATTGAAACGTTTTTTCAAATGTCTTAGGCTATTGTCATGAGCCTGCCAACTATTGAGAGCTCTTATGTCACCCATGCAACGAAGGGTATCCAAGGCTTCGGCCACCCAGACTATGCAGTTCTACGAGTAACGCTCGAAGTCTTGAATGCAACTGAGAGCTACCTTTGGGTAAGTTTTAACTCATTCAAAGATAAAAGTCTTGGCTTATTGGCCAACCAAGCGTTACATCCGTGGATCAGGATTGGCATATGGGGCTTATACATCTTTGGACGTCGAAGCCGGGCTTCTCACCTTTTCTTTGTACCGCGTAAGCTGTTGGTATTATCGGCCGTATATTATATTTACCATTTTTGTACCTTTAGAGCTCCAATAGCCTTGGTGCATTCCAAGAGGCAGCAAAAGTTGTAAAGGGCCTGGTCGATCGCTCCGTGGGTTGACTCTCTTTCTAGCGTCCGCTTCATCACTGATCGCCCTTCAGATCGCGCTGGATCAGACTACTATAGATGCTGCGAAGAGTAGCATTGTCTACGGAGTCACTAAAAATGTCTCGACTGCTGGAAGGGCGGTAAGTGCCTTCTCACGATCAATTTGGTCAAGAATGACCCTGACGCTCTTCCAGGCTATTGTTTCTTTCTCGAACCAGGCTCTCAGGGGTGTTTCTAGAACATATCAAGTGGATCTTCTGGAAAAGTACCAGGCGGTTTCCAAAGATGATATTTTATTAGCTTTGGAAAAACATTTTCTTCCATTGTTCCTACCTTCCTCTTCGGTGGCTGTAACCGTCACTTCACCGTCCAAGGCGCAGCAAATTGGCGACGGGCTGAAAGAGGCTGGCTTTGATGTTGAACAACGTGTGCTCGAGGTTGATCCCAGTGAACTTGAAGAAGGCGAGGAGTCAGAAGAAGGAAGTGATGAGAGTGAGAGCGAGAGCGATTCAGATGAGGAGCGCCGGTGACTCTCCCGATATTAGATCAGATTTACACGCATATTACGATTACTAGTACTATTCAACTGTTTCCGATGCATCATTCTGAGCAGACTTGTCTGATATGACTTGTATCATTTCTGATTCAGCATCACCTGGAGTTACCTCTACTCCATCCAGGAACTGGTTATCCACCAAAAACCTAATGGCCTGCGAGAGATTGGAGATAGTCACACGAATCTCGGGAAGAAGTAACTTGAAAGGAAAAGGGAATAAGTCGCCTGATAATGCATAGAGCAGTTAAACATACGTTACGCAAAAGAGTTGGTCGTGAGGCAAAGGGATTGTGCGGCTCTTTTTTAGGTTGTGGTTTGGAAGGCCGAGAGTTATTCGTTCGGCGTTCAAGCATTTTATCTGGGAGAGGTTTCGAAGGGATTTCTGGAGGAAGAACCAAAGGAACTTTCGAAGAGATAGCTTCAGGCGACTCGCCGTCTTCTTCCGAGTCTGAGGTGTCGGTAACAGGATTGGGAACCAGTACAGGACGTTGAGGATCTTTGTTTTCTATGGTAGGCGCTCTGCTGCGGCCTTGCCAACCAGAGTCCACAGCTCGTGCGCGCCCCCGACCGGCATTGCCCCGACCGGGTGCACGACCACGACCACGACATCGTTCGGAATGATTATCCCCGCTGTCGTCTGTCCTCCGCCTCTTATTACCTCTATGCAACGTTTCAGGCAGCTGGCCACGAGCAATCGCCTCGTCCATTTTTCTTTTCTTTTCCTCGACGCGGCCAGCAGTCGGCCATCGCCTTTTCCGTTCTGCAATCCATGCCTCCAAGTCCTCTGGTTTATCCAGTATCAAGTTCGTGCCCTGTATGGGAATGGGCTTCCTATTTTAATTTTTTATATGTCAGGGGTTGATTCGTTGGTTCGGGGAGAACGAGCAGCCTCACCCCTTGAGGCTTGAATCGGCATCCCATTCTGGCTTTTTCGGACGTCGATCCCAGCCAGGTGGATATATGAGATGGCGGTCCATCATGTGTATCTCAAGAGTCTTTGGGGCGCCAACGAACTGGCAGCCTTTGTACGAGCATCTTGACTGACCAGGCAGACACCAGGTTGGACTAGGTCCGTTGTTAAAGTTCAGGATGGGCGCGTTACTGGGCCCAGCATGCGGTCGAGGTAAAGACTGAGCATAAGCTTGCACATAGTGGGATGAGTAGAAGGGTTGGTAGGCGACGTGGGGAGCCACTGGGAGAGAAGGATGTAGAGGAGGACGCATGTTAACGGCAAGAGGCAGAATTCTCAAAATTCACACGTGACTTATTTAATAAACAACGCGTATACACCACGTCGACGGCAACTACTGTAGTAGTAAAAGAAATACACCTAGGGCCGCCTGGGCGGCGTGAATAGACGATGGATGGGATGGATTCAGAGGTGGATGAGTTTTTTGGGATTTCGAGAGGCTTCAAGATGTGAGGGTACGGAAGATATGGACAGGGATAGGGGACAGAGAGCATGGGTGGTTCGGATCGTTCACAGGAAGTAGGGGGTAAGAAGGGGTCGAGAAGGTCCTGAGTAGGTAATAATTACTCCTGAAGCTCGGCCTGCTGCTGCTCCCTGCCAACTCTTCGCTCCTTTTCGCTCTCCAACTGGTTGTACAGCAAGAATAGAGCCTTCTCGTTTGCCTCAGGGGTGCCGATGATGGTAAACATTCTTTCGCCGGTCTCATCGTGGGGGGTCTTTGCGATGGAGATTTTGGAGCCAGAAAGACGACGTATTTCGGTGATCTTGGTTCCGCTGCGGCCGATGATGCAGCCGACCATGTCGGAGGGAATGGAGATGTTTTGGGTACGGAGATTTGCTGCGGGCTGAGCGGCAACGGGAGACTGCGGAGGTGGTGAGGCGGGGGGAGACTGGCGTCCGCGTGCGGTGTCGCCATTTGAGCGACGGGATGTTGTAGCAGAGTAGCCTTGGCCTGAACGTCTGTTTGTGGAGCGATCTTCGCCTGTTCCAGGATGAAAGAGGACGGTGCCAAGGCCCCTCTCCCAGTCCTCGAGAAGACACTTTCCAATCTCCTCGATGGCACGACCGATGGCTTCGGGTGAACCCTGGACTTCGACGATTCGTTCAGTGGACTGGGGGAGCATGTCCTTGGAAGCGACCATACGAGCACCAGAGCCGTCCTGGATGGCCTTGATTTTGAGGCCTGCGCGCCCGATGATGGTGCCCATAAGGTTGTGGGAAATTAGGAGACGAATAGAAGTATGGGTGGTTGAAGGAGAGGATGTGACAGGGGAGGACGGGGTGGCGGAGACGAGTTGGGAGATGATAAGGGTGTACGCCTGTGACGATGTATGATAAAAAGCCAGAGAAAAAAAAAGAGAAAAAAAGGAAAAACATACCTTGGCTACTGCATCGACAGGGCCAGTGACAGTAAGGACGCGCTCATGAACGCCAGGAATGACCTTTGTGACGCCAGCCTTGACGCCAGTCTGCTCACGGAGGTCTGCGACGTTTTTACCAGCCTTGCCGATGATGACGCCTGCGTCCTTGGTGCTAACGAGGGCGCGAAGGGTAAGGGTGTCGCGGGGAGACGGCGACGGAGAGCGTGACTGCGGCAGGGAGGCTAGGGGGAAGGATAAATAAGAAAAATAAATAAATATATTATAGACATACTCGGATCTTGCTGGGGAGAGGACTCGGAGGGCATGGCGGCGAAGGAAGAGGGAGGAGGAGGAGAGAACTGAGAGACACAAAAAATTATCACGCTCTCTCGGACTTGCCCGAACTCTTATTTTTTCAAATCACTCTGCTTGCTCATAGCCTAGTACATGCCACCATAGTATCATAATTATCACTACAGTCTAGATACCCAATGCAGTCAGCTGGCTGAACGACGATCCTGCCTCAGTCACCGCCTTTTCACGCAATTTGATCGCTGCAACCTGTCCGAATTGTTGTTCATTCAAGCAGTCCCTCAATACTGATTAGGCCACGTACCTTGCGTTCATGGAAGGCCTGAGCTTTAATCTTGCGCTTCTCCTCAAGGCGGTCGACAACATCCTTGTATCCCCAGCCAACCTCGTGCGAGAGGCGCTAAAATTCCCGTCAACGTCAACAACCGTCCTCATTTTCACTAACCCCCTTCACTCACCTTGACAGTGCAGTACTTGCGGCCAGGCTTCAACCTCAACACTCTCAGTGCCTCGGGCACGACCATCCTCTTCTTTCGGTCGTATGGCGGGGGGACACCCTCAAACAGCTTGAGGCGCTCAAGAGCAGCAGCACCACGAGGCGTCTTGTGGGGAGTCATTCCACGAATCGCCCGGTACAGGATCTTGGACGGAGCCCGGTGATGGAAAGGGCCCGACCTTTTGGGGTTCACAATGTGGCGCTTGTGCAGGAAGTTGTGGTAGCGGAGCTGTAGCCAGTACAAAGGCACGTAAGAACCCACTCGTCATTGCAGTAACAGACATACTTTGTTGCGGAAGAAGCTGCCGGAGATGTTAATTTCCTCGCATCTTACAACAACAATTTTCTGGCCAGAGAGAATCTGTTTCGAAATGATCGACGCCAGGCGACCGAGCAGGTGGCCTTTGCCATCAATTACGATGGGCGTCGACGAGAAAGTGGCCATCTTGAAGTCTAAATTTCCATGTTAATATCTTGAGCAATAGTGGGCAGAATTTTACGCGGTTGGCACGGACCTATAGGGGGGGAGAATGACAATGCGAATGCGCTGTTCAGTACAGGGTTGAGCAAAGATTCGCCAATACTCTCACCTTGAGGTTGAGCGTTGGCGGCGTCTGGGCGGATGACTGTGGCTTACCCCAATCCACAAACCTTGTTTCTCAACTGCACAGCTGCTCGGCAATCCCCGGATTTTGGTTTTTAGACTCCTAGCCTTCTTCATAATATGAATAAATATCTTATTTATCTATTTAAATTTATTTATTTCCCTCTATCCACTAAATTCGTATCGTTTGCTACCTCGGTATTTTCCAGACAGATCAACTCGGAAAACATGTCCAGAATTTGGAAACTTTATTTGTCTCGTCGCATCCCCTCCTATCGCACCGCAGTGAGCAGTCGTGATGAATAGCTGGTCCTCGTTCTCGCCTGTTCAAGACGCATCAGTCCTAGTTCCAGCCCAGGAGAATGACTTACCTCCAAAGCAGCAGGCAGTGATGTTCAAAGCCGTAGGAACAATAATTTCAGCATCGATCGTGCCATCTTGGGTGAATCTTACGATACGAGATCCACCCCACCTGCGTTATATCAGCCAGTCTCTTCAACTTCAAGGAAATACGCGCCAACCGTGCACTCCAGATCCCTCCCTCGTTGTCCACACACAGTCCATCACAGAAGGTGTTTTCGGGCATACCCAGAGCAATGGCATCTACAAATAACCGACGATTCGACAACTTCCCATCATCGTAATCATACGCATAGATCTTATTGTTCAAGGAGTCTGTAAAATAACTGAATCATCTGTTAAAGGACGAACGGATGCGTCGCAGCAGGGAAGAAACTGACAATGTCTTTTCGTCAGGGCTCCACCCTAAGCCATTTGAGTCCTATTTCAAAGTTCAAAAGAGCCCTCCCCTGGCAATGTGTGCATACCGTAAATGGGCCATCATCGACTACGACACATGTATTGTTAGCCGGATCGTATCGGTACAGCCTTCCCGGAATATCGTGTTCCTTGGAGAATATTGTTCCAGCAAAGAAGCGGCCTTTGCTGTCACACCCGCCATCGTTGAAGCGTGTGTGTGGTACGTGTTTGTCGAGCAGTGGTTGGCTGATGAACTTCAGCGATGATTTGCCTTCAAGTAACGCGAACCCCTTCGCTGCGGCACAAGCCAGCTTTGGAGCACATTTAGATGGACAATCTAGATCAACGAGGAAAAAGCGCACTCCAGGACCGTCTTTGCGCAAAGCTAGACATGTGACAGCCAAATCAAATTGCTCAACCTCCAGCTCGAGACTCCGCACATCGAGATGGAAAACCTGCGCAAGGGGGTAAGTCGGACAACCAATCTTTGTCCAGTAAATTTAGAGACAGTACCTTCTTCTCCACAATGTCTACAAAGTGTAAAGTTGATGTTCTTGAATCGTATAACGGCCCTATAGCCATAGATGTTATCAGATGAACCAATTTGGACAAAGAAACGCGATTAACCTTCTCCCAAAGTACAACCGATCTCAAACCACGGATCTTCTACGATAATTTGCTTGAGAGGCATGTGGGGAGCCCTCGTAGCTTAGAGCACGACTCAAAGACTGATAATAGTTTGTAAGCGCGTGTCAATATATAGTGCGGAAAATCGGGAGATATGAAATGCAGGAGATGGAGATTGTCGATACTGCGGGGCAACTTATTCCCAAAATCAGCGTGCCCAGAAAGTATTGATCAGGGACAAGCCAAAGAGGGACAGGAGAGAACTCCTACTTGCTTATGCACCAGGGCAGTTTCCGCATCTAGAGATTCAAAACTGTTACCACACTGTTACCGCCGTCAAAACGGTAAGTTGGCGACGACAAGTTGGGAACACAGAGGCCAGTGATTGGTGGTATACGACGGCGTTCGCCGAAAGAAAGACATTCTTTTTGTTGGAAAGAGAACACGTGGAACAGCCTCAAAGAAGGATCAGAATAGACTTGAGAGCTCTGTTCACTCCGGGCCGGCAAATAATACGTGAACTTGAGCCGTTACGCGCTGAGCTGGGAACGGCACGGCAAAGGGTTGATGACGAGGACACAAATCAGAACGCTTCAGAGAATGAAGCAGGGGCGCATGACCACCAACAGAGAAAGGTCTTCCACCTCGGAGATTTCTCAAAAATACTGGCTTATGTCAGCACCTCATCAAGAAATTTCTGCGGTTCAGAGCCATCACCACAACGCGCCTCAGCCATGAAACATGGTGTTACCTTTCGCAAGTTCTCGAGGACATCCTCGCACAGGATGCTCATGTTAAGGTACTACCTTTTTATTGTTTTCTCGACTGTTCTCAACATCGACACCACAGGAATCTCGTCACGTCACTGTTCGAACATGAACAGATTTCGACCACACTCCCAAAGGCACGCGACACCGCTCGTTTAGCAGAGAAGGTAAACATACAAAGGCATTGCTGTTCAAGCTAACCCTGTGCAGATAATAACAATGGGCAAAAAAGGCGACCGTGCAGCACACTCACGTGCATCCGCATTCCTTCTTCAATCTTCCTTGTTACCCAAGCTGTTCACTACTTTTGCCGAGCGCTATGCCGACCGCCCAGGAGGATATACGCGAATTCACAAACTTGGAAATCGTCCTGGTGATAATGCCCCTCGCGCTGTTCTTGAGCTAGTCGACAACCCGCGAGACCTTCGCTGGGAAATGACTTCCCGGGCTATTGGATGGGAGATGATCAAAGAGAGGCTGAAGAAGCGTGACACCTTGACTATCATGAATGAGGGCCCCGTGGGCACGCGCGAGGTTGTTGAAGCGGAACGGAATCTGGCATTTGACCAAAAGGGCGGTTTATTGCGACCTAAAACAAGGTGGAATCTCCAGAAAGTCCTACGATACAGAAATGACGACGCTCCGGCTGAGCTTAGTAACAAAGTCGGGGAATACATGGTCTGTCTCACCATTTCACTCTAGTTCTCTGCTGAACTTTGCCATGAAGGACCACCTGATGGCCACTCCGCTAGCGACCCGTTCCGCGTTTGAAGATGCAAAGAAACAACATCCTAATATTCCTCAACCTCGCAATAAAGCGGGTCAGACGGTGCCCGGAGAAATTCGACCTGCACTCAGTCTGGCCCAGGGAGCACTTGGGTATCGTAGGCCCCGACCAAAATGGCAGGTACTATCTATGCGTGGCGTCTTTGGTCGCAAGTTCAAGAATAGAAACCCATAATTCATATATAATCTCGTCATATAATCTTTCAAAATTTACTAGCAGCTTCGAGGTCGTCAGCATTGAGCCAGTCCGCGCCGTTCTGCAGCAACTCTCTCCAAACATTGTCGCGAGCTCCTATTGGCCACCCCGGTGTGTCCCAGAACCTGGCTTTGATCCCGAAACTGTGCGCAGCCTGCACAAGGTCAGTAATGGCCAAGCGCTGCTGTTCAGTTATGTTCCCAATGCCGTTCCACCCCACCACTGTCTCATAATCAACACTAGCAATGGGTGCTAATGTAACATTCCATGTTGCATTGATAGATGAGTTGGTCAGTTCATTCAGCGGCGCATCGAAGAACATATCTCTGGGTGCCAGCGCTTTGATACCTTCGAGAGGTGTATTCCCTGTTCCGACCACCGTGACCGCTGAATTTGTCAGGGTTCCTCCCGTCGCTGTCGTCAGATAATTGGCCTTGCGTAGCGGTTCAATGGCTTTGAGAACAAACGGCAAAGTTCTGTATCGATGCCACTTAAGTGGAAAAGTTATTAGTTAGATTCGACACATACTCAAACCCTTCAGTCTTCATATCGATGAGAAGCTGTAAAGACGTTCCGCTGGCAGTGTCGAATACGCCACTGATCAAATTTCAATTTTGATGACAGAATAATACAAAAATTCGTGCAGACACATACTTGGGCGTCGTTTGATTCACGGTAAATTTGTTGACAGGGTTTTGAAGCGCCAGAATGTCAAGCAATGGCTGAATATAGAGTGATTCCAGTGTGCGATCCCTCGACAGTGCGGCTCTCTCGTGGCCGACCTGATGGGTTTACACAGGGGCATTAGTCAGGGAATTCGGTGAGGTTGCACTCTGCGCAGACCAGGAGCTGTCCATCGACGAGCCACACATCGGCTTCCACGCTTCCAACACCAAGGCTAACTGCCGTAAGGAGGGGCACGTCTCGCCAATCTGTTGTGATGAATGAACAATCAAGAGGCCCGGTGACAAGATACAGGTGACTCTCACAGTCGTTATGTGAATGGATCTGCTTAGGTACAATCCCCTGTGTGAACTGAGTGGGATACTGAAGAAGTGGGGAATTGGCGCTCTGTAGGCGCTCTATTTGCTTCAGGACTCCAGGGCTAGCCATGACGCAGAAGATCGTAGAGAACAATCGATAGAGAAAGGCTAGTCGCATCATCTGGTAGCGAGTAGAAGTACCCAGACCGTCCAAACCTTTTATAGTTTGAATCAAAGTCGCCCCCGAAGTGGGAGCTTCTGGAACCAAAGGGTCCCACGTAAAACGCATGGGACACCCCAAGCGATACATTGAAGACTTGAACAGATGAGATTATAGAAGAATAAGTTATGCACGTCGAATTATCTTGGGAATAATGTAGTAGCCTTGTCCATTCGTGAGTATCTACAAGCGTCTTGGCAGGTGTCAATATAACTGGAGAAAGAAAGCATGAGTATGCGACATGGCGAGAAGTATAGAAGCTTGCCAAAATTTGGGCCATAAGTATTGCCCACGCCAGCGCGATCTCAAGCTATGCGTCGTCCCAGACAGAAAACCGATGATCCCTCCAATGTCGATCGACTCGGATACCGTCAATCATCGGCGATGAACTCTGGGAGAGTAGCCCCACGTCGGCAAAAAGTTGGGAGATCTGGCATCTGGTGTCCCTCCACGACCGCGCTCTATGGTCAACTTTGAACTTTTAGTGTTCGACGTTTGTAATATGTATACGCACGTTATGCTTGCTACTTTTGTACGTTGCTTCACAGCATACCGATAACTGGCACCAGCGTCCAGCACTAGTGTGACGGATTCGTCTGGGTTCAAGAGAACGATCGACCGCGTGTTGCGTCCGTAGTCATGCAAGACTTGCACTGTAACAGACTCGAGGGTATCATTGGTAAAATCCAGTAGGACATCATAGCTTTGAATCAACGAGGGCATAAAGAGGGCGTTTTGAGGCTACCTGTACGGGTAACGTTTTATAAGTAATCCGCGCGCAGAAGGCGTGGCTGGCGCGAGGAGATAGGAAAGAGTATATAATTACGCACTTCAGGTATGTACTCGGCGTCGGATGGGTCGCTCGTACACTTCTAGCTTCGGCGGGGAAGAACAGAATCGATGACCCGGACCCGCCGCTCTAATCAAAATAAAGGCATCCACAGGGTTGAACTGTCAGGGAAGACAATAGTTAGGAATTAGCCTCGTGAGCGTAGCTCAGGGTTCTATTCTGACATTCAGACACAGAGAATGATTAAAAAAGGACACAGAAATGGATCCGGAATGTCTCCGGAGCCCGTGGGTATTCTTATACGGTGTCCTGTAATGGCTTTGTCTGAGGATAAGTCGATTGTTTGCAAAGACTTGAGGACGGCATGTGAACAATGCGGTTGCAACGAGGATAAACTCATGGAAATGTCAAAAATCCTGAACAATTGAGGCATGTGGACCGCACGGAACCGAAAAACTCCATCCAAACTTGACGACACAACACAAACAAGGCAGGCAAGCAAACTTCCATCTACATGACCTGGTACTACATCCAAAATGTCCAATAAATGTCCGTAAAATTAATTCTGATTGTAGTAGTTGTCTGCATAACGCGGTCCCTGCACTCGGTCAGGGCCATGTGCTTGAATAGTATGGGCGCTTGCGCCACCCCTCGAAGTTTTCCTCCCCAGATGATCCTCGGCATGCGGATATGAACCCTGCCGGTAGGAATAATCGGAATTTAGAGAGAGAGAATCCTGGGGTTGAAGCTGTGGTTGAGCCAATACATCTATTGCACTAGCTGCACTTTCTTGGCGGACGTGAGCATAGCCTTGCGGAGATCGGGGAGTCTCCGCCGAAGGCCGCGAGTCCCAAGGATCGTTACGAGCATTCATAGGAATACTTTCGTTATTGAGTTGATCATATTTCTCGTGATCACTGCTTTGGGAAGTCGAGTATGACGAGAGGACAACGTAGAGGTAGAGCTGGAAGGAACCCAAGTCAAGCCCTGACTAAAAATGAATGGCTGACGCATACCTGGAGTATGGCAAGTACCACCCAAAGGCCACCCATGATGCCGACGTCGACCCATGGGAATATGTTACATAGCTTCTGGCCCAAAGTACCTGTGGTATCATCCGGGAAGAAATTTTGTAGACAGTTTGAATTGGCAGTTGAATGTCGTGTGGCAGAAATTATTGCCCAAGCCGCGGCAACAGCAAAAGCAGCCAAGGTAATCATTATATGGAGGGTCACATATCGTCTGAATGTGATGGGCTTCTCCTGTGTGACACGGGTGTCAATGCAATATCATTCAAGGCTTTCAAGCGTACATACCCGCGCCACCCCGATGAAACCAAGCACTTGTATTGCAGCTACAACAAAGCATATCGCAGCAAGCACCCAGGCAGCAAATGATGGTGTGGCAGCACCGACAACTGGGGATGAGTCAAATTCCTTCTGTCAGATCCTTTTATAGGGAGCCGAATGACGAACTGGATGGGGTGGCGATGGAGAGGATGCCAACGAGCAGAGCAGTAGCAAATTGAGTGATCAATGTAGTATATATTCCAGCATTGACTATGGGAATGGCACAACAGCAGTATTCTCTGGGCTTCATGTGGGAGTGGAAAGAAAGTGGTCGCGATCGCAGTCGGTGACCAGGCTGTGCACGCGAGGTCCAAGTGATAATTACCTAATTATTAGCGAGTGACGTATAAACACACCATCCCAAATTCGGACTCCGAGGTCCGTGCTCTCTCCCTTCTGCCCGTTATGCTCCCTGTGCCACTCGCCACCTTCCTCGGCCTCTTCGTCGCTTCCCTTGCCCTCGCAAACCCTATAGAGCACCAGCTGGCTATCCAGGATACCCCCGTTCATTCTACCGACAGTTGGAGTTATGTCGATTGTGGTAGGGTTTGTGTTCGTCCTAGTTTTATCCTTTGTTGAAGCGTTCTTTAGGGTTAGAAAGCGATCCCATTCAGATTGAAAGCATCAAAGTATCGCCAGATCCCCCCCAACCTGGTAAAAACTTGACGGTGACTGTTGTCGGTAAAGCCAAGGAAATTATTAAGGTCGCAATTGGATATCCTCTTCCGTCACGAATAAAATTGATGCGAACTAGGAAGGTGCCTATGCGGATGTCACTGTGAAGCTGGGACTTGTCAAGTTACTCCACAAGCAGTTCGATGTCTGTGAGGAGGCGTACGTTCTCCTATTATCTATCAGAGCAGCCAATAAAGCTTCTTATCGTCAGACGCAATGCGAAGGCAGATGTGCAGTGTCCTGTAGATGTTGGTACGTACACTGTAGAGCAAACAGTTGCTCTTCCTAAAGAAATCCCGAGGGGTTCGTCAATTCAGAATTCAGACGCACCACTTACTGATATCATCTATTAGCCAAATTCACTGTCAATGTTCGCGGATTCACCGTAGATGACGATGACATGCTTTGCCTCGACCTCAAGGTGGACTTTATGAAGAACCCTTTTCCTCATTTGGGCTGGTAACCTATAACTTGATTATTTCTTGGTTGATGAGGGGTTGCGGCTCCTTGTGACTTCGCTTGGACTTTTTAATACACGGTGGTCTCTATATTGAGATGGGCTGAGGACCATCCATCCACTTGATTCTTCTGCAAGTCCGAGATTCGAATTATATTCACAGAAAGGGTAAATGGCTTGCCATAAATACACTGCAAGTTTTTACTTAACTATGTCATTTGCATGGGCGCGTGGCCATTTGGGTGTCCGTAGGCAATCACGGCATTCCACATCTGGCGAGAACAATAAGGAAGCGAGGGATCATCCTACCTGCTTCTCGCACCCCAGAGCAGTAAATACGGCTATCGTACAATGGATTCGGCTTTGCGTACAATGCCTACGAGCACACAGCCGTTCGAAATATTGTTCGAATTGACGAACGACACAACCAGTGCAACCACTGTACAACTTTCTCGCAATGATCCGGCCGCAGGCGAACAATCTGGGGGGCCAAGTATCTTGCTACAGCACGGAGAGAGCGTGTCATTGGTGTTGAATGCTGGAGCTACATATTATTATCGGCTGAAGAAAATCGGTGTACAAGCACGCATATCGTAGGTGTTAACTTAACGTCTGCCTCCGCTTGTCATTTGACCCGGAGTCGTTTCAGTGTGAAGGCATGGCATGATACTCAATGCAGTACTTCCAAGGTCTTTGCCGGGCAGTATAGACGAGAATGCGAAGTATGGGTGCCGGTAGAAGATGTCGCCGTTACATGCCTTGGGGAAACATAGGTCTGATTGCATTCAAATGCCTTCTTACACCAGTTCTCATTGGACGAAAGCGTTTGACAGAAAATATGTTTGCTACAATGACAAGTTTTGATCTGCTGGCCAAGTTTCTTTCGCAAATCAGCCCGACTTCGCTGCCTGGGCCGCTGCTGCCTTCCTGTAAGTAAGGGTGAATAAACAATTATGCACACTACAGGGCAAAGGAGAGGATCGCTCACAGGAATATGTCGTAGAGAGCAGTTTGGTTTTTGTAGATTGCGTAACCTGTTATGTTAAAGTGAGCCACCAGTTTGGATATTCCCCTAGCCAGTTCAAATCATACCATCGTTGGGACTAGCCTAATGAAGGGTTGGTCAATTGAAAGGAAGGAAGGTATTCAGAGAGATGGCGTACCCCATTAATCAACGCGTCCGTGTATTTGAAGATCTTGTTGCCGCCGTTTTCTGTCAAGCCAAGCGCACCAAACTGCCACGGCATGATACTGGGAGAACAGTTAATACGTTGTCAGCAGCGTGATAGAAAGTGATAACTTACCCACTGTCAGTGTCAATCAGAACCAATGCTAGGCGTTAGTATGTATGCTTTTCTGGAGCAAGCACCTACCCTTGATCGGTAGAGATGGCAAGGTCTATCCAAGAAGGATACATATCCGTCTTGTTGGCTGGGATAGTTTTTGAGACTCTCTATGCCACTGACGAATCATCAAAAGAACCTTACCTAGGCCAGTAAGCCCGAATTCTTCCAAAATGACAGGCTTGTTAGCCTTCTTCGCAGCTAAAGAGAGGTTAATTCGACCAAAGACGATGTTATAAACATGTTTTCACCCGTTGCATGGTCCTGAATCCACAATTCACCCCAAGCTTGGACAGAAAACCCAGTGCCAGGGTGATCCTAACAGTAATTCCAGATCAATATGCGAGTGTAATTTGATCGAGGTTTTACCTCTGACGGGTACCTAGACATCCAATCAGCTAAACGTACAGAACAGGGCAGCTAAAACACTAACCAGGTTTGAGGATACAGATGCTGCACAGTATAAGGATTGAATTCAAAATTCTTGACGAGATCAAAATACTCACGTAGGTACCGAAATCGATGTTTGGAAGAGTCATATCGAGGTCGAAGTCCTCTCCAGCTGATTTCCCGGTAAGCATAAAGACGCGCGGTTTCGTGTACACGCATACCTTCGCCGTTGAAATTGTAGTCGGATGCTGCCGCTGCCGTCTTCCAGTAGAACTGCCCTTCACCGCCAGTCGTAATCATATGATAGGGGTCGCTGTGTTTTACGGTAAGAAGAAGGAAATAAAGAAGAAACTGATACGACGAACAGGCTGCGCACATAATCAGACTGTTGTTTATACCAAGTGTAGAGTGTGTTGGAGCCAGGAACACAGCCAGGTCCAGCTGGAAGGTCACCCAAGCAACGCGCCTCATTGACAAGTTCCCAGGCAAAGATATTAGGCGAACTCTTGTATCGGTCGACAATGGTCTTGACATAGCGCTCTACGCGTGAACGACGGTTAAGGTTCAGGTACACGGAAGAGGAGAAAAAGAGCGGTAAGACTTACGATAAGAGGCGATGATCTTCGGGTTGGTGTAGAACACGTCATGAGTCTGGTTAGTAGTTCCCGCGATGTAGTCGATATAAAGCTCAAGGCCCTAAACAGAAGAATATAAGAAGTACGAAGAGCCATTGAACAGAACAGCAGTACACCATATCCAACCCTGGCCAGCAACCACCAATCAGTAAAAAAAAAAAAAACTTCAATGGAAGCATACCAGTTGTTTGTAAAGGTGAGGATGACTTTGATGCCATATTTACCCGCTGTCTTGATTACATAGTCAAGGCGTTGAAGACCTTGAGCATCGTCGTTCAGGGTCCAAACCGAGGAGTTCCAGACTTGATAGTAGGTCAAGCCAGTTTCCTTCGCGCCGGCAACCTCATTACCCATGAGCGCGTTAAATCCCTGTATGTACACGGGTAAGAATTAAGTACACCTAAATCAGGCTGATGGTGACTTGCCCAGGTTCGGAGGACTTTGACACCAGCATCTTTCATTTGCTGGAAAGTGTTGTCAACGTCTGACTGGGTCGAGAGCAGGGGGAGCCACTGTACGAAATGTCAGTGATGCTCACGCGTTCAAGTTTCACAGAGCGCGTACAAAGGAGTTGGCGCCGACAAAATACTGTCCGCATTGGTTAGCAGGGTTGCAGGAGTTAGAACTGGCTGTACATACGAAAGGTTTGCCGTCGAGGATGAATTGAGAGCCTTTAGTGGTGACGAAACCCGAGGGAACGCTAGATCCCGCTGGGAGAGGTTCCGCCACAGCATATGACGCAAGGAGAGCAGCAAAGACTGACGAGAGAGAGAGACGCATTGTAGAACGACCAGAGGGACGGTTGATGCATAATAAGAAAAGCTGAGAGATTTATAGCGCGACAGGGATGACGCAAGGGTGAGTTTCTCGGGAGAATGTCGGCTTCGCTTAGGTAGAGTCGCTAGTAGAGCGCGAGAGAATAGGAGAGAAAGTAGGAGAAAGCAAGGACTCGGAGAAAGTAGGCGCATCAGAGGGGTGAGGGATGATCATGGGACCGTTGTAGCACCTGCTCATCAGCACGTGCCAATAATTTCAATATCTTGTCTTCAGCCGACATGCCCAAGAGCGCAAAGAAACGCAGGGACAAGGCGGCGGACTTCACGGTGCATAGTATAACCTGCCCCTGTCGATCTTTGCTCACTTGTATCCTGAGCTAGAAAGCAAAGCTCAAACTCGGAAAGGGCAAACAGCTTGCATCCAATGCTATAGACACATCCTTCAAAGCTCGCTGTATGCTTTTGCCAATGTCCCAACGTTTTCATCGCTCAATAATTTTGTTTAGCAATTGCCCTACCTTCGCAATCAATTGCTCATGAAAAAGATGACGACACTCCCACTACGAAGCGCAAATTGACCTTTGACGATCTCATTATACATGCAAAACATTATAGCGCCTCAACGCGTAAAGGTTGCCGCGAAAATTTCCCAAACTTTGAACACCAGCTCACTGGTCCTTTAGATGCTCTCATAGGTCTGCGGGAACTATTGGAAGCCAATTGGAACTTGTTAGAATCGTCTCTTACCACCCTCATTAACGCCTGTGTACGCTTGATCGGGGACGAGGCGAGTGAACATCTATATCTGCTATTATTAGCGTGCTTAACGATATGATAGGATGGCAACGTACGAAAAGCCCTTTTGGCATTTCTTGCTTGGCTGTTGCCTCGCATACCAAAGGTCCGTTATTTGACTATTGCGCTTGTACTCGCCTCCTAAACCGCAATTTACAGGACGACATCTTACCCCACTCCCCTCTACTTCTTCTCTTCACCACGTCCGCTCAGACACATATATTTCCAGAGATTAGGATTGACGCCATACGATTCCTAGATTTGTTCCTTCAGTACATTCCTCAAGCCGTCATAACAGGCTGGAATGAGGACAGTAATGGTCATGGATCGCGAGTGCTTGAAGGCTATCTTGGCGTTCTGAACGCAGGCACAAAATTTGGAGAAACCGATGGTAAATCACCCCCCCCTGTCTCCATCTTTTTTGGTGTTCAGAATTCCATCATCCAGGCCCAATGAAAGCAACCTCAACCGCAAGTGTAGTCTTGACAACAGCGGTATGTTCTTCCTATACTTACCAGGTATCACAGCTTAAACAGTAATGCCAGTCAAAATTGATTGTCTTGCATTCACTTTCCACGTTCCTTCAAGCTTGTCTCTCATCTTTTACTGGCCCTTCAACGAGTACCTCACCGCCTAATCTCGCAAGCTCTCTCAATACCTGGTTCTTCCTATCCTCATTTACCAGACCGGGTGATTACCATTCCTTTGAGCGACTTCTACAACCCTCTGTAGAAGGCAGCAAACACCACTCTAAAAAGTGGCGAGAAATTATTGACCTAGAAGAGAACGAGGACGACTTTCCTCACGCTACCGCCTCAAATCCCCTACTCGGCAGTGACAACTTCACCCTGCAGCAACTAGCAGATATATCGAATGTCTTTGGATCGTCCGAGTTTGACACTACCGATGATCATGACACTCATCTCGTTGCGGTATGTTCATTAACGAATATCATCGACAAAGTGGCTCACATTTTGCAGCATCTGGCTCGAACTTTACAACCTACCTTGATTGCCACCTTCCTTGACTGTGCACCCTCAGTCTTTACTCCCAGTGGAAGCCCGTCAGAAATTCAGGTTCAACTTATCCTTGCTGTTGGTCAAATAGCTCGTACATTATATGGGGTGATTTTGCAAGCACCTACCTCTGTGAGCATGTATTACATCACCTCCAGCCAGATGTTGACGAGATATCACAGGTAATGCCGAACAGCTCATCCTCCAATGACCTCGTTACTCTTTTTGGATATATGACTCCTTATTTTCCTTTCAAGTCATCGGGAAGTAGGGATGTCAAGGTAGGTTTCATCTGAATAATCAATAATCTACTCACTTCTCACAATACTCTTCGACAGGTGGAACAGGCTATTCAAGATCTCAATCTAATATTCTGCGAGCTCACTTCCCTCCTGGTCCTAACAACAAATGCAGGAACCCGGGTGGAACGACATGGCAAAGCTCGGCATGTCAACAAGGTTTCGGTCCCGTCCAGCAAATCAAAAAATACCCTCTCAATACAAACGCAACGCGTCAGCCAGTACATCTTGCTACTCCTGCGCGGCGAACCCGTTGCTGGATCACAGCTTGGGCGTGCGCTGACGCCTGCTGCCTACGCCGCGCTCTTGCCAGCCATTTGGGCGCTCCTGAACACCGCCGGTTCAGCGGAACACCATGACATCGCAGGCGCTGTTCTTGAGGCAACTCTTGCCCATTCTATCAAGACGTCATCAAAATCAGCGCTCAAACGCCTGACAATAGAATTTGTCGCTCAACTTGTCTTGGTGCGTTTGGATCTGTCTTCTGAAAAAAAACTTGATAACATGTTATTAAATTCTTCGAGTAGCTCTCGACAGAACCCAGATACCAGGGCCAATTTCATCTTGGGATCGACCCAAGTGGCGATGCCAAGGTACAGGAGTGGATTGCCCATCTTCCACAACCCCTATGGGAACTCGGAGCAAGCAATTTGCCCGTATCCGAGGTATGTCTGCCTACGTATTTCCATTCGCCCACTCAAATACATGTTAACTTTTAGATCATCATACGGTTCCTGATACGTGTACTTCAACGCACGTCACGACCCGTATATGTTGCCGCTGTACGTTGAACCTGGCCTCCTGCACTGCTGGCATCTTACCATTTTCCATGTAGACCGTTGTATCACTCCGGTCAAAACTTGTTCCTTATTTCAACATGACGCATCCTGTGCGTGGCCAGCTCCCTGGCCCGTACAGTAAGCTTCCGGCCTCGTCGCCTTTACGGCGCTTGGCCCTTGACTTGGCCGTCACTCTATTGTCAGTGGTTGAAAGTCGAGACGACCTGCAAGATGCAGTGGAACTTTCAGTAGCCAGTACAGAAGAACAAAGGTATTGGGAACAGATCCAGAAGATCAAAGCGACACCTATGTCGAACAAGTAGGCTACTCGGCGAACATGTGTGTATCTAAGTAGTATGACAAGAAAATACATCAAGTCATACATACTTACCACATACATACAAAGGTTGTTAAAATTTTAGAAATTTTAGATCGCCCTCAACGATCGAGACGTCGAGCACGCGATGCAGAATCATCAACGAAAAAGGGGTCCGAATAGACGGATCTTTCCATAACATGTGTGAACCGCACTGCGCAGCACCTACAACCACGATCTCCGGAATGCACATATTAAAATTAGCCGATACGTTCTGATTCCAGATATGATATTTGCGCGTAAACTATATGCCTACACACAGAGACAGCGAGCAAGCTCGATGGCTACATAATATTATTATCAGTCAATTGCAGCGAGTCGTACCAGTTCTTTCCAACAATTTGACTAGCAAAAAGGCCAGAAAGAAACGCCCCAGGCGTTATGAATCGCTAACAAGTAGCTATCTTTGCAAAAGGACATCCAGCCTATACCCAGACCCACTCAATATCATAGATGCGGCCAACGCTTAAGGCGGCGAGATCTTCGAATGCGGAGGGAGAGAAGTCGAGAGAAGTCAGCGCGCAGCCAGTGCAGCGGTCAGTAACGGCAACGGTGACAGAATTGCCTCCATCTGCAAAACATTAATCAGGGTCGAAGATTAAGGGAAATCAGGAACGAATGACGTACAAGAAACTTGGATTTTCTTGTTGCAGACGGGATTGTCATTCGGGTTTTCGCCATCGTAGCCGCTATTTGGTGGTGAGCAGGGGAAAAGAAAAATAGAGGGAAAGGACATACGGATAGGTGTCAAAAAGAAGATATGACACAGCGGCGATGTAGTCCGTATCTGTGTTGGTGATGCCGCATGCGCCGAGGCCGGCTGGAAGGAGATGTAAGATCAGAAACAAGAATAGATGATTGAGGACTAACTAGCGTAGTAGGTACCCTGGCCGGTCTGAGTACCAACCATGTAGCTTTGAGTATCGGACGATGCTGTGGTTTCGACGGCGGCCGCGGTGGAGGTGGTAGTGGCTTGCTTGGTTGTAGTGGTGGTGGCTTGCTTGGTTGTGGTAGGTTCTGCCTTTGTCGTGGTGGTGGGGGCTGCCTTAGTGGTGGTGGTGGTTGTGGTAGGTACTGCCTTTG
Source organism: Tephrocybe sp. 10521TJB (assembly GCA_018221635.1). NCBI lineage: Eukaryota > Fungi > Basidiomycota > Agaricomycetes > Agaricales > Lyophyllaceae > Tephrocybe > Tephrocybe sp. 10521TJB. Next base: position 488,373 of record JABAJS010000001.1, on the reverse strand, counting down.
TAGTTGTGGCCTTTGTAGTAGCAGGCACAGCCGACGACGAAGCCTTGATCAACGCTGGCTTTGATGTAGAGATCACCAGAGAAGAGGAGGCAACTGCAGAAGATGAGGCGACTGCAGTAGACGAGGCGACAGGCAAGGAGCGAGCCTTGCAGCGCTTGCTATTTGCACGTTTGCCATTTGCACGCTTGCCGAGGGTGGTCGGGACAGCCGGATGATGGGCCGCAGCACGATGAGCAAGTGCGCGGTGGTGGTGAGGAGTAGAGAGTGCGTTTGCATATGCTGCAAAGCAGAAGAGGAGGATGAGGAGGTTGGACAGCATAAAGGAACGACAAAAACACGACAGTGAGGACAGAAAGCAAGGAATGAAGAAACCGCAGGGCAACAAACTTTTTCTTGAAAAGGCGTGTTGACAGTTGTTGTTCCTAGTTACCGACTAATTTTATCATACGGCCGCCCCTGCCTTGGCTGCGTACATCTTCACAAGTCCGCTGCTCGCACTCCCTTCCAGGCTCTTCCCGTAAGCGTCGATCTGCCCGAGCAGCAGCAGGCTGTCAAGTCGGCTTGGCTCAGCAGGTATCTTGAATAACCGTCCAACGTCCTCTTCTGGGAGAGGAGCCAAGCCCTGAGCCACGCGTGTGGCGTTCTCTTCTTTTCGTTTGGTAATGTAGTTGTCTGCCCTCAGTCGCTCGCGCGCAATCTGTCGTGCCATGTACGCCAGGTTGCCCTCCTCTGTCCGGTAGTTGTCCACCGCTTCTATAATCTGCTCCAAGTTCCGCGTAAGCCCAGCCGTCCCAAAGTCCAGTGTCCCGAACGACGGTGACAACGCCGAACCTGTCCCAACCTCCCCGTCGATATCCCGAATCGCCTCATCCGGTTGCGCAAGCGTATCCAGGAACGAGCTCAATAGAGGGTTCGTCCTCACTTTCAGAGGCACCTCCTCCAAGATTGAAGAAAACGTCAGGGAGTGGTTAATCAGGCTGAGACATCATTCAGAGTTTGTTCTGTGCTGCATTATTCCACAGATTATGCATACCTTGTTGAACTAAAATTCGATTTCTTGTGTGCAGCCAAAAACGCCCCTGTTAGACGGAAAGCACGGAAAGAAGCATTGCCCCGCGCCGTTTGCGACAGATCTATGTTTAAAGGTCTATTAGCACACAAACAGAATCTGGATCAGCCATTACTTGCCATGAACAATCACAACACCGCCATGCCGCAGCTTATCCTGATGTATCGCCTGCGTATCAACCAGCGTCTGATTGAAAAATGCCCCAAGCGTCGTTGCTTGATAGAACCCGACCACACTGTCATCAGACTGCACCTCCTTCAACGACCTCAGCATCGACGCCTGATAACGTGCTGCACATCACAATTGAGCATTTATTTATTCATAGTAAAGATGGCGGTACTCACCTGTTGATTTCGATGACCGGTCATCCTCGTCGCCTCCATGGTGCGGCAAGGGAAACGAGTTGGAAATCTCTAGTGTACCGTCAAGGTCGAGGCCCAATAACAGTCCATGCGCGGTTGTTGAAGGGGCCTCCCGAGCGTGTTTGAGAATTTTTGTGACGACCTGAAATCATTTGAACACTTGAGTGGGCCATTAACCAGAAACTTTCATTAACTCACCATTCCATCCACCTGAACACTCGTTAATGGAATCTCTGCTTCAATATCGATCACTTTTGACATAGATGCTGGAATAGCCTCATAAGTGGGCGCCACAGGTACAGGGGTGGCTGAAGGTGCAGGAAGAGAGGCCGCAAGAGCCGCTGCCATGGATGTAGCCGCCATTGCTGTTTTTCAGTAAAGGTTGTTCAATATATCTTACTTGGTCGACAACGACAAGGAAAAAAGTTGGAAAGCTTTTGCACAACACTTGTAAACAATCTGTCACCCGCTGAGGTGGCCTGATGGCAAGGCAGCACTGGCATGTACAGTATACGAATTGGATTTACAAGATTTTCATTTCTGCATAGGTATAATTTGTAAGGAAAACCGAGTGACTTCCCAATGCACTGCTCACGGGCAAACTGCCGTGCGGTGAACTACAAGTACAAGGAAGGGGACAAGTAAAAGTAGATACAACAAGCCACAGGGCGCGCACCGTAAAGCCTCCAATATAGATGAAGAAAGCTTAAAAACGTGGCTTGCTTTTGAAGCGATGAACGACCAAATCGACATCAGCTTGCGATGCATGGATACGCATGGGCGGGGGTACTTAGCGAGTGTATGGGCGCACTATCCCGATACCACTGGCGCCATATGAGAATGCAATTGCACTAGCTGTGCACAAGATCGTATTGATGATGGTTCTGACAAGATGCGAAAAGTAAAATGACGAGGAAATGAGGCTATGTGATCAAGCAGAAGAGAATTGAAACATCACATGTGCCAATCCAACAACTTGACGGCAAGTGTGTTGTAAGGTTGTAGTGCCGCCTCCTCCTATCTTGGGTCCTAAGAATACAATGAATGGGAATGATTAGCCTATAGGCATCACTGAGATTTTGCGTAAGCTGGGAATAACTATGTATGCATATGGGCAGCAGTAGGCACGCACCGTATCTGTTATGCTTCGTCGTCTCTGGGTGTGAACTTGTGCTTTCCTTGTATAGCGACCTCTGTCATACCCTTTCCGCTTCCAGTCACACCCACTATGGAATAAATAAGTCAGGATGAATTGATGGGGGAAACAGAATGGAACGATGTATACCTCGTCCCAATGGGTTGTCTGGCGTTTTGAAGATGCTGGTGCCAGACACGCCCGCAATATGCACACCCTTCTTTTCTGACTTTTTGGCAAACTTTTGCCAAGTTGCCTGCTTCTGCGTCTGCTCCTTGGCCTTGGCAGCTTTGACCTCGAGCTTCTTCTCGTTTTTCTTCTTCTTTTTCTCCCGTTCCTCCTCTTCCTGCTTACTCAGTTTGCGCTTGTTGGATGCTGGTGGATTTATGTTGGCATAGTTCGGAGGGAGAGGTTTCACTTCAGCAGCTTTGACGAGCTCGGTGGTATTATAGCCCTTGAAGACGATGCTGTAGACGCGATTTTCTGTGGAACCACCGACGGACGTTATTCGAGCAGGATACCAGGAGCCATCGATGGAATACTTTGCGAGACATTCGTCTCCTGCGGACCACGACTGTGAGGGGGTGGAGGAAGCTGTCCTGCGAGGGTCTGCCTTGGACGAAGAGGCGGCCTCTGCCTGAGCAAGGGCGGTCTGGGTGAGCTGGATGAGCTCCTTGAGCTCCTTTGCGAGAGAGGAGAGCTCTTGGTTGTCTGGGTCGACGGCGAGGGCGGTCTCTACTTGGGAGAGCTGGACTTGGTAGGTTTCAAGGTCGGCGCGTTCCATGGTGGACGGATAAGATGAGGGGGTGTGACTGTCACACAGGCACGCACTTGTTTCTTTCGTCACCTCATGGCTCTTTCACGCTCAGCGCGCATCGCGCTCCTACTAGTCATTGACATCCTTTTTTTCTTCATCGAACTCATCGTCGGTATGTACTATCTCATCGTCGTTGATATTCTCTGACACATCTCCAGGTTATGCAGTCGGCTCCCTCGCTCTCGTTGCAGACAGCTTTCATATGCTCAAGTATGTTTGCCACACCTTGTTTGTCTCCTCAAAATCTCATCATCTCGCAGCGATGTCATGAGCCTCATCGTCGCTCTCTACGCTATCAAGGTGCCACATCTTGAGCTTTCAATCAGTTCCCTTCTCATACTTCCTAAAGCTCACAGCATCTTCGTCTGTTGATTCACGCTATTCGTACGGATGGCACAGAGCTGAAATTCTCGCTGCTCTTGTCAACGGTGTCTTCCTCCTTGCCCTCTGCTTTTCCATATCTCTCGAGGCGATCGAAAGATTTTTCAGCACGCCAGGCAGGTCTAGTCTCATGCAATAATTTCCACCGGTCTGCTGACACATGTCGCAGAGATATCAAACCCAAAACTTGTCGTAATCGTCGGTTCTTTCGGACTTGCCTCCAACATTTTGGGGCTCTTTTTGTTCCATGGTACGCGGCCCTTCGCTTCTAGACTAGCACGAATCTCACGGAAGTCCATAGAGCATGGACACTCCCATACTCACTCCCACAGCAAGCCACCGTCCATTCGCACGCCGTCGCGTCGAGAATCAGTGAACGGTCACGCGGAGACCTCAAAATCTCCCCGAAGCCGGTCTCGTTCCCCCTCCCAGCCCGAATTTTCCTCCCTGTATGGCCATCCCGCTGCTACGCGTGCCGCTGTCGTCCAGCAAGCCCATGATATAGCTGTAGCTTGTACACCGTCCTCACCTGTTCTGCGTCATAACATTCCCTTGCCGCGCCCCTCTGTCGATGATGAGAACGTTCCCTCCAACTCACTTGTGGATCATCCACTTCCCGACGACGAGACAACTCCTCTATTGCAAAGTACAAGACAATCTGACCATGCGCACTCTCACGGTGGGTCCATGAACATGCGTGCACTTGTCTTGCATGTCATGGGCGATGCCCTCGGTAATGTCGGTGTCATTGCCACCGGGCTCGTCATCTGGCTCACACAATGGAGTTTCAAATACTACTTTGATCCCGTTATCAGTCTTGTCATAACGGTCATCATATTTTCTAGTGCCCTTCCTCTTGGTAAGTGTGCCACCTACTTCTAATGACTCGTCCGCTCACCTGGGACCTCTAGTCCGAAGTGCATCGTTCATTCTACTGCAAGGAGTACCACCCACAATCTCTCTCGATGGTGTTCGCGACTCGATCCTCGAAGTCGACGGTGTTCTTTCAGTTCATGAACTCCATGTCTGGCAGCTCTCCGAATCCAAAGTTATTGCCTCGGTTCATGTTCTTGCCTCGCGAGAACATGATTTCATGCCAATTGCCGTTAATATTCGCAAGGCGCTCCACCATCACGGTATCCATTCATCCACGATCCAACCGGAGTATCTAGTCCCTCCTGGAATCAACCATTCAGAGGGTCAATTAAAGGTGTGTTTTCTCATTCTGGCTGCATAATTTGGAAAGTCAAATTTGCGTGAAGGCGAATCGCGAATCGTGTCTTGTTCTTTGCCCCCCAGATCAAGAATGTGATCCAACAGAAAACGCCTGCTGCCGTAAGTGCCTTGTTGCGGATTGACAATGACATTAGCTCATCATTTCTCCAGCCCCTTCTGCAGCCGATGTATAAGATCCATTAGTTACCCGCAAGTCTCTCATTAAAGACAAGGTATCCTCGAATTTTGGATATTTGCAACAGGATATATATAGATACTACATGCAGTTCTTTAAAGTGATTTACTCTTGAATTCGGGAAAAGTCCGCTGAGAATGACTGTATAGACGCCAACCTCTGCAGTACTGTCCTGTTCGTAAGGTCGCGCCTTCCCCGTAGATGAGCAGCAAGCTTCCGTGCCATTCCTGAACTAGATTGGCCAAGGACAAATCGATGTTCCCCTGTCACCGAATGTATCCCAAGTTCCAGGTGCGAGGCCGCCGTGAGGGCCGATGTGATTATAGTCACCAGAAGTTCCACTTTCATTGCATGTTCCGGTGACTGTTGATGATCGATAGCGAAAATCAACGAAGGTACAACAACGTGCAAAAAGATCGGCAGGAGTGGCGGTGTGCCCGAGCTCCGCGGCATAGTGAGGACAAAGGTGGCAATTCTTCTGCTGATCTCAATTTCACCGACACTTGCGCAGATCACCAATTCCGACCAGAGAAGTTCTAGGAAAGAGGTCGGGGGCGTGACCTTCAGGCAGTGTTCGATGTCGATAAATGGTGCCTTCCCTGCGCGTGCCAAGGTTAACGCGGTCTGTATGATTTGCCTTGGCTCGCCTTCCCATGACACACGGGCATTGGTAGGTGCTTGTTCCGCAGGCAAATCTGGTGAAATTTTCCGTGTCAGAAGATCGTGATCTTGATGGAGAGAAAAAAACTAACCTTCGGGTTGAACGCCGAGTGTCTCCCCGATGACGCGTCTCATGGAAGCAATGTCAACGCCCGGAAGACTCGATATGCTTGTCCTGGCTTTCTTATGGCCGAAAAGAATATAGGCTCTTGGAGCGCATAGTTGTAAAACAGGTCGGGGGCATGAAGGCGATAGCAATAACATTTGGAGGATCTCCATTCGGGTGGTGGGATTGAATCTGAGACAAGCAGGTCAACGGCTGGGGCAACGAAAGTGTCTATCAGGCGCACCCTCTCTGGGATATTATGTCCTTTATAAGTGCTTTGATGATTCCAACTAGTGTCCAACTTAGCAGAGGTCCCATAAAGTAGGACACTCCATTATTGAGAGTATCTCGATCAATCTTCTGCTTCAGGTGTGCACTGATCGCCTGGAGGAAAAGCGTCGCAGATATCTTCAGCAATACCTTCGGCTGCGTTGCTCTAGCTAGTTGTCAGTTATGTGGATAGCTAGGGAAATGTTAAATCCGGGCACCTCAGTATGCTGTCTTCGATCCCCTCACTGCCACTATCAAACAAAGCCTTAAACCATGCAGCGAATGCATGGGCATCCTCACTTGACAAACTGTCGACAGAAAAAACAGTGTCCGTTGTCTTGAGATAGGTAGAGGATATCATCCTGTTTTCCGAGTGGTACAGGTCAGACTCAAGCTAGAAAAACATCAAGATGCGAAAATATCTTCATGAAAGAGTCTTACGTGGAAACGCGTTGTTGTGTGCTGAACAAATATGACAACATCACCAAGATGGCTGAACGCTGTTTGAGGGTCTCCTAATTCAGCTGATGTCAACAGTGAAGCTAATTTCCTGTGTAGTGCTGCGTACCCACAGTCTCACAATCGTATTGATCCAAGAACGAAAGTGCGCACGATATGAGGTCAGATATTTTCATGTGCAGTGCCATGACATCGAGGATAGGTTGATAGGTATAGAGCACCTTGCAAAGGTGGCTTAATGCGTCAACCTCAAACGTCGTAGCAAGCATCGTAAAGCGCTGTGGCAAAAGCATTTACACCATTTGTGGCAGACATATCCAACTAACTCACCCGAAGGATGACTGCGGCAAAACAGCTGTGACTTGTGTCATCGTGCAATACGCGATCTACCCAAGAATTTTGCTCCTCAACATTGGCATCAGGGCTGAATTTCAATTCCAAGTAAGCCTATTCGACTGGGTGAGTCTTTCTTCAAGCCAAAAACACATCCCTCACCTCAAGTTCGAGGCCACAGTCCTGTGCTTCAACATGAAGACGCGGAATATCGTCGTTAGAGATAAAGGGATCAAGGCCAATCGCAAAGGCACTCGTTATGAGCTCCAATTGGATCATATTCTGAAGAAGATCTCGAGAAAAGGATCGCAGCCTATGTCAAGTCAGATTATAGACCGCCAAGAGCCCATAAAATGAGAAGCGTACAACTCGTCCTCTTGCACTATACTAACCCTCCTCATCAGTGATATTGCATGGTCGCATTGTGCAACAAGTTCTGCTTGTCTGAAATTTGTTTGTAGGGCAGACTGAAGAGCCCGTTTCTAGGAACAAGTCGAGGGTCTAGAAATGACACGAAAAAGCCTCATCTATATCGCACATACCCATTCAGTGTTAGTGACACCTTCTGCATTAACTGCAGCTTCGAATGAACCCAGAAGTTGAGGGAGCTATATTGGCAAACTCAATTGCAGGACGGAATGGATTATTGTAAACCCTTACACGACCAACAATGAAGGCCTTCCAAATCAATGCCTTGGAGGTACTCTGAGAGAGACAGGTAAAGGCTGAAAGAAACAACTGTGTGTAGAAGACCACAGGCGACCATGCAGCCCACCTAAACAACGCCACCAGCAATGCAATCGAACCTTGAGCATCACCAGCGCCGAATTCATGGGCTCTGTATGAGACCTGCACAATGTCAGGAGAGGCAAGAACACCAGTATAGATTAACATACAAGATGATGCAGAAAAAGACTGAATGTCACGATGTCTGTCTCAGAGCCAGACCCATGCAAACTACCCTTTCGTAGAGTCAACTGAAAGGCATGTAACATCTGCGCTTCCCTCGCGGCTTTTGCATCATCTCCAATCAAGACACTGAGGGATACAACAAATCCTTCCAACACCTGTCGAACGGCTGGTGAAAGTTGAAAGTTTTGCAGGAGGTCATTTGCATCGGCAAAATGCACCATGGCTTGCGCAGTCGAGATCTGAGATAGATCTGACACACAAGAAAGTAGTAATATTACAAGTTCAGACGCGGATGTTGCCAGCTGATGGAAATGGGACAATTGAAGCGAGTGAGCCGTGCGAAGGAGAGCGAGAGCATCTTGCACGATGTCTAGTGTAGTAATAGGAGACTCATTGTATGCAACCACGGAACCAATTGGAGATACTCCAGAAGAGTAATGTTCATCCAGAGCAACGCGGCAGAGCATGTCAAGGGTTGCTGGTGCGTGCAATTCCGAGGAGCGAGCAGCCTGCAACAACGTCGCCACAAAAGTCGCGATAGAAAGTGAACTGTCGTGTATTGCATGCCTTAGATAGTCCTGGAGATCTGGATCGCCGGGATAAGAGCGACAGAGGACGAGAACCGAGTCTGTAATAAGTCGAAGGTAAGTCAGAGCTGAGAGCTCAAACCGATATGCAAGACGCCTCTCACTACTCAGATCAACCTCAAACATCTCCTGCGACTGTGGTACTGGCTGTTTTGCAACAAGTAATTTGCACAATTTCAACCACTATAGGTACCGCATCAACAACACGGAATTATTGGATAGCTTCGTAAGGACTGACTTTCGTGGATGATATCCCACTCTGGAAACAGTTCCTGGTGAGTTCGGCCAGCGACATGTTGACCAGGTGCGCTTTGCATCCAGTGCCCACAGATGGTATACGGTGTGTAGGGCTGTTTTCGAGTGAATAAACGAATTTTAGACGAGATGATTTAGGCGCTATATAATTATATGTCATGTGATACAAGTTCAAGAATCAACGCAAACTTTAAATCATTTCAGAACAGTTCAGGGTGTTCAGCGCTCAGCGGTTGTCCAAGCTGCTGCTCAAATGGTATAGTAAATAAGACACAAGAGTTTGGTACAGGTGTTATTAGAAAGAGCTATACTTTAGCAACCAGTCTCCTTGTTTCCTGAGGAGTAAAATGAAGGATGATTGACAATACTTTCACAAGATTTGGCTGTTGGTCAAGGATGAGTGCCATCTGTGAGTTTATATGAATACAACGCACCCTCATCTCCTTGTGTTCAAGGAATTGTAAAATTACGTTTCGCAAATATTCCAAATTGACTTCCTCATCATTTCCGCTTTTCCCCCCTGAGGTCGGATCGGGGGAGCTCACTCGAGATGTAGTTTCAGGGGGTGGAGAATGGATTGAAACTTGACTGGTATTGTTAGGGTTACTCTCGACAGAACGAGAGGTCCAATACCCAACCCCGGGGTTACGCTGTCGCTCCAATAGGGCCGCAGACGACTGAACCTTGCGTAGTTCCTCGCGGAGTGTCTACACACCATAATCAGTAGGAATACATTGCACCTGCACCTGCTCACTTTGTTCCCAACCCGCAGTTGAGATTCGCGTTGTTTACTGTCTTCGACAAGCTGCTCCAAAGTCGCGATCCTTGAATTCAGGCTGAGCTCCGTGGACTTCCACGATTTCTGAACACACTTCAGATCTGTCTCTTCAAGATGGGAGAACACGTACCTCAGAATCCCGAACACTAGCAGTAACTTGTCCAAGTTCCTGCAGCTGATTATGTAGGAGTCGGCATTCCCCTTCTAATGTTTGCACATTAGCCTTTAGTCCAGCCACAACCTCTTCATGCTGCTGATCCTTCTGTCCCGCCAAGTCTGCAAGTCTTTTCAGCTCCTCGACCTCCCTGGTCTTGTCTCGAAGTTTTCGGCTCCAATCGGCCTCGCTATCGTTGCGTTCCTTTTCTACCACCATCAGATTCTTCTTGATATCGAAGAGTCTCGATTCATATTTCATTTCGGTGGCTGAAAGTAGACGAGCAACTTCGTCAGATGAAGTGGCAGGTTCTCGAGATTTCGTCTCTTTTTCGCGTTGGGCTTCCACAAACTCGTCCTTGAGCAGGTTGTAGCGATCTCCGAGTTCGCGCAGCTGATACTGGTATTCGGTGTTCTGGCTTTCAAGCGATTCGAGATGCGACTGTGCAGATTCTAGCTCCGCCTGGCACAGCTGTAAGTCATCAAAGAAGGTGTTTTTATCTGTCGTGACGAGTGCCAAAGATTGTTGCAGGGACCGTATATGGGAATCCTTAGATGTCAATTCTTGTGAGTGGACATTCTAAAAGCGTATAAGTAAGGATGGCTCTATACCGGGTGGATAGACATACCTTCAAGGAAGTCGTTTCAGCTTCATGCTGGCTATGCGACGTCGCGATATCCTTGTCGTATCGATTCCTGAAATCTGCTATCTCTTTGTCGAACTGAGCTTTAAGACCCGCGAGGGCCTTCTCTCTTTCAAGAGTTGCTGCATCAAGTTCGCTGCGTAGTTTTGTCCTTTCTATCAGTTCTCTTTCCTTTTCGCCCCTCCCCCTTTCTTGCAACGAAGCGGCAGCATTAGTGGCGTCTTCCTTTTCCTTCTCGGCCTTCACAAGCTTCTGCCGGACGGTTTTCAGTAGGCTGATCGCTTTGACACGCTTTTCTTCCTCTTCTTTCGCCAATAGCTTGACACGTTCAAGTTCTTTTTGCAATTTTTCTGTTTCGGCCTTTTGTTGAGCAGAAGCTGCCTCGGCCTGAGCATCTGCCCCCTGTGCCGCTCTGAGAAGAGCTTCTGATTCACTCAATTGTGTTCGCAATTGTTCGATTTGAAGGGATTGAGAGGAGGATTCCAGGCGATGAGTTTCCCGGAGCTCTTCAAGTCGATCATCCTGCGCTGATAAAGATATGAGATAGTCTTCTTGACCAAGAGAGTGTTCTTACTTTCGAGCTTGCCATTGAGACGCTTGATCTCATCTTGGAAAACCTGTTCAGAGTTGAGTATGCGTATTTGGGACCAGTAGTTTCTACTGACTTCCGTCTTTATAGTCAGGCTTTCGAAATATTCACGGAGCGCTGAACCATCGTGCACGGTTTCCATTGGAGTGAGTTCTCGCAAAACGAGATCAGCCGCCTGTTTCTCTGCCTGCAATCGCTGGAAGGAACTGGACACATCTGCAAGCAAGAAGTCGTCAGAACATCAAAATGTTTGCCCAAAGCACACGCACCAGCAAAACGTTGCTCAACCAGCCTCAGCTTTTCTTGAAGCTCCTCAAAATTCACAGATGTATTTTGATCCGACGCAGCCAATTCGGGGGCATTGTCATTAGCAGGGTTCAAAGACACTGAATCTTCCGATACCTTCTCAGCATTGTGTTCGTTCGCATCGGGAACCGGCTGTTGCAGCTTTGCTACAACCTCAGTCTCCGGGGACTCGGGCAGTGAGACAGGATCATGCGGTTGTAGGGCTACTTCTGCCGTCTGCTCCTCTTCAACCACAAGTTCAGGGGTCGTGCCAGTGCCAAGCGTTCCTATTGATGCTTCAGTGACGAGGGAGGTCTCTGGGTTACTTTCTGGAGAATCCATTGAAGAGTCGGATGTAGTGTGAAGGGAGGTGGGAAGTGATTGTGGGGATTGCAAAGTTGGTTTGGCCGTCTCGTTGTCGCAATGGTCAGAAGTCGGAAAGTTTGTGGTCGTTGAGTCTGCATGGGGGATGATCGATCTTGGCGAGTCTTCAACCAGAACACCAACCGAAGTTGACTCGGTGGTCTGGACCTTCAAAGAAGGGGAATCAGAGTCCGAGGGAGTAACCGATTCAGGAGAAAGGGGATGATTTGGCACAACCGCCACCACTGAAGGTGATGGCTTCCGAGAGACTTCAGGTGAATGCGAAGGTTCATGGATAGCAGAGGTGGCAGCGCGCAATCTATCTTCAAGTCGTGACTTTGCACGACCCTCCCTTGTAGGAGTTGGGCTAACATGTTTTGGAAGGGACCCCGTGCTCCCAGAGCGTTGAGTAACCAAAGACTTGCGAAGATTATTCAAGGCTGATTCTGCCAGCTGGCTGGAAGACATTGGTGAGGGGTGCAACGGGGAGTCGAGGGAATTGGAACGAGAGAGGCTGCTGTCACGACGCGTGTCTGCAAGTTGCCCGTCCAAGGATGTCCGCTGAACGGGTGCTAGATTTTCGACGGCCTGGCGGAATTGAGAGAACATGGTGTGTCAATGACTATCGACGTCAACGTCGTCTAATAAGACCGTCTATCATTTTTTGATACTTCACAATATCATAGTTGTACAAACATTAATATATATATAAATATTAAATGGTTTGCAAGATGTAAACGACAACAAGACCCTCACGGTGATGCCTCTGCCTCCGAAGGGCCAGGGTCCCTCTCTTTACCATTGCCAACAGGGGTGAGCGACGATGCGGAAGATGAGTCAACTCCGTTTTGAGGTGAGGTACCTGCCAACTGCCACGCTGGGATCGAAGGTCTGCCCAGAGCTGGTAATGGAGATGAAGGAATATTACTCGGCCCACGGCTGAGAAGCAAAGCCTTCAATGATTTCAACTCTTGTTGTAGTTCAGAGAGAGATTGTGCTTGGCTCTCCTTATTCTTGTTGATCATCTAATTCGTGTTAACAAAGAACAAATTTAGGCACGGGTAAAGAATTACCTTGGGCAGCATTTCGCGTATGTTATTCACTTCATCACGTATTTCTCGCATCTCATCGCGTGTTTTGTGCTCTCCTTCCCGCATCTCTACCACCACTGCCTCAACGCTGGCCGTCGTCCTGTCGATTTTGTCTTTCTGTTCCTCTACAGCTTTGCGGACAGCCGCCGACTCTGCTTGTATTTCCTTCAGTAGTGCTTCAGCCGCATCAAACTGTACATTGAGGGCATCACGGTCTTCTTCGTAAGCAGTTGAGGTAGGCGGTTGTAGATGCGGAAGCAAGTGTTTCTACATTAATGGTCTTTGTGAGATTGGACGAATGAGATGCCAGTGATGCTACCTTAAACAATGCGACCGCCCCATAGGCAAAGGAACCTGAAATTACGGCAGTTATCTAGAGCCGGACGGATGAGCATGTGTTTTATTTGTATTCGCGAGCAGGGCTTACAAAATAATCCCGCCAGTCCCAGCGTTGGCCAGAATGTGTGGAATAGCTTGCAACATAAGGTTGTTGGTATGAAGGGCCTGCACTGTTCAAAGTAGCCTGCTTGAGAGCTATGTCAATCTCCTGAGGCGTCAGTCCTTTCGCCTCGAGAAATTGTATACGCTGTGCCAGCGGAGATTCCTGTGCCTTTATAGTAGTGAATACTTGAATCCTGATAGTATAGAGATACTTGCCTTGGGGTCAGCTAAGAACGCAACAGCATTCTGAATGAGTTCCTGGCGCGGGGTGGTCATAGTAAATGTAAACCTTTACCCCGTATGGCAATCACAAATTATGCGGTCTCGGGAGATGCCGTGACACCCCGTGAGGTGGAACAAAATTTGAAGTCGCGACCAAGCTCTTCAAACTTGAGCACAATGCTGCGTTGGGCAACCTCCAAGGCTATCTGCAATGGCCTGGCTACTCGTGGTGCGCATCCTTCCCCCATCATTCATAACCTTTCTCATTCTTTTTGAAGCCTCTTTTAAGGCCTGCCAACACAATTTTTGGAAGCCTCTCGTGTCAGGCAACCTAGGTATAACTAGACGTGTTCTTCTGCAGTGCATGCGTTCTTATGATTCATTGTCACTACAGTAGCGCATAGAGGATATGCCGAGGTCTTTTCCCGCAGCAAGCCCCACATGAACATTGGAACCATTGGTCGGTCATTCCGTCCCCTTTACTCTCAAACATTCTTCTCACTCGGCAAACAGGGCACGTTGATCACGGAAAAACAACCTTGACTGCCGCAATTACCAAGGTCATGGCCTCTCAAGGTGGTGCCAAGTTCACCGACTACAGTCAAATTGACAAGGCTCCTGAGGAGAAGGCTCGAGGCATCACCATCAACTCATCCCATGTTGAGTACGAGACTGATGCTCGCCACTACGGTCACATTGACTGTCCCGGACATGCTGATTGTACGATCACGACTCCTTTTTTTTTTTTTTTTTTTTCAACACCATGCCTAATTGCCTTACAGACATCAAGAACATGATTACTGGAGCTGCTCAAATGGACGGCGCTATCATTGTCGTTTCTGCAACTGACGGTCAGATGCCTCAAACTCGTGAACATCTTCTCCTTGCTCGCCAGGTTGGCATCAAGAAGCTAGTCGTCTTCATTAACAAGGTGGATCAAATCTCGGACCCGGAAATGTTGGAACTAGTCGACATGGAAATGCGTGACCTTCTCTCAACATATAACTTTGATGGTGAAAATACACCTATTGTCATGGGCTCAGCTCTTGCCGCATTAAACGGACAGGATGACAAGATTGGTTCTACGAAGGTCCTCGAATTGGTGAAGGCTTGCGACGAATGGCTCGACCTTCCTCCTCGTAAGGCATGTCTCAGTGTTTTATGCTATCAATCAAACACACATATATAGGTGATTTGGAGAAACCTTTCCTCATGCCTGTTGAAGGTATGAACACCAGTCCTCCCATCATTGACTAAACTAATATTTTTGTAGACACATTCTCTATATCCGGTCGTGGAACTGTTGCCACGGGGCGTGTACGTTCATATCTCTTATTTGTCCATCCTTTAAATTTAATGTGTGCCAGGTTGAGCGCGGCGTTGCGTCGAAGGGAGCTGAGGTTGAAGTTGTCGGAATGGGCAGCTCCTTCAAAACCACTCTCACTGGCATTGGTAGGCCTCTGCCATACCATTGTGACACAATATTAAATATATTCACACTTACAGAAATGTTCCACAAGGAACTTGATCAGGTGCGTCAGACTTTAACATGACTTTGAAAGGGTTTTAACATATCCTTTCAGGCGCAAGCTGGTGATAACATGGGTGCTTTGCTCCGTGGTGTCAAGCGTGAGCAACTTCAACGTGGTCAGGTCATCTGTGCCCCTGGCTCTATTAAGCCCGTCAAGAAATTCCAGGCTCAAGTTTACGTGTGTTCTTTCACAGTTCGCATAGACCATGTATCTAATGATTCATTCTAGGTTCTTTCAAAAGATGAAGGTAGCACTGCAGGCTCTTTGCCTATTGGCTTTTCGCTCATCTCCTATAGGCGGACGCTACAAACCTTTCACGGCTAATTACCGCCCCCAGCTTTTCATTCGCACAGCCGATATCACCGTATCGTTGACTTTCCCAGAAGGAACCCCAGATGCTTCCGAGAAGATGGTAAGGTTGCAATCGACTCTTTTTGCACAGTATCTGATATAACGTAGGTCATGCCTGGTGACAACGTCGAGCTTGTGTGCGATCTTCATACTGATGTCGCTGCCGAAGTTGGAGGACGGTACGTGCCTTGTAGATAATTTTATTTATTCTTTCTTTCTCATCTTCAAACAATAGATTCACTCTCCGCGAGGGCGGAAAGACCGGTAAGTTCGATTTTTATCATGCTTTCTTTACTCATTATGTGTTGCTCTCCAGTTGGAACCGGTATCATCACCAAAATCTTAGAGTAAGGGATATAGGAAGAGAAGATCAGAAAACAACTTTTGGAGCATCCTAAGATTGCGACGATTTGCAGTCTATCTACGTACCCCCACTCTATACATATCATAAAAGTAGACTCGGGACTTTATTCCTCGGTATCCTAATACAATGAACTACAAAAATGTTGAAAGAGTCCAGGGACGCGGGAATCGGAACGGAGCTTGATATCTAAAAACTGTTCCGTTCTGGTTCTGTCAACGTCTGATAACGTCCCAGGTCTGTAACCCCCTTCCCCTTACGACTCCCACAAATGCAAGGTCTCTTGAGAGCAGCTTCTCGCGCACGGCCTTTGTCTACGCGTCCTCTCAGGTCTTGCCGCGTTGAATTTGGACGCCGACCTCAATTCATCCGGACCCTCGTCAGTATGTCTAGAAACCTCTTTTCTATTGCTATGCCCTTACTGTCTACAGCTAAAAGATATACCGCTGATCACGAAATTATCGCTTACGACGACGTGACGGGCCTCGGGACGATTTACATTACGGACCATGCACAGTCTACTCTTGGGGACGTGGTCTTCGTCGAACTTATTGAGCCAGGCACGGAAGTCGCCAAGGAAGGTTCGTATGCATTTCTGTCCTCTAATTATGAGCTAATGTGTCCCATTTATACCTTGTTCAGAACCTATTGGCGCTGTGGAGAGTGTGAAGGCTGCTTCGGAAATCGTGCGTTACTGTCTTTGTTCTCAACGTTCCAATAATTAATGCTACTCTCATTTTAGTACGCTCCAGTTTCAGGCACTATTGAGGAGATTAACGACCGCCTCTCCGGCCGGCCCAAGCTCTTGAACGAGTCAGCCGAAGATAAAGGTGAACCTCATTCCCAAATTTCTCTTCCCTGTGATAGTTACGCTTGACAGGCTGGCTTTGCAAAATCAAACTGGAGGATCCAAGCGAGGTGAGTCCTTTGTCCAGTACTCATACGTGTACTCAACGAAGGCTCATGACAGATGGACGCCCTTATGACAGAGGAAGAGTACAAGGCAACCCATTAATCATAGATGGTTGTAGTATGACTGGTCATTTTATCATTGTGACTTGAGCTTGTGCGGATACATAGATAGAACGCCGTTTTGCTCTTCAAAAATACACTATTCAACTAAGTGCGCAATATCTATATTATGAGGATACAGGTGGTGGGGGGGCTGAAGGCTCGTATCTGTACTTTTCCCCGCGTGCTTCCATCCGTTGTTTCGCTTCATTCAACGCCCACGTTTGTATGCTGTAGTGGGGAGAAACCAGATTGAACTTTCGTGGCATTGTACACATGGCAGGCAAACATACCTTGTGTCGGGTTTATAGTAGAGCATGATCCCGGCAAAGACCATCGACCCGTACATTCCAATGTACCAAATATTCTCCCAATCCTCCTTGACTCGTTTCTGGCCAGGTGGCGGGGGCTATAGAGAAAGGGATGAGCCTCAAAAGGGAAGCATGAAAAAATACACGAATCACCTTCTCGCCAAACAGGTAACCTGTGGGCTCGTTATACTGGGGGGCCTCGTGCGAGGCAAACCGCCTGCCTCTAAATCTAGGTGCTACCACGCGCAGGGCGCGCAACGAGGTTGAAGAAAGCATGAAAGGATATGTCGTCGTGGACGGAGTGTTCAGGAGGTTATGTTGACTAGCCAAGCCTTAGCATGCCTGATGCAAATAACGCGTTGTCCATAAACAGAAATAATAATAAAGACACTAATTTTGCGAGTTTTTTCGCGGCAGTATTTTAGACAGAATCTCGTAGTCTACATCTTCAGTGGTATCAGGATAATCGCCCTCCTCTACATATCCGGGGCATGCTTCATCCATAGTGAACCTGTGAATGGTAAATTCAACACCCCGACTCGGATATGGGGGTCAAGAACATACCCAGAAGCTTGGTAGAATTTGGCTGCATTTTCATTGGCTAGTGAGTGGTGTCAGAGAAGAGTCGAGTGTAAAGTGTCAACTAAGCCTAACCTTTGAAGACAGTGAGCATGACTTTCTTCATACCCCACGCTGCCCCAATTGTTTCTAATGCCTGCATCAGCAACTTCCCCAAGCCCATTCGTTGGTGGGATTTTTGGATTTGAAAGTCATAGCTTGAAGATACTTAGAAAAGCTTTCCGTAATCATGGATATATTCACCAATAGAGGATGTTTTCTTTTTCTTCGTACTCGAAGCGAAACATTGTGAATGCCACCAATTCGTCGGCTGCATCGATTAGAATGAAGCGTGACTTTTTATTGAAGAGCTCCTCCTCTTTACTCGGAGGATCCCACCCAAAGGAAGACTGGCTATAGCTGGCTGGTTGTGAAAAGATGCAAAATACGATACCATATGATATTTACATACAGGGTATGCATGTTTTGTTCGAACATGTTCCAAATAGCAACTTTGTCAACCTGTTCAAGTTCCAAAGATAGTAATATTCGAAGGCGTTGACTGGGCAAGTGAAAAACAATGCGCGTCAAGAGTCCAGGTATCTGACCTACTTCGTGTTCACGGTCACACCACCGTCCAAGGCGCACTGGAGAAGTTGTCTAGCAGAAGCCTCGAAATACGTATGTAAGCATAAAAGTCAATAGAGTACAAGGGTAAGATACCTTATTGGCTTTGAGCACATTAGTAGAGGTGGGCATGAGTACTTTCTCCGAAGTACGTTGAGGTTGAAGCCGTCCGCCACCGCGCCAACTTCAAATCGAGGCACCAATCATCGATCATCACTTATGTAAGAAAATTATCGCAACCCGTTTAGTATGATTTATTTTGTGACCTTATATACTGACTTTCTAACGCTACCATGAAACTCGACGCAACGGATCTCAGATATGTCACCTCTGATGAGTTTCGTGTTCTCACTGCGGTGCGATTAAAACCCTTCTTCAAACCTCACTTCGTTATTCTGAATCAGGATCTCTACAAAGGTCGAGATGGGCTCAAAGAATCATGAGGTCGTACCAACATCCCTTATTGCTCAAATATCTGGCCTGCGAAACGGAGGCGTGAACAAACTCATTGGTTCTTTGGCCAAACGTAACTTGGTTTCCAGAATGCAGAACTCAAAATGTTTGCTTCTCAAATCAAGGATCTCCTCCTACCGATTATTAACGAGCGTCATCGAACAGACGACGGATACAGGCTTACATATGGTGGATACGACTACCTAGCTATGCGCGCAATGTCAAAAAGGGATACGATGCACTCTGTTGGGAACCAGATTGGCGTCGGTAAAGAATCGGGTGAGCCGTGTGTGTATTTACTTACGTTCTTCGCGATTTCGAATGTATTGCAACAGACATCTATATCGTCGCAGACTCGGAAGGGAAAGAAATGGTGCTCAAGCTGCATCGGTATGTTCTTGCCAGTCGAAATCTTTCGAATGACAACCGATCTTGCCTACAGTTTAGGACGAATATCGTTTCGTGCCATTAAAGAAAAGCGAGACTATCTCGGAAAACGCAAATCTGCTTCGTGGATGTACATGTCACGACTTGCTGCGCAAAAGGAGTGGGCTTTTATGAAGGTTAGCCGTTGCGCTCACTCTATATGCATGTAGGTTTGAACGCAAAGCGCCAGGTCTTGCACGAACATGGATTCCCAGTCCCTACGCCCGTTGACCAGGCGCGACACACGATCTTGATGGAATTTATCGACGCTTATCCATTGTACGTTTAAGTCAAGATGCTATTTCATTGCTGATCTTTGTCAGACGACAAATAGCAGAAGTTCCATCGCCTGGTAAACTCTACTCTACCCTCATGGACTTGATCGTTCGGTTTGCCCGAGCAGGATTGATCCACGGTGATTTCAACGAATTCAATATCCTCATTCGCCGAGAGAGCGGTGAACCTGTCGTTATCGACTTTCCGCAAATGGTTAGCACATCACACGAGAACGCAGAGTGGCAAGTTTATCAACAGGTGTTGAAAGGTTTGCTTTACTTACGCATGAAAAAAGGTACTTCAACCGTGATGTGGAGTGTATACGGACCTTTTTCAAGAGAAGGTTTCAATATGAGAGCGCGTTATACCCCAGATTTAGGAAGACAATGGCCGAAGAGGATTTAGAGGACGGAGAGAACTTTCGGTTGGATGTTGTTGTAGCCGCGAGTGGGTTCGGACGAAAAGATCAAAAAGTACTAGAGGAGGTAAGCACTTTACAGACTTGAGTCATTCACTAGAGTTATTCAACCATACCTTTAGTATATGGAGTCGGTGCTTAACGAGGAGACCGGCGGCGATGAAGATGAAAGTGAAGATGAAAGCGAGGAAGAGGAGGAGGAAAGGACAGGTGAAAATGACGAAGAAGATTTGGCTGAACCAGTCACCGTTACCGAACCGCAAACGAATGAGGATACAGCGGCTGACGCGTATCGTCAAGTGGAGCTGTCACCGTCAAAGCAACCGGAACGCGAGCTTTCGCGATCGCCACCCCAATCTCGAGCCAGCACTCCGCAATCACTTACGAAGCTGACGTCGGGGCTGGACCTAAATAGCATCAAAACTGCAGTTTCTGCGGACCTTACGAAATCGCGGGCGGCACAACAACGAAAACATCATTCGAAGCGAGGGGCGCGGCGAGCTGGGCGACCTCAGGGGAGTAAAGCAAAGCAGGACACGCGGGTGAAGCTGGATCGCAGTGGGATGTGGGATTAAAAGATACATGATTATTTCGGATTCGGAATCTGCTGTAAAAATATACTAGTAATTTATAGTACTGTCACACTCTGAGTGGACAATAGACGATCTACGAGGAAAAGTGGGAGTAGTGTTTGGTGAGTTGCTCTGATACATTTACGGGGAAATCTGTGGGCTGTGGCACTGGCGCTACGGGGTAAGAGGGCGCGAAAGCAGAATGGGGAGGGGTATCAGGAAGGAGCGCAGTATTGAGGCTCTTGTTCTGTAGATGATTTAAAATAAAGCAGGTTGGTATAAATTATGACATACCGCTCGCTCAAGTTCGAGCATCTTGAGTCTTGTGAGGGATGCGTCATGTTGGAGACCCGAGACGATGCTCTGAGAGTTGTTAGATATGCTGAAGAACAACAAAGTAAGAGAGTACCTTTGCGGTTTTGGAATTTAGGCCATGATATGGCTTGAGTTCTTCAACGGGGACAGGCCAGAAGCCGATTCTGAGCGGGAGGTAAATAAATTTAAAGACGAAATAAATTAGAATGGTGGGTGACAGACTCTAGTAGCTGAGCATGAAGCTTGTCGATGTGTGCCTCTAAACTAGCGATGTAAATTGTCCTACGCTGTGGGGCGCCGATGGTGGAACTGGAGGGCGGTGAGGAGGACGAGAGGGGGCTTGAAGTGAAAAAAAATACATTTCAAAAGGAGTGAAGAGAGACTTTTCGAGAGCATGGTTCCAGATCTTGCGGCGCTTTACTTCTTCCTTCTTGGCGTAGAGACGAGCATAGGGGTGAGCGATATTGAGCCTGGAGTGGCGTGGACGGGGAGAGGAATAAGTGGGAGATAAATTTGCAGACGAGTCTGAGCTGGAGTCGGTTGAGTGTGGAGAGGCCATTGAGTTGGTGTAGAGAGGAGGAAACGGGGATATTTATACAATAAAATAATAATATCCCAGACGAGGCACAGATAGATAGATCAGCGTTGTTGATCTGACGCAGATCTGGTCTTCGGCAGCGAAGACTTTTCTTTAGTTTTCCTTGCTTTTTTTGCTTTCCTTGCTTTCCTAGCTTTCCTTGCTTTCCTTGCTTTCCTTGCTCCTTTAACTTGCCTTGTCTCTCTCTTGTAGGTCCAGAACACGGAGCACAACATAGGGAAAGCATGTTGCATTCTGCAATATTGCCTGATTGGGTCTTGTGACATGGCTTGCTCGATGCCTTCTTCTCTCTGTCTCCCAAGTCTTCGTGCCGCTGCAACCGTGGGATCCCCTCTCCTCCCAGATTCCAATATCCCTGTCTCCTCCTCCTCCTCCTCCTCTCCTTTCGCCACACAGTTCCATCTAACTATTCCTCTTCAACCCCCAGAAATTCCCATTTCTCCCCTCAAACACCAACGAATGCCGTATATTATCTGACCCAGATCTCATCTAGCAGGAAGAAGCCCTCTCAGATCGATTATGTATCACCTGCCACTTTTTTGCACGTCTATACATGTAATAATTGCCGTCTTCACAATATAAATTCTCTGTCCCAGTGCACTTTACGCCCCACAGTTGCAATGTCTTCCCCTCCAGATGTAAGTACAACTGCCCCGACCTTCCAGTATTCTTATTTCGACAACCGTTATAATAATTTAAACTACAACTATTCTGACAACCTCCTCTCTTACGATCTCTGCTATTCTGGCCCGACCTATGATGCTCCAGAGCTGCCCCTCCACGCTCCCGCGCCACTCCCCGGCCAGCCCTCGTCTCTCTTGTTCTCTTCCTACTTCAATAAATCCGAACAATATCTCGACAGTCTTCCCCTTTCTATTCCTCATTCTCCATCCGAGTCCAACAACCCGTATCCATCCACCGAGCCCAGCGCCACCCGCCACCCGCAGGCCACTTTTCCTACCCCCAGCGCAATGCTCACTCAACTCGCAACCAGCGCTAATCCTCCGCCCTTGCAACAAACCTTCGACAAAACAGAGTCCGTCCGCAAAGCCCGTCGCCGTGCAATGGCACAAAGCATCGGCTTCGTGCCCACAGACCCGTGCGCTACCACCTTCGCCACACACCCCTCCCTGCTGACCGCTTCTCCTAGCGACGTCATTTCCTCTCACGAAAAGAAGCGTCACTATCTCGAGTGTCTCGAATATTACGTCTTGTACCTCCATCAGCAACTTAGTCTCGTCGGCTGTGTCCCCGTTCGCTTGCAGCGTCCTACTTCATCCTCTACTCGTGGTATGAGCAGCCAGTCAATCAGGGTTTGCCGCGCTTTCATCTCGTCATTTTACCCCTTCTCACCTCTCATTTAGACCCTTCTTGTTCACATGGAAAATCTTACTCGGCGCCTTAACCAAGAAATGCTAGTCGAGGAGCAACGAGTAAGCTTTCCCTCGTCACTCTTATACTGTGCTCACTAAATCCGGCCCCAGTACATGCGCCTTCGTAGTCTCGCCGAACAGATCTCGGAATCTCAGTAACTGCATGTACATAAATATCCCTGTAAACAAAAGAGAGAGCGAAAAAAAATGTAATCCACTAGTAGATTCCGATAGGCTGGGAGAGATGTAATAATTCTCAGATTAAGTGTGCCAGCGCGAAAAAAGCACAAGTGTGGGCACGGCGGGTAAAGTGACAGAGCAGAGATGTAATACAACAACAGGCAAAGATGATTCTTTCAAAATATACTGCATCAGCACGTCAGGGAAGCTCTCTCGACATCTCAAAAAAGCGGGACGAACCATAGGATACCTTCTACCCTTCCATTCCGGCTACAAAATCTCAACGCCTGCGACTTCGCCGCTCTGACTGGTTCATCTGACCTATGGAACCCGCCGGTACAGAGTTGCCCTCCAGAGCAGCGGCGATCACTTCAGCGGGGAGATCGATGTGGACACCGTCTGCGTACGTGAATGCATCGAGGGGCGAGTAAGCCGGCGGATCACGTCTGCTCAATCGCGCGATAGGGCTAAGCCGATCTTCTGATGAAACACCTTCGGCGCCACTGACAGACTCCTCTGACCTGCGCTGGGAGCCGCGTGAAGACCGGGAAAGCGACTGCAGGTGGATGTCACGGTGATTCGGGGTGGGAGGATTTAGTATCGGGCTCATGGGGGAATCAGGGGGTGGGTGTATCGTGACCGTCAACTCGGCCGCCCCTGGTATGGTGTGAGTGAGTGAACGTTGACGCCGATGCGTCGTGAACGGGTTAATCGCACCTGAGGATGCACGGACTGGCGAGAGGGATCTGGAGGAGTGGGATGGTGATGATGGCCGGGGTGACATACGACCAGAATCGGAATCGTCCGTGTCGTCGTCATTGGGGGGTGGGGGGTTTATGCTGAGCCGTTGGTAACCCTCGGGAACACCAGCTCCAAAGAATCGCGCAACCCTCGAAGGACCAGCACTTGATGAAGGGGTATTCTCGTCAGAATCCTCCTCATCAATGGGTGTGATTGGCGGTGGAGGGGTGAGGGGTGAAGGTGCACTCAGATACGTCGATCGCAGCGGAGATTGTCCTCCTGGGAGTTTTGGTCGTCGTGAGCGATGAGTGCGCCGTGAAGGCGATGAGCTGCTTTGTGGTGTTCCATCTGCGTTCGTCCGAACGCCGCGACCACCAACGTCTAGTAGGATGCTTCCACGCTCACTACCATAGGCCGGAGGGGGTGCAAGGGTGCCTACGCTGGGTGCCAGACCCCATTTTTTCACGTTGGCCTCTATGAATACGAATCCGGCCTGGCCGAGATTGACATGGACGCTGCACGGGCCGTCGGCACCAATTGTGGGAAAGAGATTCCACCTGCTTAGGCCGATGAAAGCGTCCTCCATTTTACGCCCATTCCGTGTGAAAAAGACTGTTCCAGTACGGGGTCTATAGCCAACGCCCAAGACATCGCCTTCTTTGAGTACAGGCCCGAAGGGAGCAGCCGTGAACGGGTAGTTGTGCGACTTGTCTCCGTTTGAATGATACGCTGCCGAATACCTGTTGAGTCCAGGGAGTCGGAATGCAGGATACGGCTTGGTAGCTAAACCCACGGAGACGGTAGTGGATTCCGGGAGGTCAAACATTTTGACTTCCCAATAGTAGACCTCATTCAACTTGGGGAGTGGTAGGTTCGATTGCACGCACGAAGAGGATGCAGGATCAGGAAGGAAAGTGATTTCGGTGCGAGCATGAACGAGAAGGGAGTTGACAGTCTCATAGTCTGGTTCAAATGACCAGGCTGAGACGCCCTTTTCCTGGATTGATAGGAACTGGGACAAAGTGATATCTGTTGGGAGGGAATTTGGGGGGTATTGAAGCTGATGTTCTGCAACAAGTGATGAGGAGGGGCGATAGAGGGAAGGAGAAGATACGGACCCTTGGCACGGAGATACTCGCGCCTAACCGGGTCAGAAATACCCTCTAGCCAACGAGACTCGACGCCTTCGAAGCCACCTTCTCCCTCAATGAGCTCTTCTCTGCTCAAATCAACAGGACCGTCGTGATCATTGAGGGCAATGCCCCTTCTGCGACGGATAAGAAGGACACAGATGAGGAAGACGAGGAGAAGAAAGAGGAAAGTAGAGAGAACGATGAGAAGGGGTAGAAGTACAAGGAGTGCGTCGGGCTGCTGAGAGCCTGGCTGGGTGTCTGGCGGGTCGTAGCGGTCAGAGGACATGAGTGGTGGGCAGTATCAGACGGACAAGCGGTGTGGAGGCAACCCTCGGCATCTCCCGGCAAACGGAAATAATTATTAATTAATGGTGATCTAGCAATCGGCATCTCCCGGCAAGCAGAATAATAATAATTGAATAATAATCTCTCATCGATCATGGCGACTCTCTCTCCGAGCAACTCGCCCAAGGTGGTCCGCCGCAGAGTCTCCACCAGGCGCCGTGCTGTCTCCCATTTGCCACCGTATCCGTCCCAGGAGTCCCATGATGCTGCCCTCAACGCGATCCGTCTTTTTCTCAAGAGCCACACCTCCTACGACGCATTCCCTGTCAGCTACAGATTGATCGTTCTCGACACAAAGCTCAACGTAAAGAAGGCCCTCCAATGTCTGCTTCTCAATGGTCAGTTTTGGCTTCTTCATCGTCGCTCTCTAAACATTTTTCAGGTGTCGTATCTGCACCCCTGTGGAACAGCGACAAGTCCAAGTTTGCCGGCATGCTCACAGTCCTTGACATCATTCATCTCATCCAATTTTACTACCACACCGCCTCATATGACTATGCCGCTGCTGACGTAGAGACTTTTCGGCTCGAGTCACTCCGAGGTACATCATGTTCCTTGTATCGATACAGCAACCATGTAATCTATCAATCACAGACATCGAGAAAGAACTCGGAGTTGCCACCCCCCCTCTCCTACGAGAACACCCCTCCAGTACCCTCTATGACGCTGCAAAGTCACTTATTCAGACTCACGCCCGCCGTCTTCCTCTGCTCGACAGTGACACCGAGACTGGCCATGAGGTCATCGTCTCTGTTCTCACACAGTACCGTCTTCTCAAGTTTATATCAATCAATGTTCGTCTCAATCTTCTCATCATCTTCCTAACTTGTTGACGACCTTCTTCCAGTGCCACAAAGAGGTGCAACAGTTACATCTATCGTTACGCAAACTCAAGATCGGAACCTATGTCCATTCTTCGTCTCCAAGCAGCGTCCCTGAGGGCCATAACCCTTACTATCCAATTGCTACCGCCAGTTTGAATACCCCTGTATTTGATGTCGTGCACATGTTTTCAGAGCGAGCCATCTCCGCTGTCCCCATCATCGACGAAGAGGGCGTCGTTGTCAATCTTTACGAAACTGTTGATGTCATCGTAAGTTCGCCTTTTGCAGCCATTACTCTCATGGTACTGACTGATCTCGTCTAGACTCTCGTTCGGTTGGGCGCTTACCAGTCTCTCGACCTGACCATCTCAAAGGCTTTAACGCAACGATCGCCTGACTTTCCGGGCGTCGTCATATGTACGGCTTCGGATTCTCTGGGAACTCTGTTGCAGTTGATCAAGAAACGACGCGTCCATCGCTTTGTAGTCGTCGAGGGCGAGGTAAGTCGTATTATCGTCGCTTGACTTGAGCTGAACTCGCCCAAAGGAGGAAGAGAAGAGGGGTGGTAAAAAAGGACGCCTCCTTGGAATCATTACCTTGAGTGACGTGGTGCGCTATGTCATTGGCGAATCTGGGATCATCGGCGAAGGTGTCGAACAAGAAGAAGCGCGCAAGGCAGAGGACGCTGGACCTTCTTGAGGACGGTATCGTAATGTACGTTTTATCTAGACCGCTGTATCTTCTGGGATATTTGCTTTCTGTACCACTAGTAGAGCACACAGTTATATATAGGATATGTTTGTATTATTTAACTTTGTGATGACAGTGTATGATAGTCGCCTTCGAACGCAATTCTGTTTGCAAACTTACCTCAATGGTGTGGTTTTTCACTGCACAGCGAACAGTTCTTCTCAAAAAAACCATCAATGCGCCAACCACGTCAGTCTTGGCATTGATACACGACCCCAATGTGCTCTTCGCGACAAGCCCCCTCATAACCAGCATAACTCCAGATTCTCCAGAGCCTTCCAACTCGTCATACACAGTCACAGACAACCTATCGTTTGCAGGTTTATTCGACTTCCAGACCCAGTACAGATGTCGCTTGGACTTGCTCGACAACGGGGTGGACTCTGACGTATCAGCCGGGCTAGGAACAAGGTTGAGAGCTCAATACAGAGTGACGGCTGGTAAGGATTCCGAGTCCTCCGAACTCAGTGAGGAAACACTTGTGGAGGTCCGTCCTATGCTTCTTTAAACGTATAGTACCTTCATCCGAACTCCCGGAACAGTGTGTTTTCTTCATGATGCCCTACGTCTTGAAAACATTTAGAGCGGCACACATATCTGCTCTTGACGCGTTAGCTGCGAAAGCAGAGCAACGTGCCAGTCGGTCTCTCTAATTTCTACCTTCTGGAGCTCAAACTAAGGATGTACTGTCTAGGCCCTTGAAGACAGTGGCGAGTCTTCCGAACACTACGTCAGCTTCGGTTGCCCTGCTCCTCCTAGTGTCGGGCATTACATGCTATATATTCCCCAACCTCCCTATACCAATACCATCGTATATGACATTTGTCGCAGCCCTCTCAGTTGTATACTGGTTTAATGCAGCAAGTGATCCATACGGCCTATTCCACCTGTCCTTGAACAGGCTACCAGGAGAAAGCGTGAATTCACCTCCAAAAACCGAATGGCTGAATATGGGTTTCTGGAAAGTGAGCCATTCTGCTCATTTCGGCGAGGGATAGACGGAAGCTAACCGTCTCAGGATACGAATGTCTTCCCTAAAGCTTGTGAAGGTAAACCCGACTCCAACGCTTATACTCAGGTATGCTAATGCGCGTGAATAGCTCTATGCATTAAATCATTACATGCGGCTCGGTGCCAAAGTGGCGACCGCATCCTTGGTAGTGTCATGTGTATCTTTTCAAGGCTGCCCAGTCTGACTTGCGCACGTAGATGTCGGCCACGGGACAGGAGAGTCTTTGATCCTGCTCCTTTCTCGGCCAGATACTTTGTGCCCGTCTACTCTCACAGGCATAACAAGCTTGCCCACACATCACAATCGCTCGCAATCGAGGGTTGACCAGTTCCTTGCTTTGAATCTGACAAATCAGACTACTGAAGTGGATCTTCACCTAGGTGATGCGGTTTATCATAAGGATCAGCCTGGGCATCCTCTCGAGCCATCGTCACCCAAGTTGTTTGATCGAATTCTCGCACTTGATTGCGCGTATCATTTCAATACGAGACAAGTTTTCTTGAGGCAAGCACTTGCCAAACTTGCGCCCGGAGGTCGAGTTGCTTTAGCAGATATCTGCTTTGATTCGAGAATGCTTCAAAGTCGTAAACGACGGTTGGTAGCGTCGCTGTTTAGGTTAATGCCCTCGCACAACATGGTGTCTGGGGCTGAGTATGTCTCGCAGATGAAAGAGATGGGATATGTTGATGTGGAAATAGAGGACATCACGGAGGATGTGTTTCCTGGATTTGTGGCCTTCTTGAAAGGACGAGGAACGGGGTGGTTGGTATTTGGGAGCATTGTAGAATGGTACAGTAAGGCTGGTGCACGTTTTGTCATAGTTAGTGGAAGCCATCAAAAGTGATCGGGACGTGCTTTATCTTATGACGGCCATCCAAGCTGTGTACATCCGTGGCTACGAAGACCGCTCCGTCCCCAAGCCACACATCGTCTACCGCATAGAAATACAGGCTCATGTAAGGTCATGGCAGATGTGGCGTCGCTACTCCGAATTTGACGATCTTCACACCGAGCTCTCCAAGGCCATTGGATCACCACCCCCAGCTTCTCTTCCTCCAAAGCACAAGTTCTCCATTTGGTCTCGCAAAGACGCAAAAATTCTCGAGGAGAGACGTGCAGGGCTCGAGGGCTATCTTCGCGCCATCCTCGGCGCCAAACAGGACCGTTGGCGGGAAAGCTTTGCGTTTAAAGACTTCCTCGGTGTCCCCGTCAGCCGACAAGGCGGCGGACCTCCCACTCAGTTCACATCCTCTACATGGCTCGACGAGCACATTGAACTACAAACACGCATACGAGCAGTCCGCGCCGATGTTAATAAGCGTGACGCACTGTCCGACCGCGGCGATGTCGGTGCCTCTCATAAGGCTAATGTCACAGCCAAGGCAAAATTGGCAGGGCTATCGACACGAATAGCCGCTTTGGAAAGGGGGTTGGAGGAAATTGGCATGTCGGGGATTAGCGAGGGAGAGCTGCAACGTCGTTCGGACATGGTCGCGCGACTGCGCGACGACCACGAGAAACTCACGCGGATGGTGACGGTCGCAAGGCAGACCTCGCGATCCACTGCCGGGCCATCAAATGCAGTCGTTACCGAGTCCGATCGGGAAGCCTTGTTGAGTACGAATGTATTCAAGCCTGTGACGAGAGTGTTTGGTACAACAGCAAAGGAAACGGAGCAGACCCGGCCGCTGGACGACCATGGGATTTTTGGGCTACAGCAGGTGCAAATACAGGAGCAAGACCAACAGCTTGCCGAACTGTCGACTATCCTTCAACGACAGAAACAACTCGGCATCGCAATTGGCAACGAGATTGGGTCACAAATTGAACTTTTGGACGACTTGTCGAATGAAGTGGATAGAGTTGGAGGCAAGCTCACCACTACAAATCGTCAGTTGAATAGGCTTGGATAGCTGACTGGAGATTGTGTATGTTTTTGGTCATATATGCTGATTTACATGAGGTGGTTGAGTTGTGCGATGTACTACGAAGTGTGTATATATTTAATATTAGAGGTCGTAATGGGTGGATGGTAATTCTAGGATGGATATAGACAGTTCAAGGATGTTTCAAGAATTTTCCGATGCCCTGTTGTTCTCGGTAAGCCAATAAGGGGGGAATGGTGTTGTAACATGACGAACCTCAAAGCATGCAATCATGATACCGCATGCGGGTGCAATTTTGGCGACTCGAGGCATGATTCCTGCAAAAAGAGCAGAAACCCCCTCCGTCTTTATTATGCGCAGAAGGAATGGTATACTGGAAGAGACATGACTGGTAGAAGGTGCCATAACCAAGGCTTGGCGTCGTGTTTTGAGAACATCGAAAGGAGAGGTGATCAATGCAGCTGAAGTTCCGCTGACTGCGCCGCAAACAAAGGCAACCCAGGCACCACTATGTCCGTGGCGGCCAAATTCTCGTTTCCACGCCTCATAGCTGGCCCAGTATAGGCCGGAGAAGGGTACATCACGCCAAAGTGTCGGGCCAAGCCCCCGCCATAGACTAAGGACACCTCTTTGTTGTACAAGAGCACGGACCGAGATGAGCACGGAACGGAGTGTATGTGGGTTCTGGGGCGAAAGAGGAGTAGATTGGAGGTTGGTGCGTATCAGTTCCAATGGAGAGGCGAGAGAGGTGATAGCAGTGCGTGCAATAATTCCTGCGAAGAGAGGTATTGTCGGTTCGTGCGGTAAGAGAGGTGGCAGAACGACGTTGAGGAGATGATCATAGGTGAGAATGTATGAGGTTGAGGACGGAACTCCAATGACCCTACAGAGGTATGAGGTTGATTTCAAGAATAAGATAGTACGGGACATACAACGAAGTTCCGGCACCTTTCCAGAGACCTCGGACGCCTTCTACCCGCCAAACATGACGGACGGCGTCAGCAAAGCCGTTGACACGCTCAGTCCTGAACATTCCGTGGTCCCAGACGCAGACGAGCTCCGTTGCTATGGGGCGCGCCAAGGAAGACATATTTCGAACACAAGAAGTGCCCTTTATTGGTTGGCAACATGCATTGGGCGAAGTGCGGGAGGGAAACACCTTGGGTTGGATAGGCTGGGTCTGAAGCCGGGTCTTGACGACATCGAACGGGGTCACTAAAAAGGTCAGTAAAGATATCAATTGCTTTTATATGATTTACTTACTTGTAAGCGCAGTAACCGTCGAGCCGGTGGCCGCTGCGACGACCTTGGCTTGAAAGGCCTCCATGTCGGTGTCGAGCAAGAAAAAGTTGACAGTTGCAGATACGGCTGAGTCAAAAGTCAGTTATCTGATAACGGACCTTGCCGAATCTTTAATCTTCGGCAGAGTCACGTGTTGTTGACAAAAATCTTTGATCTCGAAGTTGGCTGAAAGCAAACAGCGCCTCTGCCACAATCAGCCCCGATTATTTTGCTTTGCCTTTAACATATACATATCACTCAACTCTGTCTATAATTCCCTCTCAATGGCTTCCACCCTAACAGGTCCCGCCCTCCAGGCATCGAGAGCAGCGCTCTCAGCTGCCTTGGCCGATCAGCCTCCATCTGCAGTCATCGACGAGTCCCTTGAACCTGGTGAGATCCAGGAAGTCGACATGGTCTCTCAGGCAGAAAGTATTCGAACCGTTTTCAGTGACCCGACCAATTTCAACGTCAAGGTCCGTATTGTGTCCGCGTAACCTCATCGTGTGCTCACACCACTATTTCCAGCACCCTCTATATTCCCCTTGGACTCTTTGGTTTGACTCTCCCGCGACAAAAGGCCGCAATCTTCCACAAACACCTGTTTCTGCTTTCCCGCAAACCCCGATTCCACAAACCCCCGGCGTTGCTGCTGCCCAGGGATGGATGGAAGATATCAAACGCGTCATCAGCTTCGATAGCGTCGAGGAATTTTGGGGGTCAGTGACGGCATCTGGCTTTTTTTTTCTTCTCGTCGGCTCATTACGCGGTGCTAGTCTCTATAACAACATCATACCACCGTCGCAGCTGCCACAAAAGGCAAACTATTATCTGTTCAAGGTTCGGACACAGCAAGACGGTACGCTAAAGTTGTACTGACAAAGGAGTATAGGAAGGCATCATTCCGGCGTGGGAAGACGAAGCTAACAAGAATGGCGGAAAATGGAGTATTCAGTTGCCCCGGGACAAAAACAGAGGAAACGTGGACAGAATGTGGCTATATACAGTGTGTTTGGGCCAGAAGAGAGTGCGATCCTATACTAATGACTATATAGATGCTTGCTGCGATCGGCGAGACATTTGACCCATCGCCAGTGCTTTCTGATGGCACAGGAAAGTCACTGATCACTGGTGTAATTGTATCTACACGTCCACAGTTCTATCGGCTGTCAATCTGGACACGGCTTGCACCGTCTGCGACAGAGGAAGATGGTCTGCGGGAACGGATTGAGGGCGTTGGGAAGCACTTCAAGACAAGTGTACTTGGGTTCCAGGAGGGCCAGAAGCTGGGAGGACCGCTAGCAACTGAGGTGGAATTTTTGTCGCACAAGGATTCTGAGAAAAAGGGCAAGTCTGCGAAGAAAATCATTGTATAGTTGTAATTGCACTGCCACGACAAATATGATATGTTTTATGACGATAAGACATAGCCACATCGCAGTTCTGAACCACCATGCCTGGTTTTCTCGCATCCCTCGCCGACAAGGCCCAGTCTGCAATCAACCCCTCCCATCGCCCTGCATCTCCAGAGGCCACTGATCCAAACAAGTCACATACCCTTGGCGCAATCCAGAATCAGCTTCGTGCATTTGGTCAACAGTATGCGTGCGTTGACCCCAATCGATCTACTTTGCATCCGGCTCATTCATTATCAGTTCGACTACCCCTGTACAGAAGATCATCACCATCGAGAAGAGCGTTGCATTCGACTTTGACGGCCTCTCTCGCGACGCCAAATCCCAGAGCAAGGAGCTCTATACTTGGGGCCAGACAGAACCTGATGATCTAAAGGATGGTCAGCATTCGATCGCTTAATGCCATTCATTATGCTCACTTTAGCCCAGTCACCGACAGACTCGCTTATCTCAATTTTGTTCAAGGATCGCTCGCCACATCGTTGGCTCTCAAGCTCGACGCCGCTCGTGCGCCCCTCAAAGCTCTCCGCGATGCCGAAACCGCTATCGCACCTCGTCGCACCCTGCGTGCTGGTCTACATACTCAGCTCGTTCGAGTAGAACATGATCAACAAAAGGGCTTCGAGAAGAAGATCGCCGAACTCAAGGAACAGATCAAGAAGGCAGAGCTTGACGACGAACCTCAGGAAAAGGAGATTGAACTCCTCAAGCGCAAAGCAGTCCGCGAAAGTGAACAGCTCAAGTGGGAAGCCTTCAGAGAGGTGACTTTATCTCATCACAATCGCCGCTGGATTCGATTCTAATATATCAACCCAGTATGGCGAAAAACTCGTTCTTCTCTCGCAGGCAGCGACACCGATCGTGGGTGCCTTGCCCACACTTCCCCCTTCTGCTTCTCAGCCATACACCGGCGCTCAAGTGACCGGGGCAGCACGCGCTTCTCTCCAACGCGCCCTCGACAATTACAAGACTGGACACATCAACCTCCCCACCCAACTGACTGGCACCGATCTTCACAGGTCGGATACTCGCAGCTTTGGTGAAAGCCATGCCAGCGAACTCTCAAGCATTGATTCGGATGCTACACACGTATCCGGCGACGTCCGAATTCCTGCTACCCCACCAAGTGATTATAAACCACACTCTTCTCCACCACCTCCTTTTAAGCCATCTGAGACACACGTCGTGGACAAGACAACTTCTCCTTCGTCTCCCATCAACCCTACCGCGCTGAATAACACGCCGACGCCTCTCCCGACATCCAGTACGGCCCCGCCCGCCGTCTCTGCGGATTCGCCCCAATCCACAGCTCCACTTGTTACCCCAACACTTGCGGAGACGGGTGTGCCTGTATCAGCTGGTACAAGTGGACCAGGGCCAGCCAGTGGTTCACTCCACAACATTCGAGGTGCTGCATCAGATGCCGGCCCGCGGGGTGAAATTACCCCTGTTTATGGCCAGCTCCCGAATGCTCCTTACCCATCTGCGGCTGAGGAAAAACGAAGGCTTGAAGCTGCGTACACACAGGCGCCTGTTGCCCCAGTGCCGCAACCCGTCGTTGAAAATACTCCCACTCCTCAGTTCGAAAGCGCCGAGGAAGAGAAGAAGCGGCTCGAACGCGAGGAACGTGAGCGCCTTTTGAACGCAGGGCCCAGTTCCCACAACTCTGACAAGAAGGATGATGATGATCTGCCACCCACTTACCAAGATTTGTGATACCCTGATTTTTTGAATGGAAGCTCCTAAGTTACTAACTAGTTTCGATTTTTCTGATCCTATTCCATGTACATTGGTATACAGAATTAGTATTGTGATATACATTTTGAATTTACAGCAGCCGGATGGTTGTCATAAGTTAGCTTCTATAAGTAAAGTGGTATCGCACGGCCGCGACTTAACGCACGCGTGTCCAACATTATCGCCGGTGTGAATTTCACCGTGAAGTGTGTGATCGTCTCTCCGGAGGCATGTAATCCATTCGATGTGAGGGAACGACTCGACCGGTCTGTGGCGCATGACTGTCAGAGTGCACACGACGAGCCAAAGAAGCATGCTCACCTCGTAGTACAGTGGATGCTGCTTCATCTCCCAGCTCACTTTGTAGTCAATCTCAGCCTCCCAAGACGCAACCGCCCGCTGGCGTCCCCTATGCTCGCTCCCCTTCCTCATCGCTGCCTTCTCAGGCTCCTTCGGTGGTATGATCTCATCCACAATTCTCGGCAAGCTCCCCTTCATACCCGACTCCTCGGACTCAGGTTGTGGCTTCAGCCATCCCCACTTCCGCATTTTTTCTCGCGGCCACCGCGCCAATGTCAGCCATAAGATGCACACCACAAGTCCCAACCCAAGGACCATTGCTATCCCAATGTAACGATGAGCCCCAGGCTTGTTAAAGTAGTCTTTCGGGCCTATATCCCCCTGTGTGCCCTGGTTTTGAAGGGGGTCTGTACCGACAATCGCTGTCATTGTAGGCGTGCAATGGGTGGGTCTCTAGTGGTTATGGGAAGATGCGTCGTAATAACTGCGGACAGAGGGCAGAAGTGGGATCAGGACGGGATTTATCAACTTCTCAGGTTAGGTATATATATGCACGCAAGCATGTAACGAATAACGGCTTCGATATCTAATTTGGCTTGGTCTCGGGGAGGGGACGATTTGTATCATGTTTTCTCGGGCTTCTTTTCGGATACGACCATTCCTCTTCTTGGCAGCTCCATCAAATCACTTACAAAGAACTTGCACTATAGCGTCTATGGTTCTGCATTCAATTCAGGGTGCCAAAACAATACGTATGAACACCTGGGGAGCTTTCGCTTTTGTCTGCCTAGGGATCCAACCGCTTGGGGTCGCGGGGGAACAACGATGCCCTTCTGATGTTGTTCAGCTTCAAGAAAAGCATGACAACACGCTCCAACCCAATTCCTCCACCACCGTGAGGTGCGCACCCCATGCGAAAAGCATCGACGTAGCTCTTCATGCTGTCAGGGTCAACGCCCTTACTCCGCATTTTCTCAGAGAGCAGCTTAGGGTCGTGAATGCGCTGAGCGCCCGACAGAATTTCTTCCCCGCGCATAAAGAAATCGTAGGAGTTCGAGACGCTCTGAAAGGAGACATGAGCACAGAGAACTTATGGCGCATATAATTTTACGCACAGGGTCTTCAGGGTCAGGCATTGTGTAGAATGGACGAATCTCCATAGGGAATTTGTCGATGATAAAATAATCAGTGTCATATTTGGCTTTGACGAGACGCCCAAGCCTCCTTTCGTTCTCGGTACTGAGGAGTATTAGGGTTATGTGACAAACTGGTTCAATATAACTCACTTCATGTCCTCAGTAATTCCGATATTTACGCCATCGTCAATAAGCATTTGAACGGCTTCCCTGTGAGTCAGGCGCAAAGTCCCTTCAGGACCCTCTCTCCACTGGAATTCATCAGCAGGGAACTGTTTTCGCACTGTCTGAATTTCGTGTTGGTACTTGTCCCTGAGGCCATGGAAGATGCTCAAGAATAGTCCGTCAAGCGTTTCCATGACTTCGTGGTAATGCTCCTCGATGGTCATTTCCAGATCCAAACCGATGAATTCAGTGAGATGCCGATATGTATTTGAATCCTCAGCACGGAACACAGGGCCAATCTCGTAGACACGCTCAAAGTCAGCGGCTATCGCCATCTGCTTCGCCAGCTGGGGAGATTGAGCGAGATACGCAGTACCTATGGTATAATTGTGATTATTTCATTTTGTTAATATAAGGCAAACGTACCCTTAAAGTAGCTGACTTTGAAGACTGATGCCCCAGATTCAGTGGCAGCGCCCTGAAGCTTCGGGCTGTGGATTTCCATGAAACCGTTCGCACTGAGATAGTCACGGAACAGATCTCCAATAGCGGCTTGCAGTTTGAAAACGGCTTGATTAGTTTGTGTCTGTCCGCAAGTCAACTAAGAAGCTGCAAGCAAATTGAAAGTAACTTACGCGAAGATCAATGACTCGATTGTTAAGTCGAGTGTCGATCAATACGCGATTGAACTGATTCTCGGGCGATTCAATCTCAGCTTCTGGTCGGGAGGCATCGTCAAGAGAGAATGGCAATCGGCCCTCAATTCCAGATATCAAATGGATCTGACACAATCATCAGGTAAATCAATGAAACAAAAACACTTGACTTTACCTGCTTGACGTCAATCTCAACATCGCTAACAGTGGCACCCTGAATGGGTATGGGACTCTTTTTGACAAGACCCTCTACGAGAACGATACTCTCGTCGGCCAGGCCTGAGGCCCATTTGACCATTTGTTTCGAGATTTTCTCGGGGTCTGCTGCCAGGATAGCCTGAACAGAATGAGTACGTTGACGTAGGTTCAAAAAGAGCAATTTGCTGCTTTTGGCCCGCGAAGTCTGCACGCGCGCACGAAGGAGGACGATTTCCCCATCACGCGACGAAAGGGTCGAAATCTGAGACCGTTCACGACGAGTACGGGACTGCGATTGATTGAGAGGCAGAGCGCCGTAGAATTCAGTAGAGTAGTCCTAGAGTGCTTATTATTCTCGGGGAGTCAAGATCGGAATGTGGGATGCACTAACAACTTCGTTTGCAGCATTCTGTTGGGCGATCTCGGCTTGCTTGGCTGCACTCTCTGCTTTCTTTTTCTCCTTCTCTGCGGCCTTGGCACGTTTCTTCAATTCGCTCTTGGAAGGACCAGTAGGCCTAGGACATATGAGGATCTGTGTAGACTGCTTCTAGGCTACTCACTGCTCTGGTACGTCGGCCGTGTTTGGTTCAGCCATATCGGTGGTAGATGTTAGAATCAAAAGGAGTCAGTTTCAGAACTTGTATGATCCACTGAGATAAGCCCTAATCTAAGGTTAGGTTTGTATCGGGATTCGGACATCGGATCGGACTTTAGTCGGCACAATTGGAATCAAGCAGGGATGTAAGATTTTGCCGTCCCGTCTTTCTCCTTCACCCCACAACCCCACGTCTACACAATGCTCTCCACAGCCTTCTCTCGTCGGGCTGCTGTTGGTATCAATGCCAACGTCCTCCGCTCTCTTTCCACCTGGTCCGCTGTCCCTGCTGGTCCTCCCGATCCTATTCTCGGTGTGTAGAAAGACCTTCCGGAGTTGACCAGCTATTCATCTGTCTTTGCTCCAGGTGTCACCGAGGCTTTCAAAGCCGACCAGGATCCCCGAAAAATCAATCTGGGTGTCGGCGCTTACCGCGACGGCCATGGCAAACCCTACGTGCTTCCTAGTGTAAAAAAGGTACGTCCCGGCCTGTCTCCATCACCACGCTTGGGTTGAACGCGTTATCGACAGGCAGAAGAGATACTCACTGCTTCCAAGTTCGACAAAGAGTACTTGCCTATCACTGGTCTCGCTGAGTTCACGAAAAAGGCCGCCTTGTTGGCCTATGGTGCCGACAGTGCTCCTCTGAAGGAGGGTGCTGTACGTGTTGCTTTTCGCATCAAAAGTCACACACTCAACCCTAGTTAAGATCTCCATTACCC
Source organism: Tephrocybe sp. 10521TJB (assembly GCA_018221635.1). NCBI lineage: Eukaryota > Fungi > Basidiomycota > Agaricomycetes > Agaricales > Lyophyllaceae > Tephrocybe > Tephrocybe sp. 10521TJB. The sequence goes on along the minus strand of JABAJS010000001.1, from coordinate 450,792 downwards.
AGTCCATCTCCGGTACTGGCGCTCTTCGCATCGGAGGAGCATTCCTTGGCCGCCATTACCCTCATTCCAAGGTTATCTACCTTCCCGTTCCTTCGTGGGGAAATCATACACCCATCTTCGTGGACTCTGGACTCGAAGTCCGTGGTTACCGCTACTTTGATAAGAAGACCGTTGGTCTTGATTTCGAAGGTCTCAAGGCTGACTTGAGGGTTCGTCTGCTGAAAACTAAGGATTGTAAGGCTCTCTAACTTCTATTCTTGTAGGCTGCTCCGGAACACGCTATTGTTCTTCTGCATGCTTGTGCCCACAACCCCACCGGCGTTGATCCTACCCACACACAATGGGCGGAGATATCTGACATCGTGAAGGAGAAGAAATTGTTCCCCTTCTTTGATATGGCCTACCAAGGCTTTGCCTCCGGCGACACGACTCGTGATGCATACGCGGTGCGCCATTTCGTCTCTGAAGGCCATCAGATTGCCCTTGCGCAGTCCTTCGCCAAGAACATGGGCCTTTACGGTGAACGTGTTGGTGCCTTCTCGTTGGTGACTGCCGACCCTGCCGAGAAAGCTCGCGTCGACAGCCAGTTGAAGATCGTCATTCGTCCCATGTACTCTAACCCCCCCGTTCACGGCGCTCTCCTTGCCAACGCCATCCTCAGCGATAAGGCCCTGTATGCACAGTGGGAAGGAGAGGTGAAGGGAATGGCAGACAGAATTATCTCCATGCGCGAAAAACTTTACAACACTTTGACTCATGACCTCAAGACTCCTGGTGAATGGGGCCACATTAAGAGCCAGATCGGCATGTTCAGGTAAGGTATCACGAAAGCTCTTTTAAATCACGTTGTTTATCTCCCGGCAGCTTCACTGGTTTGACGCCTGAGCATACCAAAGTTTTGGCCAACAAGGCTCATGTCTACATGACCTCCAACGGTCGTATCTCTATGGCCGGGTTGAATGGCAGCAACATTGAATATTTCGCTGAAAGTGTTGATGCAGCTGTGAAGGGCAATTTGTAAAGACTTTTTTTTTTTTTTTTTACCTCAGACACCACATAAATCGACTACGTGGAATACATGGAATGATACCAACTCCTGATATTTGGATTATTGTGACAAAACTTTGACGTGTCACAATCGACGCGACGCGATACGACGTATGCGTCTTTCGCAACGCTTCGTTTTCATAGACAGTGACAACAACGACGAAGCATGGTGGCCCTCGAGGCTGATGTGGTGCCTCAACCTCGCAGCTCATCGCCTATCATCCCCGGCGCTTGGCCAGCGTCCCCTGCTCAGTCCAATTACCTTCACTACAGGTCAAAAACCTTTCCTGTCACTTCTTCACAAAACACTCCCGACCCTCTGCATCTTGATCATGTTCGCCACTTTCAACAACATCTTTCACGGACACTTTTTAAGAATGAACACTCAAGTGGAATCTCTGCCCAATTAATGAAGCCCCTAGATTCGAGTGACATCGCTACTTTGACCCCCTCTGATGGATATAGCTTGGGAAGTCTCATTCAGGTAAGGCTTCGAGAGATATTACTCGCGCAGTACGAATGCAGCTCAACGAATTGCATTGCAGCTCGACAAAAAGATGGATCTCTCCATTTCTGAGGTGCGCTCCCATCTTTACACCCATTTCACTACCTCTGAATGCGTTTCACAGGACACCACAGCCGCATCGAAACGCATGACTGATTTTTCCCGACAACGCAGCAACATTCAAGATGCCTTCCTCAGCAACGAATCACGCATATATGATGCCTCTAGCGACTCTATCAGCCAGGTTTTCCCGTCAACTTCAAGTTACGAGCTCAGCACAGCCAGATCACACTCAGCACAAGAAACGGATTTTGTGCCCTCTATAACTTTCTCTGCATCCTGTGGTTCTGCTTTGTCTTCATCGGATCCAGTATCCCCTATTTTTTTTTCATCCCCGACTTCGTCTAACAATGCGCCGCCACCTCGATTTTCCAACCAAACTTCAGGCCACTGTCCTTCCTTAGAATTCTCAAGTTCTCCGTCTTGGGAGACCTCCTTTGGTAGCCAGCTCAGTGATTTTGACCCGACACTGGCCGACACTAGCCCATTGTTTGTCAGGCCGACGAGCATGCTGAACCCTAGTCAATCTCGACCTCTGAACACTTTCGACATCCAAGATAGTATCGAATCTTCTCCCGAGTTTGGCGTGTCCGCTGTTCCTATGTTAACGACCCTGTCATTGCCAGAGAGTGTGGATACCAATCTTGACAGATTTAGCCGTCGTACTTCCCCCGGACACAGTCACCGCACATACACAGGTTCTGCGTTAGATCTGGACCATTTCCATGTATTCCGTAGTCAGAACTCCTCGTTATCCTCCTCGCCTCATGTTTCGAACTCCAGCGGCGGCGCCGACGTACGTGTTCTGGAGTTTCCCTCCCCGCCCCTGTCGCTCTCGCCTTTCATCACAGCGCCCCCACCAGAATTACCTATGATTACTCATCATGCTACTGTTGCAGATTCTAGCACAGTGGAATACGCTTCCGCTGTAGTTTCGTCAGCTTGGGGAACCGATATATCAGTTCACCCTGTCTACCCTGTTTCGAACCTCCTGTCCAACGTATCATCATCTTCTAGGCCTGTGTCTCCTCGCAATCCTGTAGTGGATTTAGAATCCTTGGGATACAGGATGCCGACGGCTATGATGGACAACTTGAAAGCATTAGGAAGGAAAATGAAGAAGATGTTCTCGCTCTCTTCAAACATAAAGACTGGGGATCATCAACGCAACGAGTGCTCCGACAACGATCGAAATTCTTCTATTAACACCCAGCCTCCTTTAGCCCTCTCGCAGCCAGAAGCTCGCCTGGAAGGGGAAGATTCATTTGTGAGTGTAGAAAATGGCGATCGTTCACTTCCTTTGCCTCCAGGCTTGGCGGTATGTCTACCTGCCCAACCCTCAGTAAATTTCTCAACTCATACATAGGGCACCTCAAGCTCGAGAGTGTGTCGTCCAAACGCTATATCAGAAAGATACGCTTCGAACGCGACTTGTTCGCGACCCATTTATGCAACCTCTCGTCCAAGTCCTCCTTTAATCAGGGTTACGTCTTCTAGTTGCTCGTATCGGGCTCCTGCAGCTCTAACCCCCATTGCTGACGCTGAGGAAGATGTCACAAGAATGCTCGAAATAGAAGCTCGCCCTAAAACTCTCGCGGAAATCAAGTCGAAACGTAGGCTTTCCCTCCCCATGTTGTCAAGCACTAGTCGTTCGGTCTCTCAACCCAGTTCGTCCATTGTCGCAGTTGCCCGTGCTCACCCAAGACCGAGGTCCACTATCATCCTTCCTGCTGCTAGTTCGTCATCTTTCACAGATGAAGACGATCTTGACGTCACGCGTCGTGGTCAAAGCTCTGCTCCCGTCCGTGTTGTCTCCAACAATTCAGAAGAAAGGGTGCGACGTCAACCTCCAGAAAGAACGGTTGATAACCGCGGCGTAAGCAAAAAACATCGTCGATTTTCTCTATCCGTTCTTGTCCATTTAATTAGATCCACATGAGGCCTCAACAGTCATTGTCGAGTATTAATCACTCATTTTCCTTGTACAACAAAGTCAATATGATCAATTCAGATATCCAGGTCTTCGTCAGGATCATCATCGTCGATGTCGTCCGCAGAATCCGGATCGTAGAATATGGCAGCTGTGGCATTTTGACTTGCCCCAGTGGAGTTGCCTACGGGGGATGCGCGTTAAGAAATGTACGCTCATGAAGAAGCTCATGTGAAAGGATTAACTTACCTTCATGAGCGTATGGAAGGGGCACCTGTGCGCGTGACTCTTGTTGAGAAGATGTCAGATTTAAGTTGAAGGAAACATTCTGCGTCGGATCGGGAGCAGACTGCTAACCGAACTATGATCAGCTATTTCTAAGTCATGAAAAAATGCAAGAAAAGACGAACCTCAATGATCGCCATTTTTGTCCATACTCCTTTCAAACTCTCAAGCTTCGTCAAGCTGCAGAAACCCTCTTTTATAGACCAACCTTCCAGCTCTCTTTCAATACCACGTTTTCTTCCATCTCCACCCCTCACGATTATCTCGCAAACTATTTCTGTGGCTCTACCACTGCCTTCTGCACTTGAACCATAACCATACACGATGCGTTCAACATCGTGAGAACGCTCGCTGAGGGGAAGGAAGACGCTCCAAAATTTTGCCTGAGGGGAAGACGGTGGAGGTGGGGTTAGATAATCTTTCGCCAAATGAGTAAGAAGGGCCGCAGGATGTGCCGTCAGTTGCCCGAGGGACGACGAAAAGGTAGGTTGCACGAGGAGTGGTAAAAGCGGTGACGGGCGCGTTGCATGGAGTATCAGCCGTGAAGGCACTGGTTCATCGATGAGTACTCGTTGTACACTGATAGGTAGAATAGAGCGAATACTTGGGCGGGCACGAACAAGACCAAGTAAGTCGGAGAGAAACTTATACGTCTCTGGAATAGACCCTATGTCCGAACAGAGGACATCGACTGAGTCGATTGTAACCTGAATTGAGCCAGGAGGAGCTTTGAAATAATCAAATGAGGATTGTATTAGATGGTTTGCTGGGCCTACGTACCCGACTCCACAGCGGAGAGGATCTTCTTTCGTGGATCGGTCCAGTCGTTGTCGTACCCAGGAACAGCATCAAGCAAATCGTAGACCTTCGTGTTGGTAGGAAGAAAAGAAACATCTTGGAAGTCCAGTAGATCTGCTGGTGGGTAAATGAACGCAAACACCAGAAAAGAATTTGAGGATCGCGTCTTTATGCCATTCGTCAAGATTTGACGGACGACTGGAATGGCAGACTGAGCCAAAGATGACAGAAAGAGTAGAAAGGGTTGAGGCCGTGGAGGGTCATTGATTGTTGATGACAGTAATCTCATGATGTCAGGTCGCAAATTATGTTGAGACGTATGTACACTCAGTCTCATGATCACTTGCCTACGTATATAAATTACACATAAATAGATCATTGGTTTTTTTTCTCCCAATCCTCCCGAGTTAGAATTCTCTTCTCTAGCTGCCAACCGAATACTCCAACCTTCTGTGTGTTCTCTTGAAGAGCAAAATGCGCATCTCGAAGGCAGTTACGAATATAAGGTAGGAGCGCGGAGTCAGAGGCGTGAACGATTTTTAGCGCAGGCTCAGCATTGAAAGCCATTCGCAGGGCATAGATGAGCAAGTCTTCCTGAACCCCCGAGCTTCGATATGCCTCGTCAACATAAAAATGCCTAATGATTGCTGACGTCGAAGATCCTTTGGATTTTGACTTCTTCGGTCCAGACGCGGGAGTCGCATCAAGCGCGATGAGCCCCACAAAAAGATCACCGAATTCAAGGATGTAAAGTCCAGAAGCGGGGTGATTGGAGTAATGCGCAAGTATATCAATCATATCTGGTCCACGCAGCACAGTTTGTGATGACTGCTCGAAGTCTGGACGGTTAAACCTGATGATGCGTCAAATTAAGCCGCCAACACCTAATGGGGTCTCCTCACCAGTCAATAAGGAACATTACTGGGAGCGTGCATGCTGCCAACATGGGAATGGGTTGAAGGTAGCCAGCATAACCATGGATGGCCTTTGGCCAATGACCGAAATAGTTGATGAAGGCATACGACAGCAGAAGCCAAATAGCGAGAGTCAATGGATGGAAGTAGGCTAACAAACAGAAAATTCAGTGGGAGGGCATGCAAATGTGTAAGGAATGGCTCACCTCGACGATTGGCAACGGCCAGAGGTTCCATGGAGGCCTTTCCAATGGCGAACCTGACCAATTTTTCGTCAGAGGCCGCAAAGCGGCGGATTGTAGCCTCTCGTTGAGCCATGTTTCGAAACTGATTATGGCAGGAAGGAAAGTCTCTTTTTCATCTGGTGCTGGCAGAAACCAGGGCACAACAGTGGACACGTTCGTGAGACCGCGTCACAACTATAGCGTGACAAAATTGATTAATCATGATCATTCTACATAGTGCCCACGTTGTGTTTTCAGGAGAATTCTGAATATAAGTACATAAGAGAAAAGTGGTCTGCAAAAAAAAAAATAGGCGTTGAGTTTAGATCACTCTGATCATGATCTATAAATAACTTGCCATCCTCCATCCAACATGCTTATCACCAAAACTTTTCACGATATTCCCAGCAAGCTCGACAGCGGGCGACCTATCAGAATATTCATATTAGCGCCCAGCGTTCCAAACTACCCACAGGCGAAGTTTCCAGGTACGTTTGGAAGCGTTGACACAAAGAACATCCTTTGATTTTTCATTTCGGCAGGCGTTGTGGTTTTTAGGTACGTGAGATCCCTGCATCACACTCGAACACTAAGCGCATTTTATATGAATCAAGCGAAATCTATCAGGTTACAGGGCCCGTCGAACGTTTTGCAGGTCAAATTGCAAGCCAGGGTTACGTCGTTGGTTAGCCTCTCGCAGTTCTTTTATCCATGTTACCCTCGAATCTGAATGACCTCACCAGCTTGTCCTTCTACATATCACGAGTTTGAGGGTCCAGAGCCAATCCCCTACGATGTAGAAGGTAGCTATATCAGACTACAGTGTGGTGACGGTACTCATTGTTGAACAGGCACTGACAGAGGCAACCGATACAAGGCAAGCCTGATTGATCGAAGACTCTATTATCGGTTCTGATCCCTTGGTTGCGGATATGTAGATCGAGAAGGAAGTGGCTGCTTATGACGAGGTAAGTACTTACGGCTGATAGAACCTGCCCGATCTCAATTTTCTAATTGAAGGACGCCACGCTTTCAATTGATCTTCTAACCTCTTTGAACAATTGCAATGGCCGTATTGCAGGTTTGAAGTTCTTTTCCCTCCTCCCAATCCAATGATCTAAATTAATCAAGCCACCGGGATGTGTCTCGGCGGCCATCTTGTACGTTATAAAACCGTTTGCTCAACAACTGGCAGTGATATTCGTTACTGATATATGACGGAGTTAGGCTTTTCGAGTGCGTGCGGCGCCCATGATTCCTTGCTGTAATACAACTTTACTTTAGGCCGCCTTCGACCCCCGAATCCTAGCTTCTGTCTGCTTTTTCGCGACCGACATTCATAGCGCGTCGTTAGGAAAAGGTAAACATGACGACACGTTAATTCGAGTCCACAAGGGAGATCTCACAGGCAAGGGCGAGCTGGTGGTAGGCATGTTGCTTCACCAGTCTCCTCCATGACTGATTTTCTTGGACAGATGATCTTTGGGAAACAGGTACAGTTCCGGGCCGCGGGTCATGACTCTGAATGACGCTGATAACTGGGATATGAAACAAGGATACGCATGTCCCTCGAGCTGGTCGCGATATTATCCGCTCGGCATTGGATGATGCAAACGTTCCCGTTTCGGTCCGTTTTTTATCATTATTATCGTGCTAATTGAAAGGCCCTTCATACATTGCTGATAGTTCCTCGAGGTTCAAGCGCAGCACGCCTTCATCCGCGACGAGCATTCTAAAGGTCGCTGGGATGCTGCTTTGACTAGGTCATTGTTTAGCTTCATGCTGGAAGTCTTTGAGAGGACAGCTGGCAGAGATCTTGGACCACGCGTTGATACGGGTGGGAAATTAGAACATGTGTGTTAGATTTAAAGAAATCAATTGAATTAAGTGGGGAGAAAGACGATGAATAACGCACTGCAATTAGCCAGATGGGTGAGTTATGTAGTTTTAGCAAACAGTAAGTAATGTCAATATTCTGGCGGCTTCGGCCTCCGATTGCTACAGTAGTGCAGGGCCCGCACGCGCACGCCACAATTGAATTAGGTAAAGTATCCTAATTTGGTAGACAACCGGATCAGTTAGCAGGGCGCTTGCCTCAAGGTTGATCTTGAACTTACCGAATCGTTTTTGTTGCTGTACTTGTACTTTACTCACAACAAGAACAGCTGGTGCTGATCGATTTCTCACTCTACAATCGAGCCTCCGAGGCCAGTGGGACAACGATGCTCTTGTCATTTGAATATTCGAAGAGGTGGACCATGACCCTGACTTACTTCGGAACGGATGACAGGATGAATGCTGTCATCCGAATTTACCTTGTCCGTGTGGAGCAATTATCGATTGTGGTACTTGTACGCATGGCGACGCTGAGTATGGTTCAATATTGAATAATTCATCCTTGGACCTACCAGGCCCCGGTCCTCTTATACTCACCTCCATCTGTAGTTTCGCTGGTCTCGAAACCCCTATTCTCCGCAACGATCAGCTTCTACCTAGACAATATAATTGTCTCCTAATTCGCGAAACGATTCTGTCTCGGACCCCGTCTTCACATGCTTCCCCACACTAACTGGACGGAATCAAAGCATGTCTCATCCGTCAGCGTCGGGTTACAAGCATCCAGGGACACTCTTCCTGAAGCTACTTCGTTCACTCAAAGCATGGCAATTGGTGATGGACATAAGGTCGATGTCAGGAATGTCGTGGTGACGAGTGTAGATAAGTGTCGGACAATGCAGTGTGCCTATCCGTAGGTTCTTGTTCGCTTGCTTTTTGCTGAATTCTAACGGTAATTCAAAACATTCCAGTCGCACTAGTATCAAACAGGATACAAGAGAAGAGACAGGTCACGACGAAACGCCTCTCAGCTTTGCCGCACTGGCTGGTAAGTCCAGTAGCGCTCAGGTCGTGAAGATTCTCTTGTCCTCACCACATCTTGGCAGCATCTCCGACACCAGATACAGGACTGCATAAGCTAAAATCCATAGTCGAACCCACTTTTCCCAAACGTATGGATACATCACGACTACCGCGAAAAATACCTTCCCCTGCTCTGCCGGTCGAGGTTCCAAGTCAGCCCCTTTATTCCATCGCATCCCTTCTTCAATATCTGTGCGACCTTTCAAAAGATCTTATACCCTCGTCCAGTTGTAATTCCGACACAACGGAACCATTCTCAACTTTCGAGAATTCCATATCGTCAGGCTTGAGATCTGATCCTCCACCAGGGAGTAGTGCACTAGAAATAACGCCTTCTTCGTTCTTCTCTGCGCCCGCGTCGCAAATCTCACCATCAACAAATAATCATGCCTCACCAACGATTCTAACTTCACAAGAGTGCCCGTCGACACGTACTTCGCAACAATCAACTTCCGAAACTATTGTATCATCATCAATAACGTTAATGTCACTCCCGTCGACCCAATTTACAAGCGATCCTATGCCTACAAGCACGGATCCAGTTTCTTCACGCATCATCACTGTTACTCAATCATCTAATACCATACCCAACTCATCTGTAAAATTGTCATCAACAGCTTGTATAACGAGCTTCCCATATAGTATCTCTGCAACTCTTTCTCTGGACTCTTCCTCGTCGAGGATGTTTGCTAGGTGCGTCACTAGCTCCCTCATGAGCCATTCTTGCTCAAAATCTTGCCTCCCAGTTCCATCCTCACTACTACCAGTGCTCCCAGTGAGCCCTCATCGTACACTGGTCCAGCCACCATTGCATTGTCGTCATTTCCATCAACGCATGTGGAAACTTTAACGCAGCACAGCACAACTCAAACATCGAGTAGTACCACGCGTAATGGCCAAATAACGACTTCAACATCCTTCAAACCCGGGGTCTTGAGCACCAGTAATCCAAAAGAACCAAGCGGGTACGCTTTGAGTGCATTTCTGCCTCTAGAATCTTACTAAAGTTGTCTGTAGTTTCGCGCGTAACACAGCGGCAATAGTTAGCGTTGCAGTGGCTGGCACTTCTGCTATCATAATCGCAGTCATTGCAATATTCTTCGCATGTAAACGTTACAAAAGAAGGCGCCCCTTTGGAGCCTCCAGGAGTTACGGTGGATTGCCCTCTGTACCTTGGCATCCGCCACTTGCGGGAGACGAGGAGCCTCACTATTATCCAGACTATCGCAGGCAACAGTCATCCGGGTCGCTCCAGCATTTAGGGAGTGTCACACATACCAATGAGATGGCTCATTCTGGGACGGAGCTGCTAAGCACTGAACGCAGCATGCGAGGACCGAATAGCTCAGAGAGCAGCTTTTTTCATCCTACTAGCCCGTCTTTCGCGCATCAACCATCAATCTTCGCCCACATGAATCAGGACACCCCTCTTTCAATACCGAAGAATGCATATATTCCTCCAATCCCCCCACCTACCTCATGGCCCCGTGTGTATGACGGTGGCCATGATGAGTATGGGCGGAAAAATAGGGACGCAACGAGTAGCTCACTTTCTCTGCATGCGGGCCCATCATCACACGGACACAAATATACAGACTCGTCCTCGCATGGGCACGTCAATCCTACCTCGTCATCCCACGGACACATAAATTCAGGCTCCTCGTATGGACATCTATACTCAGGCACTTCTTCGTATGAACACGAACCGGCCTCCACGACATCCGGAAATGAATTTCTGTTCACAAAATCATCGCCTCGGCCGGCACCGACAAGCATAAATCCAGCTTCATCATCCCACGGACACATAAATTCAGGCTCCTCGCATAGGCATGTGTATTCAGGTGCTTCTTCGCATGAGCACGGCCCCGCCTCCTTTACATCCGCAAATGAATTTCTATTCAAAAAATCCTCACATACGCCGGCACCGACAACTTTCAAGGAGTTCATCGGTCGCCTCCGCCCTGGTGGCGGCTCTTTGCCCAGTATCATCATCCACAAGACATCTAATTCTAACGAATCATCATCATCTCATAACGTGAAGAAGCCGCCTGCATTGCAGCTATCTCTTGACAGGCCCAACAAGCCTGTTCTAGGGCCAATCGAACCTGCTGGATTGTGGCCTACGGCAACTTTGCCTTCTCTACCGTCTCCAACAGCAACAGATAATTCACGAATGCTGGAGGATCTACTCACACCACATCTGGGAACGCGTATTGCATCGAGCAAGCACTCTAGTTCTGCGAGCTTGCGCGATCATGTAGATTATTCACGACCTATTAGTGGCGTACGTTTTGCATCCTTTCTCATTTCAGACTTTATTAATGACCGAACGCAACAGGCTATACGGAATGGAGCACAGAGTTCAACAACTTTCCACACGGATCCAGATACAATAGTTAGTTGATGCAAGAGGAACGGGAATATCATACACCAGAAAAATTGCCATCCCCGTCAAGTCCTGGAATTTTTGTGGCATTTCATGATACAGGACATGCAGCGAGGATCTCTCGCCACCAGCTTCGTTATCGTGAATACAGATGATGAGGATGAAGGAATGATAGGAGCACAGTTGACAAGACATGAAAAGAAGAAAGAAAACCGATGAGAAAATGATACAATAATTCTACATCTATTTACTTCTTCTTGGCAGCCTTCTCCGCGGACTTCGTCACTAGAGAGATGAATCAATACCACTGAATTGAACCTGTGTATGAGTTGTCTTACCCTTGCCACCAGACTTCTCAGTCTTGTCGACGGACTTGATGATACCGACGGCAACAGTCTGCCTCATGTCACGGACAGCGAAACGACCGAGAGGAGGGTACTCATTGTAAGACTCTGCAGAAAATGTTCAGAAACAATTCAAGGACTAAAGCGACCATGCTACTCACCAACACACATGGGCTTGGAGGGAACAAGCTTGACAATGCAGGCATCACCGGACTTGACGAACTTGGGGGCGTCCTCAAGGGATTTACCAGTTCGGCGATCGATCTTCTCAATGAGCTCGGCGAACTTGCAGGCAATGTGGGCAGTGTGGCAATCGAGAACGGGTGCGTAGCCAGCACCGATCTGACCGGGGTGGTTGAGGACGATGACCTGGGCGTTGAAAGAAGCGGCCTCCTTAGCGGGGTCGTTCTTGGAGTCAGAGCAGACGTTTCCACGACGAATATCCTTGACGGAGACGTTCCTACGGATATGAAATCAGACGCGATCTTACAATTGGCATGGAGAAAACATACTTGACGTTGAAGCCGACGTTGTCACCAGGAGCACCCTGCTCGAGCTGCTCGTGATGCATCTCAACAGACTTGACTTCAGTGGTCACGTTGGAAGGAGCGAAGGAGACGACCATTCCGGCCTTGATGACACCAGTCTCGACACGACCGACGGGCACTGTTCCGATACCGCCAATCTTGTAGACATCCTGGAGAGGAAGACGGAGAGGCTTCTCGGAAGGACGGACGGGGGGCTCGATGGCATCGATGGCATCGAGGAGGGTCTTTCCCTTAACAACACCAGCCTTGGTCTCTTTGGTCCAGCCCTTGTACCAGGGCATGCTACAAAAGCATGAGTTATATGCTGCTATAAATAGATGATAATATATTGATGCTTACTTGGCGGACTCCTCCAACATGTTGTCGCCGTGCCAGCCGGAGATGGGAACGAAAGCAACAGTCTTGGGGTTATAACCGACCTTCTTGATGAAGCCGGAGGTTTCCTTGATGATTTCGTTGAAACGATCCTCGCTCCACTGTATATGAATTTAGTTTCGACATCGCGTGACAATGCAAGATATACTAGCCTTGGTGGTGTCCATTTTGTTGACGGCAACGATGAGCTGCCTGACACCGAGGGTGAAGGCAAGCAGAGCGTGCTCGCGAGTCTGGCCATCCTTGGAGATACCGGCCTCGAACTCACCAGTACCACCGGCAATGATGAGGATAGCGCAATCAGCCTGGGAGGTACCAGTAATCATGTTCTTGATGAAATCACGGTGACCAGGGGCATCGATGACCTGATGAATGCTTTAGAGATGGAACATGAATGGAATGAGAGCCGAGACATACAGTGACAGAGTACTTGGGGGTCTCGAACTTCCAGAGGGCAATGTCAATGGTGATACCACGCTCACGCTCAGCCTTCAGCTTGTCGAGGACCCAGGCTGCGGGATGCGAATAAGCGATCAAGAGATGAGATGAGATGGATGGTGAGGACGATACATACCGTACTTGAAGGAACCCTTGCCGAGCTCAGCGGCTTCCTTCTCGAACTTCTCGATGGTACGCTTGTCGATACCACCGCACTTGTAGATCAAGTGGCCAGTGGTGGTCGATTTGCCGGAATCGACGTGACCGATGACTAGCAAAGGGTCAGGACAGGGTCAGATAGGACAGATGGATAAGATAACGTACCGACGACGTTAACGTGAGTCTTTTCCTTTCCCATTTTAGATGAGTTCTGAAAAGTAGATGTTAGTGAGGAAGATCGTTGAAGATCAGCTAAAAAAGATGAGAAAAAGGCGCAGGGCAGATCGCACGAGAACGAGGGGGAGGCGATAAGAGGATCTAGGAGGCAGGGAGGAGGGGATGGGGGACGAGGACTTACTTGTGCGGTGGATGGGCGAGAGTAGGGAGAAGGTGGTGGTTGGGAAGAGGGAGATGGCTCGAAAGTATTTGGCCTAGTTATAGTATTTGAGGTGAAATTTTTTATCGATAGAGAGATCTGATCTGATTGATAACATCAGCGTGACATTATTTGTGACTCAGAACGCGGCTCCGTCACGTTCGGCAGCGTGGCTCTTGTCACACCGTTTTTCGATCGTCGTCTGCCTCGCATTTTATCGCGGCCCTTTTATCAAATTTTCTGGTTAATACTACAGGCTGCTGTCTGCTACATCTTCCGGCGGATTGCTCTGAACAATACTTACAGGTGATCGTGCAAATACAGAAATAGATAATTTCCTCCCAAACCCTGAACCCTAGTGATCTTCTATACCCCATCCCCCGGTTCCTGCCAAAAAGCGACATTGAAGTATCTTTTCAAATGTTGGCCGCGCTGAGACGTCTACCCGCAAGCATGCCCTGACAAGCACAGCCGCGTCGCCAAGCGAACATCCACCATCTGATTCTTCGTCGTCACGTTCCTTGCCCTCCCCGCAACGCTCATCCAGCGCAATTGAGGCGTTTGCAAAGGGCGATTCCAAGCCTTCTTGAGTTTCTTCTGCAGTCATGAATGGGCATTCCCCTACCAGCAGCACATATGCTACAACTCCAAAGGCCCATACATCTTGTTCTTTGCCATGATATCGTTCGCCGCGAAGAATCTCCGGCCCTGCGTAGTCAAGTCTGACAATCGGGTCAATAATGAGTCTCCCAAGAGTGTAGCGCTTGCTCACGTCCCACTGAACGTATCCCAACCATGCTTCTTGACGAGTCCAGAACTGCCAAAATCAATTAAAATACACTTTCCGTCTGGTCCTAGAACAACATTTTCATCCTTGACGTCACGATGTACTTTTTGAAAAGCGATCAGTAAGATATAAAGCGCACCGCGATTATGAACATACCTATGCCCTGTGAGTGAAGAAAAGACAGGGCGTCCGCTATCTGCCCCAGATAAGTTCGAACGGCACTTGCAGGAAGCCCCTGGGGAAAGGTCTCCACCAGGTCAAAGAGATCGGATGACGGAGGAGGTTCGTTTGGTCGTTGCTCAGGCGTCGTAGAAGGCAATACGAGGTAGTAGAAATGGTTGTCCTCGAAAAAATCCAGAAGGGGGCAGATGTTTGGATGGCCTTTAACCGATTTGCCTTCTACCCATGCATCTTCGGCTGAGCCATTTACTGATAAGTCTAAGGCCCTCGGCGTTGTCGAGAGCCGAGATGGGTTCCAGGGTCGTATGGGAGGTAATACATAGGAGGTATTAGAGATCGCAGACATAACATAGATTTCTATCGGGATTGTTCCATGCTTGGGGTGCTTCTTCCAACAATCTGCAAGTATACGAGATTTGATGATCTGCTTGATAACAACGGGGGGCTGGGGGGATGACCTCAACTATGGGAGGGCGTGTAGATGAAGGGGAAAAGACGCACTCCGGTGGAACCATCGGGGCGGATTTCTCGGGCTCGTTTCACTAGGCCATAAGCGCCACGACCGATCTCACCTTCGATAACGAAATCAGAGATGCTGCGGCCACCAAGAAAAGCCTCCTTTTCTTTATCGGGGTTTGGGGATGGAGGGCGAGTGCTTTCGGCACCACTGAGAAAACTGCCTGAGCTGCCTGAGCGACGTAGGCTTTGTGGCAAGAGAGCTGGAGAAGACGGAGCATCTATTGGAGCGATGGACACACGTCCGGCGATGAGAGATACGCGCTGGCGTGATGATCGTCTACGAGGGCGAGGCGATGAAGGAGAACGGGGTGGATGTGGACGAGTAGAACTTGTCGAGCTTGGAGGACGCGGAGAAGTTGGACGAGATTGAATAGGAGAAGCGACGACGGGAGATGTGGAAGTCATGCGAATGGAAAAGGAGGTAGGAGGAGTAAGGCTCAAGCTGAGCGGCCTTATGATTGGCGATGAGTCGACAAAAGCATGATGGTGCTTGCGACCTGGCACTGGCTCACTGGAGACAGCCTCTAACGGCGGACATGGAGATCGTGGTGCCTCGTTGTTGTGGTCGTTCCAGTCGAAGCCCCGTCCTATTGACGTAACGCCCCAGCTACCGACGCTAGCTGCTCTGTAGAATTTGGTTGGGAGGGGCGGAGTCCTCCAATCGTCGTCGTCGAAGGCGAGATCGACCGCAGACGCCGACAACATGAAGACCGGCGAGGATCAGGTCCAAGTCCCTGCAGCGGTCAGCGAGTGGAGCTGTGTACGGGTCTCCGTATTTCCACTTCCTCCCACGTGCGCCAACATACATACTCTTTAAGTCCCAAAAACCTGTTCAGAGCTGCCTCAGATTTCTATTCAATTTTGCTGCACTATATACCGCATGGTATTCGACCAGATTGCCATCTACTTCCGTGTGGCAACCATGATGAAAAACAACGCCCTTGACTGGTGGCAGTGCTATTTCTGTCACTCACGTGACACACCTCACCTGCTTTTGCTGCACTTGGGAATCGTCAACGCCGTCAACCTCAAGCCCCCAAATCTGTGAGTATCCATGTTCTATGCTCCATCGATGCCGCCAGTCGACTCTCCTGTCTTCCACGAATCCAACGCTATCCAATTCGTCGCACTGCAATGCGCGGATTCACTGGATTGCCTGCACTCTGACCGGATGACCTTTCCAGCGGCACCTTGAAAACTTTTTGCTAAACTCGTTTCTTTCTCCAGCCCGCCATGGCCGTCAAGATCCCCATCGTCAAAAAGCGCACCAACAAATTCAAGTCCGTTTCCTCTCTGCTGTCCCAGCGTATCCCTTGTTCACACTTTCTGCAGGCGCCACCAGTCCGATCGTTACCACGGAGTGAAGGAGTCATGGAGGAAGCCTAAGGGTATTGATAACAGGGTCAGGCGCCGCTTCAAGGGCCAGACCCCCATGCCCAAAGTGCGTTGACTTGTCCTTTCTCCCGACTTGCGATTGACCATTACCGTTAGATTGGTTATGGCAGCAATGCCAAGGTACACTTCTTTCTCGCCCCTTCCGCTCTCCAAACCTGACTGTGAGTTAGACGCGCCACCTCCTTCCCAACGGCCTCAAGAAATTCGTCGTGAACAACGTCCGGGAAGTTGACCTTCTCCTCATGCACAACAAAAGCTTCGCGGCTGAGATCGCTCACGGTGTTTCGAGCCGCAACCGTACGACTATTCTCGAGAGGTACATTGCTTACATCCTCTTCCATATTTTCCGCAATCTCACATAGTCCATTCAGGGCCAAAGCTTTGGGCATCAAGGTCACCAACCCCGCTGCTCGTCTGCGGTCAGAGGAGTAGAGGATGGGTTTAATTTTCTTGCATCTCACATACTTGTAACACATATGCTGGAATACTCATCCACACATGCGCCATGCCCTTATGCATATGTCAGTTTGACTGCGTGATTTGTGAAGTTGTCCTGTTTTAGTACACATGTCATCAGACATCAATTGATACTCATCCGCTGCTACGTTCACTCCATGTTTTCTGGGCAAGTTGGAAAGCAAGTCCTATACTTTCTACATAATTGTTTGGATTCTTATAAGCTTGGCAGTGTCAGGGACCTAAGGGCGGCTTCTCATGCCGGTAGTTGGTACACTGCCGATGGTACTTGGACATGTCATCGCGCAAGATGGTACTCATCTTTACCTAGAACAAGAACTAGACTCAGAACTATCTACTTGGCTCACAGCCGTCACACCTAGCGATGAGCCGTACCCTATTGAGGGGTGTAAAGCAGTTATTGCGCCGTCAGAACACTTTCGTGCTCGTTGATATGCGTCCGTGTCTGATGTCTTCACAGTCACGCTGGCTATTCGTATTCAGGACCAGCAGCGGCATGGGCATACAAGAGCATTGACACCACTGGGATGTAAGAGGCCTCTCTCTGCCTTTGGAACCGTTTGCCTCATTCCTGCCGCCTCAGTAAACGGGTCTTCATCCTCGGACCATCCCACCACTTTTATCTTGAAGGATGCGCCCTTTCTTCTTGCAAGGAATACGATACTCCAGTTGGTAAATTACCTCTAGACATTACAAGTACGCCCAAGTAGCTATCTATGATCGTTCTGTTGCTGATAATATCTATAGCTATTGAAGAACTTCGGGCAACTGGGCAATTCGAACCTATGTCCATAAAGTCTGATGAGGCAGAGCACAGCATAGAGATGCATCTTCCCTATGTGCGAAAGGTGTTTGCAGGGTATATCCGCTAGACTGCGTCTCGTTGTATCACATATTTATCTCCAGTATAGGCAGGACATCCATATCGTTCCAATCGTGGTTGGCGCTATTTCGAAGGACGTCGAGGCTACGTTTGGCTCCATCCTTGCGCCGTATCTAATTCGTGATGACACCTTTTGTGTGGTGTCAAGTGATTTTTGCCACTGGTGATCTATCTACCTTACGCCCGTCAAGAGTCGTAGCCTGACGTTTACCAGGGGTACTCGATTCTCATATACCTACTATTACCCTGAAGAACCACCTTGCACTGGCGTCAAACTGTCGCGTTCTATCTCACCATCGTCGACCAACCCGATTCACCAGTCCATTCGACAACTCGATCACGAGGCCATGCATTTGCTTACTCTGCCACCCAGCGCAGAGTCTGCTCATGAATTGTTCGCAGATTACCTCGCTAGAACCAAGAACACAATATGTGGCCGGCATCCCATCGGTGTCCTTCTCGGTGCGCTCACTGCCTTGGAGAAGACCAACGCCATACAGCCAACACTCAAATGGGTGCGGTACGAGCAGAGTAGTGCTTGTCTTACGATCAGGGATTCCAGTGTCAGCTATGCTAGCGCTTGGATTCGGTTCTAAAGCGTCATCTAATGCCATCTAGTAAATCGTAGTAAATGTATACAAGGTTTGTATGTTTGAATCATTTGCATTTTATTAAAGATTGCTGGTTAGTGAGATTTGAGAACCGACTGGCTCTGTTCGTTCATCTAGGAGCTCTGTCCCAGGCACACCAGGATCGTCGACGACCTGTGAACTGAAGTAAAAATCTAGAAATAAAAACATCATGTTGGCATACCTTTCCCGCTGCAATTTCTATATCTTCAAAGCCCCAATCTCTGGATGCCCCTTCTTTCAAGTAAGAGCCGTCGGCAAGACGCTTGGCTTTCCATGTCCCCACCATATGATGACCATCCTGGACACGATCAAATTCCGAAAGCGAGCAACATCCAACTCGAAGAGGAAGGTCCCTATCACCTACAAGACTTCTCGATAACGCGATAATCGTGGCCGCGTGGCTCACAAAAAGAACGCGCGAGTGCTTCCCAGGAAATTTCCGCTCGATTCCCACAGCGAAAGCCTCCAGAAACCCATCGATACGGTCATGCACTTCTTTGACATCTTCGCCTTTGCGAGACGCGTACCATACAGACGACCACTCGGAATTAATTTCGGGGAAATATTCCCTCAAGGATTCTGCGGATCCAGGACGAGGGTGTAACCCCGTGCCAGGAGCAACAGGGGAGAACCATTCTGCAAGCCCTGGGACGGCAAGATAGGCGGACGATAATCGTAGACTCATCACGGGAAAGGCTCACCATGCTCGACATAGATAGGAACACCAAGGGCTGATGACACCGGTTGTATTGTTTGCAAGCAACGATCTGGTATTCATTTCAGAACATGAGTCTGGTGACTTGCAAGGATGACGGAAGCTGACAGAATGGAGAAGCAAAAATGGCCGTGGGCCGTTCATCTTCTGGGAGAGATAGGAAGTACTCCCCGAGTTCCCGTGCCTGGGTCTGAGAAGACAAGTTCCTAACGGCAGACAAGTACGGGAGGAGAAACAAGGTGTACCTCTCCGAATGCCGCCAGTGGGGGATCGCGGGCAAGGCCAGTCTTACTCTGCCTAGAACCGTTCAGAAGAATGAGAGAGGGCTCGCTTGCGGAAAAATATAACGTCTACCAAGTCGTGGTTATCCAGTTGAGTCTGAAGCCTGCGATCGGAAGCGTTTGGATTAGCAATGGAGCAGATTTGACATGTAACGAGCAAATATATACCATGTCGCGCGATATAGATCTTTTCGAGCATCGCGATTGAAGGATCGAGAAATAAGTACTATGAAGATGAGTGTCAGACGCAAGTCATCATTATCAAGTGACCATCCAGTGGTCGAGCTGGGCCATGCTTTGGCAGCATGCACGAAACATGCTGCAACCTACTTGCAATCAATTGTTCACTCTTCATTTTGGCAATTTGAATTAAATTATCTGTGCTGTCATGTATTTCATTGAGGCTCGCGTCACAAGTCGATATCGAGTAGGAAAGCAAGACGGAAAAACAGATGTGACATCGAAAAGGAGGTAAATGAATTATAATATCATGAGCACTGCACGATCAGAACATTTGGCACCCACAACCCAAACTGTATGACAAATTTTTCGCTACTTTGGCATAAGTGAACCGGCTCACGTAGATCTTAAGACAGGGAAGGGAAGGCAGTTTGGTCATCGACGTTGACGGTGGGGGCAGCAGTGGAACGAGGGCCACGGGCACCTCCACGTCCTCCACGTCCTCCACCACGTGCACGGTCACCGCCGCGATCGCCACCACGTCCTCCACGGCCGCGTCCACCACGGTCTGGTCGCTCGAAGCGAGCGTCGATCTCAAGGTACACCTTCTCTTCCTTCTTGGCGCGAGCCTTATGGGTAGTCTTGGTCTTTAGAAGAAAGAGGTCAACAGAAAGTGTGGCGTAAAAGAACCAAATCGACTTACCTTGCCAACAAAGTAAGCATCCTCCCCTTCCTTGGAGAGAGGAACAACATCCTTCCAGATGTTGGCGTCAGCGCCCTCGTTGGCTTGACGGGTAGTTTCGAGTTTAGGGATGGCAGACTCCTTCTCCTTCTGCTGGGCGAGGTATTGCTCGAGGGTGAGGGTGTTGTCGTCTTCCTCCGGCTCTCTCTCCCTACGCTGGCGTCCCTCAGGCTTCTCACCCTCAACGGCGGGGGTAGCATCGGCGGGGGCATCAGTGGCAGGTGCACTCCAGTCGCCACCGGCATTAGCGTCGGCAGTCCACTCGTTGACCTCGGCGGTGGCATCGACAGTGGCATCCTCCTCGTTCTTCAACTCGGTGTTGCCATCAGCGCCACCCCAAGACTGCTGAATCTTTTTGTCCGAGTCGCTTTTGCGGGGTAAAGTTAGAGGCAAAATTTTTGAGTTTTTGAGTTTGATGAGGAGCTCACGTTTTACCAGTCTGGCTGTGCTTGTCGAAGGGACGACGGCCACCCCTGGGGGCACCTCGAGGGCCACCACGACCCCTGCCACGGTTCTCAACTGAAAATAAAATGATGAAGTTGATAGATGAGAGTAAAAAAGCGAGAGGCGATCGTACATTTCCTTTGGCCATCGGCAGGGACAGGTTCCTCGACACCGTTTTGGTTAGGATTGCCATCCTTGGGTGCCGACTTGTTTGCACCACCGCGGGCGTAGTACTTTCCACCACGGGAAGCGGCGCCGCCCCTGGGCTTCTGTGAGCCGCGAGTAGAAGCTGAGGGTGGTTGAGGAGCCTGGGGAGCGGGTGCAGGAGCAGGAGCAGGGCTTGGAGGTCTTGAGGCACCTTCAGCTGTATGGAGAGGTGAGATCGGATAATCTTTATAGATCAGGGCATCGACGGACCATCCAGGAGAGCAAAGGGATTTTTCGTGGCCACCGACATGTTTTGACGGGGCCGTTTTTACGGACAGTCAGGAGTTGGCTGGGCTAGAGACCGTTGCACGAGTTTTGGCAGTCGAGGGGGGCGACACTTTTTTTCGGACCCCAGATTCGTCCTGCCCTGCTTCTGGGGTCCTGCCAAGCCACGCGAGGTACTGTACAGTTTATCATTTTATATATTCATTCCCTTCTCATTACCATCTCTAACGCAATTTCACAGGTCAGTATGCCCTTTCTTGCTCCGTAAAGTTCTCCATTTAACTCTTCTTGCAGCCATTCAAAAGCATCTCGACGATGACTCGCCCGCCTGCATGCAGGACTGGAGTGGGTCGAGGACCTTGAGACCGTCATACTTGGCTGGAGACGGAGACGCGATGGGACTTGGGTGCGGTGGGCTTGTCAGTGTTCTTTTCGAGCGCGTGCGGATGATCCTTCGTGGTCTCCGTGTAGGCACTGTCGCAATGTCTCGTTGTACAATTTATTTCTAAATATATATTTTTAATCTTAATTTGTAATTTGCCAATCAACCTAAGCACCTGTCACATGTTATGTCACGCTTACTGATCGCGGCCCCTTCTTGTTACCGCTGCCGTTGTTGTCGTCGTCGCCGTTGTTGTCGTTGTTGTCGTCGTTGCCGTTGTTGCCCTCCTCGCTGTACGCAACGATGGCGTCTCGTCGTCTAGACATATCTTCACTCCTCTGTGACGACAAGGTCCCAGAGCCCGTTGTGTTGGCCCCCCATCTCAGACAGCAGACCCCATCGTCGTCGTCGTCGTACCCCCGTCACGCCCCATCGCCCACGACGTCCCCCGCGTTCTCCCCCCCGTCTCATATGCTGCACCCACAACGTCCATCGTCCCACCATCAGCCCACTCCTTCCCTCAACTCATATCCCCCAGCTGGCCCCAGTCAGTTTCCTTCTCCCCCATCTTCAAAGCTTCAGTCGTTCGGACTAGAAGCTCTCGTTCAGGCTGCCACCGAGGAGCGTCGGCGACTCAGCGGCACTTCAACAGAGTCCGACATACAGAGTCGCCCCAGCCCCCCAGTCGAACAGCGGCTCATTCCTCAGTACCAACATTCTCGACAGCACAGATCCCCTGATAACCATGTTCGTTCTCCTACACAACACCATCCATCCATTATCCATCCTGTGCAGCCTCAGATGGTCCGAAGTCCAACTCAGGCCATTCGTAGCCCCGTACAACTTATTCGTAGCCCTGTCTACCAATCTCTTGCTCAACATCAGCCGCAATCACGTCAACGTGTTCAAGACAAGCACTACAGTCCTCTTGACGAGCTGTTGGTTTGTGTAGAGGATGAGGAGTATCCGTCCCCCCACTCGGTCTACGTCTCGCCACCACTCCAGCCTCAACCTGTCAGGCAGCAAGTGATGAATGATCACCACCGCGCGCAGCAGCAACTTGAACTTGACCGTCAACGTATGCATCATGAGCAGCTTCTGCTTCAGGAGCAACGCCACCAGCAACAACAACGCTATGTCCGCGAGCACCAAACCACGTACATAGGACGACAAGCAGCACCACTTCCACCCTCACATCCTCCCCGTGGACCTTCCTTACCTCTGCATATGGAACATTCCCCTTATCCCCAACACCATCAACCCCTTCCCCGCCCACCTCTCATGGCTCAACAGCATACCGCCGGACGCAAGTCGGATCCTGGACAACTTCGTCATCTCCTGCACGCCGACCCTGCCCCTCCCCTTTCTGCTCCGACATATCCTCAGGCGGCCATAGATAGCGATGAGATTGCACACCCAAATAAGAGACGGCGATATTCAGATTCGCCTGCTCACCTGCTCTCTGCAGAAGACAAGGACCGTATTCACCGTGAGCGGGAGAAAATGGCAATCGGGGATCTCGGGTTTGGACGTCCAGAACCAGTTGGAAGTCCTGCTGCGATAGGTCCCCGACGACCCGGATCGGGGCATGGTCGGAAGCATCTAGGGTTGGTCGACCTCATGGCACCTAAGCATGAGCTACCAATCCAACCAGTCGCTGCTAGTTTGTCGGTGGATGGCCCAAATCGCAATGACTCGCGCGAGGGCAATCTTCAAGAAGGTGGTCCACGTGAACATGTTCTGCGTGAGATTGGTCTGCACCAGGGAAGCACTCGAGAGGGGAATTCGCATCCAATTACTACTGCGCGTGAAGGTTACCGTCATGCTGGTCCGCATGAGGCAACTCCACGTGATGGTAGCGCCAGTGAGAGGGACCCGCCAGAAGGAGGATTGCGAGACAGACATCGTATACTTAGCCCTCCCAGACGACGCTCCCCTCCTGGGAGTCATACGGGGAGAGCCATCGCAGCCAAGAAGACAGAGGACGTGGAGCACTCCCTGCATGACCTGTTATCTCATGTCACGGAGCCGCCGCAGTCGCTTGAGAAAGATAGGAAATCCCCGCTATTGGAGAAGGAGAGCAAACCGATTTCGCACGAGAAGGAGATCAAGAGGAACGCTCTCCAGAAGTTGATTGCGCCAGTTGAGAAGGAACTCAAGATTATGGTATCCGACAAAGAGACCAGGGTCGTGGCAGCTGAAAAGGAAACAAGAAAACGACTTCCATCTCGGAGCTTCATCGATCATAGTACTGCCGCCGAACCCGTACCATTCAAGAAGCAGCGGACCGCACCTGCGCCACCGGTACCAACTCCGAAAGCTACAGAGGAGGACGCACATGAATGGTTCCTGGAACATTTTGATGACGATAATGTACCTCCGCAGTCTCAGACATCCCGTGTGCCAACTCCGCCTCTTGTGCCTGCTAGCAGCCGTACAACAGGAAGTCCTGTTCCGAAGTCGCGTACCCCGACGCCTCCCGAGGCTGTAGATACCCTTGAACAAGAACTAGAAGAGCTGCTAGCGGATCCTCCCCATGTTAGCAAAACTGAGCCCGACATGGACATGGATGTTGACCTCGTCACCGAGCTCGTTGCGGACACCTTAGATGCAGATGATGCCAAGGTGGAAGATGTCGGCATGGAGGTTGACGTCGAGGATGAGCTTCTGAGCTTGTTGGATGACCACCCTAGTGTACGTCGACCTGTCGCATCAAAATCGATCATCGCTAGCCCAACGGTCGTGAAGCCGCTGCCGCCACGAGCAGAATCGAGTGGTGCGAGGCCCGTTTCCCCTTCTGTCACATCTGGAGTTTCGGCGTCAACCCCAGCTGCATTCCTCTCCCCCATCGTACGGGCATCATCGACACGCCCAACTTCAGAACGTGGGTCTATGCCTCCGCCTGCATCCGTCGTGCCTGTGCGAGGGAAGGACAAAGAAGATAAACCCACAGAACGAAGCGTCAGTGTAACAGCTCCTGCGTCTAAGAAGAAGAATGCGTTGTCAAAAGTGCGTTGTACTGTTTATAACACCCACATCTTTGACCTGATCTTTTTACATAGTCTCTTCCGAAGAATAAGTCTACCGCCGCCGTTTCCGCGGGAACAACATCAGCTAAATCCCGAGCGAGGCCTGGTCCCAAGCCGAAGCTAAAAACTTCAGATGCGTCTCTTTCTGCAACTGCTGCCAAGTTAAAAACGGTGACGGGTCCCAAAAAGGCCGCTGCATCACGGTCGAGGTCGACATCCGCCATGCCCAGTGGGTCTGCCGGTCCCGAGAGCAGCGAGACAAAGGCGGAGAAACAAGAGGAAGAGGAGGAATCAGATCATGAAGATGACAAGCTGTACTGCGTTTGCAAGACAACGTATGATGAGGATCGCTTCATGATTGCCTGTGATCGGTAAGGGACTCGCTTGCTAATAATGAGAACATCCGTGTTGATATTTTTGCGTAGTTGTGATGATTGGTATCATACACAATGCGTCAATATGCCTGATCTCGAAGTTGATCTTGTTGATCAATTCTTCTGTCCACCTTGTGTCGAAAGTAAGCCTCAGTCTACAACGACGCTGTCTTTTCGTTAATGGTCATTTTAGAACATCCTACTCTGAATCTCAAGACAACGTACAAGACTCGCTGCCTGTATGGTCGTCGGCATTCTGATCCGTCGTCATCGAAGGCGTGTCATCGGCCTGCACGCGGGGCGTTCTCGAAGTACTGTTCTGACGAGTGCGGTCTCAAGTACATGCAAGCTCGTGCCGATGCTTGGGCTAAGAAAGGCGGCAAAAAGGACAAACTATGGGAAACCGTTAAAGACGCCGAGCAACGAGAGGGTGTGGTGGTCTGCGCTGGAGATACGAACGGTATCAAAGCGGACCCCATCGACAAGGACACTGGGGATCATGGGCTCAAGCAGAAGAAGGGCAAGGTAGAACGTGAGGTGGAGAGGTTGAATGGACTCTTGGACTCTGTTGTCAGGTTGCGTGAAGACATCAAGAAGGAGATGGAGGGTGTGATATGGCGCGAGAAACTGTTGGAACTGGCTACGGGTCGAGCGGAGCAGATTGGTGAATGTGGGTGGGATCAACGTCTTTGCCTCGGCGACGACGAGTGCGCGGACCTTGGAGCGAGGGCCCTTGAAAGTTATGATGCCAACGCGCAGGATGGAGATCAGCCTACTCCTTCTGGAAAATGGTGGTGCTCCGGGAATAAAGCCTGCGATCGTCATGCAGGGTGAGTATTGCATTCGCTTTACTGAAGTAATTGATTTTGTTGTTAACCGTGAATGGTTTAGTTGGCAAGCAGTCCGAGGCAAGGATGTTTGTAAAGAGAAGGAGAAGAAGAACGATGCTCTCTTGAATCTAACGACGCGAGAACGTGCAATCCGCAAACGAATCGAGGACATTTTGGATCCCCACGGACGCAATTGTAACGAACCATCTGGTAAATCGCCGCTCAAGGCTTCTAATGCCAAAGTACCCAACGGTCACACGAAAGGAAAAATGAACGGCGACACGACGACGAAGAAGGGCAAAAAGCGCAAGGCCCCTTCATGATATAGACTTGTATCCTAGCTTCTTCCTTTTTCATAACCCTCCCTTCCTGGGTCGTGCATGTATATGTAATGATTCTTGCTTTGAAATTTTTGCTCTCAGTCGTTATGTACGTTTCTTTGTCACTCTTCTTTGTTATGTAGCGTTGTTCCTCGCATTTTTTTTTTTGGGAAGTTAGGTCGGAGTCCGGCCTGGCGTAAAGCAATGTAAGTATAACAGTAGTACAATATAGTCCCCTCTCCTCTATATGTCAGGCGTAATGAATCTGCCTTTCAAGTCGACCAGCTGGCGGTAAAACAAGACAACTAGTACCCATCGCCCTCCCCTCCCTCCTTACAAAAGCCCTTTTGCTCGTATAGGATCTGTGACTTGACATCTTCACGTTTCTTCTTTGCTTCGGCCTCATTCTTATAATAGGGCTCCAATGCTTTCCAATCCACCTGTTGCAATGGAATGTCGTCTTCCTGGTCAAGATCCTGCCCAAGAGTGTCAAACAGAAACATCTGGTGGGGAGGTGAGAATGTAACGCACTATTTCGCCGAGAAGAACAACATTTTCGCCTCGTATAAGATAGAGACCTTGCCAGTTTTCCGCAAATGCATTTCCGTGGTATATGCGCTCTACTGTGTCTTCTAGTACGAGATTTGCTGGATAGGACTGCTGGTAAATGAGCCGAACTTGATGTTACTAGGTTGCTCACCAAACTGATCATATGAGCGTAGCACACCGTGGAGTTTGCGGCCATCACGTAGAATTACGAGCATCTTCCCTGGGGAAAATCGAGCAAGAGTGGCATGAATGAAGAGACGGGTATGCTCAGGATGTGGTGATGCTGAAGTTGACTTGGGGTAGACGTACTGTCCACACAATCCACAAGAGACCCCGAGGTGGTGAAGGGGATGAGAGAGTCCATGTTGTGGGAGGAGACAAGAAGCGTGCAGGGATGATTGAAGCCAAATAATTGAGAAAGACAAAAGGACAAAAAAGAAACGCTGGAAGCAGGATTTGAACCTACGCGGTGAAACACCAAGTGATAGTGAGGAATTCAAATCACTCGCCTTAACGACTCGGCCATCCCAGCTTGTCAACACAAGTCGATAAAAGTAATCTTCACTAGTTTACTTTATTAGTCTAAAGAAATTCATTGCTCAACTACATCTAACTTATGATGGCGGCGCTGTTCCTGCATACTCCCACTGCCCTACTTCCGGTTTATCCTCCAGGGGTTCCCATCTGCATGTAGATTAGCTACAGTAAAAGTGTATAAATATAAAAACGCACGCTTTCCAACCAACCATCTTGGTAGCCAAACTCAGCTCGTCAGACGCGATGTCCAACGCTTCTTCAATCTGTCCCTCGTCCAGCTGTTTCTCTACAGACGCAATGTCTCCTTTTGCATTTTGCACGATGTTGAGTTTGCGGAGGGTAAGTGCCTCTACGCCCTGGCGGTATACGGAGGACTGGGGGATTGAAAAGAGCACGGAGAGAGTTTGCTCGTAGGTTTTTGTAAGCTGTGGCAGGGGATTTGGGTGGACGGCGAGTCCAGTGATGCCCGTTGTACGCTTGAGAGCGTTGGCGAGGGGGCGGGAGACGCGAAACATGGCTGGCGTCAAGCTGGTGTACGGAGAGAACAGGTCTGGCGGAGTCTGAATTGTCTTCGTCTCGACCACCATGGCTGCAGTGGCGCTCAGTGCACTGCCCTCCCTTCGCCATTCCTTCTTCTCGACGTCGCGTACAGCGTCCAGGTCCCTTTTTGCCGCGTCACTCTTGCCTGCATTCCTCACGCCAGCCTGGACCACCCCGTCACTCAAGTCCTGGCTGGAGCTCATTCCACCATTCCTTCTCGCAGTTCCAAAATCAAAAATATCACACTCGCGCAAGTCAATGCGTAGCGCCAACAAGGGGCTGAAGGATAAGCAAAGTATATGTCCAGGTCGTCAATATGTTCAGCCTACTGACCGCGCTATTTCAGATATTGTCAACTGTCCCGCGTGCGGCCAACCAAAACTGGCACATCATCTCTGCCAAAGTTGTTATGGATTCTTGACTCGGATGTGGAAAAAGAGGAAGGGTGAAGACATGCCAGACCTGTCGTGATTGTGTGTACTGTCCTGAACTTACTCCTTCTCGTTAACTGACCAAAAAAAGCAGACATTACTCGTCCCATACATGCTTTGCGATTTTTTTTAAAAATTAGCTGTCCTTAGGGTACTCTCGCTGTCCGTAATATACATAAACCAGGACCTGTAGAAATATATTTCCACGTGACTATTTTGAAGTGCCTTCCGAGGGCGATTGGGACGGGCAGTATTGGATTCAAAAGGCAGCCATGTCCCGACTTCCCCACACCCAACTACCATGCTTCTCTCCCCCTCCCTCGTCCGCGCTGCATCCACCGCCGCCGCCCCTCGCGGTCTCGCCGCCATCCTCCGCAAGAACCCAGACGATGTCGTCATTACCTTTGCGAAGCGCACTCCCGTTGGAAGGGCAAAGAAAGGCCAGTTTAAGGATGCACCTGTTGATGAAATGCTCCATGCCCTGTTCAAGGCAATACATGCCGTCTTATCGTTCCCTAGGCGTGCGCACTGACATTTGACCTTAGGCGACTCTCGAGAAGACCAAACTCGACCCTTCGAAGATAGATGATATCTGCGTCGGTAAGTTGCTCGTACTCGTTTCCTGCGAAATCTCAACCTCTACAAGGCACTTGCCATCCCCCATCCCCTCTTTATGTGTCGCGTGCTGCCGCTTTGGCCGCTGGGATACCTCACGACGTGCCCATCTCCACCGTGAACCGACTTTGTTCCTCAGGCTTGATGGCAATACGCAGTATAGCCCATTCAATACAGTCTGGAGAGGCTTCCCTTGGTGTTGCTGTCGGTGTCGAGAGCATGAGTCTCAAGTCCGTATTTCCATCTGCAACTCTTCCCCATATGTAACTTACGGGGTCATTACAATAGTCCTCGCCCCACGCCAGAAGTAACTGAGGCTGTGGATAAGTCACCGGAAGCTCACGACTGTATCCAGGTATGTTGTATCTTTGTTATGCCTATTGTTTCTCACCCGCAATTTAGCCAATGGGCTGGACATCAGAAATGGTTGCAGAGACATACAAAGTCTCACGTCAAAAGCAGGACCAGTACGCTTTAATCTCCCACGAGAGGGCAAATAAGGTACAATTTAGTCTCCTTGTCTTGACGCCTCAGGATTAATATCTCGCGCAGGCATTGTCTTCAGGCATCTTCCAAGACGAAATCATTCCAGTTGAAATCAAGGGAACTGTTCATGCCAAAGACGACACAATTCGACCAAATGTCAGCGCCGAGTCTCTTGCTTCTCTCAAACCAGTGTTTCCCAACTGGGGCGAGGCTTCGACAACGGCTGGCAATGCCAGTGGAGTCGGTGACGGTGCGGCCATTTGCATTCTGACTACGCGAGAACGCGCAGAAAAAGACGGATTGTCTGTCGTCGGGAAATGGGTCGGAAGTGCGATTGTTGGTGCGTCCATCTTGCTAATATTGGCAAGGAATAATGTGACACATGTATTGACCAGGCGTCGAACCTAAATATATGGGCATTTCCCCCATATTTGCGGTGCCAAAAGTTCTTTCGCAGCTTGGTCTAACTAAGGAAGACATTGACGTATTTGAGGTAAATCGCCAACTGTGCACGCCAAGTCAAAGTTGACTTACACCTAAACTAGATCAACGAGGCATTTGCGTCACAATTCGCTCATTGCGTGGAAGAGCTTAAAATTCCGATCGAGAAAATCAATCCAAAGTACGTTCTGTTCAAGATATTTTATCCCTCACTAACCTTCTAATAACGCAGTGGCGGGTCCATTGCAATCTCCCACCCTCTCGGAATGAGTATGGCTCCCGTTATTTATATATATTTTTTCATGTGCTAACGTTTCACTTAGCCGGCGTCCGTCAAGTCGTAACCGGCCTTGCGGAGCTCCAACGAACTGGCGGTAGCCTCTTGTGTACTAGCATGTGTGTTGGTAGTGGTATGGGTGCTGCTGCTGTTTTTGTCAATGAGGCACATCATTAATGTAACTGTTCAATGAAATATCTTTTACGCCACAACTCAGTGGTTCGAATGTTACAAAAATCATATTGTTGTACAAACTACAATGTGTAAGCTCTGTAGATGAAATTGTGGTCAGCGCTCGAATAAAAACGGGGCAGTGAGATAAGTAAAAAAAAAAAAAAAAAAAAAAAAAAAACATCTCAGCAAGTCATTCATGTCAGTGATTCACGCGAGATAAATCCCGTTACTCGTGAAACAAGTCTACTAAGAGGTGCCAATGGTTGTAAAATAACAACACTCGTCATTGAAGAAGAAAAGAACGGGATAAACAAGACATGAAAGAAGTACTCACAGGATGCGCTGGCGACTAATTCAACGTACCAGGATAAGACTTATATACTCACATGCTTCGGCAACTGGCGGAGGTACTGTCTATTCTCAAGCCACCCCCAAGCACGTGATATTGGAAGGACGAAGCGATCTAAGTAATTGAAGTCGTCGTCGCCTCAAGTTTCTGTCCACCCTCAAAATGTCCGCCCAGATCAGCAAAAAGCGCAAGTTTGTCGCCGATGGTGTCTTCCGCGCCGAGCTCAACGAGTTCTTTACCCGCGAATTGGCTGAGGAGGGCTACTCTGGTTGCGACGTCCGAGTCACCCATGCTCGCACTGAGGTGATCTTACTTTCTCAGTCGCCCTGTACATTCCACTCAACAGGTCGATCCAGATCATCATCCGTGCTACCCATACTCAGGAGGTCCTCGGCGAGAAGGGTCGTCGCATCCGCGAGCTTACCGCGCTAGTCCAGAAGCGTTTCAAGTTCCCCGAAAACTCCCTCGAGCTTTACGCCGAGAAGGTCCAATATCGCGGTCTCTCTGCTATCGCCCAGTGCGAGAGCTTGAGGTACAAACTCCTTGGAGGTCTCGCTGTTCGCCGGTGTGTCCGGTTTCTTATATGTCGTAAAGAAATTGGGCTGACTATCGGATCCAGTGCTTGCTATGGTGTTCTCCGTTTCGTCATGGAGTCTGGTGCCAAAGGTTGTGAAGTTGTCGTTTCTGGAAAACTGCGTGCTGCCCGTGCCAAGTCAATGAAGTTCACTGACGGCTTCATGCTGCACTCCGGTCAGCCCGCCCGTGACTTCGTTGACTATGCCGTCCGTCACGTACTGCTTAAGCAGGGTGTTCTTGGAATCAAGGTCAAAATGTGATTTGTATCCTTTTTTTTTTGCTTTCAACCAATTTTGCTCATGATATTCCTTTAGCATGAAGGGATCTGATCCTGATGGCCAGACTGGTCCCCGTCAACCTCTTCCGGACTCTGTCCAGATTATCGAACCTCCCGTTGACAAAATTGTTTCTGAGCCATCCTCAGAGCAAAGAGAGCCTATCGTCGTTGCCCCTGCGCCGGAGGAAACCTACGCTGCCGAGCCTGCATACCAGCCCGCTGCTGAGGGCTACCCTGAGCAAACTGTCTTCTGATCTGTTTCGTAGTTTCTATATGATGATTTGAATGCACCTGATGTGTGTACTTGATTTCTGCGATTTGCATCAATGAGCCTCAATGAAATTTTAAAAAAATAGTATTATTTAATAATACAACATGGTCAGTGATGGGTCAGTCTGATGTACACTGCTCCCTGCTAAACCCCCCTGCGGCATGGCAAATATAAGTCGTCGCTTGGTTGTCCCGAACTTGATTATGACCTCGATGGAAGCCAGCGTCTGTGATGGATCTGAAATCACGACCTTGCCCGATGCGATGTTGTAAATCAAAGCACTATTTCCGTTTGTTGAGATAGTGATGGGTTTCCCGCCCAGAGTGAACGTTGTGGATCCACCAACAGTGTCCCAAAATACAATCATAACCAATTTATGGACTTGGTCATATATAGCAGATACATGTGCGTCGTTTTGCACTGTTTGAAGGCGAGGTTCCTTGCTCTTCTGCAAGAAGGTTTCAAGGTCTGTGCCAGGAAATGCGGTATACTGAATAGGGGACGAGAGCGAATTGTGTTTGACCCATGCAGTGAATAGGCCGACAGTAGCAGGTGGTTGGGTCGAGATTCCAATCGTCGACCAGTTGCCAGTGTGTTGGCCCACTTGTACGGTCAACGTCGCCGAATTTCCTAGGGAAAGAAGGTAGCCCACTTTTCCATGCCATCAAGTCTCCGCCTTTTTTCCGTCGTACGTTATCTCGTCCACTACAACAGAAGTAGTGTGGCGACGTTGATCAAGTACAGAGTATACAGGAGCAGTTGTCTTCGAGGACAGGTTCGCAACCATGACATGTTGAACATCGTCATCCAGAAAAAACCAAACTTTTTGCCAACGAAGTGATCTCGTCGATGGATTCGTATATCTCATCAGGCCAAGTCCCCTTTGACCGTCGGAAGCACCTCTAACAAAACTCTCAATGCTTGTGAACTGTGTGTGAGCACAGCTCAAAAGAGTGGCGCCGTAATCAACAGTCGTGCCTGGAATGAGGTTCCAGTCCCAGGCAACGGAGATGTCTTCGTATTCATCGCCACGAAGGTACGTGTGCATTGCACCATCAGAGAGATGAAACCCAAAAGGCTAGAGTTTGGTTAGTTATATTTGATCATGGCACGCTCAATTTCCGCGTACGTTCTGGGAGTTGGTGCATTCCGTGTTCTGGGTTCTTATCGAGAACATCTTGAGAGTAGAGACATAATTAGGGCCCCGATGCACCTGAATTTTCGATTAGACCTTTGACTTATACGCAGACCGCCTCTTACCAGATAATCATTGTCAAAGAACATACAATTTCCTTCGAGATGCCCTGCGTTGGCATTCGTGACATTCTGCGACAATCTATTGGCGAAGTCAATCAGAGTGTCTGATGACCACTCTTGACCGAGTTCTAGGACCTGTATCAGGTTTAGTCCGATGCTCCCGGTGGCTCTGAATTTTTACTAAAGCTTCAGCACTAATATGTGCATCACGATAAGCTATCCTCACTGCTGGTCAATTACAGGGAAACTTATAAATCGACCCAGCACAGACTGATTGAGCATTTGTCAGAAGATATGTAGAACAGAAAGACCACCGTCACATACGAAGTCCCAGTGAAGAATTCCAGTCAGGGAATTGGCGTAGATCATCCACCAGTTGCCATCAAACAAGGTGGAAAAAGCGGCCTGTGAAGTAGCATTTGCCGCGAATTCGGTACCCCCGGCTTCAATATCAACATTGAGAATGTCAACGGTGCTATATTGCATGCCGCGTCATTTAGAAGTCGGTTTGCGTATCAGAGATTCTGACGTACTACACCTTGCCTGTACGACCATAATATAAGGGCGAGGCTGTCTATTAGCAATGCAAGAACTGACCATAATTCCCATTGTATAGTATGCCACCATGTTGCGCTAATTCCAAGTCTGAGTTATTACTCGGATTACACGAAAACATGTTATATCGTCACCGAATGACCCATCTGCACGTATTCCATCGCCCTTGACATTATTGTTGATGGCAAGTTCTAGATGTATCCTTCGATAAGCATCGGCAAGTATAGTAGTATTGCCAGTGAGCAATACCAAGTTGATGCCAATACTAGCAACATCGAGAGTATTAGCACCAGTTAGGAAACCAATTCCTGGAATGTTGGTATCAAGCGTATTGTAGGAGCGAGCGGTCATATTGGCACAACTGACAGCCTGCGCCGGGGCTAAACTTCCGTCTAGCAGAAGGCAGCTTTGTCCGACAAGGCTTGGAATTAAAATGATCTGCAATGGATACATGTTCAAAGAGTGGGCTGGCCTAGAAAGTCTACCCACGTTCCAGAACCAGTTAGTATTCCTGTGCGTGAACTTGTGATTAGTTTGATTAGTTTTGAGGCTATAACTCTACGGTTTACTCGCCACAATGAATTGTCAGTATTGGTACATGGACAGATCGCAGTACCGCCAGATGCAAGACACGCCGGGTTTGTAAAGTCGCGCATAAACCAATAAGTCATGGCTTGCGATATTACCTCCCTTATGACGCCGTCCTTGACGTACTTCTCAGCACCTCCAAGTCCACCATGCCAGGCCGCTGCCATCACAACTAGATAATCGACATAAATGAAGTCTATACCATAAAACGGCGCAAAATCTCACGAATACGCTGCCAGTGCTCCCGAGCAGGCCAGTTGGCTCGACGAGCGGCATAACCAGTTGTATAGTCGACTTCACTGTCAGGCCACTTCCCGTCAGAGTCAAGGGATGAAATCCTGGGTCCAGATATCTACAATGAATGACTAATTCAAATTCAAAACAGGGAGAGGACGAACCAAGAAGATATGTTTCCTGCTCGACCAATTGAAAGTGCTCCAACGATAGAGCTCAAGCGACGTTCAAGAATAGTATCGATAGCTTGTAGAACCGCGTAGTTCGTTCCACTTAGTGACGGGTTTGAAACCGTCGCGGTACCCCCAAGGCTCTTGGATAGCGTGGGCCTTGCACCATATACTGGAAGTGGAGTCCGCAGAGTCGTCGTGAAGGTAAGAGACTCAGGCTGCGATGAGTATACCGTTGACAATTGCGGCACAGGCAATGCGTCAAGTTTGTCGACGGTACTAGTAGTAGACCTACCCATGGCCGTCCGAAAGAACGTCACAAGGAGGAAAGAGAATATACTCAGATGCCAGTACTTCATGGATATCTGCGACCCGATATTGTGAGGCTCCTTCAAGTTCATATACCACGCATGCGTCAATCCCACGGCTTAGGTGCACACGCACCATGTGCAGCTTTCTTACGCAGCCGCGAAGTAGGTTCCATTGGAAATCCGGATGCTGCAATCCGCCAAGGAGAGAGCATCAGTGCTGATAGAAGGCTTGGATTATTGAACCACTTACTTGACGGGGCATGTAGCTGATCGATGGTTCTACACTATAGCACGATGTTTATCGTCTGCGTCAATGGTTCTTGCGTAAAAGCTTGGCAGAAGCAGAATTACGAATGACCAGTCGCCAAAATACCAAACAAGTCCAGAATATCCTACTCTAGCGCGTTGTTCGCAAATTGTTGCTAACAAGATTCCATTGGAAGATTCACGAGGCAAAAGCTTGAGTGACATAAGTATATTTCCGAAAAGTTATGATAGCCTCGTTATGTAAGTTTGAAAATAAGGTCTGATCGATTGAACACATGTCCTCTGAAAATTCTGACGGAATCTTGAGCTTTGTCCACTCTCAAATCAAGGATTGTGTGACGCTGCTTCCTGCAGACCCGTCACTGGGCAAGGCAACTGTTAGAACCTTGAATTTCGATGTTCCCCATCTTGACGGTATCGCCGATCCAGATCCAAGCGTGAAGTTGAGAGTGAGGACAGTGATCGTTTGGGTAGGGTCCGATACAGTGACGGTCCAGGTGTCTGTGCATACAATAACAGCAGCATAGGCCGTTGATTTGACCGTGACGGGCGGATTGCCGTTAGTCGAAGGAATGGTGACTGACCCTCCTGCAGCAACCCAATAGACTAGCATTGCTGTATTATGGGTGACATCCAATAAGGCCGATATACTCCCGTCATTGCGAATGGATACAAGATTAGATGCCTGCATTTTCTGCTGGAACGAAGAGAATGTTGTCGCAGGGAATATTGTATATGACGTAGAAGAAGTAAGGTCGGTGTGATTCAACCATGCTGCGAACAGGTCGACAGTGGCGGGTGAGTCTGGAGAAGTACCAATTGCTTGCCAAGACCCGGTACGATTACCGAGTTGCAAGGACAATGAAGTGCCAGGATTAGACGCATTGAATGCATAGCCAACACCGCCATGCCACAGTGAGGTGGCAGATGTGAAATTGCCGCTGTCAGCAAGGACTCCGTTGATGAACACGTCTCCAGAGCGTCTCCGTTGGTCCAGAACGGAGAAGACGGGTGCAGAAGTTGTTGAAATTATACTCGCAACCATGATGAACTGGACGTCGTCTTCAAGGAAGAACCAAGTTTTGCGCCAGTTGAGAGTTTTTGTAGTCGGGGTTTGGTAGCGCATCGCTGCGACACCGATGAAGCCATCTGATGCACCGCCGACCAAGAACTGGTTGCCCGTCTTGCGAGCAGTGTCACAGGTCAAAGGAGTCGCATTGTAGTCTACAGTTATTCCAGGAATCAAATTCCAATCCCATGCAGCAAAAATGTCTTCATATTCGTTGCCTTGAAGATAGGTGTAAAGAGTGCCATCTGCTAGATGAAAGCCAAATGGATTCTGGGAGTTCGTACATTCAGTATTTTGGGTCCGATTGGAATACATCCTCAGGGTAGTGACATATCCAGGACCCCGGTGCACCTGTACCTTTCGGTAAAATTTTTGGCAGATAGATTCAGATATCAACCAAACTCACCATGTAATCATTGGCATAAAACATACGGTTTCCCAGAAGAGCACCGGTGTTCGCATCAGTTGTGTTCAACACCAGGTCGTTATACACTCGAGAAATCGCTGGTGAGCTCCATTGTTGACCCAAAGCTTGAATTTGAGTCAGGTTCATTTTCAAACTGGCAGTCGCCCTTTGAAGGAGGCGAGTCATTGAAAATTACAATGGCACTCTTGAACCATGACGTACTGATTGAGCGAAACCGGCAGGCTGATGATACGGCCCAAAACTGACTGAAATTTTGAGGTAAGAAACTGAAAGTAGCGGGCTCATAAACACTCACAAAATCCCAGTGCGAAACATTAGCCATTACATTATAGAAAATCATCCACCGATCTGCCTCAAGCAATTGTGTAAAGGCGGTCTTTGACTCGTTGGTGGCTTGATATTGTGTGCTGCCTGCCGCTAATTCCAAAGCTAGCACATCGTTGGCGCTAGGAGCCCGTAAAGAATAACTCAAAGGCCTGAGGTAAGATTTGGCGTACTAATCTTTACCTGGATTGCCCAGTCAGCGATCAAGTGCATCAAAGGAGCAACCACTACACTCACCGTAGTTGCCGTTGTAAAGGATGCCAGCGTGCTGACCTGAGGAATACCCGAGGCGTGTAAGTCAAGATATCCTCATTATCGATTATATCTTACCAAAGGAACCATCTGCTCTTACACCGTCTGCTTTGACGTCGTTTCTAATGACCACCTCTGCATGCACTCTCGCGTATGCGTCGGACACCAATGTAGCGTTGGCAGTAGACAACCCTAGATCAATGCCAATACTTGCAATATCCAGTGTATTCGCGCCAGTTATTGCACTGACTCCGTTGATTCCTGTCTGGAATGTGTTGTATGCTCTTCCTGTCATTAGCGCGCAACTGGACTGTTCTGACACAGTGAGGCTGTCCCCAAGTAGTAAGCAGACTTGGCCAACCCAGCCGGGAATCAGGAGAATCTAAGCTATCAAAGCTAAGGATAATATAAAACAAGAACGAGACTGACATTTGCAGCCCAGTTTACGTTCCAGAAGCCAGGTGTTGAACAGGGGCAAGCCGCTGTTCCACCTGAATCCAAACATGCTGGAACGGTGAAATCCCGGGAAAACCAGTAATTCATGGCATTAGAGATCGCTGTTCTGAGTTGTGAGTTATTAGTATATTGGACCGCATTCTTGAGTCCGCCGTGCCAGGCGGCAGTGAAGGTGTCTGAAGTGAAAATCTGCAGTTAGATACAACTGCGAAGCTTATATGATCGCAAATACGTACTAATCCGACTCCAATGGCTTTGAGCTGGCCAGCTGGCCTGTTGAGCATCACAACCTGTTGTATAGTCAATCTCAGAGTCTGGCCACTTCCCATTCGAATCTAGGGTGGAAAGCCTATGCAACGCTGAGACCTCTGTGACAATTAAAAGTTTTGACAACTTACCAGGCAGGGATTGATGTTGCCCCAGTGGTGCCATATACAATGCCATTGAGTCTGTTCTCGCGGACAGTGTCAATATCGGCACCCAAGACGATGGCAAGGTTTAGATAGAAAAGGAGGATGCTGATAGCACTGATACAAATCATCTGGAAGTTGGTAACTGAAGTCCAATCACCGTTTCTGAATAGACCATTTTGTACTCCAGGGCTTCATTGCGCATGGCACAGGCATATAAGAACGTGGAATAGCCTGAGAGGTGTCATACGGGTGTAGTAGAAGCAGACCAGGAGTTATTTTGCCGTCAATCATGACGTGCAGACACAAATGCCAAAGAAAGGACATACGTAGGTAGAGTGATCGTTCCATAAGAAACAAAAGAGAACAAAAGCTCACGCACCACATTTATTTGGGTGAAGTCATGACCCCAAACCAGATGGCATCCGGGACAGAGCCGGACTTTACTCGGTAGGCGAAGGGCTTCTTGCATCGAGCATGCATGGACATCATTGAGTTCTTTCAAGATTGTCAGATTTCAATGAGCGTTCCTGTCTACGCTGAGTGGGATATCCCGACAAGTAGAGACTAGTGCCGGAAACGGGTCATTGTCCTATGGGTGTCCTATGGGTCTGGGGCGTTAAGTATGTTGCGTCGATGAATACGGGGAACTAACGGTTAAACAAAGTGCAGGTGCAACTCCTACCTGGCCATACGCGTATATTTCGGAGCTACTTTTGTACCCGTGACTCACGTTGGTGGGAAGAGTCCGGAACGGTTCACTCAGCTGTTGCGAATATAGCGAAATCTCAAGTATGACATTACACAGTACTACCTTATGTTCATTTGGAGGTTACGTTGAATTTGGTCAGAGCTATAATCACTGGAATAGCGTAGAACGCGGATGCAACCCAGACCACTAAACAATACCAGACTCAACAAAGAGTAAAATTTATCCAAGGAATTTTAATGACCCACTTGTAAAGGCATTCCCTATCACAGCAACAAGCTCCGGCCCTTGTTGTCCTTGAAGCGCAATTGTCATATTAAAATCCTGTACTGACTTCCCAAACCACATGCGAACAATAAGAAAGGAAGTGAGGCCTGTCTCTTCATTAGCGGAAGTTATTTCCAACAGTAGAAAATAAATTTACGCAACTGATGAGAAAGCCAATGAAACCCACCCATGCAGAGACACGTTGAATCAATGGCTTTTGGAATACGGTACCAAACTTCCCCATTTTGTGGTGGAAAGATATGAAGGTGAAAGTGAAGAGGAATGCGACTGAGAATCCAAGAGAGATCCCGATAAAGGCCGGCGTTGATGTAGTCGGAGGAGATAACAGCAGGCTTGGAGCACTGTTCGGAAGAACTGTCAAATCTAAGCAGTGAATTGGTCAGGGAGGACATATAAGAAGTGGAGTGATTGCGTACTATAACTTGGGGTCAGCGCGGGGCTAGTGCAGCTGACTTGCGCCTGATTGTCAGCTCTGGAGCATGAGCCTGATATAATTTGAGTTGAGATAGATGAGGAGGAACGTCAAATACAGACCCAAAAGGCCCAAGAATGTACTTGGTCCATCTACATTCCCCCCGTCAACTTGGGTCAAAGCAGTCGACGGTGTCACGGTGAGAAGAGCGACCTGGTCGTGGAATATCACAACTGGAGCGAGAAAGACAAAAGTCGAGAGCAAGAGCGATGCAAGGAGGAGGAGCGGTGCAAGGTATAGGGTAGTAGCTTTGGAAAGACCTGCAATCATGATTCAAAGAGTGAGAAACAAAGAACTTGTGAATGAAATGGGCAAGGAATGGGAGCTCGCTCGGCGGCTGGTGATTTTGGGAGTCTGAACAACCGAGGACGCTTTATTATATATATCCCGCCGCGGCCATCCACCCATTATGCCTGAACAAGAAGAAACCCAGGAGACCCCGAGGTTGACAAAAGACAGTTCTTCAGCGTGTAATCGCCCATTGTTCTCTAGAAGGGCTGAAATGGAACTGTCAATTGCACGACAACCAGGGTGTCCGCGCGCGGCCGCCAAGATAGACCTTGGGACTCAATAATTCTAAACAAGTGATCGCGGCAAAATTCTGAATCTGGATTTTCTGCATTAACTGTGAACAAGTCATGACACTTCTTCACGCTCAGGTTCCTCAGTTGCACATCCTTTCGAAACTTGTTGGGTCCAGTCCAGAATGTTTTGCATCCGGGAGCGAGGATATTCGCTCAGCTGCCCTAGATGCCGTACAATTTTTATTCGACCTTTGTACGCTTGTTTGCTCTTCACCTCTGCATGTTTTTAACACCTTACATATAGCCATATCATCAGAGGAGTCCTCGGTTCCACACATTAATCAACTTCTGGCTTCCCTTGAGCCTTCATCCGCTCCTCAAACGCGGTCACAGAGCCTTGCAAATGGCAAACGGAAGCGATCACCAAGCCCACCGCCTCCCAGACCTGTCTTGAACCTAACATCGCTAAACTCTCTTTTCATTGAAGGAATGAATGATGAACAGGTTTGGGCTCAATTAGATCTACGCGCCAAAAATGTCTGCGAAACTCTGGAGCATGTTTTAGAAGGCGGCCCTGAAGACGAACAAGGGGACGAATCAGCAGACGAAAGTTCCGAAGACGACTTCACTCACGACGAGCATCTGGAAGAGATATTGAAAGCGATGGCCAATGGGGAAGACGTTGAATTACCTGAGGGCGTCGACCTAGATAGCGATGAAGATGTTTTTCTGGACGAGAGCAATGAAAGCGAGGAAGAATATGATGAAGAGGGCTTGGATCACGAGCAAGAGGGCGTTACAGGCCTGCGCGACCCCTCTGATGACGAAAATGATGCCGGGTTGAACTCTGCCCTTTCATCTTCGAGGCGGAAACCTAGCAAGAGGTCGAAAAAGCGTTCCGAGCTAGACGATGGATTTTTTGATCTGGCTTCCTTCAATGCTGAGACGGAACAGGCAGAAGCCAAGTCTGCTTCCAGGGGCAGGCTGGGCGGAGAGGAGGACGATGACAGCGACGACATGTCCATTGACCTTTTTACTGCTGTGGATGAAGAGGAAGGCGCTGACGATGACGGCGTAGGAGGTGCGAATTTCAAAACTATATCGGACTGTCTGCTGATCCCTGACCCTTAGAGGCTATGTATGCTGATTTCTTTGCTCCACCGTCAAGGACATCTCCCACGAAGTCAAAGAAATCCGAGGGCTTCAAGACTGATGGCAAAGTTCGCTTTCACGAGGAGGTCAGGGTGAAGAATATCAGAGCGAAAGGGAAAAACCTTCCTCTGTACTCTACGGACGACGAAGACGGTGACGATGACGACGAAGACGATGACGATGAAGACGACGACGACGACGAGATAGATGAAGATGAGGCAGACGATTCGGAACATTCAGACGCAGACAACGAAGAATTCCAGGACCCAGACGACCCCAGGCGAGAAACAATAGAACGTCTAAAGGATGATCTTTTTGCTGATGAGGAGGGAGATACCCCCGAACATGGTACATTGATTGACTCGTTCTCTACGTTCTCTCATTTTTTGATTTTTTAGACCTCTCGACCCACGAGAAGAGAATGGCAGACCTCCGAGAACAAATATCTGAATTAGAGTCAGAAAACGTTGGCCCCAAGGACTGGGTGCTAATGGGTGAGGCTGGGTCACGGACACGGCCCCAGAATTCTCTTCTAGAAGAAGACCTGGAGTTCGAACGAGCCACGAAAGCTGTCCCCGTTATCACAGAAGACACTGTGCTCGCTCTGGAAGAACGTATCAAGGCCCGTATATCTGAAAATCGGTTCGATGACGTTGTTCGCATTCGGCCTATGGATGATAAACCTTTCCTGCCATCTCGTTTCTTTGAATTGAAGGATACAAAATCCACGCAATCGTTGGCACAGATATATGAAGATGAATTCGTTGCCAGTCAGACGGGTGGCGTGGCTGGTGAAGATCGTGACGGGAAATTGAAGAAAGAACACGACGAGATCGAGAAGCTCTGGGAAGGTATATGTCAAAAGCTCGACGCTCTGTGCAATTCCTATTTCCTACCAAAACAAGTACGTTGCCCCCCGCTTCTTTACTCCCGCTTCACCTGATATCCCACAGCCCACGGCTGCGATTTCAACGGTATCAAATGTATCTACAGCCACCCTAGAGTCTGCGCTTCCGACAAGCAAATCAATCACCACACTGCTGGCTCCGGAAGAAGTTTTCGCTCCGTCGATAGCCGAACCTCGAGCACGTAGCGAACTTACTCCTTCCGAAAAACGAGCACTGCGCGGGCGAGAACGGAAGGCAAAGAAAAAGTATCGCGATGCCCTTGACAAAAGTGTTGACAAGTTTGCGAAAGCGGCCAGCATAGGTTCGGTCAAACGGCAGAAAAAGGTGGCTTTGGAGAATGTCGTCAAGAGTGGCAAAGGCGTCACAGTCATAGGCAAGCCCAGTAAAGGGAAAGAGACG
The DNA here is from genome assembly GCA_018221635.1 of Tephrocybe sp. 10521TJB. Classification (NCBI taxonomy): domain Eukaryota; kingdom Fungi; phylum Basidiomycota; class Agaricomycetes; order Agaricales; family Lyophyllaceae; genus Tephrocybe; species Tephrocybe sp. 10521TJB. Next base: position 408,587 of record JABAJS010000001.1, on the reverse strand, counting down.
ATAAAAAAGCGCAGGAAGCCATAATATTAATAACTCTTACACGCGTAGAGCCTGTCCGGCAGAGTATAACTGTGCAAATCTATTCAACGAAGACATAATCAGGTCAACCACCTAATCATGAAATTCTACATAAACAAGACGTACGGTTGCATGTTACCTGTAGTAGTATTACATCAGTACGTAAGTGGTAACTATAACTACATACCAAGTACCAGCTACGATCCAGGAGATGCGGTGCTAACACAGGGCTAGCACGTGTAGGTCAGGAGTCTTACAAAAACTGACAAGTCACAACTGCAGGCTTTGAACAGGTTTTACACACATTACATTGAGTCTTGACATCCTCACTACGCTAGCGCTATGCCTCTCTTTAAACGTAAAGACCAGAATCTTATTCCTCCAGTTCAAGACAACACCCGCTCAGGCGGGGCCAGTCCTACTCGATCTCCCTACCGCTCTAATGCCAGCACTTATGTCCCAAGTCGAGATGGCGACCCTTACGGTACCCCCAGCAGTCGCGGCGATCTCTACACCACTTCCCTTAATCAAGATGCTGACCGATATAACCTCTCAAGCAGCCGGCCTGCTTCACACCCTGATGACGCAAATTCTCTGAGAGACAAGTATAGCAGAAGCAATGGGGTCGGCGACATCTACTCCCGTGGTGGTGCAGAGATCGAGAAAGATCGCAACGAGCTCTTTGCTGGCTACAACGCAGAGAAGTCCGGATCTGGACGCTTCTTCGATGGTCCACAATCTGGCAGAATAGAACCAAACCCAGGTGAAGAGAATGATGAAGACGTTGAAGGAATCAAACAACAAACCCGTTTCGTGAAACAAGAGAGCGTCAACTCGACGAGAAATGCTCTCCGGATGGCTCGTGAGGCCGAAGAAACTGCTCGAAACACTCTCACACGTCTAGGCGACCAGTCAGGTATTTCCATAGTTTCCTCCTAACATATATGTACTGATTTGATTCTTCAGAAAAACTTGCCAACACTGAGCGCCACTTGGACGTGGCCAAGGGCCACTCTGCTCGTGCTGAGGATAATACCAATGAACTCAAGCAGCTTAATCGTTCAATTTTCCGTCCGGTCATTGTCTTCAACAAGGATGCCAAACGTGCCGCACAGGAGGCGAAAGTGCAGGCTCGTTACGAAGAGGAACGAGAAGAGAGAGAAAAGACTTTGTTGGACATTCGAGAGACCCAGAATAGGCTTGGGAGGGCCGTCACTTATGGTCGTGATGGCGAAGAGGAACTTGTTGGTGGCAGCAGTGTTCGTGCTCGATTCAAAACAGCAGAACAACAGGCGGCTAGCAGGGAGCAGAGAAAGCGATACCAATTTGAAGCGACCGCCTCCGACGACGAGCTTGAGGACGAAGTGGATGGCAATCTAGACGAGATTAGTGAGGTATCCAAACGCCTCAAGGCCCTTGGAATGGCCATGGGCACCGAGTTAGATAACCAGAATGCGAGGATAGACCGCATCGAGGGCAAGGCCATTACAACCGAGCAGAAGATCCACATGAACACTCAGCGTGTAAGTCGCATTGGTTTTTTTGGTTGTACCGATAGTTCCTCACACACCCTCCAGCTCAAGAACATCAAGTAACTTGTTATTCCCTCCTAGTTCTCTACGATACCGCCTTCAGCTTATTTATCTACGCATTTTTTCATACTTGCGAAAATACGTAATTTACGCGCTCACGGACAAATCATGTGATAGAGCTCTTCAAAGAAATTCTGAGTTGATTCTGAGTTCAACTTTCGAGTTCCAGTTATCCTTGTTCAGTGCCTATAACTTCGCAACAAACAGAAGCCCAGCACTGTTCATCTACTCAGCAACCTCTCAAGCATGGTGTCTGAATACGAAAAAGAGAAGGCACGAAATATAGAGAGGGTAATCAATCATTGACTCGAGCCTCGTTTGGTTGGTCGCGTGGTTGACATCGTATTTCTGTAGAATGCGGCTGTACTGAGGAGCCTTGGACTCGAAGAACCTCTCTTAGAGCCAGAACAGAAGCCAAGGGCCGCGAAGCCAACAATAAAGAAACGCAAAGCAGTGACCAAAGTCGATGAAAGTGATGCTGTCGCCAAGACACCGCGAATAGACCTGGGAGAGTCTGCTTCAGTAGGAGTCCGGCGAAGCTCTCGGAACTCTGGGAAAAAGATCGACTATACCAAAGAACAGCTGCGAAGTGCTCCTATGCCAGAGATGAATGATGCAAAACTTCGCCCAGAGAACAACCTTCGCACACACGATCCGTGAGTCGATCTCAGCAGGCTTCGTTTCAACTAACTAACTTTACTCAAAACAATACAGAAAAACATTTGGGTCCATACCAGGCATCGAGGTCGGTTCTTGGTGGGAAACCAGAATGGCATGTAGTCGAGATTCAATCCACGCGTGAGCGGCCTTTATATTTGACAATGCGAGTTTAACCCTCAGGCCCTTCCAGCCCTCCTGTTTCAGGTATATCTGGTGGACCTAAAGGGGCATACAGTGTTGCGCTCAGTGGAGGATATGAGGACGACGTGGACCTTGGATACGCGTTGTGAGTTTTGCTTCCTGTTTCATTGGAAAGGCATCTTCTAACATGCACTCTACATAAGTACATACACTGGTTCAGGTAAATCACAAAACCTATCCACAAGCCACAACGTCCTCTAAGGCTTTTACAGGTGGCAGAGACCTCAAAGGAACGAAAGCGGCTCCCAAGAATGTGCATTCGTTAGCAAACTGCAAATAATATTTTCTATTCTCATCAGTTCCCTCGTAGCTTCGTACGGCACCCCAGAGCTCTGATCAAACATTTGAAAATTCGGTTCGATTTATTGCGTTCAATATTACTAAGTGACATGTTGACCTCTTTTTCTAGTTCAACAGCGCCCTGAAGGTCAGTTGCATTGGGGCATTTTCTACGTGCTCTATATCTGACCTAATTATTCAGCGTTCTTGCGAAACTGGGAGACCCATCCGAGTTGTCCGTGGATTCAAGCTTCGATCCAAATACGCACCGAGCGAAGGGTACAGTCATTCCAAATAATGTGTCTAGCTCATTTTGATATCCTCCTAGATACCGTTATGATGGTTTATACAAGGTAGAAAAGGTATAGGTTCGCGGTTGCCAGAAGGAGGTATGTGACTGAAAGATGTTACGACAATCTAGGCCTGGATAGAACAAGGATTGAACCCTGGAAAATACCTCGTTTGCAAATTTGCCTTCAAGGTCACCGACATCTCCTCTGCAGTGCCTTCTTTCGTTCTCACCCAAATTTTCAGCGCTTACCTGGGCAGCCTCCATTGCCGGTCAGAGCCACAGTTGAAGAGGTTCAAGGCGACGAACCTGCAGATGGAGAAGACCAGGCAAACGAAGAGCCAGATGCTTCTTCTCCTGATGAAGAGACTGAAGTACCGCAAGATGTATGCTGAAGCAATCCAGTTTATATCTACTACCACTGCCACCAGCCTGCTATGCTTGAATCTACATGTTATATACCCACATAAAATATAGTACTTTCTTTCCCGCCATGTATTGGTTCTACCTTCTGGCCGAGTGTGTTGGGGTAATAAGCCCCGACTTCAGTTAGTAACACCGACACAGCGCGATTGTTATAGATTGCGTTCAAGTCGTGTGTTGTACAGATGTAGTTAACATGATAGTCTTATGTTTGTGCGACAGCCAGCCGAACGATTTCGAAAAACTCGTCATGGTCCGAGTGAGAGGAAGAATCGATCACTCTTCCCGCCTTCCAAAGGCGATAGACGCCACGAATGGCTTCTTTGACGGCATTTCGGGCTTCGTCATTAACGTCAAGAGAATAATGAGGCATTGGTGAATTGTTGGAGCTAGTTTGCAGCGATGGCGTATACGTCACGGACGAAAGGAACATGGAAGGACGAGACAACGTCGATACAGGGCCCGAGGGAGAGTCATCCGAGCCTGACGCTGAGCCGAATCCAGAGTCAGAATCGTTGAAAAAGGCGGGCGATGGAGTGCGGGGGGAGATGTTGGCGAGACGACGAGCGAGTGCGCTGGGGGACGGGGGTGCGAGGGGGTTATAGACAGAAGACGTACGGTGGGGGTACTCCATGTCAATACGCTCGGCATCGAGCTTCCTGTTCACGGTGGGTGGGGTAGGACGAGCAGAATCACCCGAGCCTAGGATGAATCAATGGAGGCTATGAAAAGAGGAAGCGAGTACAAACTGACCATGGACGGCAGAGTACTGGGCCCAGTAGGCATCCTCTGTACCCGGCTCAGGGTCTAATTTAGCGTTTCCGAGCCTGGAATGATCGTCATCGTCGTCACTGAGGCCGTATGCGTCCCAATAGGAGTCGCGCTCTGCGTCATCGATGAGGGCTAGAGAAGGCTCATCGAGGAAATGGTGAGGTTTTTGGACCATCATGTCTTGTATGGATTCAAACGAGTCGGATGGAAACGGCATGAGAGCGAGGTTGTGAAACTTCCAACCACCTGGAGGATGCCATAGAAAAACTAGACGGAGGCCAGGTGGGTTTTCAGTCGAGATGGCAGCATGAGCGAAAGTTGATTCGAGATCGCTGGTATAGCGGATTGTGTAGACAGTATCATGTATAGGACACTCCAATAGATCTATGGCTGTCTGTTGGACATTGGGAAGAGAATCAGACGGCCAGGCAAGGTAATCAGCTGGGTTATCGGGAGTGATGTGGAGAAAACGGTGGCGCTGAGCGAGTGGAATTGAGATGAGATGAGGAGGAAGGAACGACAGGAGAGAAGGAGGAGAGATGTAGTCAAGAACAAGCGAGATTGTAGTCGGCAACAGCGGCGCAGGGTAGCTTGTCATTGTAAGGGAGCAGAACAAGACAAAGTTAGCACGTGATCCTCCTCTTCCGCAACCGCCATGATCGTCCACCTACACGTCCTCGCTGTTCTTGCCATCCTCGCCGGTACTGTTGCCCAGGTATGTCTCTTGATTCCAATTCAATCCACGTCTGACCCACTTTCAGTCGTCTACAAACTCTTCAGCACCCTCACAGACCGTCATCTTGTCAACATCACTGTCCACTTTCCTTACCATTGGTACAAATAGGCAGATCAACACCGGCACAAGCACCATCGTCTTCACGTCCACCGTCACAGCAGCACCGTCTTCTTCAAACGGCACAACGTCGGGAAACACCACAGTTTCCAGCAACAGCACCGTCACTGCAAGCGGAAACTCATCCTCCTCCTCTCCAACATCCACGGCCATTCTCCCTACTGCGCCTACTACCATTGCAGCTGGAGGCGGTACAGCAGGCGCACCCCTACCTGGCGCCACAGGAGGGTCGTATGGCCCACCCGACAGTTATACTGCGGCCGCATCGACTATCGCTAGGAACACACTGTTCGTCGGGCTGGGAGCATTGGTAGTGAGTGGAGCATTAATGGTGCTGTAGATTTGATGGACACCTTGGATACATATTCCCCTTATTTTTGCATGGACATCATAGACTTTGTACGTACTTACGACCCTGCGCACGTTGGATACTTTACTTTTTTCTCTAATGCACTTGCAGTGCAAATACGGCAAACCCCGCATGCAGCTTTTCCGTCTAAATTTATTCTCATCGATATCGCATTATCACAAACTACGCTCCCTTCGTTCCCTTTTCACCATGTCGTCTTTGTCCCAAGAAACGCCAGCGAAAAGGCAAAAACTGCAACAGGTTCGATCAACCTCCACCAGTTTCACTTTTGTCCAATCTTCTCCAGGTCATCGGCACACACAACGGGACCTTTCATTGCGATGAAGCTCTCGCTGTCTTTTTACTGCGCCTGACCAACAAGTACCGCGACGCTGGTTAGTGACTAAAACGCGGTAAATCTACGTGCTGACAACATCCCTGGCAGACTTGAAAAGAACTCGCGACCCCGCTGTCCTCGACACCTGCGACATCGTTGTCGACGTCGGAGCTGTCTATGACGAGAGCATCCAACGATTCGACCACCATCAACGTGGCTTCACCGAGGTTTTTGGCCATGGATTCAACACAAAATTATCGTCAGCAGGACTGGTCTACAAGTTAGCAATTCCTCACATCCTGCCTGGTGTACCCTAAAGCCCATACTCCATAGGCATTTCGGTAAAGAAGTCATCACAAACTCAACCCAGCTCTCACCCAATGACGAAAAGGTGCAAACCTTATGGCTCAAGATGTACAGGGTTCGTCACTACTTTCTTGTGAATGTAACAGATGCTAAATTTTTATAGGAATTCATTGAAGCGATTGATGCGATCGACAATGGAATATCTCAGTACCCTAATGATATTCAACCAAAATACAGAAGTCGCACCGATCTCTCCAGCCGTGTTGGAGGCCTCAACCCCGCTTGGAATCAGCCTTCAGATTCTCAAACCGTCGACGTACGAGCCAGAATCAATTACTTGTCGCATTTACTCACCTATGGCCACACAGTCTCAGTTTGCGAAAGCATCTCAGCTTACTGGCGAAGAGTTTCTGGGAAGACTGAATTATTATGCTAATGCCTGGTTGCCGGCGAGAGTCATTCTCATCTCTTCTGTAGCAAAGAGCAAAGAAATCCTCGACTCGACCGGCAAAATCATCCTCTTCGAGCAATTCCTACCATGGAAGGTATTTCACTACTCGCGGATCCATGTTTACTAGAAGAGACCCCAACTCTGTTATGCAGGAACACCTCTTTGAGCTCGAAGCCGATGCATCATCTGGCATTGCTCCAGGAGCGGCTACATACGTTGTCTACCCCGACGAAACGGGCGGAAACTGGCGTGTCCAGGCGGTTCCTGTCTCGCCGGAAAGCTTCGAAAGTCGGAAGGCGCTGCCAGAACAATGGCGAGGGCTAAGAGATGAAGAACTGTCTAATGTGTCTGGAATTCCAGGTGGCATATTTATACATGCCTCGGGTTTCATTGGAGGTCAGACGCTCATTATATGTTTTCTCGCCGCTAAAGTATGTTTTATAGGTAATAAAACGAAGGATGGAGCTTTGCAAATTGCTAGGGCTGCCTTAGCGTTGTAATACACAGGATCGATGGTTTCATCCCTGCATCGTGGTTCAAAGTAATTTGTGCAATATAAACATCTGTCATTCAGTCATTCACCGATGAAACTCTGATAATAACAAGTTCAAGAACAAGCTTCCCCTTCGTCTGCGATCGTGCAAAGAGCTATGCAAGCAATGGGCGGCATCTGATTTACGTCCTGTATTGTATAGGAGGAACGTGTAGTTGTGCATGCATGATGCTTGTATCCGTGCCCACTTGAGGTTTCATGATCGGGCACTGGTGTTAGAACTCCTGGCCAATGCTGCCTGGACAAGTATTTTTGACCCTCTGCATGTCTACAGACAGGACCACCTTCAACTCCCCTCTCTTCAAATCGTCGCTCAGGACACGTCATAATCGCCGCAAAGAACTAATGATGGAGCGACTCGACGTATCGCCCATCCAGCAAAGACAGATATCTCCCAAAACATCATACCACCCGTTTCTCTTCACGCTGATAACGTGTTCTGCTGTCGCTGAGCTCGGCCTCACCGCCTTTTTGGTGAACGCTGGGAACGCACATGACACCTGGCCAAGCAGGCGGTATCATGCTTTGTAGGTATAACGCCATTGCTGTCCAGCCTGTTTTTTGAATTCCATCCATCAGGCTAATACTCTTTGTCTTTAATGCGGCATGGACGGTTCTGTTTTCCGCTGGGTATATCCTATGGTTCGTTGATGGGGCAAGCCACTTTCTTGCCAATGTTGCAAGCTCTGTTGTTTGGCTTTTGGTAACGACTGTACTGTGGGTAGGTCATTCGAGTTATACTTGGAATGCTCCATACTTCTGATGACATCCAGGGAACTGCTGCAGGGGTGATGCACAATACAAGGAGTGGAGGGGATTGTGCTGGCAGAGCCAGTATATCCAGGTGAGATGAAGAAGGAAATGCCCCTTTCGCAGTCTTGAGTTGACAGGTTTAATACTAGATGTCGTCAGTCTCTGACGGTTGAAGCTCTTGGCTGGACTGAATTCAGTCTCTGTGTACTCACGATGTCGGCCACATGTCTGTGGCTCAGAAAAACCCGGCAGAGCCAGGTGAGTGCCCTCTTCCCTGCGTAAAGCACATGTTGAGCCCGCATTGGCAGCGCAATTACCATGTTGTGTGATGTAGGCACTATGACTAAAGTGTTTAAATTCAGTTTTGTATATTAATAATAATAAATAATATGACGTGTTTATCTGATAAGCCGAGATGCCATCCTCGTTGACTTTTCTTAGCCTTCCAGTATAGCACCTGAGGCCCCCGCCAATGTGAAGCTCCTTTCGCTTGACAACGATTGATCCATTCATTCCCTTCTCTGTCTCTCTTCCACCATGTCCACAGGTCTTACCCCTGACGACCTTCACCATCGTCGCTCGTCGTGCGACGAACTCCTTGCAACTGTACGACCGGCCAGCGAATCCTACTCCGACTCCGAGTTCGAATATGCTCTAGCGGATCCTGACGGTCTTACTGGTCAGGAAGCTCCTACACCAGCCCCTTTGGAAGACACTCAGGCACCTTCGTTCAAACGAAGAGCATTTTTCATACGCACCATTGCACTGCTGTGTACTTGCAGTCTCAGCGTCGGTAGCCATTAGTAAGTGCCCATCTATCTTTATCCAATCCCTAGCTCAGTGTCAATCAGCGCATCTTATATCCTGGGTCCTTTGAAAAGCCGGTTGGCTCGCGAGATCGGAACGTCGCACACCGACTTCGGGCTGTTGATTGCTGCGTACAGCCTGAACAGCACTTGGACACCACTCATTGGTGGATTGCTTGCAAGCACACTTGGAACCACACTTACCAGTATACTTGCCACAGGTGTCATATTTTTGGGTAAGTCGCTGTAGGCTGCCTCGAATGTTTGTTTGACGTTCTCGTGCAGGACAGCTTCTTCTGCTGGTAGGCGACATCTGGGAAGATGTGCGACTGATGGTTCTAGGTCTTTTCATTTTCGGACTTGGGATCAGCCCTCTTGCTGTTGTACAGGAAACAATCATTGTACGATTTTTCAAGTCACACGGCCTCGGTGTCTCCATGGCTTTTGGCCTCATTGCTGGAAAGGGTGCCTCATTCGTCGCCGCCCGCACATCATATCCTCTGACGGGGACATATGGCCCTCGTGCACCCTTCTATGTCGCAACATCCCTTGCTGGGTTATCAGTGGTCATCAACCTCATTTATATCGCCACTTCCAAATGGCTAATAGACGGCGCTGGCGCTGAATTAGAGGCGACTGATATAGCAGCCGAAGCTCAGTCTCGCCTGGGTACCAATGTCACCGAGGCGCAAGCCTTGAAACAAGTAGCTGCGAAACGAAAAGTCAAGTTTCGTGATGTCACCAAACTTGGGGACCTTTTTTGGGCGTACGGCAACATTATGTTTCTTGTTGAACAGGCTTGACCCTTCTTTCAGTTATATTGGCCTCAATGTTCTTTGCGGAATGATGTGGTCCCCGTTTACTCACCTTGCCGCGTGGGTTTTCAATTTTTCTAACAGTGCCCAACTATGACCGACATCTGTTTACCAACAGAAATATTATTGAATCACGGTACAGGATGACAGAAAGAGAAGCAGCGACTCAGGCATCCTATCTCCTAGCTGGAAGTGTAATCCTATACCCAATTGTAGGTTGACATCTCAACTCTCGTCGGCAGTAGAGTTGAACTCGCCATAGTGTGGATATCTCGTCGACCGATTTAAACATCGTCCTATTGTCGTACACTTGCTCCTGGCTTCATCTTGCCTCACGCTCTCTGCATATTTATGGCTGGCGCTCCCGCCTACTTGGACCCGCATTCCAGGACCCGCTATAGCAATATTCGCGACTGGTCATGGATTTGCTCCACGTCAGCAATTTCTTCACATATAGAATCTGTCTAGTTACTGACTGCACACAACAGTTTTGCTTGTTGTGCTCGTTCCAAAAATTGTCCCTTTGAAATATGTTTCGACCGCGCTTGGCGCACACAAAAGTGTGAGTTGCCGATTGGTTCGACCCATGCAGCTTCATAATATTACCTTATAGCTCGAGCAGACTGGGTCAACAATATTTCAAACGCTCGCGGGACTTTCTCTTGACACACAAGATAATGGAAAAGCCAGCAAAGCAGCCTTGCAACATCTTCTAAACATCTTTTTGTTTATCAACGTCACACAGCTATCAAGCATCTTAGGGCTTGCTAGGTTACAGAGGAGGAAGTTGAGCGCATCCACACAGAAGCAGAGCCCCATTTCGCAAGGAGAGGCACAGAACTTGATAAGTGACTTGAGCATACCCAGGTATATGTCCCATCGCAGTCGAGCTCGGGAAAGAGGCGCAAGTAGGCTTGAGATGAGACGGGGAGTGGTCTTTGCATTGGTGAGCGTGGGTCTCATCGGCCTGTCATGGATTTTATTCTTCGGAACGGCTTGGTTCAGACTTGGGAGAGGAAAAGGCATTTCATAGCATTGATATTAATTGCAACATATGAATTTGAACCAAGTAATGAAAACGTTTGTACTTGAATAATTCTCTAGCGGAGGTAGATGTGTGAATGATCCAAAACCTTTTGTATGAGGTTAAGGTTACGGAGATTTCCGGTGGTACTACACAGTTGTTCCCAAGCCTGCCTTGTGTGTATATTGTCAAAATAGTCTGCGCCGGCCTCAGAAAACATCCAGACCTCAGGTATGTTGGCGCAGTTAATCGACACAGCGACCGAGCATACTAAACTCTAGATCCCCTCTAGCCGCAAGATGGGCGCCTACAAATATATTGGCGAGTTATACAAGAAAAAGCAATCGGACGTCCTCCGATTCCTTCTCCGTGTCCGGTACTTCAGCTTCGTTTCTGACACGGACCGATCCTCATTCAAATCACAGATGCTGGGAGTACCGCCAACTCAATGTGATACATCGCGCGTCCCGCCCTTCCCGCCCTGACAAGGCCCGCCGTCTTGGTTACAAGGCCAAGCAGGGATATGTTATCTACCGTGTCCGTGTTCGCCGCGGTAACAGGAAAAAGCACGCCCCTAAGGGTGAGCAGCTACTGTCAATCAAGACGGTATTGTGACACTCACTTATCTGGATAGGAGCGACATACGGCAAGCCTGTGCGCCATGGTGTGAACCAGCTCAAGTTCCAGCGCGGTCTCAGGAGCACGGCAGAGGAGCGTGTTGGTAAGCGTTGCGGAAATTTGCGGGTGTTGAACTCGTACTGGGTGAATCAGGATGGTGTCTACAAATACTACGAAGTTATTCTCGTTGACCCAAGCCACAAGGCGGTACGCTTTTCTTTCTCTATCTTTTTTTTTTAGCTAGCGGCTCATTGGCATTCAGATCCGCCGGGATCCCAGGATCAACTGGATCGCCAACCCCGTTCACAAGCGTCGCGAAGCTCGTGGCCTTACAAGCATTGGCAAACAGGTCAGTCAATCCAAACTCGGTGTGCCGTTGATCCATCTCACTGTTAGTTCAGAACCGTGGCCTGGGCAAGGGACACCGCCACAACCACGCACCCGCCCGCTCGACCTGGAAGAAGCACAACACCCTCAGCCTCCGTCGCTATCGTTGAACTTCTTTCTATTACTCTGCTATGTACCATGTGTTTGTATGCTTGCTGCTATATACAATCATGCCAAAAAAAAAAAAGGGAGTTTTGCTATGCCTCGCCTCCGTTATTGTGAAATATTGGGATGAGATGCACCACTCACGATATTTAGCTATTGATGGAACATCATCTGCATCAAGGTGAGGACCATCACAAAAGTTCCAACACGAGGCATATAGCCGACAACGTGTTGTGCTGTTGTTTTCAATTTGACTTCGAGCAACACCGACGCCTCCCGCAGCAGTCCCTCACTTATAAATCCATGTGTTGAGGACGTCAGCTAAACGATACCCATCTAACGACGACTTATGAACAACGTTATTCTGTTTTATTTCTTCCTATCTGCAAGTTGGAGCCTCCCAACTTGTGCAAAGTCTTCCCGGCTGCGCCTTGGTAGATATGATAACACAACGGCTTTCGTGAGGTCGTCCACGGAACTCGATCCAATTGCACGCTCAGTGCATCCTTCGATCCTGAAGCGGAGTAATTTGAACACCAACCCCAACGGATCTACCTTTCTTTGGCTTCCTCAGGATGAATTTTCAGGGCAAACTTTCTTTGAGTGCGTGCTCAGCTTATGCAGCCAGGGCTACCCCTAACAAGTCTATTTCAGCAATTTCACGTTCTTTACGGGTCCTGACCCCACAAAGTGAGTTGTGCTTATGTGTCTTCCTAACGCTGGGAATTGATTTCAGCCCGTTCCAAGTGGCCAAGTCAAGTTGGTAGATTTTCAATGACCGTTCAAATGCTATCCTGATCGAGGAGCCTTTCAGCTACGTCAATGCAAGTGTGGCATTTGATCAGGGGTTAGCATATGTGCAGGACGGCGTCGTGATAATGAAGGGTGACGATACCACATGGCTAGACCAGGGTGTTTACCGGAATAGGTGAGAATTTTTCGTTCAACTTTACCTGCAAGTTCAAACCACCTAATTTCTATGTTAAAACCAAAGTGTGCGAGTATCAAGCTACGCCCAATATACAACCGGTCTTTTCATTCTTGACCTGAATACAGCACCCTGGGGATGTGGTATGTATGTTGTATGTTGTGCGTCTTGACATGGATAAGAGCCATAAAACAAACTTAGGCATATGGCCAGCGTTCTGGACCCTAGGAAATGGTGTTTGGCCTACGGTATGTCTACTCGACATATTTTAATGACAATCTTGACGAAGAATCTTTAGTCTGGTGAAATTGACATCATAGAGGGAGTGCATGATAATGAACACAACCAGGTTGCATGGCATACAACGGCTGGTGAGTTAACATATTTCCGTGTCCATTCCGGTCGATAACTATTTTCAGGTTGTTTTCTAACACCTGAATCAAATTTCACGGGGACTATCGTTGTAAGTTATGCAATGCCTTCACAGAACCTCATGTTTCTCAAAGCCTTTGTATCAGCAATCCAATGGGACGGACAACCTCAACTGCGATGGATTGGTGAATGATAATTCCGGATGTAGCGTTATTGAATTTAGCCGGGCATCGTACGGGGAGTATTTCGATTCCATTGGTGGTGGTGTCTTTGCAATGAAATGGGACGAGAATGGGATTGCCGTATGTGGGTGTTACTTTTTCTCTTCACTTTGATAAGGTCTCACTCATCATTCACGAAGATTCATTCTACCGTGGTGCGATACCCCAGGACATTACAGATGGCAGCCCAGACCCTTCTCAATGGGGCGAACCTTCTGCTGCCCTTGAACCAGGAGGTTGTAACCCGCTAGAATACTTTTACAATCATTCAATAGTATTTGGTTCGTGATTCGTATCTGCAATTTTTTTTTTGGGGGGGCTGACTATGAATTATCTAGATATCACATTTTGCGGTATGATCTAGTACTTCCTCTTCGGATCTATGAATTGACCATCCATTGCACTATCCAGGTGATTGGGCAGGAAATTCTTACGCCACTTCTGGATGCCCTGGCACCTGTGAGAATCAGTTAATGGATCCGACAAACTTTGTGGTATGTTGTAGGCCTTGTCTCTTTTAAGATCTTGCGGTAATTGGACATCGTTAGAATGCCTCGTGGAGTATCAACTCACTGAAGGTATATCGGAAACAGCTAATTGAAGGGGTGGTATCAAGTTCCTCTCCTATTTCTGCATACATTCCATATACCTTGCTTTATTTCCTATGTTTACTTGGGATTGCATCTGCTCTTCTTTAAAATTTGACGGAAACTCCGAATTTATATATACATATGTAATTCACATGGCATGACTTTTAGAGCCTCAATTTCCAAACTCTATCGTTGACATCCACCTGATTGTTCGCGACTGGTTCTCCAAAAGAAGCCCTAAGGGGAGTTACACTGGCATAGCCATGATAGATGGCCCACGCATCTGATCCAATTGGCAAAGATGCGGGAGAGGGAGTGATCAAGTCTCTCATGTCAGGTGAGAATTTGAAGGACAATTCTGCATGGTTGTTAATTGAGGCTCCGTTCTTCGGGGTGTCATTATCTAGGGCATCTGGTCCTGCGGGTGAAGGTGTTTGATCTGCTAAGGGAATGTCGGCGGAAGTATTCTTGAACAATCGGCCATATGAATTGCGCCAAATGGTAGTTGAGCATATCTTCAGCCCTTCCTCCGTCAACAACCCCTCCACAAGAGGAATATTGACGTTGTACAAGTCGACTTCACCATTTTTGAGGCCACCTTCATCTGCGCCCCAATTGTCCCATAGATGGCGAATTACTGCTGATCCCAAACGATGGGCAGGTTCGAACAAATATGTTGGAGTGGGGTGTAGGACGGTCCCATAAGACAGTGCAATGGACCGTACTTTGGACAGAGAAGAAGACAGGGCCGCTCCAATGGTGCCAGATGACAAGGCAAATGCAGCTACGATAACTGTAGCTGTAGTCGCTCGTCAGGAGTTGCGTATTGAAAACACGAACCAGAACTATTTCGACCAAGATTAGGCCCGGAAATCTAATGGATGGCACATTAGAAATGATACAACCAGTAGAAGAGCGTTGCATACCACAAGATCGATCTCATTCGGGAAGAGATTGTGTAACGCTACGTTCGCACAGGTTGCTGGTGTCTACCAAGGCATGAATAAATTAGCATGTCAAAAGAACAGAAAATGGCCATACGCCATCTAGAAGGATCCATTGGGCCTGTGCCAGATAGTGTTGGTCAGAGAAAATTAGTTCCTGCCTAATGTTGGGTCGCGTACAATTTCCCCAGGTTTCAAAGGCCGTGGTTGGGTAGATGTTTCGCCCGCCCCGTCGTATTTGGGGTAAAAATATGTTCCTTTCGTAATTTCTTTAATGTGATAAGCCTTGCCTAGAAAAGCCGGCCAGTTAGGGGTACGAAGAGAGCAGCAGCAAAGAACACTTGACCAATCCAGGATTTCTGAGAACTTGGGAGAACAACTTTCACATCCCATCCTTGGGGACTATCAGCGAGAGGTTACGAGGTGTATATGGTCTGTACCACTGACCTAATTCCTCGGTCAAGTGACGATATAGGCCTAATACATATGGTGAATCTTTCGGATGTGGAGGGCCATCGTCATTCTAGCAAAATCGAGAAGTAGGAACGTGAAGAAAGGTTTAAAACATACAGTGAGGAGGACTCTGGGTTTGAAGTTGGACATTGATGAGGGGCGTAGTAGATGTTGTGATCGATTTGTGAGGGTTCATCAATTGCTTCGTCGTCGTTACTACTGTCGGTACAGGTCCTTCGTTAGTGCTTCCGGCGGTTCCAGTACAATGGCCAACATTCATTCTTTGCCATTGCTTGTGCCAATACCCCCTCTCGAAATGCCTAGCGACATTAGACCTGACAGCCCACTCCTTCCTCCCGACGATCCTCAGCCCGATGAATTCTCCGCTTCTACCTTACCAGCCGACATCGAGCATCTCATTCCTCACTTATATCCATCTCTGGCCGTTCCTGTTCAAGGCCTTCGAAAATCAATGTCTGTTGATTCTTTCGTACACTTTGGCCGAGACAGTGATCCTACTCCAGTACCCCACCCCAACTGGGGTCCTGTATACGGACTTCCCAATAATGTTGCCTCAGACGTTATGCCAGTCTTCACTTCTGAACGCGATCGATTCTCATTTGCGCGAAACCGGCGGTCTAGTATCGGACATGGTTCTCTTGCTAGTTCAGATTTCGAACATCCTTGGACCGGCGTCGAGCGGTACAGCCATACATCATCAAAGGATCAACCACGTCCCCACCTTCGTGGCGGCGAGCTCCCGCTTCCTTCTCGCACCTCGGCCGTCAGTTCGACCTCCAGCATGAGCAGCGTGGCTACCACTTCCTCAAATTCTAGCACTCTAGAAGATACTCTAGAAGAGGTCCCACGACAAGGATCCTTCTCTTCACAACTCTCATTGAATACAGACATGAGCACTAGTCGACATGTTTTTACGCAAGACCCTCAGTCTAATGCATCGCCTTTCACTCTGATCGTGGTGGGAACCGCTGGATGCGGAAAATCCACTGCCATAAGAAAGGGCTTAAACGGCTGCCGTCTTTCAAAGTCGAGACCAGCATCAGAGCCTCTTCTGTCTATGCAAGGGACTTCCACGAGATGTATTTCATTATTCTCAGGCTTTCTGATCTCGCGACTTACTACTTTGTAGACTCTCTTCGGGACGGACTAGTTCGGTTTGAGGATGGATCCGATTACCCTCTCCATGTCATCGAGATAGATGTACCTACTGGACCATTGGCACCTACAGAGCCGCCAGATTGGCCTGACAGCCTTTCCACAAGCAAAGCTGTCATCATCTGTTATGACGCCAGCAACAAGATGTCATTTGCACCAGTTGAAGGACTTCTTCGTGCGCTCTCCATGCAATGTGTATCATCGAAAACCTGATTGTCCTCTAGGTGGCTATCAGGCATTGAAAGTATCCTTGATTGTTCTTGCCTGTAAATCAGACCTGGAACCCGAAGTAGACCCTCAAATGGCTTCAGAAATGACGGCTCGGTATAATACAGGCTTAGTGGAGGTTGCGAAATCGCACGACGAAGGGATCAGTTCAATGCAACGCATGTTCGAGTGGGTTTTAAAGGCTGTTAAGAGGGACAAACGGGATAAAGGTTCGTGTGAATCTTGAAGCCTTAAGATCAAAGGAGTAAACTACTGTATAGAGACGATCTCAAACGAGGACGACTCTAATTATCGGAATCCCGCTTCTCCTAGTGTGATCGAAACTGTACAATTGCCGTGGGATAATTCGAGGACTGCGACACCAACAGCCTCCAGAAGAATTCTTCAAGAGGAAAATGCTGTCTCCCCAACCACACTTTCAACACATAATGTATCCTCGATATCTCCTCGTTATGTGACCCCTACAAATAACATTGTAGCAGAGGGAGAGGTGCAGAGGGCGGTGAGCGGTCCAGGGCTGGCACAGCTGAATGGCCTAAATGAATACCAAAAGGCTGATCCAGAGCCGGCGCGCCTGTCCGAAGTTGCGGCGGACGGGTTAGACACGCCAGTTACAAAGGAACCGAAAGAGAAAGAATCGTGAGTTTATTTTTCTACGTTTAACACATACTGACTGTACATATGGCAAACTTTAGTCGACCGGGTCAGTGGGCAACACTGGAGGATTTATTGAACAAGCTCCTCTTTCTGGCTGTGAGCGGGGATGGTATGTTGTACTAGATGCATTGTTTGCATATAAGACTTACAGATATGTAGATCCCTCCTACATAACTCATTTCTTATTGACATACCGCCGATTTGCGAGTCCAAGAAGTGTCGTACTCGCAATGCAGCAGCGAATCCGTCAACTTGATACAGCCTCAGGAGATCCCATGTTTGCTTGCTTTGCGCAGATGCGGTATGTATTGGAGCATTCTTTTGCATCCACAAAATTTATTCTTGTTCAGAATCTGCCATCTACTTGAGCTGTGGATACGTGACTACCCGCATGATTTTGCTGTCCGAGGAACGGCAAGCGCCCTCTCTGCCCTTATCACGTCGATCATTTCGAAAACCTATCTCCTACACTATGGTTCAGAATTTTTACCTTTCCTGGAGATGCTGCCTAATCTTGTCGACCATGACGCCGCCTGGGCCCTGAAGGTTGACATGACTGATGAGAGTGACGATACGTACAGCCCATTGGGGGAAGACGAATTACCTCCGTCAGGTCCTGATTCGATCTCCCCCTCCCCCGTTCAAGAACTCCCGCCACCAGTCGCAGCCCGAGAGCGCAAATCCAGTTTTCCGATGCTCGCAGCTGGGTCGAGAGCTAGCATTGGGCCGCCAGATACGGATACTTCCGAGAAGCAACAGATCAAAGAGCTGCTCAAGCTATCGCAGGAAATCCAGGCTTTAGAATCAGAAGAAATTGCGCAAGAGATAACACGTATCGAAGTCAAGCTGTTCCTGAATATCAAGGTGAGCCGTGTCATTTAAGAAATGAAATACCTTCCCTTATAACATTGTTAGCCTCGACACTGGCTGGCTTATACATTCGTTTCTAAGAAGGATGACAGCGAGCCCATCTCTGCTTTTAATGCTGTTTCAAATCATCTCGCCGATTGGTAAGTGAACATTGCTTAAGATTCCTCTTGGAACATTCTCAAAACTTTTAATAGGGTCGTCTCTCTCATATTGTGCCACAAAACACCAAGGGCGCGCGTCAAGCAGATAGAGAAGCTTGTCGAAATTGCTCAGAAACTACGAGCACTCAACAACTATTCAGCGTTGCGCGCCTTTGTCGCAGGTATCAATAATGCGACTTTTGCCGGTGATGAAACAATGGAGCAATTCAAGGCGAAATGCCCTGAACAGGCAAAAAATCTGCAATCCTGGGATGTCTTGTTACAACAGATACGTTCGCACCGCGCTTATCGGCTTGCCCTGCGGAATTCAAAAGGAGCATGCATACCTGCCCTGTAGGTCTCGCAGGTTTCCAGTTTGCCAGTCTCTGATGTCTCGCTTCAAGTGAAGTGCACATGTCTGACCTCATCAAAGCTCATGAAGGCAACGGGGACTTCAACTCATCCGACCCCAACAAAATACATTGGGGTAAGTTCAATATGATGGGCAGGTTCATTTCAAGTACTGCGCAATGTCAAGCCCAGTGCAGGACCGCAGCCGATTACAATTTCCCCGAACGAAGTCACATCAGGGATCTCCTCGACCGGTCTGTGATGAATGACCAGGTAGGCTGTTTTATATTTCATGAATGTTCTCTGGTTGATTTTTGTAAACACTAGATGCAAAAATCTCGGATCGCTCCTGTTGATAATGAAGTGGACGACTATCGTCCCACTCATCCTGGGGCTGCACCGCCACGGGATACCGCAATCCTTCGTAGATTGTTCTTCTGGTAGCTTACTTTGTATATCATCCTTCCCAGTCACTTTCGTATTCTAGGTCGAAACTTCACGTCTACTCGATACCCCTGCATCAACTCATATCCTTTAGGTTTCCTGCAGTGTACATGCCATTATAACAATTTGCCCTTTCCCTGCCTTTCCCAAGGTGTTTTAAATAAACACCCAGGGAGTGTAAAGAGGCTGAACAGCGATGCACGATGTCCTGCCTGCAAGCCATAGCTGTAATACTAGCTTTGTAATTCTTACGGCAATATTCTAGTTATTTAACTTGCCACACGCTTCAAGTTCTTGTTGGATCGCTGTATGTAGTCAGCGCGGGGCACCGCCACGAAATTGGAGGCGGTGCACGTGCCAAACTGATTTTTCGATACTTTTTTGGTACACTTGTTAAAACGTTAACGGGCGACCTCCTCACCAATATGGCAATGGCGGACTACGTGATGACGTTAGACTCTGACTATGAAGAGGATAATTCAGCAAAACCAACAAAAACTTCGAGACAGGATACCGAAGATACCAGTTTAAATCCAGAATTTGTTTTCGACGTCTCGGGCGACCCTTACGCGGACATCGTTGACGAATCTGCACAATACGGAGATGTTGTGAAACGTGGAACAAAGCCTGTTGGTTTGGTACAGATAATCATGCTGCACGTACTAATTACACGCCCTATCTAGGAACCAATATCTGTCGACGACATAATTGCCCGGCGCAGGCTTACCAAGAAGCGAAAACTGACTGATAGGGACACCAACGAGGTTCAAAGCGAAGAGCTCACATCTGACGATGACTCGGTGGAATCTCTCAGCGAAGACGTAACGAGCGAAGACGTAACGAACGAAGACGAGTCCGATTCATTCAGCATTTCTGGCGAGGAAGAGGATGAAGAGGATGAATACTCGTCTAATGACGACTCGGAAACTGAAACACAGGCAGAGAAGGATCGAAAAACCGCATTCTTTGACTCTGAATATGGGCCCAGTGATACTCACAGTTCTTTCTTGACGATGAACCTTTCACGTCCTATTCTGAAGGCGATAACAACATTAGGATTCACCAAGCCAACGCCTATCCAGGCTTCTACCATACCTGTGGCACTTCTTGGGAAGGACGTAGTTGGAGGGGCAGTCACTGGTTCTGGAAAAACCGCTGCCTTCATGATACCCATCTTAGAGCGGCTGTTGTACCGCGAGAAAGGAAAAAATGCTGCTGCTACGCGGTGTGTCATTTTGGTTCCCACCAGAGAGCTGGCAGTTCAGTGCTTTGACGTTGGCACCAAGCTGTCAATACATACAGATATTCGTCTATGTCTCGTCGTCGGTGAGTCATCATGGTTAATTTCTTGCTTCTGCTCAGTCAGTTGTATCAGGCGGCCTCTCCGTCAAGTCACAAGAAGTTGCCCTACGTTCACGTCCTGACATAGTCATTGCAACCCCTGGCCGTTTGATTGACCACATTCAGAACTCCCCTTCCTTCACGTTGGATACTCTCGATGTCCTAGTATTGGACGAAGCCGATCGAATGCTGTCAGATGGGTTTGCAGATGAACTTGCCGAGATCATAAAGTCTTGCCCGGCATCTCGACAGACCATGTTGTTCTCAGCAACCATGACCGATTCGGTCGACGAACTTGTCAAAATGTCCTTGAACAAACCTGTTAGGCTATTTGTGGATCCCAAACGAAGCACTGCACGAGGTTTAATTCAAGAGTTTGTACGAGTCCGTGCTGGTAAAGAATCGGAGCGCTCAGCACTTCTTGTGGCGCTTTGTAAAAGGACCTTTAAATCCAACGTTATTGTTTTTCTTCGGAGTAAAAAGTTGGCTCATCAAATGCGGATCGTTTTCAGCCTTCTTGGAATGAAGTGCGAAGAGCTTCACGGCGACCTCTCCCAAGAACAGGTTGATTAACTATTGTCTTGATGCTCGTCGTACTCTTGTTAATGCCCATGTGTAGCGACTACAGGCTCTTCAACTCTTTCGCGATGGCTCGGTCGACTATTTGATGGCCACTGATCTCGCGTCTCGCGGCTTAGATATAAAGGGCGTAGAGACTGTGATCAACTACGACATGCCTGGTCAGCTAGCCCAGTACTTGCATCGCGTAGGAAGGACGGCCCGTGCTGGTACAAAAGGACGGTGAGCAGTTCCAGCCTTATTCTATGTACCACTTCACAGAATGCGATTAGCTCTGTTACGCTTGTCGGGGAAGCGGATCGAAAAATGCTTAAAGCTGCCATAAAACACGGGGCAGGTGAAGATCAAGTCCGCCATCGAATCATACCGGTGGAAATCGTTACCAAATGGGTTGAAGGCCTGGAAAATCTCAAGGACGAGATCGCAGATGTCTTGCGTGATGAGAAGGAGGAGAAACACGTATGTAATTGCCATCGAAAGGTTTTGTCTTTCTCACAATGTGTTAGCTTCGCAAGGCAGAAATGGAATTGAAGAAGGGAGAGAACATGATTGAACATGAAGCTGAAATCTACTCGCGACCTGCAAGAACATGGTTCCAAACAGGAAAGGAGAAAGCGAATGCCGAAGGTTGGGTGCCTACAATGGTCAAGAGGTGATGACGGCTGATCGTTTTCGTTTTTTCGACCAGCCATTAGCAAGCAGCAATACGAAGGTGGTTTTTCTGGTAGCTCCAAGGTACGGGAAAAACAAGCTGTAACTGGAGACAAGGTATGAGTTTTGGCCAATATGCCTTCTTCCTCCTAACATGGTGTTTTAAGCCCAAGAGAGACAAGTTTGCGGGTCTCTCTCGGCGAACTAAACGCCGAAAGATGATTATGGAAGAGGACGCCGAATTAGGCGATCAGAAAGCACTCAATGCTGCCATTCGATCGGCAAAGAAATCAGCTCGACCAGCAAAGATAGGTGTTCCAGAACGAAAACCTACTAAAGCAAAATCAAAGAACAAGTCGCGCAAAGTGACCTCGCGTGCTGGAGGTGCATTTGATCGTGATTTTGAAGGCAAGGCAGGGCGACGAGAAGGAGTAAGGGCCAAGAAAAATGACAGTGTTAGTAGAAAGGGGCCGAAGGGCGGTAAGCAGCGGTAGTTGGTAGTGACTTGTCCACAGGTTGGAACAAACATGACAAAAGAGCGCGTCCGTGTTTACTACCACACAACCCTTTTGAGCCGTGTCTAGTTCATTCAAACTATAGCCATGAGCACGTTCTCAACCCTTGGTCTTCTACAGACCCCATCGCACACGAGATTATTGTCATCTGCTTGCTGTCCAGATAAAGACCTAATTGTTCTAATATCTCGATTGGGCGGCCGAGATAGGCTGGGTCTCTGGAATTACAGTCATGGGTCCAAGGTCTGGGAGGTTGATGTTGGGGTAGGTGATGAAAATACTGCCACAGACATAGTGGGAATAGCGTGGAGCCCTGATGGTGTGTTTGATATATCGCGCCTTCGCCTCTACTCATAGTTTTTCACAAGTCAGGCCAGACGATAGTTGCTGCACACCATCCTCCCCTCGTTACCCTTCATTCCCTGCAGGATGGTACAAACCAGCTTACTTTACTATTATATCCATCTCCTTCTCCGTCCTGCAATATCACTGGCGTCTGGTGGTTCCGCGATGGAAGGACCACCAAAGTCAGTTCGATTCCAGACATTTTGAGGAGGCATAACGTTGTCGTAAGTCGTTTATTTGCGTGCACTTGCCACAAGAAAATTAATCTACTTGTAGACAGGGACGGCACATTCTATTCTACGAGCCCTACCTCTTCTGGATAACCTTCAAGATGACCCTCAACGGTTGACGTCAGTTCCTCGTCAAAAAGACCATATAGCTTCTCATGGGTCAATTACAGAGCAACTGACCTCTTTGCATTTCAAGGTACCCAGCCAAGACCATCTAACAGACCATCGCTCCCATCCGTCATTGATGATTGGCCAACGCTTCCCCTCAACCATCTTGCAGCTACAATCTCTGCTCCATCGGTTGGAAAATCTATCGATCCTCTTGCAGGATCTGCAGACGAAGCGGACAGCACCAATTTTAATAGTCTGTTGGTTGTGGCTGATAGTTGCGGTTCCATATATTCCTTTCTTGACGGAACCTTTCCCCTTGGCAAAATCACACTTGGCCCAGATCTCTCGGTCAGATCGCTGTTCAAGCACCAGGAGAGGCCTATCTTCTTGACGAACCCTTCTGCCGGAGTTCAAGAGTCAATGACGACCTCATTATGCCCAGTCAACATTGACACTCCTTTGCTTGGCCAACGACACGTTCGAGATTTGGCGCAGCTCGCCTCCACGGCCAGGGAGTTGGTATGGTACTGTATGCGCGCCATCAAGGAATTACACACGACTTGGTTTGGGTCAGAGACCTTCAGCGGAGCTCGCGAATTGGGTCCCAACTGGTTACAGGCTTTGGAGAAAAGGCAGAAAGAACAGTTTGGTCGTAAGTCAAGCACATTTTGTCAATTTCCAGGCTCATGTCTGTCTACAGAAGAAGATCCGAATGCTATTTTGGACCTTACGACTCTGTTAGTTACGGGTAAAGCCACAGATAGCCTTTTGGATTTCTTAGGCAGTGGAAATCAAATGAGTGAACGAGTATGCATTCATTGCATACAACTCTCTTGACATTGCCTTAAAGATGTTTATATAGGGGATCCAAAAGTGGGAGTCCACAATGACCGAGGCATTAGTCAAATTGCGTGACTATTCAGAAAAGCGTATCGCACCAGCTTGCCAACGGTTACACCTGGTATTGGAAGAAGTTCAAGGATGGTCTCAATTGTGGGTACAATACTTCTGGCTAGACTTGCATTGTGCCTCATCAGATAACGAAGGTCTCAATATACGCTTTTTGAGTTGTCGCTCGAAGATGTCAAAACATGTTTGGATCATACAAAGCGGGCAATTATTCTCGCGGCCTGGCTAGCAGACACAGCCCGTCGAGATCTATCACGGTTCAGGGCGTTTTTACATTGGCTCCGCTTTGGTAACTTTGGCTCGCGATAGATGCCAGGTAAATAATAACTCAATGAATTCATAGAGACAACTGCAGCAAATCCAACACACGAAAATGCGCTACAGCCCCGTCATGATATCCTCGAAGTGAACAACTACCTCATTTCAGGCATTTCGACGAGTTCTATCGATCGATGGTTCATTGGTCCAGTACCGCTATTCTCTTTACGGGATTTGGAAGGAATAGGAGATGACAAGTCGATCCTTAATGTCACGGAAAGAGCCCGCGCATTGGCAAAAGGTGGTCCAGTGTCGCAAAATGTAAGCTGATTTGGTTGTCTGTTTCTTTTTCTGACCTTGTGTACAACCCCAAGGTTCCCCAGATACACAAGGAACATTTTGACAGGAATTTGAACGAGTTAATAAACGAGTTGGCAACCCGTTGCATGCGAGTTTTCAAGCGAGCCTCTGGTGCCGCCAGTCGCTCGGCGTCTATCAGAGGTAGTGCAAGTTCCGCGACCGATCTGGCATCGAGAGTAAAATTAGAGGGTTCCTTAACGCCGTGCCCTTTGCGAGAAAGAACCGCCGACTGGTCAGAGACGAGATGTTCCTTCCAACCTTGCCAATCTTGCGGGACAGGTCTTCATCAATACCTAGCGCAACCAGTGCAAACAGGACAAACAAGTCTATGTGCGTCTACTTCATTTCTGGCAACGGCAACGATTCTCACAAGTTACAGTGTGCATGGTGCAGCTATGTTATAACGGCGACGCCTTCGACTCTCTGACCAAGGTTGACACTGTGCTTCTTGAGCCTTGTCTCCCCGTGAGCGATGATGAGGTGTCGGTCGGTCTCGACCTGTTAGAAGTCGACTTCTTGGATGATGAATATGTCGTGATCGTCTATCGAGTTTGTGACGATGACAGTAAGTTTGAATTAACTAACCCACCGGGCACCGTCGTTATTGACTGGATCAGTGTCAGCAAACATTGCAACCGTTGCCTATCGCAATTGCCCATACCAGCCAATGGTTACCGACGAGCACGTAAAGTCGTTCACCCGGGAGGAATTGGTGCTCAAAGTAGTAGGGCAGTGGAAAGAAGGACATGTAAGGCCATCTGAATCGTACCAACCTTATTTTTCTCAAACATGCTATGTTCTAGATATCGACGACTCGATGTGCAATTCAACGGACTCGTGCATTGACGGGCGGCAAAACAGGAGGAGTATCACTGGCACTGAACGGCAGACAAGGACGGAGAGTTGCATGTGTGCTGGATAGCAAGGGGACACTGGAGTCGTTTGACATGGAGAAGGAAGAGGAGGAGGATGAAGAGAGAACGTAGAGTCGGATATTATGCGTGGCGGGAAAGGTTGTTGCCTTTGGCTCAGGTTTAAAGGAGATAGTACCATCCTTCTTTTCAGGTTCCTTCGAGAAACAGCCGTGAGCGCCGCACTCCTTCAGTC
Organism: Tephrocybe sp. 10521TJB; assembly: GCA_018221635.1. Lineage (NCBI taxonomy): Eukaryota > Fungi > Basidiomycota > Agaricomycetes > Agaricales > Lyophyllaceae > Tephrocybe > Tephrocybe sp. 10521TJB. Next base: position 383,217 of record JABAJS010000001.1, on the reverse strand, counting down.
AATCTTAAATTGTGCACAATATCGGCTAAGTAGTTTCAAGTTTTAAGGGCCGCGGACCCTTCTCCTCGTGCCCAGAATCGAAGACTTTTTCGATGCCATTTTAAATCTCAATCGGGGCTCTGCGTAGCCCTGCATCCAGATCCACCTCTTCATGCCCAAGAACAACTCAGCTCTCTCCTCCCAACAGCCTCCCGACGAACCGACGTCGCGAATGTCAGACGTCGCGCTTAGGAAGAAAAAGAATGCTGACGCTCAGGCTGCTTTTCGAGCTCGACGGGCCAATTACATCGCGACACTGGAGGAAACAGGTCCGTCACCGCTTTATTGCTCACATGCTCGCCCTCCAACTAATTTATGGGGGTCCGCAGTGACCAGCCTCGAGTCGGTTGTCATTCAGCTCCAAGAATCATGTCGAGAAGCTCGACACGAAAACCAGGAGATTCGACAGGACAACGCTCGTCTGCGCCAAGAAATTCGAGAGCGTGAAAAATTTTGGAGAAATATGTACCAGGCGAGAAAGACAGATCAAGGAGCCAGCGAGTGCGATGACCCGCTCCCAATACCGCCATCCTTCTTGTCGTCCCATCCTTCTAGTGGCATGTCCTCAGTATCCATGAACCACTACGGCTCAGGGGGTTCAACATATCGAATGAATGACGATGCCTCGATCTGTCACAGCCCCTACGCCAATTATAATCACCATTCGCCGTCCATTCAGTACCCTAGCGTGGAGTCCGACCTAGCAGGAGAATCTTTATCTAACTCTAGCCACCGTGGATCAAAATACAACTCCTTCTCATATGTTCCAGGCATTACTCGGGAAGCACCGTGGCCTTCGCCGATCACCCAAAGCACATCCTCTGGTGGTGACTCCGGTGCTCACTCGTCTCACTCCCCCAGTTTTGTCGGATCTCCCGCTATGACTTCAGCAGACCTGTCTTTTGGTAATCGCTTCTCCCCCGAGGAACAAAAAGTTCCGCTGAGCAGCCTAGACACCGCACCTTATGCATTCCCCACCAGCCGGTCCCTCTCACCAACGGCATCCACACCTAGTTCATCTTCAACTTCCTCTCTTACCCCCTTTCAATTCACTTTCCCTGACAACGGACAAGACCGCTCTGATCATGATTACCGGCGCCATTCACATCCTCATGGGGCAGAGGTTACCCTTCACGGCGGCACCGCCGATGTATCACTAGTCGGCCCCGCAAGTGACGCAGTTCGGTATAGACTGACAAATCGTCGGGAACCTTCCGAGCGGCCTCTTCTACCTACTCTGCCTCCAATGCCATTGTCGGGATCCGAGAACGATCAAGGCAGTAGCGACGGTGATACTTCGTACCCGCAGCGTTTGCGTATTCGACGGCGTATGTCCCATTCGCGCTCACGTTCACCGTCGCCTGCTCCGCCCGTCCTTTCCGGAACTCTTGCTGTCATTAAAGCACAAGCCTTTGGTGCCCTTCGCCGCACTCGTGCAAGAACCAAAAGGTCTTCGGAGGGTGCTGCCAAAGTCGCTATGAATGTACTAGAAGCACGCGGGATAGGCATGGCCTCGTCCCCGACTGCCACTCCAAATCTCAAGAGGCAACGCCTTGACGATGACACCGAATTACCGTAAGAATCTATACCATCCTATTCACGTAGATCTACACCCGGAGGAACTGTATCTTTAATATTGCGATGGGTGAACTCTGTAGACACTGATACCCACGCTGATCATTGTGTTATATGTACTTTTACTTGTAGTATATACTCGTTTTGAAACTTGCTATCTTGCACCTACTAATACCCATACTGTACATGCCGACTGTTACCCTGCGTTTGATTTGCTCCTAGTTATAACACTCGACATCTTGTAGTCGTTAATTCGAAATTATGACAGATGTTCAATTGGCTGACTAGTGCTCAGAAGAACACCTAAGAAAGCTCTCAACGCGATGTCAATGAGGCAGACTCGAAGTGATGAAGATCGCCCGGCTATACAGGTAAGGCAGAACTAGAACCACATCCTTGTTTGATAGCACACATGATGAAGTTCCGGCCATTATATCAATCCCACTGAACGGAGATGAGCAAGCATGAGCTTTTGCCATGGAACTCGTGGTAATCGCAGTACTGACCACGAGCCTTTCCTCCCTTGTATCCGGTGTAGGCTTCGGCAATTTCCCTAATTTCGCAGCAAGATGCCCTTGATTGGGGTTTGAAGCGTTTGTTCCTCTTGCCTGCGTCTTGATATGCGAATTCTAGATGCAGTAGGACCAAAGGTATATAAGAACTGACTGCTTTCAGCCGCCGCTCTGCAGCTTCTGCCGCGGCGGTGCGAGGATCGCTTGGAGACGGGCCTGCGGGATTCGTGGAACCAGAAGACGATCCCAGAACAGTATGTCCGCCCGAATGAGTTCCTGGTTTTGAGCAGAGCGATCCCATGGCAGTAAGTACGACAAGGGGAAGGGAACGAATAAAATCATGATGTGACTACGATTAATCGAAAATGTAGTGAAATTGTCACAAGTTACTTATGTATTGACCATGGGATTACTTTACTAGTACTACCACATATAAAAATCACGGACGAGGACGTGGCGTATCTACGACAGGAATGTATTCTTCCATTCTCAGCTCCCGGTCAGGGCTGTAGCCGAATCGAGAGATCCCCAATTCATAGCCTGTTTGCTGGCGAGGCATCCAAGCCTGGTAACATCAGAACTGGCAGTTGCATTGCTATTAAATCATAGTTCTCACCTCCCACCACCGTCGACTTACGTTCCAAGGCTGCGAAATGTCGGTATTGAATCCAGCCTTGACCATCCGACTCTTGATTCCAGCTCCCAAAAGAAGTCCAAAGACTGTCAACAGAAACAATGTGACGACAAGCTGGTCGCGTGGAGAATCTCGTTCTAACCGCAAGTTAGCTTGAATTCATAGGGCATAAATATTGGGGACACCGTACGAAAGCATCGGGCCTCAACGTCGCCTTCCTTTCCCGTGGCTGTATCAGGATTTATGTCGCCAACCGACGCGCCAGCACATATTGGCAGGTTCTGATTGAGGCACCACTGCTTCGTACACGAAAGACAGGGCTGCGCAGGAGTGTCTGGGACGTTCAGATGGAGAATTGAGTAGTTCGACTGGAAACATATGCCTGATGGGCACTGTGTTAGGTGTGTTCGATGACGAGAAGGACTTCTGGCGTGCATTTGCAAAAATTGGTAGCCTCCCACTTGTTCAAGATGGCATTAGAAGATAGCTATCGGCTAGTAGTGACCACTGTGTCATTTAGGATGCTGAAGGCGACTTACGAACAGTGAAAATAAAGAGAAAATAAAGATCAAGGTGCTCAGCATCATGGCCGTCCTGTACTAAGGCTGACTTTGTATTTCATTTCAAGAATCGTATTTGGTAGTAGCAAACACGCGTCGGTTTTGATCCAGATTTCCTCCCGCTCACAGCGTCCGCCGTTACTATGTCGGCCGAGTTTGACGATGTCCTCACGAATCAGCCCGTTGTAATCGACAATGTTGGTGCTCAGTTCCACAGAGCCATCTAACAGCATAGCTCATATCATCATGCAGGGCTCTGGAGCCATCAAGGCCGGGTTTGCTGGACAGGACCATCCGAAATGTTTTTTCCCGTCTTTGTGCGTCTCGATGGTTAGGCCTATCCCGCCGCTGGTTCTTTCTATTAATCTTTCAAACCTTGCAGCGTTGGGCGGCCAAAGCATATACGCGTCATGGCCGGCGCGTTGGAAGGAGACGTCTTCATCGGGAGGCGGGCACAAGAGTTTCGAGGCCTTCTCAAGATCAAATATCCAATGGAACATGGAATTGTAACTGACTGGGATGATATGGAGCGTATCTGGAGCTGGGTTTACGCTGAAGAGCTGGGCACTTTGAGCGAGGAGGTTAGCTCATCATGTAACAGTTAAAGACGCGTCGAACTCATGCCACTCGCCCAGCATCCCGTATTGCTGACCGAGGCGCCTCTTAATCCCAGAAGCAACCGAGACGTGGCGGCACAAATATTCTTCGATACTTTCAATGTCCCAGCCTTATTCACGTCTGTTCAAGCTGTGCTTTCATTGTGCGTATTTCTCGACCTCGTGTTGTCTACAAGCTTAAGATGTTATTAAGATACTCTTCTGGTCGGACAACGGGCATAGTCCTTGATTCTGGCGATGGCGTGACGCATGCCGTACCGGTCTTCGAGGGCTTCTCAATGCCGCATGCTATCCGCCGGGTAGATGTCGCAGGAAGGTACGACCCATATCTTGTGTCTCTCTACCCGTTAACCATGCCTTCAAGGGACGTTACGGACTATCTTCAGCTCCTTCTACGCAAAGGCGGCCACCATCTGCATACAACTGCAGAACGTGAAGTTGTTCGAACCATCAAAGAAAAGTGCTGCTATGTGGCCATGAACCCTTTGAAGGAAGAGAAGGATACCCAAGGACGTCTAGAAGAGTTTAGATTGCCTGACGGTAACGTTGTACAGGTATCGTTCTTCGCTTTTCGTCGTTGACTTCCTTGTTAACCTTGCTCTAAACTACCTTCGTAGCTAGGGTCTGAACGTTTCCGTGCGCCTGAAATTTTGTTCAACCCCGAGTTGATCGGTCAAGAGTACGCCGGAGTACACCAGGTTGTAGTTGATTCCATTAACAGGGTGGACTTGGACCTTCGAAAGAGCCTATTTTCGAATATTGTCCTTAGCGGTGGTAGCACACTATGCCAGGGTTAGTCGAGATGCTCTACCACAGGAGTCGGCCACACTGATATCCTTTAGGCTTTGGTGATCGGTTACTAAACGAAGTAAAGAAACTTGCTTTGAAGGATATCAAAATCAAGATATATGCTCCCCCCGAACGCAAGTATTCAACTTGGATTGGTGGTTCGATCCTGGCAGGTTTGAGTACGTTCAAGAAGGTAGTATCTATCCCCCTTCTCTATCAAATAGCATTAATGAACTGATGACTGGCAGATGTGGGTCTCTGCCGAGGAGTATCAGGAGGACCCAGATATAATTCACAAAAAGTCTGGTTTCTAAGTTCGCCTAGTACTTTTGGTTTTCTATATGATACCCGTGTATATCCCTCGCCTAATGGACCTTTATGGCTTAATTTAAGCGCGAGAAGACCACGAAATTACTTGATACCTATGCACTGCCTATGTGTTAGTTCCTTACTTGTGCAATTTGATGTTCCCCTTGACCAAATTCATGGCCCGAGGGATGATCAGAGAAGACAAACTTATCCTAATAGATAGCATCGATAAGGTTGAAACTTTTGAACAAGAACATGAAGCTCTTGGAAGAATCAAGAGGATTTGAGAGACAGACGAGCCTTACAAAAGAGCGGAAGTCACCACAAATGCTGAGATTGGCAGGCGTGTTTTGAGTTCTATCATATCACATAGCGCATAGATACATAGAACAAGTGCAGCAGCATTTCGTCGGAGAAAGCAAAATGAGCAAAATGAAGTGATGGATTCGCGCGAGACGACTATTTGCCCTTCTTGGGAGGCTCAGCAGCCTTGGTCTTTTTCGTACCGCGGAACTGGAAGCAAAAAGATTTTAGTTGTGGAGAATACAGGAGGTGACCAAGAAATATACCTTCTTCGCGCGGTTCTTGCGCTCCTTCCTCAGTTTGCGCGAAGGCTTGTCAACCTTGGCAGCCAGGCCAGACTTGAACGGCATGTAAGACAGAATACAAAGCGGATAGTGACAGGAATAGCATACGCGAACGAGCCTGTATTTGGGCTCAAACTTCTTTTGTGAGGCCTCATCATCGTAGATCAAGGCAAAGCCAGTGCTCCTTCCACCACCAAACTGTGTCCGGAAGCCAAAGGTAACAACACGATCCTTCTGGGTCTTGTAGAGAGCGGCGAGCTTCTCGGAAAGCTCAGCCTTGGAGACATTGGGGCGCGAAGGGTGGAGGACATCAAGGACAAATTGACGGCGAGCCAAAAGACGGTTGGTGATAAATTTGCGAGTCCTGAGGGTGATTGGTGCGTCGGCCTACAAGAAGTGAGTATATTGTGAATAAAGACAAAGGTTCGGGGGACGGACCATGTTTACGCTGGCGGTCTTGAGGTCGTCGAGCCCGATGCCGATAGATTTCCAATAGTAACACCTGTGGGTGGCTGCGTGGAACTATACAGTGTCACCGGCATTTTCCGCCATCAATTGACACGTGACACTCGCTTTACACTTACCACCACCGTCGACGATTGTCCCTGGCGTGGCGTATGTTGCCCCGTTACTTACATGAGAGATGAACCAACCTGCAGCGTCGTTCAATTTTGCGCCATACGTAAGAACAAATTTCTTTGAATTACTCAATGGTCAACGTCTTGCTTAGACGCCTCCTCCTGATTCCGTGAGTTCGATCCGCGAGGCCAACGCTTCGTACCAGTCCGGTGCTATTCCTACCTTTGCGGCAACGTCTACCCACGCCGAGCGTTCTGCTAATGCACAAGTCAACCTATGGGAATCGGCCTATGGTCTAAGGGTCGACATCTTGGCAGCTCTCGCGTATGTTCTTGGGCCAATAACAGGCAAGCATATACGATACTCGCTTTGTCTATAAATTTTTGACCTCCTCTAAAGCATTGCTGCTTCTCATTGTCGAAACTCAAAATGATTTCGTCCGTTTTCATGGTCAGTTCCTCTTGCTTCAGTGACATTCATCCTCAGTCATGTCGAAACAGCATATCAGTCTGCCCTTGTGACCACCCCCTTGTTGACTGTCATAATTTTTGCCTCGCTTTTGAAAGCCCCGTCTTGGATACAAATGCTCTGTACGTTCTTTCTCGTCCTAGTATCGTTGTACATGGCGTACGTTCCCTGTTCCGGCCCCTTTTGCTTTGTTGATTCAGACCCAGAGCACGCACATACATCGATGTTGCACACAACGGGATTGCACATCGTCGCTTGCCGATGATCGGAGCCCTCGCCGATAGATGGGTGGAGGATGAGTAGTCGTATAGTCATGCCATTGTACTGCAGTGAATGGTATCATATATATAGTAGAACTGTTTGCAAAACATAGAACGAAAACAGGTTAGGAGTTGTACATGTGGTTAGAGGTAGGTGTATGCAGGTATATTATCCAGAATACAGAAGCGCACGATCAGAGACCCAATGGGAGCAATAGATTCTTCAGGAACGGCGGAAGATTGTTGAGCGTGCCATCAACAAGTTCTTCAGAAGAGTCGAGGATAGCTTCCAGTAGACATTTTGTGGCGTCCATGACTTGTCATAAAGGTCAGAGGCTTGAGAAGATAAAAGACGCAAGATCGCTCACTGGGTCCCAGAAGAGGTCCTAAAATGGGGATCTTCTTGACGAGGACGTCGGTGGCGGTCAGCGTTTCCTTGACAAGATTGACAGAGTCTTTGAGTAACTTCTCGATAGCCACCTTGTCGTCGTAGTTGGCGAGTCCATTGCCGGTCTTGAGCCTCTCGTCCTCGATTGCTGAAAGAGCGGCTTGTTGTCCCGCAATATTGCTGTGGAAAGCATTTAGTTGAGCCGCGCACTTATTCTGGAAAGTAACGTCGTTCGCTTTTGAGGCGGACTGGGCAGCAAGTTTCTCTAGTATCATGTTCGTAAGCCAAGTCAACATTAGAGGACAGAAAGGCGTACTCAGATTCTTCGAGTTTTGCTTTGCCGCCAAGTAGAAATTTGAGAATTCAGCGAAAGGACCGGCAAACGTAGGCGAGTGCTCTGCATCGGAAGGCACAGGTTCTTCCTCGATGGATAGTGCTTGAGCAGGACTTGGCGGGACAGACAACGAAGTCACATTTCGAGCGATTCTCATACTTCGAAAAGGTGGACGGCTGAAGTTCCTAGGCAGTATTGCGGGACGCATAGAGATAGTCATTGAGCGTGAAAGTGGCGCCGCATCCACGCAGATCGCTGCTTGGATCAGAGTAATAAAGGCGGTCGCGTGGAAGACGATAAGAATTGTGCGGGTGATGGAAGGCATCGTGTATGATTAAGCGACTAGCGCTGGGAGTAAAATTCGATTAAGACACGTCGAGACGGATAGCGTAGAGTTAAACGGGGGATGCCAAATCCACCCTCACTCTTCTTATACAATTTCCTATGAACCTTATTAGAACAAGCATCCTGATTGGGTGACAAAAATAGGTGTGGCAACATCGTCCAGTGTCAGGTGACACGATAACCTAATACCGATAAAAATTAAATTAAAAGCGCAGTAAATGCCAATGTCCGCTGTAGTTGCAGATAAGACCTAGGTTCCCAAAATGTCCAAAGAGCGTTTGTGTAAAGAGTGTAAAGTCATGAAACTTATAGTGGGAGGCACGATTTGCCGTCGGATGAGCGTTTGTAGCCACCGGCACAGGAGTAGACTGTATTGCAGAACACATTAACTTCGCAGGATATCGAATAAATCACGTATAACGCACCAGTACAGCTGCCCTGATCACAACCAACATTCCAAGCTCCTGGAATACTCGAGCAATCTTGGCCCATGCCTAGAGATGTGCAGCCACCACATGATTCGAGCTCTGCATAGGTATCAAGGCATTCATAATCGCCTCCTTTCGCGCCTAAGATGGGGCAGGCATCGAGGCCAGTCGGACAGAGCGGAGCAGAACGAGACTTAAGTTCGGTGGATCTTCTTCGATTAGAGACACCATGGCCTGAGGGTTGGGGGTTGGAACTGGGTTGAGATGGAGTAGGAGAGAGATCGCATCTTCGAGTGGTCCCGTTCCATGTCCAATTTGTGGGGCATTGAGGGGGAGGTCCACCTGCAGATGCAGGGAAACGAGGTACGCAACATCCTTGTTCCTGGCCCCAATAATGGGTGGTTGGAGGGCAGGTCGTACTCGTTGGTGGAGAAGGGGGTGCCACAGCGGGCCCTCCAAAGGGCAAACAACATCCGTCGGGTGTCGACCTGATGAATTTGTGAACTTCTGTGACTGTGAACACAGGATAAACTTACCAAAATTCCGTCTTGGAACAGTTTGTGGACCCAGCTGACGCTGCTGCAGAACTAATGGGGAGGACAGTGATGAGGAAAATGAAGGCAACTCCGATGCGAGTGAGTAATGTCATGTCGTAATGCTTATCGCAATATAAAAAAAGAGTGACTGAAAATGAACCAAGCAGAGAGGAACGGAGACAAAAAAAGACTTATAAAAACACAAGATACCGTCCCTTTATATGTTCGGGTATTGAAACGCCATCACGGAAATAGTTAAAAAAAAAGTTGTTGGTACCTGGTATGGAACTTTGTAACTTACTGGACTTGAACTTGAACAACAACACTACAACGAGCCAAAAACTCTTCTGAAAGATTGAAGTTCAACAACCGAGACAGAGCTGAAAATAAAAATAAAAATCTTACCCATATGCACATCCTCTGCGTAAATCCTTGTACCGAGTCCCCTTGTCTCTTGTCCTGAATCTGTCGACGATGAATGACTGTTGATGATCGGATTTAAATTTCTGATCAGAAGGTGTTTTCAGTTTATGCAACAGTCAATGAACGTCCAACAAGGAGTGCGTTGCCAGGTATTAGTCTGGAATCTTGCAAGTTGTTTCATCAACATCACACATTGGTTCTGCCTCAAGCAAAATTAACATCTTCATTCAAAACAACAAAAATTTAACAACAGAAACTTCCGTAAGACAGACTGTAAATTTGTCCAGAGTTACGGGAGCACGTCAGTATACCACACATTCAAAGTGGGAGGGTGACTGACATTATACCTGCGCTTTCTGCAGAGCACGGGCTGCGAAATAACGAACATCGGCATCTTGATCATTTTTTTGTTGTTCAAGAGTAGGGATCACTTGTTGTTCGATGAAGTCATGACCCTCCTTTGTCGCCTTGTAGGCGTTGGCCAGAACTTCAAGAGATTTTGCCACGTTGAAACGAATATTGGGAATTGGGTCGTTCGCAAGCAATAGCAAAGGGCCAATGATGTCGGCGCGAACGATCTCCAGATTCAGGGACGGTGTTATTGTCTATGCTAGTATTCAGTGTTATGAAAGGGTTTTTAAGGGACGATGTCTTACGGTGATTGCCTGAACAGTTGTCATTCTGAACAGATAGTTGGGATGTTGTCCCATGCCCATAACCTTGGGAACGATTGCAACTTTTGCCCAATCGACTCCGAAAACTTCCGTCAATTTCTTCAAATTGACAGTCGCCGCCTCCCGTATACTGTAGACGGTATCTCCAAGCCAAGACATGCAGAGGTTTCCCAGTTGTTCATCGAAGAAGGGCTTTCCAAGCTGATTGGCGAGCAGTGGAATGTATTCAATGATCGCTTGCCGTACACGCCAACTCTTATCTTCAGCAAGTTCCACGATGGCAGGAAGCAGGCTGTCAGACAGAAGTTCTATCCCGATGACTTAAACAGAGGCGTCAGTAGGGAAACACAGATACAAACTAGCTCCATACCAGTGTTGACCGTCTCCAGCTTGCTGATGATGTTCAACCTTACTTCGGGGAAGTCATCCTTCAATAGGTGCAAGAAAAGCGGCAGCAGATGCTCGATTGTTGGTTCATTGCCGATTAGAGGCGCAAGGCCGCTGATTTGGTTCGCAAGCGCTGCACGAACATGTTGAGACGAATCTTGAGATAAATCCCGAACACAAGGCACTATTCTTGCAAGAATTACTTCTTTGTCAAGAAGCTTGGAGAAACCTTTTTTAAATTGTCAAGCAAAAGGCGCATGCGAGGGAATTGAACAAACCGGGAATTTGACCCGCAGCAGCAGTCCGAACTTCCGCTTCGTTATCCTTTAACAATTGCACGTATTGTCCAATCAACTCCTCCCGAACGAGCTCAACTCCAACAGCTTCGGCGAGCTATGTAAGATATGAGAATTGATACCTTGATGGTGGGTGGCGCACGTACTTCATTGAAGTGAGTGGCTGCCATGTACCTAACGCGCCAGCTCTTGTCTCCAATACTGTGTCTTATCTGCTTAAGAAGTTGATCCTTCACTTCGGCAGGAGGCATGCGCTGAACGATAACGATGAGGACTTCGACTGTCAATAGTCGAACGGAGTCCTGATCATCAGATTGAAGCCTGCGGTAGATGGGCAATCCGTCCGATAGAAGATGTTGTTGAGAGAAGTGAGTTAAAAGCGGCTATATGGGATTCTAAGGACGATGATGACGGGTAAAATAATTCGGAACATACTCCAAGCCACTTCGCAGCAGCACGCCTAACCATGGGTGTATCATCCGCACCGAGGGCTGTGAACCCTTTTCGTAGATCATCTTGGATTGCAGGAGAGACTTGCGCATATACTGCAGAGTAAAGGGCTGCAGATGATGTCCGAGACGTGAACCATTCTCCAAGTGAAAGCCGTTTAACAAGGGGAATATAGTATTCTTCAATTTGAGCCTGAGAAAGGACAGCTGCGACCTTGGTAATGGATTCTGCTGCCTGTTCACATACGTCGAAGTTGGCATGGATAGCATATGCAAAAATGAACACACCTTATCTCGCACAAGCGCTTCTTCCACTGACGAGAGATTTTCGAGTGGCCCAAGCAAGACATGAGCGTAGTCCTTTCCACCAATATACTCTTCAAAATTTCTACCCAACTCTTCTGCCAATGCCAGCAACACCTCATCTTCATCATCAACAGAGTCTTGTAGGAAGGGTACAAGTTCATCGCGCGCGCGATCAGACCCAAGGGCTAACGCTATGGTAGGTATACTGTGAATAGCGTTCAAGCGAAGCTGAACGTCTTCAGACCGCAGCTCATCCATAAGGATGGCAATCGGTGCAATCTAAAGCCGATTCAAGCAGTCAATCATCCTACATAGAAAACGATCCCTGACAAAAGACAAACATCTTCAGCTGGGAATCCAGGATCCATATGAGGCGAGATTTGAGGCGAGATGTTCTATCAGGCTAGGTATCCAGGAAACACGGTGGTGGTTCAATGAGGGGGAGGAATGTCTTGTCGACCCAACTTGTGCCACCAACACTTGGTTGTCACGTGATGAAGCAGGCTTGACGATAAACTTCTTGATCTGAAGCCTTGCAGAAGTCCCCAAGTTACACTGATCTTATGAAAACATTAACTTCTATGCATAGAATCGTTCAAATTATTAAAAATTGAGAGCAGGAATTAGCTATTATCCACCTGGAAGGAAACTCGTTGACCGACTGAAACCCACTACATGTTGGAATTCCGGATGTGGTTGCGAGCGGTCCCGATGCCACCTGACCCCGCTGTCCACCACTGACCATTTCATTCTAGCTTTATTTGTGATCTTCAGGATTTTCTGTAGTGTATTCGCGTATATAAGTAGTTTACATTGTATGTACTACTCATCCGTTTGCCTCGCCCCGCCCTAATCTACTGCCCGAGACAAACTGGCCCTCAATGTCGTCAAGCGTGCGCCGCGTATTTTAACACTACAGAGTAGCGGTAATTTACACGACTATTTTCGCGTTGGTTCATGCTCTGCTGATCCTTTCTATGGTGGAATCTCACAAAGAAAATGGCATAACCTACTTCATTCTTCATCCAATAAGCTATGCATCAGGCGCTCAATAATACTTGCGCGCCGAACTTCGACGCTTAAGGTTATCAGATTTCACGAAAATTGGGCTTGTTCGTTCTGCGGGTGAATATTTTGATGAGCCCTTCTTGCCCAATTGAAATACTCATCCTTATTACGTATTGGGTCATTGGAGGGCGTATCCATTGAATCAGAGGGGTGAGCTTTGCAGCAGAGGGAGGGTCAGAAAGAGAAACCTGTTTCAGACATCCTTACTTGACCTTTAGGGGTCTTTAGAAGCATCCTGATCATTGACACTTAGGACGACCTTCAGAAGTCAGATGATCATTTCAGACGCCTTGAGCCTACAGTCTACCTTCTTCATCAATTACAGTGAGCACCTGCTGTCCAATCCAACTCTTTCCTGGTTCTAATTTTACGAACCCTCTAACAAATCCTGGTTCAACGCAGACATATCTCTCCCTGCACCGGCAGTCAAGGTCGCACAAGGAACTCACAATAGATGGGACGTACCATCCTCCATCCTCCATGTCACCAATTTTACGACCTTCTTCTTGAGGATTCCATACCACAACGTCCTTCAGGTTGTTGGACCTCAAGGCGAGTCCGCTCCCTGGCCAAATTACCTTGTAGTTCTGAGGAGCGTCCTCATAGATAGAATCGGTATACTTCTTGACATCGACTTTTGCTCTCTGTTCAATCTTGGGCGATGCCTTCCCTTCATCAGTAGGTTCAGTTTTGTCGAAATAAGCCAGGTTTTGAAGAGGATATATAAAAACTTCTTCGGCAGGTGCCCGTATGTAGGTGTGGAGCAGAGTTTGGAACTCTAATATATCAGGAGGGAATGTCGACACAGTTGACATGTTGGTGACATGAACGTCGGTGCTGAGCTGATGCTCCGCCAAAGTAACAACATAGCTAAGATGGAATGGGCGCCCATATACAGCACGTATCTTTTCGGTTGGCTCGAGGGCTGCAAAGTTTCACGTCAGACGCGTCCGGTATATCAAAATTCAAAGGTCACCAACTAAGCCTCACAGAAACACCTGCCTCGTTGTCCATGACCACTTCACCCCAACTCCACGATTCGCTTCGTGCAAACCCATGCTGCTTCAACTTTGTGTGCTCAGGATGCTCAGGAACACCAAAGCAGGGAAAGACGACTGGAATGCCACCTCGGACAGGTTTAGAGCCATCCAAGGCCGCCTTTGAGGAAACGAAAAGCCTCTCGAGAGGTTCAGGATTTCGAGAACTTCCTGATTTCCAAGATATGACTGTAGCCCCATAGAATAAAATCTCGACACTAGCACCCTAATAATCGACGTCATTGATTTTGGCGATATCGCAAGATGTTGTGATACCTTAGGGTGTATGAGAGTCACTCTGTCTCGCGATTTTTCCAGAGGCATAGCAGCGATCGCGATGGACAGTGGGTCTTGTTCAAAGTGATGGTCTAAGATATAAGAGCAAGGATGACAAATGGCACGATCATCTGAATTATACCGTTGCTTTCTTTTGCGGGGAGGCTGGTTCGCATCACGTGATGTACGACCGAGCCCTTATTTCTGCTCTTTATAGTAATAGCAGGGAGGCCGGTTCACATCACGTGTTTCGTAACCAAACTACTGCCGGTCAAGCGATCCGGTGATAATCGATAATCTTCGTCGAGCTGCTGGTCTTGATGTTTGCGATTCTGTATGCAATGAGTCTATCTACAATTCAAGTTTATTGGTCTCAATTACGCCGGGCCTTTCCAGGGTGTCGTGCTCTGTGTTACTTGTTGCTTGGTATGTATAGTTGCGACGGAACTTTGAAATTCAAGCACCACGTCAATATTGTAGATTAAACTAACTTTAGGCACTCTGACACGAAAAAATTGTTACGAGTAGCGGGCTCTGCGGTGCTAACCGCCCTGTGGACTTATTACATAAATAACTATTCACTAAATATTCAAGCTGTCAGTACATGGAATAGTCACGTGAAAGAACTGTTGAATAGCAATTTCAACAAAAGACCATTGCAGAAAGGAACGCCCAAACTCCGTGCAATATTCCAGGCACTAGCATGTAATGACGTCCCTTTCCTCTTCTGAATCTAGATCTTCACTGCAAGTCCAAATTACTCAGATTGATCACCAGCTTATTCAACCGGGTCCTCTGGATAACTCAATCCTTCCCAAAGTTCCTGTGATTAGGATATTTGGCCACTCCTCTGCTGGAAAGAAGAGTTGTCTTCACATACATCAAGTTTACCCATATTTTTTCATAGAATATCTAGGAAAGCTTACTGACAATCATGGTGCGCAATGTTTGACTCTAGATGCATGTATGAAGTTATCTGACAACATTCTAGTGAATCGCTATATCTATAAACTTGCTAAATCACTTAATCACGCTATTGCTCTGTCGCTCAAACGTAACCCCGCGTTCCCTGGTTCTCAATTCATCCGTGCAATTATCCTCGTCAAGGGTGTTCATTTCTACGGCTTTCATTCCTCCTACAGCCCATTTCTCAAAGTCTACGTGGCCGATCCCGCGCATGTACACCGAATAGTTGCTATTTTGCAGTCAGGTACCGTGATGGGTACTCGATTCCTCATATTCGAGAGCCATCTCTCCTTTGCCTTGCAATTCATGTGCGATTTCGGTCTGTATGGTTGCGGGTTGATTGACGTTGACGATGTTTTACAACGCGACACTCAAAGCACGTCAGAGGGGGATTATTGTCACCTGGAAGCTGCTCAACACACTTTCAAACCATCTCCGTACATCCGTCAAACCCGCATGCCTCTTGAAGTAGATGCTATCGCCCCTAATATTTTAAACAGACAGCGCATCACCCCTCGAAATCTTCACCACAAACTTCAAACATCTCCTTCGGCCCTTCCTGAAGAGCCACTTGTTTTAAGTGTCCGTGAGCTCTGGGAGGACGAACGCAGGCGGCGGATTGCTCGTGGCCTTGGGCCGTCCCCGACAATTCCGGTCGATCCCAGTGATTCTGTCAGAGGCTCTGGATACGACTGGGTTGCAGAAGCTGAATATTGGGATCAACTTCGGGAGAAGATAGAGACAGATAGGGAGGCGCCGTGCTCGGAACGACCTGAGAGTAATGCATGGGAGCACTGTGTAATGACGACGTTCGAAAGCATTGAAGCACTCTGGCAGGAGGAGTGGAGAGCGTGTAAACCTTCATCACGATGGAAAGTCTCCGACGATATCATCGACCAGGCGGACATCGAGGCGATAGATGTCGATATCTCCAAGCTATCCAGTCAAGAGTTTAGCCAGTTAATCGGTACAGAGGACGCCGAATGGGCATATCCTGAGGAAGACGAAGACGAAGCAACCAACCACGCGGAGGAGGATCAGGAGGAGATGCAACAAGACTTCGTCGAAGATTCACAGTACACAGTTTCAGGCCCTTCTACGTAAGCTCAGATTGTGAAGTTTAGCTTACTACCGACCGAGTGCCTGCAGGTTATCGGATCCATTTGAATTACTAGAAAAAACTCCTAGCCGAATGGATACAGCAGAAACGGACCTGAAACTCGGCAGGTAGGCTATTGTCCTACTTGGACCCTTGTGTACTGCTCAAGTTTCCTTAGCCCTCCGGAACGGCATCACAGAGGTTATGATATACTACCTTCTCCCACAACACCGACTCGGTAAGCTTCGCGTGGCTTGCTTATATCAAAACTCATTCACGATAGGGGCGTGCATATCGGTAGCCAGATGTGGCCCCATGATCAAATACATGAATTTAACTCAGTCAAAGTCACTGAAGCTCAAAATGCAGACACTCAGACTAATTTTGTGAAGTCAGCAATTTTTGTATCTTCATAGAGAACGACGTTCACCGTATACTCCAGGCCATCGCAACAACCCCTCTCGAATTTTGCGACCATGTCTTCAGACCGTTGCATTGACAGACCAGTTGTTGAAAGGCGCGAGGTTGGTATCATCATACCAGAAGGAGAGTTATCGTCCGAGCACAATCAGTTTCCATCTCCCTTGCTTCTTCCGCCTATGGAAAAACGAAGTCCTGTAACAGCAGCGAGGCTCTTCAAGGAATCGTATAGCTTTCGGACAGTTCGACCCGTCGATGGTAACCATTACAAATACGCCTCACCGCCTCCTTCAGTTATGTCACTTCTCAGCACCCTGGATGAACTTGACTTGCCGGATAAAATATACCAAGTACCCCATTATTCATCGTCTGCCGATATATCAGAACGACCGAGAGAATACGGCGGCTTATTGTTTCATCTCAAGGGAGGCCATGGTATCATGTATCTGGACGGTTGGAACAACATCAAAGATGCATACGATGAGCTGCTGGATCTATCATCAGAAGGAATCGGTGGATGGGAGTATTCCAGCTCTCCGCCCTGTGTCCAGGATGTACGGAGGTGGCTTGCTATCGATGAAGGCGCTGTTGCTAAACAGTCTAGATCGCGGTCACAAGTATGATGAGTTTCTCTCTTATCTCTACATTGCTGATACGTACGAGATCGAAGGCACGACACAAAAAAATGTATACGGCATGGAAACCACTCCTTTCCCGAATCCGCCTTTAGGTTTTATATCTCGTGAGCAACGGAAGATGGGCATTTTAGCTTTGGAAGTATATGGTGGGTGATTTCTTGTAAGTTCGAAACGAGACTAAGGAATAGTATAGCTCCCACAGATGAGAATAAAGTAGCCACTTCAGATATAAACCCGATTATTGCATTGTTCTATGCGTTTCAAATCCCCGAGGAAGGGCCTACACAGACTGGATGTGTTGTTGTTGGGGATACTGCGCACTCCGATCGATCGGACAGCGACACACACAAGGTGGCAGTGGTTGAGAGCGAAATCGACTTGATCAACAAGGTGATTGATATTGTCGAGTTTTACGATCCTGATGTTATCACCGGATGGGATATTCAGAGGGGTTCGTGGGGCTACTTGAATGATCGTGCCCGACATCATGGTTGGCGTCTCTTTCATTCAATTACCTAGATCCTGACTTGTCTTTCCAGGGTTCGAATTCGATGACCTAGTTTCTCGAGCGCCCCTTCTACGCACCACTGGAAATGACCAGTGGGGGTTACGCCATACTTCCACATTCAAAGTTGCTGGAAGACATGTCCTCAACTTGTGGAGACTCATGCGCTCTGAATATAGTCTGACAAGCTACTCCTTTGAGAATGTCGTTTTCAATGTTTTACAAAGAAGGTCGGCCTCGTAAATATATCGATATCAACCCGTTCCTAACAGGGCTTCAGGGTTCCCCGGTATTCAAGCGCTACCTTGGCCCTCTGGTACCACAGCCATGCACCTTCCCATCACACAAAGCTGCTGCACTATTTTTCGAATCGAACATCCATGCTCCTAGAAATTCTCGAGAGCTCCGAGGTGATCACAAAGACTGCGTATGCAAATTCTTCTGGCGTGCTCGGGAATTCCTGTCTGATGTCGCAAATAGAGAGTTTGCCCGGGTCTTCGGTGTGGACTTCTTCTCCGTCATAAGTCGAGGCTCACAATTCAAAGTCGAATCGTTCATGTTCCGAATTGCAAAACCTGAGAGCTTCGTTTTGATTTCACCCAGCAAACAAGACGTGCGGCCCCTCTTCACATTTCTTTAACCCTTCCGAACTTTAAATCACTTTAGGTTGGTCGACAAAACGCCGCAGAATGTATGCCTCTCATCATGGAACCGACGTCATCGTTTTACTCGAGTCCTCTGGTGGTACTTGATTTTCAGTCCCTATATCCATCAATTATGATCGCATATAACTACTGCTATTCGACTTGCTTAGGACGTGTCAAGGACTTTCAAGGGCGAAATAAATTTGGTGTCGTTGATCTCGAACATCCCCCAGGACTTCTAGCATCTCTGTCAGATCGCGTTCAAGGTACGTTAACGTCCTCCGGAAGCGATCCGACCATTTATAATTCATGAAGTCTCGCCAAACGGGATGATCTATGTGAAAGCGGAGGTCCGAAAGGGTCTTCTAGGAAGGATGCTAATCGAACTTCTGGGAACCAGGGTCATGGTAAAACAAGCAATGAAGAGCGTGAAGGATGACAAGGTAGGTAAGTTTAATCATGGTACAACTAATGAATTCTCATTAGCGCATAGGCACTCCGTCGCGTACTGGACGCGCGTCAGCTCGGTCTCAAATACATCGCCAACGTCACGTATGGCTATACTAGTGCCACATTTTCTGGTCGCATGCCTGCTGTTGAGATTGCAGACAGCATAGTTCAGAGCGGGCGTGAAACTTTGGAGAAGGTGTGTACCATCTAAATTGAATACATAATGTTCCTCACAGAAAAATGAAGGCTATAAGGTTGATCAACTCTACGAAGAAGTGGGGAGCAGAGGTCTGTCAGAAATTTCGGAGGACGCAGGATAAATGATAACCAAATTTACAGGTCGTATACGGAGACACCGATAGCATCTTTGTGTGCGCCTGTTTCAGCTATACTGTGGGTTTAATGGTGTCTGACAATCGCAAAGATACTTGCGCGGAAGAACAAAAGAACAAGCTTTTCTAATAGGTCATGATATGGCGGATACCATCACTGCTTCAAACCCCGCGCCTGTTAAGATGAAATTTGAGAAGGCACGGACTAACATCTCGTGCTCCCACCTACTGTTGACTGTACAGCAGGTGTATCTTCCTTGTGTCCTCATGGCCAAAAAGCGTTACGTTGGCTTCAAATACGAAAATATAGATGAAAAGGATGCAACCTTTGATGCCAAGGGCATCGAGACCGTTCGCCGGGACGGCATTCCTGCGCAACGAAAGATGGTTGAAGTATGCCTCAAGTAAAATCAACCTTTTTGCGAACCATATACCTGCTAATTATCACCTCCAGAATACTTTTTCGGTCGCAAGACCTGAGCGCAGTGAAAGAATATTGTTGTAAGTCATGGACAAGACTGCTGGAAAACAAAGCTTCGGTTCAGGATTTCATTTTCGCAAAGGAGGTCAGATTGGGAACTTATAGGTGATTGATTTCATAAACCTCTTGAATTTTACTTATCTTCGATGCTTCAGCGAACAAGGGCCGCCACCCCCTGGGGTTATGGTGGCCGTTAGACGAATGGTGGAGGATCCCGGTAACGAGCCACAGTATGGAGAACGCGTGCCATACGTGATCGTCAGAGGCTTGCCGGGTTCTAGACTGGTCGACAGAGCTATGGACCCGCTTGACATGCTGAACGACAGGTGTTTCTATTGTTGTTTCATTGACGCGACCGCCTCATCTTTTACTCCAGTCGGTTGCAGCTAGACGCTGTGTATTACATTTCACGCGTCCTTATACCGCCGCTTGAACGGATTTTCAACCTAGTTGGAGCAGATGTGCGATCATGGTTTGACGAGATGCCAAAACCACAACACTTAAATCCAACGTCGTCCCCCTCCAAAGTGAAGATGGAAGATGAAACTCCAAATCGCCTTGTCATCGAACAGCACTTCCAGAGTTCTCAATGCCTGGTCTGTGGAGACCCAGCTTCACAGGGTAAGTTGACCCCCTCCGGTAGTGGAAGACACAGACGCACTTGATTGCTATAGGTTTGTGTGACGAGTGTTATTTCGTCTCGCCTCAGGAAACTATCGGAACTTTGCGAACTCGCATCCAAACCAACGAGCGGCGTATCAGAGACGCTCAACAAATTTGTGCAACGTGCTGTAATTCTGTGCCGACCGAACCGATACGATGCGAGTCACTCGATTGTTCATGGATGTACTCCCGGAAACGGGCTCAGAACAAGAAAATGTTCCTGGAAATTGTAGAGGAGATCATTGAAGATCTGATGAAGAATACTGAGTCAGATACGGAAAACTCGTCAAGTAGCGTTGACCAAAGTGACGAGAGTCAGGAGGACGATTTTAACGATGACTTCATGTATCAAACACCAGAATCTTAAATTACATAAATATGGATCTTTTCGTAGGAAGAAAATGGGCTCAATCCAAGATTCTAGTCGAGACCACCGGGTATAATTAGGCTGATTGGTATGGCCCAGGTCCTGAAGGCAGGGTAGTATTAGAGGGAGGTGCGGGAGGCCTTGAATTACGAGCTGGCTGTTCTTCGTCAACAGTCTGATAACCTTCCCTGCCAGCAGATGTGAAACCTCCCGGCATCGACCAGACTGCTCCGATAAATCGAATGATCCCTCTACATTATAAGAAGAACCTACCTGTAGCGCCACCAGAATCTTGCCCACTAAGACCACCGAGAGATCTTCCACGCTGGCGCAGAGAAATGCCAGATGCAAGGAAGGTAGGAAACTGCGGCAAGAATGATCAATTTACATGTCAAGTTGATTGAGCCATTGTTACTTTGAGCAGAAGAATGATGATGCATAGGAACTTGATGAATCCGTTTGGGTCGTTAACGGAGAGCCATATGACATCGAAGATGACTGATATTCCAAGAAGGCCAGTAAACTGAAAATACTGATCAGCTGTTTCTAGAATTGCTTGACCGCCAAAGTTTACAATTTGCAGAGACTGGATTGCTTCCGTGTTGTCTTGCACGTATGCGCCAAACAGAAAGATGGGCAGGTTATAGGTTGGGGCCACGAAAGGGCTGACGGCGAAAGACAGTATCTGGAAGAGAATCAGTAGGAGCGCACGGAATCAAGCAGAGAATGGACCGTCTCTGCGAGAACGAGTTTGGAGGGATCTAGGCTTTGCACGAAGTCCATGGTCGTCCGTTGTCGTTGTCGATGTCAAATGAAGGCCTTTATTACGTAACGTGACTTGAAGCTTGAATTTTCTCTCCATGAGTTCGAGTCTGGACACAAAATTCCCAGCAGATGCTGTTGAATTTTGCCCCCATCCTGACGCCCTGGATATCGTAGTTTGTGGGACATATAATCTGGAACAATCGGACTCTACTATATCCTCCGCGCCACAGCAACGACACGGGCAGTGTCTGGTTTTGCAAACAACAGCTAGTGGGATGTAAGTGGTAGCAACCGCTTTCACTTTCACTTTCCTTGACATTGTAACTAGTGACCACATACAGACTATCGATGATCTGCCTGCTGTTTTGGACATGAAGTGGTACAGTAGTTTTTATCATTTAGAGAATATATCAAGTCTTAAAAAGAATAACTATTAGGTGCCACAAATCAACGTCATCAAATCCAGCATTGGGTATTGCAGACTCTGAGGGAGGCATTACTGTATATGAATTTCAAACGGAAGAAGTAACAGTGTCAGCCCACTACTTATTGTGATCATTCCGTTGAACCTGAACTCCAGAAGATTCTAAAGCAAGTCGACAACATTCGTTGCGCAACCACGGACATCCTGTGTCTCTCTTTGGACTGGTCAAATCGTAGGAGTAGTGGCATGTAGGTTCCAGATCACTCACTCCGATACACTTTCCATTCATCATTTCTACAGGGCTTTGGGATCTCTCGTTGTCTCGCTGTCTAACGGCTCACTGTGCCTACTCTCTCCCGTTGAAACATGTCTTTCGCTGACACACTCATGGCATGCGCATGATTACGAGCCTTGGGTCGCTGCGTGGAATTATTGGGATACAAATGTGATATACTCAGGTAAAAGTCTTCTGCATGTCTCTAACTATTCAATATCGAGTTATTTCAGGTGGTGATGATCTCAAGCTAAGAGGCTGGGATACTCGTCAAGGCTTTTCGCAATCGATTTTCACCAACAAGAAGTAAAAACGTGTTATACATCTTTACAATAAGGCCTGACATTTCTTGAGCTTCGAAGCAGGTGTAACCTCCATCCAAAGTCACCCTCATCTTGAAAATCTTATCGCAGTAGGAAGGCACGTAAATCACATTCTTAGCACATCCTGAGAATGACTTTTACTCTCCAGTTATGACAATACTGTGCGGCTATTTGACACAAGGAAACCTTTGATACCTCTTACGCAGGTGGACGTTGGTGGAGGTGCGTGGCGTGTCAAATGGCATCCAACTCGGGATCGAAAAGAAGACTTGCTTGTTGCGTGCATGCACGATGGAGTGAAGATTGTGCGCTTCAATTTCGACGATGTGAAAAGCCAGTCCCAAGCTGTGAAGCACTTCAAAGCACATGAGTCTATGGCATATGGAGCAGATTGGTCTTTTGAAGGGTTGGATATACAGGAAACTGTTATAGGAAGTTGCTCGTTTTATGATCATGTATTCCATCTTTGGAGCGGCTGACTAGCAGATGGATAGACATCTTGTCTTGCCAGAAGGTATGCATTATAGGGGTATTCAAAATAAATATTCTAACCCGGTCACGTTCCTATGAGTCTTCGTACGCTGCGCCCGTTGCCCAATGTCATTTCCCCCCGCCTGCCTGAAATCGCTGTTGGGAGTCTTGAGCCTCGGGTGTAGGTGCAATAATCGGAGCCCCCGTCGTGCCAGGGCCGCGACGTATTCGCTTTGAGAATCCGTCAGTACCGTTGACGATAAACGATAGTGTCCAGCGAGATAATCCACGAAGGGTTTCAGGTCGGTGGGTGGCTGCTGTAATAAGAGTGGAGAACGACAGAATAAAGGCAATTCTATAGACATTTCAGCGTATGCATCAAGGGTAGAGAATATAAGAACAAACCGTTCTATGTAGCGCGCCGATCTGCTCCTGTTCCTCACCAAAGAATCTGGCAGGCATGCGCGAACAGCTCTCGGGAGAACGTAGAGCGCCATCTCTCCCCTTCGCCGCCCGTTTTCAATCCAGATACTGCTTCCGCACATCAAGCTACCCGCAAATATACAACCGAATGGACCATCCCAGAAGTCATGAGAGATCCAGGGCAAGAGCTTCGCTAGGACTAGGGAGCGTGTAACACACACCGAGGACCAGTACAGGGTTACAAAGGCAGACAAGAAAGTTGCGCTTCGCAAGGCTCCAAATAACGTGAATAATACTCGATGCGGCTCTAACAGAGTTCGAGGCCGTGTTAAAAGGGCAGGGAGAAAATGCACCTGAAGCCATTATTGGTATATGGAATAAAGAAAGGGAGCGAGAGGACGAACAGGAAGGTATATCGCAATTGCCTCTAAGAAGGCCATAGCCCCTCGAATAGATGAGTTGGCTGCACAACTTCCTTCCAAGCCAAGACTAGAGCCCACAGACCCGTGGACCAGTTCACATGGGAGACCACCAACTCCACGGCGGTTTGTCACGCCGAGAACCTTCCAAGTAGCATCAGCCACAGATCCCCCATACGCCGGAAGCAGTGTAGGGTCTCCCCAAGATGGGCTGTGACCAAGTTCTTGGGAGAAGCCTGTAAGTAGGGCGGATTGGGTCGCAGAGTCTTTGATGTACGACCAACCCCCTTCCCGCAGAAGCTTCAAGGCTTGGATGACTCGGCCATCTAGGTTGGCAAGAGTAGCTATCCACTTGACATAGGATTTTGGAAGTCTGTGTTATGTTGGTGAGCCTTTATACACTGGCGAATGTGAGATGGATATGCAAGTACCGCTCTGGCTGGTAGAAAAAACACCACATAATTCTAAGGACAACAGATAAATATCAAGTTTTGGAGAGATGAAATGAGAATATCACCTTGAACTGCAGATCCAGAAGACAAACGCATCTATGCGTGAAGTCAATAACATAGCTGTGCTCGCAACAGCTTTTTTCGGTAATGTAGGCGCAGCCTGTGAAATGTGATCATCGACTTTGGTTGTCGTGATCGTCTGGATGGCAAGTTGGAGGAGGGAATCTACAGCACGAACGACAAGTAAAAGGGTGAGGTCCAAGGTATGCGATGTTCGGGAATCGGATCCTAAGGCAACAAGTGAAGGGACTTTGTCCCTCCGTAAACGATGAGATCGCTGTCTCCCTGCTTGTAGTAGGAGCACTCCAAGCGTGGACGACACAGCGTTGGCAACGAAAGTTTTTTGAGGGGTCGAGAAGTTCAAGAGTGACTGTCGACACCGGAATGTGGCATCACGGAGGTCCCATAGTCGGCGCAACGCAGCTCCACCACCTACTGAAAGGGTCATGGCAAATGCAAAGCCATCAAAACCAAATTCCCTTCTCAAGACTCGAAAGAGGGATTGGATATTTGCCCTCTTAGATGATTTGGCAGTGAGGAACGCAGTCAAGAGGGGGATAAGCGACGGGCCTAGCGAAAGGGAAAGAGAAAGCGCGTAAGTCCTAATAGCGGCCTGGACAGGCTGGCTGTGGATCCATGACCTGGCATTCATGGATCCTCGAACTGGCCAGTGAAGCTTGACTGCAAGTTTTGAAGACTAGCGACCACGTGAAAGTTGCATGTGATTAGTAGTACTAGTATTTAACTCAGGAGAGTCGTTACCGTAGTACAGACACCTAGTTCTTAAAAGTAGTCTCTAAGTCTGATCCTTCAACTTCGAATCTTGAAAGATCTCTGGCATCCCATTTACATAACTCCAAAAGTCTACCACACTTGCGCCAGATCCACTACCAAGTCCAACATTTAGCTCTTGTATCAAACCAGCCTCCGCAAGCATAGTCAAGAAGTTGGCGCGCGAATCAGGGTAGATGAAGAAAGATAGTAATTCGGCGCCCTAAGAGCAGAGATTCAAGTAAAGTAATATAGGCATGTCACGATAACATACATGTGTTCGCAGAATGGGTATCAAATATTCCTTAGGCGGGGCTTGTTGTAAGATGGTGCCAGTGGAAACATCAGTCAACACGTCTTGTGTCTGCCGTGATTTTCCTTTGGTATTGCTATCCACCTGATCTGGGCGGTATCCGGAGAGCCACGTCTTCCATAACTCAAGCTTCCGACCATCTCGACCAGATTGTTTCAAGAGTAGCCGACACTTAAGCCAGTTGCCTTCAGTGTCGCCTTCTGTCCAGACCCCTTCGACACTATCGAGTAATTCGGGTGTCTTGGCGATATAGGATAATGAGGATCCAACTGACTGACGATACCACCCCGTCGAAAGGCTTGGGGTGCTCTGGTCGTCAAGCGCATATCCATGTACGTTCAGGTATCTTGCAGGTCTCATCATAAGCCTTATCCACCGTCGCCTGCGCACCCAGCCACCTGCGCTGAAGCGGCCAACTTCCGCGCTCCACTTATGGGTACGGAACAGCCAATTATATTCAAAGCCGTCATGTTGAACTTCGCCCGTATCAGAGCGCATATCGATCATCCAACATTTAGATACCCATTTCCAAGTACCATCTGGGAGGGGGTAGTCGTCTAGCGAGATAGATGTTTGTTTTGAATTCACTGAGGAAACATTAGGTATAGTGAACGGAGGTGGATCGGTCGGAAGCAAGCCCAGCTGCGAGTAATAGGGTATAGAAAACAAGGTCATGCTATAATCGCGGTATGTAAGTCGGTTTATCAATCTCTGGAAGAGACCACAACTCACCCCCTTTGATTTTCATATACGACAGCCCACTCATATTTGTCGGCGAATTCATTGATATTATTGAGAGCACCGGAGTCCAAAGTTATCAAGCTAGCAGCCACAGTAGACTCTGTTGAAATGTGCGTAATGGATGGTGAAGTTGGGGAATCTTTGGGCTTGGACAAGAACTTGAGGTTCGGGAGAGAGATAAAGCGACGAGACCTTGCAGTTACACGCCGGCGAGCAGAATTAGCAGCGCTGTAATCATCTCTCTCGATGCAAGCTGGAGATGGCGGTGGCTCGGACATTACGGTTGTCACAATCGCTGTCGTCACAGAATGACTTGAGCAGTTATGAGCACACGTGATGCTTTTGAAATGTTCGCCAGGTCCATTCGACGCCAGATCCTGCGGCACCGTTCCGTCAGTTACTTTCACTCTTCGCTCCCTCGTAGCAGGACATGTCCTTCATGCTTAAAGCCTTTGCCCTCATCACTCCCTGCATGCCCAAATTGCTGGAACATATCTGGTCTACCCAAGGATACCAAACACCACGAGATCTTCGGTCTCCCGCATGAACCAAATCCTTTCGTTGTTCATCTCCCCACCCTCAAAGAAAGGTTTCGCAAGGCTCAGGCGCTGTGTCATCCTGACTCGTGGGCGTCCAAGGGCTCTGTATGTTTCAATCTTGAGTAAAAGTCAGAAGTTAACGCGATGCAACTCAAGAATAAACAAGATGTCGCACAAGCACTCTCAGCGCGGATAAACGAGGCCTATCAATGTCTTCTAAACCCTCTGTCCCGAGCAGAGTACATTTTGGAGCAGCATGATATACCAGTCTCGGAGACAGACCAGGTCAACGATGTGCCGTTTATGTCTCGAATTATGGATGCTCGGGAGACCATTGATGATGCTACTGACAAGACTGAGGTGGAGAGTCTGGTTGAAGAGAATGCTGGTACGTTCGCAAACCAGCGTTGGCGGCTTCGTGATTGACTATCTACTGCACAGATGATATTAACAAAACAGTTGAGGAATTAGAAGTGTTAATTGGGAGAGAAGAATGGGAAGGAGTAAAGTCGGCGACGATTCGTCTTAGATATTTGGAAGGCATCGAGCGCGCGGCCAATAAATGGCTTGACAATATAGACTAGAGCATTTCGGCAAACGCCGACTGTGCGTCGAATTTTTTCAAGTGCAGCTTGTTAGCCTGGCGCATAACGGTGACCTGCGCATTCACTGGTCACCCGTCCATTGCATTCTCGTCTGCTCGTCGCTGTATAGCTTGACAACGTACCAGCTAGACCCCAACAACAGGTTCCTGGCTTCCTTATGAGACTTGCTCTCTTGTTACGTCAAAGGCGTCGCCTCCTCATGCAATTTGACCCCCTCACAACTGAACTCACTTCATCCCCCTTCAAACGACCTCTTTCTCAGCAATCTGCAGTACAGCTCAAGTCCTATCCTTCCAAGGTCCATCGCATCGACAATAACAAAGCTTCATCGTCTTTTTCACATTCTAGACAAGCGAACGCCAATCGTTCTAAGACCTCTCAATCCCCTACATTTCCAATGGCACCACCTTCCTCTGCACGCCCCAGTAGCTCTCGCACTTCACGACCCCGACCCAGTGCACCCAGTCCTTCCTCACTCCCGTCAAAGAAACGAGCAGGGGGTTCAAAGTCCATGCTTAGATCACTTGACGGACCCATGCATAACGAAGCACACATTCAAAGCACTTATCGCACGTCTCCTGTAAAACCTATTCACGAGGCAACCCCGAAATCCAGCTTGGGTAATATTGCTCAGGTTGCCTGCGCCAAAATGCCAACATACAAATCTGCTGAAGGTCAGGTGGTAGACGAGCAAACAGGGAGGTCAATTAGAGTGTGGAGGCAAGTTGTAAAATCCTATTTGCTGAAAAAAATGTATTAATTGCCTTCTGCCAGAACGACCGTTACGTTACATTTAGAGTCACCTCTCATTGGGACAGGCGACCATCCTTCCAGAAAGGATTCGGAGAGATTGGCGGCTCTAGCTGTTGTATATCAGTTGCATTCTCTGGGCGTGGTAAGCTTTCACTTCCTTTTGAGATCTATGGTTTTCATGCCAGGTGCCTAGCTTGAAAGCCCAACAAAACTGCGTCCAAAAAAAAATGACGCAACCGAGATTACGCTTTCCAATGGCGACGTTGTTCACTACGAGAGAGCACGTAACTTCATGGACTATTATTGTCGACGATACAATTTCGGCAAACCTGAATTGGCATACGAGGAAATGCGCAAAGGTGGTTGGGAAGTTATCATGACAGTTGGTGGGAGGAGAATCGGTTTGGGATCAGCTTCCTCAAAAAAAGCTGCGCAAGTTGCCTGCTACCTTGATGTGACGCAGTATCTGGAAAGTTGCGATGCAGAGCTTTGGAAGGAATTCTCTGAGGCAGTAAAGTCTGGTGCAGAGCTTGGTTTAGCTCCAAAAGTCTATTTCCAGATGAGTGATAGGCTCGACGACGAACTCCGTGACTTGAACGCGGACATAAAGAAAAGCAAACTCTATCGCAATCGACCAGCCACTGTCTCTTCGAAGCCATCTATGACTTCCATCGCCGTTGCTCCTCGTTTCCCCTCTCGCAGGAATAACCAGGAATTCATGGCAGAAAAATCAAAGCAACTGCTCACACGCTATCAAGACTATCTTAAAAATCCTGCTCTGGAACGGATGCGAAATACGAGGATGTCGCTTCCGGTTTATACCCGTGCTGACTTGGTCGTCAATCACATTCGGGACAACGAGGTCACTATCTGCATGGCTGCAACAGGTTCAGGCAAAACCACACAAATTCCACAGCTTGTTCTTGATTCCTTCATCCAGAGCGGAGATGGTGCGACATGCAATATAGTTTGCACACAACCTCGCCGTCTTGCAGCCATCAGTGTTGCCGATCGCGTAGCGAAGGAAAGAGGTGAACCTATAGGAAAATCGGTGGGATATCAAGTCCGATTCGATGCTAAGCTCCCAGAGGAGCATGGGTGCATTACCTTTTGCACAACTGGTATATTCCTCAAAAGGCTCCAGACTGCCCTCTCTGATGGGACGCATCCTGGTACCCGCAGTCTTGACGATGTTACCCATATCATCGTTGACGAGGTACACGAACGTGACGTGGACACCGATCTCTTATTGGTCGTGCTCAAGAGGCTTCTGGCAGATCGGAAAGCCCGAAATAAGCCGCTGAAAATCATTCTCATGAGCGCCACAATCGATCCAACACTGTTCCAGAACTACTTTCTGGATGATAATGGCGAACCTGCAAAAGTGATTGATGTTCCAGGACGCTCTTTCCCTGTTACGAAATTTTTCTTGGATGACTTTATTCCCAAACTCTTGCAAGGACCCAGCAGGTGGATTCTCCAACAGGATTCGGTCACAAAATACTTGAACCAGGAACTTGGCACAGCAGCTGCCGCTCTAGGGGTACCACCTAACCGTAATACAGGGTCAGACAGCGAAGCACTTGAACTTCCTTATCCTATGATCGCTGCCACCATTTCGCATGTTCTGCAATCATCTGACGATGGCCATGTTTTGGTCTTCTTACCGGGCTGGGACGACATCGTCTCTGTCCAACGCGCACTGCAAACCCCACAAGGACCCCTGGGCCTCTCATTCATCGACACATCCAAGTTCTCTATTCATCTCCTACACTCTACAATCCCTCTCGCCGAACAACAAGTTATTTTCGAACCCCCTCCCAAAGGTGTTCGCCGTATAATTCTTGCAACCAATATCGCTGAAACATCAATTACAATTCCTGATGTCGTCTACGTAGTGGACACCGCGAAGGTCAAGGAACAGCGTTATGATCCCGAGCGTCATATGTCATCACTTGTATCAGCCTGGGTGGGCTCATCCAACTTGAATCAGCGAGCAGGACGAGCAGGACGGCACCGGCCAGGGGAGTATTTTGGAATCTTGGGCCGGGCGCATTCTCAGACTCTAAGCCCTTATCAGACGGTCGAAATGAAGCGAGTAGATCTGAGCAATGTTGTCATGCATGTTAAAGCTCTCAACTTTCCCGGTATTGCTGTAGAAGAAGTGCTAGCTGCCACCATTGAGGCACCGTTACCAGAACGCGTTGCAGCAGCCATGAAGGACCTTCAAATGGTGGGGGCTCTTGACGCCGAAAAGAATCTCACTTCTCTTGGGCGGGTTCTTTTGCAGCTCCCTGTTGAAGCACAAATGGGTCGTTTGGTACTTTACGGAAGCTTCTTCCGCTGTTTAGATCAAGCGTTGACTCTTGCCGCTATCCTGACCAACCGAGAGCCCTTCGTTTCGCCCATGCATCTTAAAGCGGAAGCTGCGGTCAAGAAAAACTCTTGGTCTCCACAAGAGTTTAGATCAGACGCGTTAGCTACCCTGCAGGCTTTCAATGCGTGGTGGGCATTACAATCACGCGGAGATTATATCGCTGCGAATAGGTTCTGCATGGACAACTTCCTCGCAAAGCCTACGTTGCTTATGATCCAGAAAATCAAAGGCCATCTCCTTCAATCACTTTATCATGCCGGCGTTATCGACGTGTCAGCTGGCGGCCTTGTCAACTCGGCCACTCAATACACTGTTCCACCTGAACTCAACGCCAACGGTGATTCGCTTCCTTTGCTGGCAGCATTGATTTCTATCGCTTCTCAACCCAAATTTGCAATCCGCGTGGGAGAGAGAACATATCGTACATCCCAAGATAAGGTTTGAGGCTTTTAATACATGCACAGTGGGGGTACTGATCTTCTTTTAGATCACCTTCATTCACCCGTCAAGTGTTAATCATCGGAAGAGGGAGGTTCCCGACCAAGATTCCTCCGGCGAAAAACAGTTGTTTGCTTTTACCGAGAAGCGGCAGAACATCTCGACTGGCACTAGTAATGCGCAGACTTTCCTAGTTGCAACCACTCGACTCGATCCCATGACCTACATGCTCTTTGGAGCTTACAAGCTTGAAGTGACAGAGCGTGGACTTGAATGCGATAACTGGCTCCCCATTGTTGGAAACCTTGATGCGTTGGACGATGTGCAGGCGCTGAAGACATTGATGGAGGGGTGTATGTTGAGGGTTTTCGAAGGTATCACGATGGGAAGAAGGCGTCGAGGTGCCATGCAGATCGCCCCTCGAGAAGAGGCGGAATCAGGCGACGAGGACGAGGACAGAGATTATTCGTTGTCTCGTGAGGAGGTCAAGGAATTGGACTTTATGACTCGAGATGTAGTGCGGATCCTTAACCGGTACAGTGACGAGCGGATGAACTCTCAATCACGTCACAATTCGCGCCCAGCTACTCCTATGGGCTCACCCTCCATCCAACCCACTCGTATGCCTGGTTCTCTGTCTGGATATTCAACCCCTACATTTGGTGGATCTACATTTAACTCGAGGCCAGGCACTCCCAGCAGACTCAGGAGGTTCTAGTGATATTTTTTGCATAATTTTTGGACCGATTCCTTGCATAATTACTTAGATATATGTATGTAAACCATAATGGGGTATCCACAGGCATTTGTGAGATTGATTGAACGCGCACCACGTGCTGGCACTTCAGGTGACACTGACAAATGCTGGAAGGTAGGCGCGCTCGACTTGTGAACTCTTTTGAAACTTGCAAAACGGGTTCGACACCCAGTCGACACCCAGCTATCACCCCGTGCTGTCACTAGTCGCAGATTTTGACTTTGCCCACCATGGCTACCAGTATGCGTGGTTTAACACAGGTCTGTCTCTTGTTCCACGAGTTTCTGCCTAGCTGAATGAGGGACTTAGTTCATCGCGGATATTCGCGGAGCTCGTGTACGAGACTTGGAGGAGAAAAGGATCAACAAGGAGATGGCAAATATTAGGAAGAAATTCAAAGGTTTCTTGCTACCCAACACCTCGTCTCCTTTGGCTCATTGGACATTCATTACCTAGATGGCAACCTTGACGGCTACCAGAAAAAAAAGTGAATTCCTGTTCATTCCGACTTTATGGTTCTGACATCCACCACCCAAGATATGTTGCAAAGATTATATTCACGTATATCCTAGGATATAAAGTAGACGTCGGGCACATGGAAGCTGTCAATCTAATCTCAAGTTCAAAATACAGCGAAAAGCAGATCGTATGTCTCGTTTTTGGTCAACATATATAGGACTGACACTCCTTAGGGATACCTTGCAGTCACTCTACTGATGCACGAAAACTCTGACTTTCTGCGACTTGTCGTTAACTCGATTCGGAAGGATTTGGACGGAAACAACGAAGTTGATAACTGCTTAGCCCTACATGCGATTGCCAACGTCGGTGGAAGTGAGATGGCCGAAGCATTAGCAGAAGATGTGCACCGTCTTCTCATTTCTCCGTGTGTTATGACTGAAGATCAGTTCGGATGGTCACTAAAATGCTCAATAGTACTTCGCAAACTTTCGTCAAGAAGAAAGCAGCTTTAACTTTGCTCCGCCTCTACCGAAAACATCCTGATGTGATACCTGCAGCCGAGTGGGCCCTAAGGATTGTATCTATTATGGATGATCCAGATCTAGTAAGTTCTTTTTCCTTGTCTGTATGACATTGACCCATCTTCTCGCTAGGGCGTTGTAATATGTGTTACCAGTCTAGTGATGGCACTTGCCCAAGATCACCTAGACGCATATGCTGTGTGCTATACCAAAGCAGTGGATCGGCTGCATCGAGTATGTACATTTATCCGCCTTCTTGATCATCGCCTCCTGACCCTCCACAGCTTGTCATCGAGCATGAGTATTCTGCCACCTATGCGTATTACAAGGTGCCATCTCCGTGGCTGCAAGTTAAATTACTCCGATTGTTACAATACTACCCACCTTCAGGTAAGAAAATATCAGAAATGTGCCTCTGCTTTACACACTTAAGTTACTCTATAGAGGATCCGACGATACGTTCCGTTCTCCACCAGGTTTTGCAGACAATCATGAACAACAGTGCTGAACCCACGCGTAATGTGCAGCACAACAACGCACAGCATGCTGTACTCTTTGAAGCCATCAGCCTTGCCATCCATCTAGACAGTGCTTCACCGCTCGTTGGAACGGCAGCCGTCCTTCTTGCTCGCTTCATATCTTCGAAAGAAACAAATGTTAGATATCTAGGTTTGGATACGATGGCTCACCTAGCAGCGCGAGCGGAATCATTGGAGCCTATCAAAAGACACCAAAACACAATCATTCTCTCCTTGAGAGATAAGGACATATCCGTCCGTAGGCGGGCCTTGGACCTCCTATACAGCATGTGTGATGTTGACAATTCGGAACTTATCGTGGGAGAACTTCTCCGGTACCTAAAAGTCGCAGACTACGCTCTGCGAGAGGAAATGGTTTTAAAAATTGCCATTTTGACGGAGAAGTATGCTGGTTCATATAAGTGGTATGTCGACACAATTCTACAATTGATCAGTGCTGCTGGCGATCATGTTGGAGACGAGGTCTGGTACCGCGTGGTGCAAATTGTGACCAACACGGACGATTTACAGGAATATGCAGCAAAAGTTGTATTCGAACATCTGAAGGCACCTTCGACTCACGAAAGCTTGGTGAAGGTCGGAGGTAACCATCAGACATTAGCCTTTGACGAGTCGCTCAAAAAGTCTTGCAGGTTATATTCTTGGTGAATATGGGCACCTCATTGCAAATGAACCTGGGTACAGTCCATTGGAACAATTCCAAGTTCTTCATACCAAATCCCAATTCTGTGTCGCCTCAACTCGATCCCTCCTCCTGTCGACTTATGTCAAATGGGTCAATGTCTTCCCCGAAATCAAAACTCAGCTGGTCAACATCTTCGAGCGGTATCGACATGTTCTGGATGCTGAACTCCAGCAACGAGCTTGCGAATTTTATGCTCTGGCTTTGAGGCCTGATGATGACGAGCTTCTTCAAAACGTTTGCGAGGAGATGCCACCTTTTCCGCCTCGCGTCAGCGCCCTTCTCGGGAGATTAAACATGAAGCATGGTGACACTGAGGACAAACGAACTTGGGTTCATGGTGGAAAGGAGGCCAATCTGGATAGGGATGTTGTCAAACGGAAGATAGAGGGCAACACTTTGGCCGCAGGAGATAGCGAAGATATTGCCGGTTCCCTTGCAGGCTTAGAAACATCAGCCACGAATGAAGCAACTGAGCCTGCAACGGATTCCAACCAGGTTCCTCGCCTCACCTCTGGACCCAATGTCGATCAGTGGTTTGATAAACTTACTTACACGGCCGAAGGTGTGCTTTACGAGGACGACCAAGTCCAGATTGGAGTGAAATCTCGTTATCAGGGACACATAGGCCAATTAGCTATTTACATTGGAAACAAGGTTTCAGCTCCACTTAAATCGTTTACCACGGCGATTCATCTCAGCGATCCCGAGGCCCTTTCTGTCACATTTGCCAAAATGCCGCCCAGTATAATCGGGCCTCGCACCCAAGCTCAGCAGCTTCTACACGTCGAATGCAAACAGATGTTCTCGATACCACCCGTCCTTACAGTATCTTATTTGGCTGGTTCTCATCAAGCTATATCCATTCGATTGCCAATCGTGATTACCAAGTTTTTCGAGCATGTCAAGCTTGGACCTGCCGATTTCTTCGAGAGGTGGAAGCTGATTGGTGGACCTCCTCGAGAGGATCAGGCTATATTCCCAATTAATCTCAACAGTGCTGGCCAGTTAGACTTAGTCAAACACCGACAGGTCGTGTCTGGTCATCGGCTCAATCTGCTGGACGATGTTGATCCCAATCCAAACAATCTCGTCGCCGCTGGAGTTCTACATATGTCCACTGAAGGCAAGGTTGGCTGTCTTTTACGACTCGAACCCAATAAAGATGCTAAGGTTGGTTCTTTTGAGAGTTTGCATTATCATAGTTGATTCAGATCATTTCAGCTCTGTCGCCTAACCCTGAGGAGCACCTCAGAAACCGTCGCGACAGAAGTGCGCAAATTAGTGCAAAAACCATTGATAGCAGAATGATAGCTTTCCCGCAGCTGTATTATACTACATTTTATATCCAAATTAATTACAAGTTGAAAGTGAACCATCCCTTCCTGTACAGCAAAAAATACATGCTAGAAAATTTCCTCGGTATTTACCGTCGTAAAATGGTCTTGAGATTGAAAAGCTCTCGCACTCGTCTACCGGGGTCCGAGTCATTTGGCTGGGACGAAAGCCCGTATGATGGGACAGACTCTGTTGAAGGTGACTTAAGGCGCACGTGTTGGGGATGCGAGCCTGCGGTCCGAGCGTCTAGGTTTATACGTGTTCGAGAAGTTGACGTGGAAGGAAAGTCAAAGTCTGAATTTGTATTTAAAGGAGAAGGTGCAGTTGATGGCCTAGATGATCCACGCGATCGATGGTTGGTGGAAGGTCCTGGCAAAGACAAAGGGATTTACTGAGGGGAAGAACTTGCAACTATGTGTGTAGCCCTTACCGAAAGAGCGTCGACCGGAAGCCGTTTTTGCTTTCAACTGAGTGACTCGTAACAACGCCTGATCTTCAACCCCAAAACATGCAGAGCAGAAGTCGGCCACTTCTTCATCATCTGGATCATGAGGCTCCGGTCGTGCTCGGAAGCTGCCAGAATTTCGAACCACAGCAGAGGTAATAAACGCCAAATGTCGCGGAATATCTAGCAAGTAAGGCAGCCGTGGAATGGATTCCTTGTCAAGTACACGCATAGTCGATGAGCGCTGGTTAAGGTGAGCTTCTACGTCAAGCTGGTCGCGCCTGTTGTTGTTGGAGGTATGATGAGCTGGTAGATCCCCGACCGGGGTGGAGACTACTAGAATATAATCAATCATGGCTGGCATGCTCTCCGTAATAAATCCCGCCATTCCACGCATGTATTCTTCCTTGGAATTCTATGCGAGGTCACAAGCCACAAGATAAGTGACAAGAAGAATGGTAAAAGGAATTCACTTGCCGCATTTGTGCCTGCATTCAGATTGGCAATACTTTGTAGGACTTTTGCTATCAACTTAAGACTACGATGCACTGGTGGAGGGGGTATTCCTATAGCAAGACTAAGTGTATTGATGCATAGCCCGAGGTTCTACTTACCTTGGTGAAAACCGAAAAGGTGTGGATTGAGAATGGCAGGAACGAAGAACCTTAGAAAGCAAAAGGCGGTGACACTTTGATAGTGCATATTTTTATGCAGTCCCTGAGAAATTTCTGATCCGTATCGCTGCTCAACAAGAGTCCTCATGGATTCAAAAAGACGGCGCAGTTCCCTCGAAGGCAATGTCAGTTTCGCCAATGGTCAAAGTCACAAGACGCACTGTGGACATTCTGTCCTGACAGCATAAATCTGGTCTAGAAACTCTTGACACCAAGCGGTCAGCAATTCCAAATTTCGCTCAATGTCCTTTGGACCCTTGCCACGTCGTGCAGGGTCCACCTCAATACACACCCGTTCCTTGCAAAGCTTTCGAATAACACTTCCAACGCTTGCCTCCAAGAATACCTTCCCATACCAAGTCATGCAGAGTTCCATGACCTTTGTCAAGGGAGTATTTCCGCGGAAGAGTGTGTTGTGAGCTAAGAGGTATGTCAAATACTGGCTATGGCAAATATGATTACGGACTTACAAGGCGACGTTTCTTTGATCTCACGAGCAGCCAATTCTTGAACATGACTGATCACGACGTTTCGAGCGACGGCAAGAGAAAGCAATTGTGCCGAGATGCTCTTCAGTTTGAGCTTATTTTCGAAGTCGTCAATCCAGTCCAGAAGGTTACGAGAATTAAAGAGCTATGATACAGGGATCGGTGGGTGGCCGACCAGTAAAACTTGAGAACGTACCCTGAGAAGAGATGAATAAGCGGAGAGCGGGAGAATTATTTCTCTATAACACGTTGAGAGAAAAGACATCAAGATGGTTGGTATCACTCAACTCGTTAACGAGCAGCTTGAGCCTTAGCTCGCCAACCTGCATGTCACTTGCTGCGTACCCTCTCTGAAGTACGGGGAACCAACCCTCAACTTCAATTCCTCGACGAAAATGAGCCAAAGGAATCGTTACAGAACCTAACGTTGTGGTCTTCAAAGCTTTTTTGTCACGCCGCACCCACAGGACGAGGGAATCGAAGGGAGGCAAGTCGGAGAATGTAAAATTTTCATACCAATCCGGAGATCCAATGCCCTTCTTCTCTGTGGTTCGGCCACAGAGGATGCCATTAAGATGAACATGGCACGAGACAGCAAAGTCCACGACATCGGGTTCGCCAGTATCTCCATTAGCTCTATTCTCTAGCAATTTGAATGTACCTAGACCCCGACCTTGCATCACAGTCAGTTCCAACTGCCGCCACATACGATATGAGCCTCCGTCAGCTGGGAAGGATAAGCGACCATATATCTCCGGGACAGCATATGATCTGAGGAGGGCGAGCCAGGTGCTATATGTCTCTGTGTTCAAGAAATGAAGATAGACAGGTTCGGCTGCATGATTTGAGGTCCACCGTTGGCCACTGGATGGTGTTCAAGCGCTCTTCAAATCGACAGTTAGAATAACTCACCCAATACAGTATATGCTCAGACACTCCTTCTTATCGAACAGTGTCAAGTCCGTCTGTCGTATGTCTGTTTGATTTAACAGATGAATGTAAACTGTTTGATACAGTCTGTTTTTCTGAAGATGGACATTAGGAATTGCACAAAGGAATGTTCAAGAAGAAACCTACATCAAGGTAAATATTGAAAAGGCAGCGGTCTCCTTCCCCAGAAAGCTTGCATGTAACTGGTCTCCAAGGGTCCGCTTCTGGAAGTCCCTTCGAAAGTGCGAGCCAACTAGGCTTTTCTGCTGCGTCTCAGAGTACATTCACTGGTTGCAGGCAAGGCTTCACTCACCCTTTACAATCCTGATATCTGACTGTCCACTTGTTGATAAATCGGTCTTGTCGCGGCGTTTACGCGCGACGGGCTACGTGAATACGTTCAAGTTGTGGCCGCAATGGGGATCCTGGCATTCTCCACACCTTAGGCAGAGCTGATGCTGCAGCGCTTGATAGATAGAGTTCGGCGGAAACAAAGAACTCTGGAGTAGATGAAGAAGGCCCTGGCGAACCCCAACGTTCAGACATAGAATGATAGATTGAATACTGGCGGTAGGTAAGTTCACAACCGATGCGAGTAATAGTAGTTGATCATGATTGTGGCAATGCTGGTTACACATACAAACAATCCCCATCGTAACTACATATACCAAGTGAGTTCTGCATGTAGAGAAAATACATTCAGGCATTTGCATTATCAAACATAGTGGACTGTGGATGCACCGCACAACTACCAGTGGTCTATTATCAACTGACTCGTCTACAAATTAGTACCAGAATTAAGTTCCCAAGGGTATAAGTGCCTGTTATTATCACTCTCGACTTTTTCACCGATATCCGCAGATTCTGCATCACTCCAATTTGTGTCTGCATGAATTAATAAGTAAGAGGTCGCTTGAAGAGTTTCATAAGAGTCACCCGTTAGCCTTGCCGTTGCTAGTCCCATTTGGCTTCCCTTTGTTAGCGGGTCGCTTGTATGTTTGGAAGTAAAAGTTGATGAAGAGTCCCAGGTAGCTGGTCAACAGTGCACAACCGAAGATAGCGGCACTCTCTGATCCAGCACAGTCGGCGACATAGGGAAGGGTATCAGGGAAGTATCTTGCTGCCATATGAGAATAAGCTGGAAAGGCCGTCAGTAAATTTGCGCTCAAATATATCATGCACCTACTTCCGAAATATACAAGGACAAGGTCGATGACGAATTGAGTGATTTGCATCGTTGTCAAATATTTCTTCCACTGCATATATTTATTAGTGATGCGCGTGTATCCTAAATGCATCCGCATACCCAGATCTTTGCACCACCCGCAGTGGCATAGTAGTAATAGTCTGTACAAATAGAAACTTCAGTCCTCCATAACCATGAGATTATGATTGTAGAACGCACACATAACAACATGAACGGCCAAGTTGAGGACGATAACCGCCCAGGACTTTTGATAAATATAAGCAACAAAAAATGGATCAGTTGTTAGAAACACTAACGATGCTGGTTCGACCATTCAACTGGGAGAAACAGAGCAGAGCCGTGGCGGAGTGGTGGAAGACATGAAGAAATTCTGATAATCCGTGATTGAGCTGTAGTAACTGCAGTCCATAAACTCAAAACATACGCATAGGCTTCTTCTTGAAGGCAAGGAAGACGGTGTCGAGCAACTCGAGGTATTTGAAATAGTAATTGACCATGTAGTAGAACTCCATCCTCTAGACGTGCCACGTATGAGAAGTGTAGCGTGAGTAAGCATCAGGACACGTACCGGGGTCCAAGACGACTCGGCGCACAGAGAATTGAATAGACCGTCGTTCCAAAATATAGGCACGATCTCCTCCAACATGAGGACGAGCAGGAGCAGACTCCCAGAGCTAAGTATAACATTATGTGCTTGAAAGAGTGGAGTGAGCTTGAGAGGCTGCTGGTTTTTCATGATGGCCTTGACACCGAAAATGACAGCGAGATATGCTGTGAGCGTCGCGAGGACCGTGGGCGTCGTCGAGAGAGGGGTTTCTCCCGGTACATAGCTTGTCAAGTGTGTCGGAAGTGAAATGGGTACATAGGCCAACAGAAAATCAGCGAGGGGAGCCATGAGTGGTCAAGGAGCGAACAACAGGTCGGAAAATTTGCACCAGCGAATTTAGAAGGATGGGTGTGACAGTTTTGTCACATTCACGCGATTCTGTAATTTAAACAAGAATCATGTGTTTGTGCTTACATATCCGGTACCCGTGATTGGTGGTGAGGCGCATATGTTCTGGAGGTGAAAGTGATTCAGATATGTAGGATTGAAGAGGATATACTAAAGCGTAAGCTAAAGGGTACTTGATGTATGGTACAGTATGTATGTAATCCGAGTTCATATAAAAATACAGATGATATGCAAAGTCCAAGGAGAATAACCCGGAGGAGATATTCATGTTCTAAGTGATAACAAGACATGGGCCCGCTTCGAGATCAACGAGAACGTGCTCTCTGAACATTCTGATGAGCGACAAACAGTTCTAAGCTGTGTGTCTACGTACCTTTTACTGAGAGGAGTGTTTTTTAATTGATCACATGCGTTGGCTGTAACTTGTGAACACCCCAAGCCAGGGGTCACGGCACAGACAAAACAAAGAGGGGAGCTGGAAGGGGCTAAGCGATACGTTGCAAGAACCTGATACCAAAAGGTGGGAAGGTGGAGTCAGTCAGAACATGCGTGTAAAAAATAAAACGAAGACAGACCCCGGAAGAGCGAAGGGATTGTATCATATCATGAATGAATGAAAGAAAGCGCGTACGCAATTCGTGGAGGTCATGTAGATCCAAACCTGTCGGACCATTTTGTTAGATAGATATGAAGAAGGATGATAGACCATGTTTACATGTGTCAGATGACGGGCTCCAAGTTGGGACAGCACAGTGCAATTGGATATTTTCCTTTCCCGAGCGAAGGATCGATCTAGAGAGCAGGTGTCAGAGAAGAAAGATAGAAAGAAGATGTAAGAGTGATATACTGACTGGGTGAATGGCTCTACCGAGTCTGACAAATTACCCAGCTGTGAAGAGTTGGGTGAGACTGGATGAATGAAGCAGAAAAATCATACCTCGCAGTGTGACTTGGACTGCATTGAGAGACGGGGGACGGAAGTGGACAGGACGGAGACCATGGTATGATATGGGATGTAGGAAGGTGGCACACGACGAGAATTCTCTTTAGGCCTATATATTGTCGCACTTGGTCACATCACGGCCCCAAACCGGAACCAACGGAAACGATCGGGAGTAGTGAAGCCCTCGAGAACCGCACGTTGTTACATCGTTGCTGTAACATCACTTTTCACCGCACCGGCTTCGGCTACATAAAGAGCCACGAAGTGTAGACGCTCGAGGCGGTTGGCTGGAGAAAGTCTGGAACCAGCCTGGGACATCTGAAACCAGGATAGGAGAACATCGAGCATACT
This sequence comes from Tephrocybe sp. 10521TJB, assembly GCA_018221635.1. Taxonomy (NCBI): domain Eukaryota; kingdom Fungi; phylum Basidiomycota; class Agaricomycetes; order Agaricales; family Lyophyllaceae; genus Tephrocybe; species Tephrocybe sp. 10521TJB. The sequence continues at coordinate 342,336 of JABAJS010000001.1, read as the reverse complement.
CCGGACCGAACGGCGAAAACCGCTCTCCATAGAAACTCACAGGCTTGAGCGTCGTGCGTATGTGCAACTTGCTCGATGCGGATTATTCAATAGACATGACTGGAAGTAGATTTTGTCCTTTGCTGAACGCGCCATGAGCTCGCAAATCTCAATAATTCATTTTCCATTTGCCATAACACGTGGCTTATATAAGCTGATCGGTCGATGACGCTCTAGGGTCGCGTCTGTCGCCACTGGACCTCTTCAACGTTGCTGCCGACAGCGAATTCTTTCCTGCCATGTGGTGGCTTGACCCAGGAAAGGAGGTTTTGAACGTGGTGCGTCTGAAACTAATAGAACCAGCATAGTCACCACTAACCTGCCAAGTTATTCAATCGCATCCTTGCTCCGTACGTCGAGAATCTCGACCTCAATCAAGTAAATTATGGCATAGGACAAGGTATGATAGCATATGGAATGTTGAAATTTGGAAACCCTACTGAAGGAGCGTAGGTCAGCTTACCCTACGTAACTTGCGCCTCAAGAAAGGTGCTTTGGACAAATTTCGACTTCCAGTGGATGTTCTACAAGGTATACTGATTCTGGTACATCAATATTTCAAGATAAATTAAATATTATCACTATGTAGGCCACTTGGGGAAACTGTCCCTTTCGCTTCACTGGCTTAACCTCGGCAACCAGCCGGTCGAGATTCTCGTCGAGGATGTATATCTTCTCGTTGTTCCCTCCTCACAAACTGCGCATGATGTCGAAGAGGACGAGAATAGGATACAGGCCGCAAAGATGGAGCGCTTAGAAAACGCGGAATTGCTTCACATGCGCGGCCAGGTCGATGCTTCCGGTATGATCTCCATAGACCGGACACCGTGGCATTCATGACATGTTTTTCAGGAGAAACTGTCCAAACTCAGGGATTATGGGAATCTCTCATTGCCAAGGTTATCAATAACTTGCAAATGACTATCAAAAATATCCATGTACGATACGAGGATACTTTGAGCGTCCCAGGTGTATGTTAGCCCGTTTTTGACAGTAATACTTCCTGACATCCTCCATGACAGCATCCATTTGCTGCTGGTATCACGCTATCAAAATTTACTGCCGTTTCTGTGGATGAAAATTGGGAGGCAGCTTTCATTGAAAGCACTGCAGGAGCCATTCATAAGGTAAACGAAGCTATTGCGAAACCTCGTTCTCTCTCACACCCTTTTCTAGTTGGCAAGGCTGCAATCATTGGCAATTTACTTTGATACAGACTCCTCTAGTATGGCAGGACTATCGCCTATTGAATCCCAACAGAAGTTTTACGACATGGTCAGTGCAGCTAAGTTGTGGAGGGAGCTTGGTCTGATGATCTATCTGCCCAGATATCCCACGGCCAATTTGACAAAAGCCATCAATTCATTCTCAAGCCAGTATCTGGAGAAGGACGTGTAATGCCTCCTTTCGTCCGCTACACTGATGATTGCATACTTACGATATCTAGGTCATTGTCAATCACAAAGTCGACACAAAGACCCCACGGTTCGATGTCCAGCTGTTCTTTGAGGAAATAGGTGTTGCTTTGGATGATAATCAGTACCGGGACATCATCTCCCTGCTTGATATGTATCACGTCTATGTGCGCCAACGTCAGGTAACTTTTGTCATATCAGGCTACGTCTTCTAGAGCTCAATTTCAACAGTATCAAAAGTATAAGCCTCAAAATACTTCTCTGAGTGTTGCTCGATCTCGCCTGCTCTTTGCGGCGGCTGCAATCCTCGAAGGGGTTCGGGATCGCCGCCGTAAATGGACCTGGGATTACTTTGCGGAACGTAGGGACGACAGAAACAAATATGTCGACCTATTCGAGAAAAAAGTGTTGAATTTGCTTGCAGGGGTGGTAGGTTCAGTTTACCTCTTCGTGAAAAACTCTTCTGCTACTTCTTCATCAGGAGCTGCACGATATCGAGGCCTTAGAAAGGAAGCTGTCCTACGAAGATATTCGCTTCTATAGGTCGATCGCACGATCTCGTCTACGCAAGGACCAAGCACTACGGAAACAACTTGAGAGTAAAAAGGAGCCCGAGAGTTCGCAACAAAGTTGGACTAGTTGGCTCTGGGGTTCCTCCTCTAGCAAAGCCTCCACAGAAGATCCTGCTTTCAGCGGCACTATGACAGCAGAACAACGCAAAGAACTGTACGATGTTCTCGACTATGACGAGAAAGAAGCCCTTAGAGAATCGCTACAAACTCCGCGCGATTCTCTCAAAGCGCGTATAGCCGCGAAGCTGAACAAAGGTTCATTCGCACTCAAGTCGGACCCTCTTGGTGATGCCAAGGAGGTTATCTCGGTCGTCTTCGACGTATTCCAAGCCAACTTTTTACAGCGACCTGAAAACTTCGAAGCCTCCATATCTCTCGGAGGTTTCGGGGTCTTCGACGATACTACCAGCGGCAGTTTATATCATCAAATTGTTCGCGTTAAAGACGGCGAGAGAACTAGTGTGGAACCCATCGTCAGCATACCAGAGGCAAAACCACAGGGCGACCCCTTTTTCTTCCTGAAATTCGAAAGGAATCCTTTGGACGAACGAGCGGATAATGCATTGACTGTACGTATGCGCCATATGGAGATCATATACCACCGGGGCTATGTCGAAGCCATCTACAAGTTTCTGAAGCCTCCTGCTAGCCAACTGGAGTCGGTTGAGGCCCTTTTGGTATGTTCATGTTCATGTTCGAATGCTCTGTTAATCTTACGGTAAATCTAGAGTGTCGCTAGTCAGACCTTTGAAGGACTCCGAAAGGAAACTCGAGCTGGTTTAGAGTTTGCGCTGCAGACCCACAAAACAATCGACATCCAAGTCGACATGAATGCGCCTGTCATCATCATTCCTGAAGAGTACGTGTGGCGTAGCTTGCGACCACATTATGACTCATAACTTCATATAGTGTCACTACCCACGATTGCAAGCATCTCATCATCGATGCTGGTCATATTTCGATCGAGAGTGACTTGGCTGATAAGGCTGCTATTCGGAGCGTCCATTTGAAGCGTAATAAGAAATATGAAGATCATGATTATCAATTGCTGGAATCCCTTATGTATGACAAGCTTCTGCTAAAGTTGGATGCGGCCCAGGTTCGTCAGTATATCAGCAATCGTTAAATCATTCTGATCCCTCTCTCTCAGTTCATCATCGGAAATAACCTACAGTCGTGTCTTGATGCTCTCAGGCCTGGTTCTACTGATTCGCTGCATCTCTTAGAACGAATCAACATTGATTTACAGGTCCAGAACTCGATCGTTCCGACTGTTCTCAGCCTTGCGCGTATTAAAGTTTCTGGAAAGCTGCCATCATTGAAAATCAACTTCTCCGACACGAAGTACAAGGCTTTGATGCGGCTCATAGATGTTTGCATTCCTAAATTTGGAGATGGAGAAGAGACGCCTGTTTATTCCGCCCCAGCAGAGTCTATCCCAACAGGTTTTCAGTTACCACATGGCTTGTTTGGTCCTGTAGAAGAGGAATATCATGTCGAGGTTGAACGTGACAGCAGCAACAACGGAGACGAAGAGGACAACGACGAGCTATTCTTCGAAGCTGAAGATGGATCGAGTGTGGTATGCCTTCAGATTTATGTTCATGAACAAGAGCTGACATCGGACACAGCTCCCTGAGATACGACAACACCTATTCGAATTAACCTTTCAGGTGGACAATCTCCGGGCAGCGATATCGAAGTCTACGCAGGATGACATAGAGAAGCCGCTGGGTAATATCTCTTTCGATCGTTTTCAGCTCGCCTTTGCTCTTGCAAAGTACGACATGAAAGTCACTGTTAATCTTCGGTAAGCACAGGAACTCTTCCGGTGCTTCTTTACATCTAATATGTTGTCGAAGTTCTCTTGCGTTGGATCTCGTACAGCCTGGCATGCCGCAACCGCTTAGATTTATTTCATCGGCAGAACCAGACACGTCTCTTCAGGATTGTCAAGATCTTCTCATTGTCGACTATACGAGGGTCCAGAAAGACTCCCCAGAGTTTGCAACTGTCTTTGACAATATTGACCAAACTGTCGATATCAAAGTGTCCACTTTTATATTCCGCACCGCCCCCGAGCCAGTCATCTCGCTGTACGACTTCGTGATGACGACATTCGTACCTCAAGCTTCCCCGCAGAAACCAGTTCAAGATGTTCAACTCAACTCAAACGTTCAGGGAAGCCAAACAAAAATAGATGCTACCGATGGGAAAATACGAGTTCTCGTCAAATTGGCGAGTGTACAGGGTACACGCTGAGCTCCATTTGTGCTCTTCCCCAACTTCATTGACCTGTTTCAACAGTGATTCTGGTCAGCAAACTGCAAAGCCTCGCGACTCTGTCTTTGTCTACTGCAGATGTCACGGTTTTGTTGCGCCCCAAGACTTTGCGGGTTACAGGCCGATTAGGCAGCCTTGCACTCAGTAACGATACGAAAGACTACGGTATCCGCGAAGAATTCAATCACATCATCTCCATCGAGGGTCAAAACTTCGCCGAATTTCGATATCAAACCTTCGATCCTGACGAGGAAACGTATGCGGGGTTCAGATCTTCTATATATTTGAATGCCGCATCAGTGAAGCTTCACTTTCTAGAGCGGCCTCTTCGTAACATCTATCTCTTTGTTGCCCAACTCGCCAAACTCAAAGGTCTCTACGATGCTGCAACTCATGCTGCCGTTCAAACAGCTTCGACTATAGAACGCATGCAGTTCGAAGTTTCAGTCAAAACTCCTATTCTTGTCTTTCCCTCTGATCCATCTAATTCCCGGGATACTCTTCTGATGAAACTCGGAGAAATCAGTGCCCGAAATTCTTCAGACTCTTTAGTCGTGAACAAAATCACCGCCAGCCTCTCAGGTATACAGCTCATATCCACTCTCTATCACGATCAAGCTTCAGTATTGAAGATCATCGAGAACATTGACGTTGACGCAGATGTCATCCAGACCACTCGCAATGACCGTCAAACCGAGAAGGATTATCCTGACACGCAGGTTAGCTCGCTCGCTTGACATGTCCAAAACGCATTTATATACACGCATACAGGTCAATATCAAGGTTTCTGACGTCAAACTCCACCTTACCCAAGTACAATATCTTCTACTAGTCCACCTGTCCCAGTCCGTGCCAAAGGTCATAGCAAGTGCTTCGGAAGAGCCGAGCTCAGTTTCGCCGCCTACGAGCCTCGATGGCATAAGAGTGGCATCTCAGCTTGATCTGGAGGGTAAGACGAGACTGCCCTCTTCTGCCGACCAGAAGCACGCCTGGGTTTCCCTTGACCTTGTCGTCTCGGTCAACGCTGTCAAGTTGCACCTATACGATGTCAATGCAGCCACAGAGAGCACCTTGAAAGAGCATGGGATCGCGAAATTCGCTCTCAACGACAACACACTTCGCTTGAAACTACTTTCTGATGGCTCGGGGGAGGTCCAGGTTGTCTTACGATCTTTTACCATGAGCAATACTCGCCCAGGAAACACAAAGTTTCGAGAAATTATACCCGCCGCACATCATGACCGGAACCAATTCATGATACTCTACACGATGCGTGGTTCCTCCAACAATACTGTGGTCCTTTCCATCGATTCGCCTAAAATCATATTTGCCATTGATCCCGTGTTTGCATTACTTACATTCTTCTCAAGTCCACGCACGTCTCAAACTTCCCATGCACATAAAGACTACGCGCCATCTGGGACAACGGATACTATATCACAAGGTCGTCTGGACTATCGGATAGACCTCCACGATCTATCCGTTAGCGTTCTCGAAAATGACTTAGATCCAGAGTCTCAGTCCATAACGCTATCCGTAGACCAGATACTTTTGTCGCAACAGGTGCGTCTCCCTTGAATAGGTCTATAGCGACTTCTTGAAATCTTCTGCAGGGAATAATGGCCCTTTCTGTCAGTCGTCTCGGGATGTCGCTCATGCGAATGGGAAAATCCTCGGAGAGCGTCCGATTTTTGGATGACGTCGATTTTACATTGTCGCTGGACAGCAGGACCTCTCTTTCTCAGCAGATGGCCAACATCGAAATAGCAGTCAAACCTATTATTTTTCGAGCATCTTATGGCGACCTGACCATGATAACTTCCATCATCAACAAGGCTATCAGGCTATATGGCTCCTCCGACTCTCAACGTTCTGCGGAAATCAACACTGCATCCAATACATCTCACTTGCAGCCCTCTCGCCACACAGTTGGTGACGCTCGTGTCCTTATGTCCAAAGAACAGGTGAAGTTATCCCACATTTTTTTGACATGCTATGCTTATTTGCACTTAACAGTTGACGGCGTCTTTTGACGGCTTTCGATTTGTGCTTATCAGTGATATGAATGAACAGCCCATGTTGCATTTGAAGATGAAACCATTCATTATCGGTGCAAAAGATTGGTCGGGCGAAGTAAGGAAATATCAGAAACTTCAGTCACTGAAAACTAATAATGCCGATTTTCCAGCTCCAGGCAACGACAACTATGGCCATCCATATTACCTATTGGAATTTGACTAATTCTCACTGGGAACCCTGTGTGTGCCTGTCTCAATTTCACCCACCATGTTCGAGATTTAACTCCCTTATTTCAGTGATTGACCCTTGGGCATTCACAATCGGGGTTTGTCGTTTAACCACTCAATTAATCCAGTAGGTTCTAATCAGAAAGAAACAACAAAAACAGGTTGCCCGAGATACTACTACAGGCACTAGCATCACACTATCCGCGCGAGAACGATTGGACGTCAACCTCAGCGTCACCTTTGCCGAACTTGCTACGACATCCTTGAGGTTGTGGGGTAAAGAAAGTGAACATGTCCTGCAGAAGAAAAGACGTGGCATCTATGCGCCCTATCGTATCAGGAACCGCACAGGCTCGGCCATTCTTGTTTGGTCCGATATCGATAGCAGTCAGGGGGCCAAGGATCCTGGAGCGTTGAAAATCTTGAATGATCAGATCATTGATTGGTGGTTTGATGACTGGAAAACAATGAGGGAGGTAAGCCATTTAATCTTTTTTTCTATCGCTTTGCCTTCAAGCGTTATCATAGCATGTTTCCTCTTCCGGTCAACATAACATAGGCCTTCAGTTCATCGGAAAAGCGTGGGAGCAACTGCGAAGTATCCCTGTCGACCGTGAGGGGGAGTATGTTTTTTCTCTTCGCCCTCGAACAACGAAGTACCCTAGTCGGTTGCTTTGTGAAGTCAAAGTTGTGGACAACGTGAAAGTTGTGACCATTAGGTCGGCATACAAGGTTGAAAACCAAACCCTATATCCTTTGGAATTGACCGTTGTCGACGACATGGGTCACCCAGTCTACTCATTAGAGAAGATTGCTCCGGGTCAGGATTACTCACTTCCTATTGAAGCCGTCACAAAGAACAAGATAAGGATACAACCAGATCGTAGGTGGGATTATTAGGATAACTACGATGTGTCACTCACGCAAATTTCAGAGGGTTTTGGGTATAAATGGTGTTCTGCTATTCGCTTCGAGGATCTTTTAGCGCGAAAGTCCTTCACGATTAAGTGTCCGCATACCGACATAACTGAAGCAGCCTTTCGATTCCAGGCTTGGGTGCAAACTGACACTCAAGATATGGCGACAGGGTAAGTGGCGAAGCGTATGTGAAGTCATTATCCTATATGCATCATCTCCTACAGGAGAATTCCAAAAATCAACTTGAAATTGCGGGCCCCTCTAGAGCTTGAAAACTTGTTGCCGTACAACTTGGAATATCGTATATATGATAAAAACACAGATCAGAACTGGCGGAGCTACCTCAGGAAGGGTGGCGTAATGCCAGTTCATTCGGTCGAGCTTAGCCATTTCGTTTTGCTTAATGTTGACGTTCAAGACACTGGTGTGTGGTTCACTTTCGAAAATGTCCATATATTGTACTGACCACATGAAAGTTTTCAAGCCAAGTGAATTTGCGATCATTAACACAGATGGACATTCAGATTTTGACATTGAATACCGTCTAACATTACAAGACCAACACAACAGAAAACTGGACCTACGACTTAATTATGTGTAGGAAGCATCACTTTCCGGTCATAATCTGATGCTAATGCACCCATAGTCACTATCCGGAGTCTGGCGGTGCTTTCAAGGTTCAGATATACTGCCCTTACATAATAATCAATAAGACTGGTCTCCCCTTCTCTATCAAGTCCGCTCGATCCACTCGTTCAGGTTCCAAGGATGTTGCGGGAGAGGCAAACCCAGGTCTTAGTGCCTCCCGCTTTTATTCTGCAATCATCTGACTCTGTGTAATCCAGATGTGCTCTCCAAACCCTTCCCTTTTTGTGAGGTGCTTTCATTATTTGACAATTGGAATCTAATGTGAATGACAGTGCTTTCGCATCCCCAAGACAACGGCCACGAATATATTTTCAAAGTGGGTGACTCGACGTGGTCAAAGGTAAATAAGGAGATCGCTGCAGTGGAATAAGTGTGACTCATAATGTCTGACAGATAGTTAGCGTAGAAGCCCCGGCAGCTGAGACAGCACTTGTGATCAGTTCTCAGAAACATAAAACGGACGAAGCTCATGTTGGCTTAACATGGAGCGAAGGGCTTGGTAAATACAAGCTGACGAAGGTTATTACTTTGACCCCGCGATTCTTGATCAAAAATAATCTGGCAGAAGCGATTTCGTTTCGTGAGCATGGTGCTCCTCCAAGGGAACGCTCTATCATTCAGCCAGGAGAGCGAAGGCCAATCCATCTCATTCGAACAGGCGAAGAGAAGCTCTTTACCATAGCTTATCCTGGTTTGAATGCACAGTGGTATTTTGACGTTTTCATGCATGCTTATATCGAAATCTCAATCAATTGCTTAGGTCGCCACCAATCAACATCGAGGACATCGGTACCGTTCACTTCCGGTTGCGTACCTCAAGTAGCGAAACACAGCTCATACGTTCTGACATTCGTATTGATGGATCTACAATATTTGTATCGTTTGCCGTGTCCAAAGAGTGGCCATTCACTGTCGAAAATGACAGCGAGTACACCGTCAACCTCTGTCAACAAGTGAGTCTAATAACTGAGTGTTACATGAAGCTTCAGCGTCTTGACTCTTGATTTTAAAGGATTTGGATCGCAGCAAGGAACTCGGTTCAGTCAAGACATACTCAACTTACATTGTAAACCGTCACAGTGTCATACAATATGCCTGGGATTACCCAGCAGCGAAGGACAAAAAGCTCGTTCTCATGATCAACAACACGCTCAGGGTAATCGATATCATGGAGATCGGAGTTCTCATCCCTTTCAAATTCAACGTGTGTATCCTGAGGCATGAACATGATTTTTACTCACACACTCGGCCTCCTCAGGTCAACCAACAAACGAAAGCAGTCTCTTTAGACGTTCGCGCGGATGGTCACAAACAAGTACTTCGTATCACTGATTACAATCCAGAACGTAGTGTCTACAAGCCACGGTTGCGAAGCAGTTCTGCGTCAATCACACGGCAGGACACAATTTCCAGCACTGCAGAGGCGTTTGAAGCGGTCACAGAACAGGTTGCTCCGACGCTCACATTCACGATAGAGCTTGCCGGCATCGGAGTTTCTCTTGTGAACAAGAGAGTCGTTGAAGTTCTCTATGTACTCCTCGACGCTCTCAAACTTGAATACACCGACAGCGCTATTGCACAAGCTTTCAATCTATCATGCGGCACAGTACAAGTAGACAATCAGCTCCATGATGCATTGTATCCTGTCGTGATTCAACCAACACCCATTGGGAAGGACACTAGTGGAGTCGCGGCTCTTCCAACCGTGCAGACCTCGATCTTGTGGTTGAAGGATCAAGGTCAGCCAATCCCTGTTCACCGTGCTCTTTAACTACAACTAGTCACCAGAACACGGGGTCTTATTTGTCAAGTACTGCTCAATCTTGTTGCAAGCATTGACCATCGAGGCAGACGAGGATTTGTTATTCGCGATTTATGACTTGACTCAGATTGAAGGAGCATCGTGGCAAGGAGATGCAGAAGAGTGGGTAATTTTTGTTTTGCGCATGGTTATCGCTTTGACCTTCTACCAATTAGTATTTTGATCCAGAATGTAGACGACATCCCTGAGCCAGCTGGTGACGCAGTTGGACAAGAACTGTATTTCGAGATCTTGGAACTCCAGCCTATCAAACTTTCTTTGTCGTTCATGCGCACAGAGAGAGTCAGCAGCGAAGAAAAGTCTGTGCTCCACTGCTTTCTTTTCTATTACGTCTGACACTGGCTTTTCAGGCTGAGTATAAGAAACCCATTGGCTGTGGTTGTCAATGCTCTTACAATGACTGTTGGAAACATCAACGACGCTCCTCTTGAGCTGAATGCATTAGGCATCAAAGATATGCGATTGACCATGCCAGAACTTCAGACGCGTATCACATACCACTATCGCCAGGACATTCTTCGACAGCTATACCGAATTCTTGGTTCAGCGGATTTCATTGGTAACCCTGTCGGCCTTTTTACCAATGTCAGCTCTGGAGTCGCAGATATCTTCTATGAGCCTTTCCATGGCGTTGTGATGCACGGCAATAAGGAATTAGGAATCGGGATAGCGAAGGTTCGCGATTGTCCCCTCACGTCCCTCACATATTCAAGTTGATTGTAACTGGCAGGGTGCGGCAAGCTTCGTCAAAAAGACTGTGTTCGGTCTGAGTGATAGTGTGACAAAATTTACAAGTAGCGTTGGGAAAGGTATGCAACTTTCTATGGTTTGGTATTTGCACTTTCACTTACCTTACCTTGAAGGCTTGTCTGCCGCCACATTCGATTCTGAGTATCAAGCACGCAGAAGAATGGCGCAACGCAGAAACAAGCCCAGACATGCTATGTATGTGTGATCGAGCTTATATCTCCCGTCTTCTCTCTTGCTGATATCATATTTAGCTATGGAGTAGCGGCAGGGGGCGAAGCGTTTGCTAGCAGTGTAACTAGTGCGATGGAAGGTGTTCTGGTTAGTAAGCGTCCATGTGCTGGCCTGCTCGTTTTTCATCACCTTTTTGTGTAGATGAAGCCTATTGAGGGTGCGGGTTCCGAAGGCGCTATTGGATTCTTCAAAGGGGTCGGCAAAGGCCTTGTTGGGTTAGTTAGTTCTGCTTTTTTGCAGCAACATGTCATGAATAACTTTCCTCATAGAGTGGTCACCAAACCAGTGATCGGTGTCTTTGACCTGGCATCCAATGTTTCCGAAGGTAAGAAAGCGAACTTCAAATAAAGGTCGCTGCTTAGAAACATAACAGGCATTCGGAATACAACCACTGTCTTCGACAGCCCCGGCCGTGAACGTGTCAGATTGGTAAACTATTCGCTTCGAAGACAAATTATTTCTGACCAATGCTTCTACAGCCTCGCCATGTATCTGCCGATGGAGTATTGCGCGTAAGTTGGGTATTGCACTGCGTTATCGTTTCTGACGGAGGATTCAGCCATTCTCTGCTCGCGAGGCATTAGGACAATACTGGATGAAAGATCTTAGCAACGGTATATATCGGCATGAACCATACGTTGCTCATGTCTGTAAGTCGGCTGGAGTTAATCTGGCGTATCAGTATGGCGTGTTAACCCAGGTTAACCCCGTTAGATTCCACTGGGGACGACAGTGTCGTTCTTTTGACCGCTTTGCGGGTGATTTCATTCTGGTCCAAGAGTCTGCGACTCGATTGGGAACTTCCGTTTACTGAAGTCCAAGGGGTTACGATCGAAGACACAGGGCTACGCTTTGCTCACAAAGCTGGCAAAGAAAATGACAAATTCGCTTTCATTCCAGATAAAAGCTCCCAATCATGGTTTTTTGGACATGTCGCCACCGTTGTGAAAGCTTTCAATGCAAGGAAAAGGATGGACTTGTAATATTCCAACTATTTTAATATAAGATCCGATGTAATGTGCGTTAGTGTCAAATAGATATATGTATCCAAACATTACGAGAGAAAAGAACTTGTGGTTATGACATGGAGAAGGTTGCCACATAGAAGCTGAACGAAATATAATTCCATGCTGTGGATAGGTTGGGGTATATAATGAAAGAAAGTTAGGTATTGTGTGAATGAATAGTATCTGCGCTGAGTGTCGGACTGGGTTCGGCACGCGAATTTGTTGTGGTGGCAGAACTTAAAACCCGTTGCCGATGACTGATCGAGAAGGTCGATGGTTTACGGCTGAGATTGCCTGTCAGACTGTCTTCTAACGTTATTATCTTGTCCCCATCCTCATCCCCATCCTGGTCATTCTCGAAGCTACCATAGCTTTCACGAGGACTGGTGGAGTATGCGCTCTGAAAGTCTGTATCAGAGTCATCTGTCGTGATCGTCGCAGATACAGGGATCAGAGAAGATGATAGTGGGGCAGGAAAGGGTTGATTAGACTTTGTAATGGCATTGGTTTCTGCAGGTGGTTCTGGAGTGCTTTGATCGTCCCGGTCAGAGAACGAACGGCGGGTAGGAGTGTCACCACCTTCCTCTGATGGAGCTATGAGCAATGCACGAGGGTACACGACCGTCCCTTCGTCCGTGTGGGCGCTAGCGGTTTGCGTGGAGGAACCTGTTCCACTTCGAGTCCTGTTCTTGCCCAAGGGCTTCGATCTGGTGCTCTTCAAAGCGCGCTGAGGGATCAAAGGTGCTTCTTGAAACTCATCTCCGCTCCCTTGAAGCACAGTTGGACCTCGCTTTTTTGAACGACGTTCAACGGTCAGAGCATTTTCCAGCTAATATAGGTTTGCGTAAGTAAAGCGTATCACAGATTGAACAAAGACCACCTTCTGCTCGATCTCCAGCACCTTTTGGGCTATTTTATCGCTCTTGAAACTTATTCCCTCGTCGACAGCAGACATCCCGTCCTGGGGCATATCAACTTCAGATGCTGAAAATCTTTTCTTTTTGCTTGGCGTCATGGGCGGGTTTTCGTCAACCTCAGAGATGGCCTCGCTTTCTCTTTCTAGCTTGTTGGCGGACATGTCTTCGTCCTCAATTTCGCCATACGACTCCGCCAAAGTCTCCTCCGTTCCAAACGAACGCAATGGACGTGTTTTGGTCGTCGCATCACTCGGGCGACGTGAGCGAGAGGGGCCAGATCTAGATGACAGGCGACTGCTGGGCCTACTGTTTGCCCGAGAGCTTGCATAGTCAGACTCGTCGATGTCGACGGCCATAGAAGCCAAGGCTCTCTCAATCTGTGCCTCCACCTCCGCGACCATCTCGGCACGCTCTTGCTCCATTTTTTCCATCGTGTCCCTCATGCGCTCTAGCTCAAGAACAGCTTCTTTATGAGCCAGTTCTGTGTCCTTGAGTTCTAGACAAGGTATTAGATAGTTGATTCCAATTAGATCTTGTAGATGAAACATACGATTCTGAAGTTTGCTCTTTTCGACAGCTGTTAATGTCACAAGACCAGAGAGACGCTTTGTTTCTCGTTGTTCCTTGTTGATCTTCGTCCGTAACTGATTGGCCTCTGCACTGAGTTTCTCAGCATATTGCTCAAAGGTGACGAATTTATCTCTCCATAGATCTGATTCGGTCATCAAAAAGTTAAGTCGGCGAGAGAGTCGACCAATCTTAGTTTCGAGGTCATCCCGAGCATCTACGAAGGCAGTTGCGCGTTTTCGGATAGAAAGTTGAATAAGTTGCTCTGCTGCAGTCAACCGAGGTGGCCGCTTGACGGCTCCAAACATGCTGATACGCTTCAGCAATGAAGGCTTCTTGTACTATGAACGACGTGACCGTTAGCCAAGTCTTGATCATACACATCCTGAACTTACCCTGTCTTGTAGAGCGGCGTCAAACGCTTGAATGATCCGCGTGGAGTGCCACCATTCAGGTGGTTTAATCTGTTCAGCTACAGCAGCGGATGAAGCACCTCGTTTGGCCTGTATCTTGCAGACAGGTCTAAAGCGCCCAGCTGGGAAAGCTTCCTTGAACTCACTGCATATATGTCAAACAAGGATTCAGAACTGTTATGATGGAGGAAAGTACCTCGGGACAGAATGGTCGGGGTGGTAATGCGATTCAAAAGCAGCCAACAATCTTTGCCGGTATTTGTCACGTTGTTGTTTTTGTGAAACAACGCCGGCTGGAGGTGAAGGGCAACTCCTGAAGAGACCCTTTAGTTATTGAGTTCAACGGTACGCGTTATACGTACAAATAGTTTATATCCCTAAATAGAAGGTGAGTCATACATTCATCACCATTCGAAAAGGGGAGCGTACAGGTCACAGACACAGACTTCAGGGGAGGGTCGAATGCTATATCGCGCCTCAGTCGCGAGGCCCATAATCCATGGACCAGGATCATCAATGTAGATCTTAGCATCACGGGAATGGACCGCTGGTAGAGATATGCCGTTCCAGCCTCGTAGTTCAACGAGATACTTGACTGTAGATACGGCAATCTAAAGGTCTAAGGTCAGACTGGTTTACAAACCTAAATTATCACGCCTACTCCAAGCATAGCAGGATGTCTCGAGAAGAAGAGGATGCGACCGGTTGGTGCCAAAGCAATCTAATGGGTCATGTACACTTCAGAACAAATCCACCTTCGGACCAGTAACGACTCACTTCGCAAATGGTCAGGATATTATCAATGTTCAAGCATTTGAACAATGGCCACATGGTAAAATTGATATCGACGAGACCTCGCCCAAAATCAAGGCCACCAGGGAAGCGTGCGATCACTTCGAGATTGGAATCGCTCCCATCAGTCTTGGGGCTCGCATCCAGCTTGATGAGATCGCCAGCACGAGGAGCTGGGTGTGCAAGAATTTTCGAGATTTGCAGCGTGTGGGACTGAACATCTTTGGAAAACCTTGCCCAGGACAGTGTTAGGTAATCGCGCATTAAGTCGTAAACCGGGTGCCGTGATACCAGTGCTACAGTTTCCTTCAGGAACAGCATGGGACCAACAGAGAAAGGTGAGGCTACTCACTCAGTGCGTAGGGAAGCCAGAACACTGTGTCTCCTGGTAAAAACAATGTACTTTCGCCAGGTCCATGCCCTACAGTACTTGCAACTTCAAAGTCGCTCTCACTCATGGCTCCATCTGCTTCTGTATCTGCACCGTCAGTTTCAGCATCGGCCCAAGGACCACGCGCATTCTTTTTTGTGGTACGTCTGGCCTGAGTGGTCGGATCGGGTCCAGCGTCACTGGTCGATCCAGACACTTCAGCACGTAAGTTTTTTAGGCGTGAAGCGACAATTGATTGAGCAGACTCTTTACGGGAGCGTCCGGCTTCCAACGTCCGGCGGATCGCGGTACTGCGCTCTGCGTCAGCGTGAGACCATACTGTCAGGCACACGCCGTGGTACGTGACTGTACTAGTGGCCGTAGGGCTGATATCGTTCTTCGTCACGGCAGCAGAACTGGAATGAGAGCCATGACCTAAGATACTGGGAGGACCTAGATACGCAGAGGAAGGGCGAGCAAAGGGATCATCAGTATAGGGGTATGCAAAAGTTGCCGCAGAAGATCTGTTGTCTGTGCTGGAGAGTACTGAAGCTCGAAGAAGGTCTCCAGAGGGCGTTGGGGCGAGCGGGGTGTTCGGAGCCGGGAGGGTGAACGTAAAAGTGTGGATAGTTGATGCTGGCTGGAGGGTTGATGCAATGACTTCTACTTCTCGAGTAAAAGAAAGCTGTCTTGGAATGAACTTCGAAGTATTTTGAATATGCGAAGAGAAGACTGACTTTCAATGCCTTGGAAAGCATTTTCCCAACCTCCTGCTTAGAAAGGGCACCGGCTCCCTTCATGATTTCCTCATTTTTGCCTCTCTTCTTCTTCTTTCCACCACCGGCACCAGGGCTAACGGTGCTACCGAGAACTTCTGGCCTCCACCAGCGACTGACAGCTCCCTCGCTGTGATGTAAACCAAGGACTGAATCGGGATCAGCGAGAGTCCATGTATGAGGTGATTTGGGAAGGCCTGAAACAACGTAGAGAGACGTGAGAGGGAGGGTGGGGACAAATGAAGCCATGGGTGCTGGGTCGCGCATGGAACGAGTAGAAACGATAGAATTACGCGCAGATGCAGGAATAGGTTCCATGCTTCTCCGGTGCCTGATGCCAAGAATTCGAGATGCTTTGTCGGTCCGGAGGGAAGAGGAAAAAGAATTATCGGGACTGGAGTCCTTGGGTGCGGTGATGGTAATGTAGTCGAGCTCGTCTGCGAGTGCCTCGTCAGCGGGAGCGGTGGCGTTGATGGTTGATGAGTGAATATTATTATTTTGAACGGAAATATTGATGACGGGGGTGCCTGAGCTGGCGACACGGCTTGAGGAGTTAGAAATGGAGCGTGTAGTAAATGCCGAGCGTGTGGACGGTCCCTCTGCGAGTGACTGGTCAGAAAAACGGGACTTGAGGACCCTGTCAGGAACGACGGGGCTGGCGGCGACGGCGGTGGTCGGGATAGCGGGAGGACGACGGGCAACAGTCATGGAGAGAGAAAAGGAATGTGGGGGTAAAGGAGAGAACGAGGGGGAGCGACCAAAAGCATTCCCTCATGTTATATACATTCAGAGCGCGCTCCCATAATATATATTTCAAAATCACGTGACCGTCTCTTCTCACGACGTTCTTGGACGATCTGACATTCATAGAAAGCTTCTCTGAAGTTCATAAGACTCTTATGGTGCAAATGAACGACAACCCACCGCAACACGACATGAAAAATTACAAAAACGTCCACATGGTGACCGGCAATTCGTTCAGGGCGCATCACATTCTCATAAACTCCCCGCTTCTCTGCGTCCCTGATATGATCTCGACTGATACATACTCCAACGAGAAACTCATTTTCTCATATCCTTACGATACGTCCATGAATATACAGAGATGTCTGTCACCTTCGAAAGATTTTTCGCAACCAATCCCACCCATGCTCTCGTCTCTTCTTTCTATGATCATTATCAGTCCCAGCCTGACCCCTGCCGTCATCATCTTCATCTCCATTCCCATCAGGTGTCCGTCTTTGAGCCAATGCCCTCTTCCGAACATCCCCTTCGCTCACCGTTCTCCGGCGCTGCTGCTCCTCGTGGCTAAGCGTCATGTCCACAACTATATCCGCGAACCCTCGTCCACTCAACCTCCTTCCCCTTTCTCGTGGTTGTATCGAGAAACCTGGACTGACAGGCGATAGCCCAATCTGGAATCCCGCGCCTAGCGTGTTTATAGGCAACAGGTCTCTATGTGGGGTAGAACCAGCATCGTATGTCGTCCGCCGCCGATGGTGGACGCGCGAGCGAGTCGCCGGTAAATGTAATGATGGAGACCTTTCTAAAGAAAGAAGGCTGCGAAGAGCGCTGGGTCGTGTCGGAGGCGATATACCGTTCTCAGACTCATGGGGTCCTGAAAGGTCGCGGATATTAGGCTCTGATCTCGTCCCTCTTTCTAGTACATCTGGTCCCGCGACTGGAGCATGGATACGACTCTCCAGAATATCAGGTAAACTCCGGTTTAGAGCAGAGATATCCAAGTCGTCACTCTCGTTCCATGCCTCCACCTCCTTGGCGCCGCCAGACTGGACGCTGACAACCCACACGCCACCAAGGAGGATAAACATACCCAGCCCAACTAGGCCTAAATGAAGAGGTGGAATGAGGGAAAACTGATCAAAATAGACCAAGCCGTTAACGACAGAGGACACGTTATAAAAACAAAAGGCGGCTACAACAAGAGATCTTCATTATGTATTCAGTTTTCAAATGAATGGCGCTTACATGGGCAGACCAATGTCGGATCAGCTAGCACTAGCGCCTTGTGAAGATACCATAGTTGGAGCAGTGCGAAAACAACGAGCCCAATGACGAGGACCCACGCTTGCCATTGCCAAAATTGATTTTGACCCCGCAAGGTTAGGAGAAGGAGCTCAACGCCACTCTTGGCAAAGAGAAGACACATGCCAGAAATTATGCCTGACACAGAAGAATATGATATGGCAAGTAGTAGGCGGGTGTGGTTAATGGCTCGTGTATCCGCATCGGTAGACTTTCTGTATACAGATGATGTAGGTGAAACTGTCGAAGATTTGAGCAAGGGTGTCCGTTCTGTGGAGATGCCAGCATCCGTGATTGGTGGTGTAACGAGAGCATGAGTGGAATGGGCATCTGGGGAAGGCGACACAGATGGCGAGTAATTGTTGGTATGCCTGATTCTACGATAAAGTGTAAAATCTGCTATATGGGTCTACATGGCCATTAGGCTGTGTACATGCAGAGAAGATGAAAAGGCGTACAACAACGAGACAAATCAAAACCACAACACCTAAAATAGAGAAATAAATAACGAAAGTAGGCCTTCGGAAAAGGGCGAGGAGATCCTCCAGCGATCGTGTTGGTTCTGGTACGATTCCAAAGACAGCAATGAGCACGGCGCCCCCAGCAATGAGAATTGTGCCAAGAATCATCCAGGGAGAGAAAACGTCTCCCAGGATTAGGCGAGCAAAGAAGGCGTTCCAGAGGAGAGATACAGCACCCAATGGAGCAAGTATCACGACGGGGAGGGAGGCGATTTGTACAAGAGATCCGATGACGTTGGAAGAAAGAAATACAGCAAAACCGAGCAACCAGAGTCTGATCATAATGTGAATGTAGCTATTAGACATACAGAAGACACGGAAAGGGTGGTGTTCTTACGGTCTATGATGTTCGACACGTTGTTGGTGCTCTGGTAGGAGTTGATTAAGAACATGGCTCTTGCGTTGAATGGTGAGGCCGAGAGATTGGACGAAGGAGGCAAGGAGGCCGATGATTATACCCAAAGGAATGGAGATGTGTGTGCTGCTCGGAGTGGTACCAGACATGGCTTGCAATTGCCGAACAGCCAAGTGACAGTTTGCAGCCATGATGGACCAGGAGAAAGCCTGTAGTGTCTAAATTGTTAGGCGCGTTTGCCACGTGCATTGTATAATCATCCATCATTTTGTGAAGTTATTGTACATACATAGTACTATACAAATAAATTGCTAACCAGGTCGAGTATTACTTTTAGTCCATCTCTTCAATCTCAATTTCGTCGTCGTCATAGTCATCGATATCCATGGAATCTTCGGTCGTGTTCCCTTCATGATTGGGTATTATTTCGAGTCGATTGCGGGGTCCATCGAAACGCACTCGAACAGTCTCACCGTCCCGTATACGATCTGAAAGGAGCATTACTGAAAGCGGGTTAAGAAGTTCGCTTTGGATGGAGCGGTTGAGAGGGCGTGCGCCATAAGTGGTCGAATATCCGACAGACATGAGGTAATTCTTGCTTTCGTGGTCGATGTCAAGTTTGATCTTTCGATCTGCAAGTCGATCTTCCACTTCCTTCAGACGAATATCAACTATTTTCAAAACGTGCTTCCGAGATAAAGCGCGCTGGAAAAAAGAGTCAGTATGTCCATAAATGGCTCAAAGCATGATACTTACGAAAATGATGATTTCGTCAATTCTGTTGACAAATTCAGGAGGGAAGTGGGCTTGGATCGCCCCCATCACCAGTGACCTGGTTTCTGTTCGAACTGGCCCTTCGCCCATGTCGTTTAAATAGGATGCACCAAGATTGGACGTCATGATGATGACGGTGTTTCGGAAGTCCACGACCCTGCCCTGCCCATCCGTCAAACGGCCGTCGTCGAGAACCTGCAGGAAAAGCGTAACAAACTCCCGACACGCCTTTTCCACCTCATCTACCAGAACGATGGTGTATGGCTTGCGTCTCACGTATTCGGTGAGTTGGCCCCCTGCATCATAACCGACGTATCCAGGAGGTGAGCCAATGAGACGTGCAATGGAGTGTTTCTCTGAGTATTCAGAACCATCGATCCTGATCATTGCGTCAGGCGAATCAAATAACAATGTCGCAAGCTGTGAAAGATTAGCATGGTCGATTATTATGATCAAGACACGACTTACTGTCTTTGCAAGAAGAGTTTTCCCTGTCCCTGAAGGACCAGCCATCAAGAAGCTCGCCACTGGCCTGTTAGGGTTTCCCAGTCCACTCCTTGACAGGCGAATAGCGTTCGCCACGGCCTTAACTGCGTCTGTCTGTCCAACCACACTGCTGGCTAGGACTTTATCCATCTTGAGGAGTTTGTCGCGTTCCGTGGACACCAGTCGAGTAACGGGAATTGACGTCCACCTTGCAACGATCTCGGCGATCTGTTCCTGTGTGACTGTATCCGTTCCACTGCCAGCAGCGGCATCTTCTGCAACTTTTTTTGCCTCGAGTTGTTGCAGGCGACTCTGGAGGTCGGGGATTGCATAGTACTTCAAGTCAGATGCGGTTTCGAGGTCACGCCTTGTTCAGGATGGTTAGTTAGTCCATATCAAGGACCTGACTGAAGAATCAATCTTACCTCCGTTCAGCATCCTCCACTTTCCCCTTGAGATCGTCAATTTTTCTCCTGAGTTCGTTCACTTCATCACCACGCTTCTTTTCGTTCTCGTAAGCTGCTGTCAAAGGTTGAAGCTTCTCTTCAACTTCCGAGATGGCCTTGCGGGCAAGTTGCAACCGTTCCTTGCTGGCTGCGTCCTTTTCACGTTCAAGGGCGTGAATTTCCACCTCGAGCTCAAGTTTTCGGCGTCGTAAAGTATCGATCTCTTCGGGCTCCGTTTCTCGAGTGACACGAACACTGCCAAGTTGATCAGCAGAATCAAGGTTAATAATGCCGGGAAACTCACCTTGCACAAGCTTCGTCAACAAGATCGATTGCGGAGTCTGGCAGCCGTCGGGAAGTCAAATAACGATGCGCAAGTTGCGCAGCAGAAATGAGGGCTCCATCGAGAATTCTTACACCGTGGTGGACCTCATATTTCTCGCGAATCCCTCGGAGAATACTGATTGTTTCCGGAACTGTGGGCTCGTTAACGATGACCTGTGCGAATCGGCGTTCCAGAGCCGCATCAGTTTCGATGTACTTCCTGTATTCCGCAAGCGTGGTTGCACCAATGCAGTGCAACTTGCCTCGTGCAAGGAGGGGCTTGAAAAGATTAGCAGCATCCATTCCACCGCCTTCTCCGCCTCTGCCTGCCATGATGAGGTGCAGTTCGTCGATAAATAGGATAACTCCAGGGCCACCCTCGTCAGCGGCTTTCTCCACTTCATTAAGGACTGATTTAATACGTTCTTCGTATTCTCCTTTGTACTTTGCCCCAGCCATAAGAGCACCCATGTCCAGGGAGTAGAGTCGAGCGATAAGGCTAGCAGGAACATCACGCTTCACGATGCGTTGAGCCAATCCTTCGGCAATCGACGTCTTGCCGACGCCTGGTTCACCGATGAGGACAGGATTGTTTTTTGTCCTGCGAAAAAAGAAAGTGAGACGAAAGGGCTTTAACGAAGACCAAACAGTCAAACCTCCTGCACAAGATGCGAATAGCTCGTCGAATTTCGTTGTCTCTGCCAATGACGGGATCGATTTTCCCCTCTTCAGCCAACGCAGTAAGATCGACGGCGTATTTCGATAGAGCATCAAAGCCCTGCTCCGCTGTCTTAGATTCGACACGGCGATTTCCTCGAATCTGATCAATGGCAGTGATCAGGCTTGCTTCGGTGAGCCCAAGTTCCTTCAAAATAGCAGATATTGTAGGGTCCTTGACAAGAGCCCGAAGTAGATGATCCTGAGCAATATACGAATCGTGCATTGTTTTCTGTGAGTTCTGTGCATCGCGAAGAACTTTAAGTGCAGCAGAGCTGAGAGATGTTTCGTCGGGGGGTGGGCTTTGAGTGGGAATCCGGACGATGGCTTTCTGTAATGACCGCTTGACTGCAAGCTAAGATTGGCAATGATATAAACGGCGACTCATAGAGCATGAAGAGAGGTTGCATACCGGATCTCCGCCAGCCCTTTGAATCACCGATACGAAAAGAGGTGCAGAGGCAGGAGTTTGTTGAATCCCCCCAGGAACAGTTTCACCTGAACCTTCATTTATGAGAATGAAGGCAATATGCGTGGGATGGACTGTAAACTGGTTAGTGGTCTGACAATACTGAGACTGCGTGAAACCCAAACCTTGAGCGTTTGCATAGTCTTTGGCGAGCTGGAAGGCATCAGACAGAGACTGCTGGGTCTTGTCAGTAAAGTCAAAGTTAGAGGCCATGAGGATGAAAGGAAGTTGGAAGAAAGAGTTGAATGGACGATGCCTTTTAAACTTGTTCAGATCATAGACTAGTGGCTTCGACGTTCAAGTCGAATGTTCTGGAATGACGTCACTCAATTCCCACATGATCGGCACGTTCGGCCCGCAAACAGGTCTTATTTCTGACTACAACAAAGTAGTAATCTTCATACAAGGATCACAGTTTCGACTTGAAATGAGTTACATCTAGGCTACGCCACTGCGCGTTGTGTCAGTTGAGTGAAGGGGCCAAACATGGGATAACTCACCCAGGGGGGCAACTGGCTGGTGGCCTCCGACACAGTATTTGTGAACCTCGGGACTCTTCTCTCCTTGAAGGATTTTACTCCTTCCTCTGCGTCTTTGCTCTTTCCGAGAATACGTATCGTCATCGAGTCCAGCAGATGGTTCTCTTCAATAGAATCTCCGGGGTGTTGTAAAAGGGCCTTGGTGAATGCTATGGAAGTTTGCGATGTGTTAGCCGCCAGCTCTTCTGCAAAGGCCTTTGCAATTGGAAAGACATCTTGACGTGATGCGATGACCTGATGATAAAGGCCTTGGATCATAGGGGAGTCCGGGGTAACCGTACCACCCGTTAGAAGAAGAAAAGATGCCCTTGAAAGGCCGAGAAGACGAGGTAAGAGAAACGTTGAGGTCGCTATTGGATCAATCCCTGTTTATTGGGTATTACCCAAAGTCGTTGTATAGTTCGCACCTTCAGGCGTGATGCCGCGACGAACAAATGGGAAAGTCAATTTAGCCCCAGCCCATACGAAACGGAAATCGAAGGGCAGTTGAAAGGCGGTTATACCAGCACCGGCCTGATGTAATAATGGGTCTGGCGGAAAGAATAACGAATTTCTGACGCTTACTGCATGGCCATTCACTGCAACAATTGTGATCTTGCGACACCTATGGATCACAAGAGAAAGGGTACCACCGGAGTCGCGGTGAGCTGTTGGTCACACGTCAAACATTTGGTGTACAGTTATGAAATGGCACGGACCATGATCCCCTTCTTTTTCGGCATCCTCCTCCCAAAGCAAGTCCCAACCTTGTGAGAGATCAGCCTATGGAAAGCTTTTCAGCAAGTCTGCGGTATGATGTGAGGTCAAACTCCATACACCGGAACAGAAGGCTGGTGCAGATGGATCTGCTGTCAGGATGACCGCGCGAACTCGGTCATCTCTATCACACAACTTGAACACCTCCTTCAACTCGAGAAGAATAGTCTTGTTGATGGAGTTCCTCCTGTGCATTATTTCATGAGTTGCCGCATCTCAATGCGGCAGGCAGAACTCACTCTTTTGAACGATTTAATACAATGACGACGACAGACGCCTCCAATGAAACGATGATATCTTTGAAACCGAGACTAGCATAATTTGGTGCGGTCATTCTTCAACGCTGGCCGGTGCTGCCTCAAGACGCCGCAATATGACGGGAGGATGAAACTGGGACAGCTCACACGTAGATGCCATTGAATAACACATGTGTTGTCTTGCTCCGAGGTTAGTAAGCTTGACGCCTTTTGTGAGGAGCAGCTCAGCTGATCGAAACATCATTAACAACTCAAAAAAGGCTGACTCAGCAATTCATTCATCTTCTCTTGCCAGTCTTCCTCTTAAGCCTTCCTTTCTTCAACTTGAAACTCGCAAGTCTCATCGTCGTAAATCTTTCTCCCTATAAACATCCTTATATTATTGCCCATGTTGAATGGAAGCGGAATCAAAATTTTCTCTGGTGTGTTTTAATGAACACTCGATTGTCCTCGTTCCCTGACACACTCTTGTTCAGGGACAAGCCATCCCGAGCTCGCCGAAATCATAGCGAGACGGTATTTATATTTCCTGGAGCTCTTTGTGCCTCCTAACCATTCCATTTGACAGGATTGGACTCCCCCTTTCCAAAGCAGATATTACCCGCAGCGGGATTGGTGAAACTAGCGTCCGCATCACAGAATCAGTGCGCGAGGACGATGTGTATATTATCAACACTGGGTGCGGGGCAGTCAACACCGCCCTCATGGAGCTATGCATCATGATACATGCCTGCAAAATAGCGAGTGCTAAAAGGATCACGGCAGTGATCCCACTCTTCCCATATTCACGACAAGACAAGAAGGACAAAAGCCGAGCCCCGATAACGGCCAAGCTGGTGGCCAACATGATACAGAAAGCGGGTTGCGATCATGTCATCGTCAGTGTCGTCCGTCTTATCTTGGATCAGAGTTGCGAACGCTTTTGCTTCCGCTAGACAATGGATTTGCATGCGTCACAAATTCAGGGTTTCTTCGACGTCCCTGTTGACAAGTGAGCCCGATAATGCTCTTCGTTTCCCAGCCGCTCATGTCCTTCACTTATAGTGTATGTGAAACTTGACTTACCACATTTGACTAGCCCTTATTTCGGCTGTTATTCCCTTGAAGCTTTACGCGGAACCATCAGCGATCCTTTATATTCGGACACACTTCAATGTGGAAGACGTTGTGATCGTCTCTCCAGATGCCGGAGGAGCTAAAAGGTACGATTGGACGGCCCAGGGTAATGCTCATCTCAACGGACACACGTAGAGCAACTTCTATTGCAGACCGATTGGGTGTTGATTTTGCGCTATTTCACAAAGAACGCAAAAAGGCAAATGAAGTTTCAAGAATGGTCTTGGTAGGACATGTGCGGGATAAAATTGCAATCCTTGTGGATGACATGGCGGACACGTGTGGAACGCTATGCTTGGCAGCACAGCACTTGTCGGAGGCTGGAGTAACGAAAGTGTACGCGATCGTGACACACGGGATTTTAAGCGGGAATGCACTAAAGAATGTGGAGGAGAGCGCACTGGAGAAACTGATTGTGACGAATACGCTTCCACAGATGGAAAATCAGGCTCGATGTGCGAAAATAGAGGTGATTGATATTGGAGTTGTGCTTGGGGAGGTGATCAGACGTAGCCACTACGGGGAGAGTGTTTCTAAACTATTTCACGAGGTTCCATACTAGTGTAGTTTGAATTGAAATGGGGATTTCCCGTCAGGGAGATCAAGTTACATGACAGATCCGAGGTAGAGGTCAGCTGAGCGGTTAGTGGAAGAGAAGAGTTGAGCAGCGTGCATCAGTTCATCGCAGAAGGCGTCCAAGTCGACAGCCCCGGCGACCACTGCTTTGTCGGTCTTGGTGCCGACGCCATCGTTTGCAGCGAGCAGGCCGTTTGCTTCTTTATTACTGCCTTCCGAGTCGCCTCCTACTCGGTCTTGTGCTGTGCTCGCGAATAACGAAAACGAGCTATCATCAATTAACTTGTCTGCCTGCCAGCAACTCAACCCCTCCTTCTCTCTATTTACTACCACCTCCGGTCCTGGGCAATGCTAGGCGTATCATGTACGCAACCTCATCTCATGTCCACAATGGCCATAATCTCCCCAACGTCAACCACCACCCTGCCCCGTCTCAGCGCTCCGCCTCCTCCGCACCCAAAGAACCCATCGTGGTCGTCGGCATACCCAGTGTGTCCATACAGAACAACCATCTCGTCGTCGGCTCTTCCCAGACCAGTTAGTTTTCTTTTCCTTTTCTCACCAAACCCACCTCATGTCTTTTCTCCAGGCTCGACGCGCTCCTACACCCCTCTCAAGGTCCTGGGTGACGGATCTTTTGGAACTGTCTGGTTGTGCGATTGGCATGGGACCTTACCCCCCAATACTCCCTTATCCCCAATGCAATGTGGAGCGGGCGCACGCCCAGAGTGGGCCGGAAAGCGCCTGGTGGCAGTCAAGCGAATGAAGAAGAGATGGGAGGGTGGTTGGGATGAATGTCAGAAACTCAAGGAACTCGAAGTAAGCACGACTCTTGTCCAGGATGCCTATAGTGTTCCTCTGACATCCTACATATCAGTCTCTCCGTGCCATTCCTTTTCATCCCAATATCATTCCTCTCTACGACTTCTTCCTGCTTCCCGCGTCGAAGGAGCTATATTTTGTCTTCGAGTCTATGGAAGGCAACCTCTATCATCTAATCAAGACTCGTAAAGGCAGGCCACTGGCGGGCGGGCTAGTTGCTTCAATCTTTCTTCAGATTGTATCCGGACTCGACCACATACATAGTTCGGGATACTTCCACCGCGACATGAAACCAGAGAATGTCCTTGTCACAACAACTGGCCTTTTCAACTATACACCGGTTTCACCTATTGCACAACCTGGCGCCACTGAAGGTGATGTTGTCGCCATCATCAAACTTGCCGATTTTGGGCTGGCTCGAGAGACTAAGAGCAGTCCCCCTTACACCGAATATGTTTCGACACGCTGGTACCGTGCACCAGAGGTTCTTTTATATAGCCGCAATTATTCAAATCCTGTGGATATGTGGGCATTGGGCACGATAATGGCGGAGCTTGTTAATCTTCGCCCATTATTTCCTGGCTCTGACCAAATTGATCAAGTTGCCAGGATCTGCGAGATTCTTGGAGACCCTAGCGATGAGTATGGGTTAGATTCACATCAGGGTCCGTTGGGCGGGGGCGCCTGGCACAGAGGAATCAAAATGGCCAAAGCAGTTGGATTTCAGTTTCCAAAAGTACGTTCGTTCATTTTCATTGTCTTATCAAGTGCTCATATTTCAAATAGCTCAAACCGAGGGACGTGCACACTCTCTTCGAGCGAAACGTTCCACTTTCCTTGATTCACTGTATACGCGACCTGCTAAAATATGACCCCGACAAGAGGCTGACTAGTCGCCAATGTCTTGAGCACGCCTATCTGCGCGAAACGATACCCCGGAACAATATCCCAATACCCACCGGTCTTCGCGTCACAACATCAAGTTCATCCATATCAGCCTCATCAAATGGCAGAGCAGCCCACTCAACAACACTATCTATTCCCCGCACTCACGCTCCACATCGTCCGCATAATCTTTCTATACCCCATACCCATCAACCTCCAGGCCCTACACGCCATATACACCCGGAGAATGACATGTACCCCTCGCCCCGTATTCAGGAAGAACGTCGCAATCAAACATGGGTCGATACGAACGGGGTTCAGCCACCGCCCATCAATGGTCCCGATTCTCCTATGGACATCTCTCCCCAAGCAGAACATCCGGAGCACCACTATCAACGAATGGACATCCAAGGCTCTCCTATGGTGCCAGAATATCCTGCACGACCTAACTTGGAGCCTGAGCGTATACCCGATCACACAGGCGTCATTTCTCAAGGAAATAAGTTGGGGAAACTTGGTTCATTGTCGTTTGGCAAGAAGAGCAGTAGATGGGGTTTGGGCATGTTTGGTAGCGACAAGTCACATCTACCACCCTTGGACGAAGTGCCTTTACCGTCATCAAGTTCGACACCGTCATTGAAGCGTACACAGTCATCGAGTACCGACAGTAGGTCGTTGCGGGATCCCTCCCCTGTACGGGAGCGTACCGACAGTGATATCAAGAAAATCAAGAAGGAGGCCGAGCGGGTGCAGAGGGAAGCAGAGAAGCAACGGCGAATATTGAAAGAGAAGATGGCCCGAGAGCAAGCGCGGGCAGTCATGCAGAAGCGTAGCCAAATGATGCAGAAGACGACTGGTAATGAGCTTGAGTGGCTTGGAGGAAACGAGCAACGTCTAGAGTTCTCCGAAAAAAGCAAGATGGCAGCAGGGCCGGTTCGACAAAACCAAAGCAGCACTGTGAATGCAGCTGGAGCACGATTCGTGGGACAAGGGGATGGCGGTGAGCGGGACTGGCGGGGCGTGAATGAACGCGTGCCAAAGGCACGACGGCGTGAATTTGACGACGACCACTCCATGTCGTCATCAGATGTACACAGCATAGGCCGAATGTCGTCCATATCGTTCGCGACGGTGGATAGCGACCCCGGTCCTTCGCGGACACGCAATCGGCCGAGTGTGTTTGGCATCAACAGGATGACTTCTATGTCGTCGTTGCAGACCTCGTTCAACGATTTTGTACCCTCAGCACGCTCGTCTAATTCCTTTTCCCTTGAAGGGCAACTTGCGCACGACTTTCACATACAGGCTTCCGTCAACTCTATGTCACCACCCCCGATGCAGTTGCTCTCTCTATCCCCGACCATGTCACCATCACCGCCCTGGATTCAGGTTCCTGATACACAACCCCAGTTCGTGCAGAGCCAGCCATACCCTCAGTATGAATACCAGGGCCACTCCCCGCGCCTCGTCAATACGCCAAAATCCGCCAGATCGAATATCAACCCCATATTCAAAGTGGTGAGTTACGAATGGGACCGTCTCGATGGTCTCGAGCCTAATCATTTTCGAAAATCCGTTCAGCCACCACTTCCCCCACAAAGTGCTGATAGTGAATCGTCCAACACACTTCCGCCGTTCTCCCAACTGGACGCCATTGCGGGAGGTGAATTCCCTCCGCTCTCTCCTATGTCTTTCGTTACTACCCCTTCAGAAGATACTTGATCTTCGCCTATAGAATTGATCAACCCTCACCCTCACACTCCTTTCCCCGTCACATCGCTCATTACCACTGGACCGAGGAGGTCTCACAACATGCATATAATCGACTACTGGCTCTACTTCCACTTGTTCTTAATCCAAGGTCTCCTCTGTGTTACTTATCGTACTGATTTGTTCTTTAGTTGCACTATGTCAGCCGGAGCTACATATATAGTAGTAGAACAGACCAAATGTATTTTTACGCTCGCTAGCTTGTGCAAGGTCACTAATTACAACTAGTAAATAGGTTGAAATTGGTGCTGCGCGATGCACACATCTAACAACTTCTACACCAACATCAGTGATGGTGAGGTGCTTGTTCGAAACGGATTCCACTATCAGAACTTATCAGGTTTTCAACGGTAAAAGAAAGTGGAAAGGGGCATACCAGTATCTAGAGGTATAGGATGTTCGGATAGAATTAGTGACCAATGTTCAGCAAAGAAAGTTGCTTTAATACTAACCCACACGCGTGAGT
Source organism: Tephrocybe sp. 10521TJB (assembly GCA_018221635.1). Taxonomy (NCBI): domain Eukaryota; kingdom Fungi; phylum Basidiomycota; class Agaricomycetes; order Agaricales; family Lyophyllaceae; genus Tephrocybe; species Tephrocybe sp. 10521TJB. The sequence continues at coordinate 313,245 of JABAJS010000001.1, read as the reverse complement.
CCCTGGCGTATCCTATGTCGGATTAGAGTAAATATTGAGCTTTTATCCAATGTGGAAGTGCCGTACTAGGTTTATAAAGATTTTAGGGTGTCCCAACGGGCCTCCTCCTGCGTGGACAATATTAAGGCGTTTAATGTGTTGGGACGAGAAAGAAGTGCATACCTCCATCACAAACAGCCTTCCGACCATGAATCGTCCTCACTGGCTCGTTTGCGATAAGCTCCATTGCGCTCAATGGGTTGGGCTGCAACTCCATTGCAGTTTGCTCGAACCGAGGGCCAGAAGAAGCTGCTGCGCGTGGTTGCTGGTTATTAGACCATGCCGACGTGTAGTTCGGCGCCTGGGCAGCAGGCGTAGAAGACTGCGACTTTATAGGAACAGCTGAGGATGAAGCTGGGCGGACGATATGTTGGAGAGCGCGACTGATTTGCGGAGCGAGACGGCGACTGAGCATCGTTGTAGTTATCAGCAAAGAAAGCCGTACGGCAAAGTCCGACATGACGGTCGACCTCATTTATGTCTGCTCTTACAAGACTCCTCCGCAATCCCTTTGGTCCTTATCCAGAAGACCTCCTACTGTCTACGCAATGTAAAAGCAGTCTCGACATTTCCTTACTACAAATGCAATGTGGTTCGTCTCCCGTTGGGTCCGTCCACTAGCCGTCTCAATTCGTTGCGAAAATTACTCATTCGGTTGAGTAGCTTGGATGATACTGAATTTGTTGCAAGAGCGCCTCAGTCCAGAAACCCCGTGAAGTTCTATGGCATTATAGACATAGATTGTCTAGAGTGGCTGTCCCCTGAGGGTCAGAAGTACTTGCAGAAAGAACTGCGGCGAAGACATAGGAACACCTATCATGACAACAGGGCACCTAAGCTTCGAAATTTACAAGGTTTGAAAATCAAGATATGGGTGGAATGTATCAAGAATATGTCTGCTTTATTTCTGAGTGAGGTATTTCATGCAACTTCGATTCACTTTGGCTCAATCGCTATATCAGCCGCCATCGATTATGAGACCTCTCTGATTATCAGTTCCAAGAGCAGGTGAGAGAGCTCTGTAGCCAACGTCGTAGTTTCCGGCTTTCTATGTTTTTGCAGAAGGTACACAGTGATCTCGCTCGACCCCGAGACGCACGAAAGGAGTCGGAACTTTTTGACTCGTTATCGTCTCTGGGCAACGGTCGAGCAGTTGATACAAGACGACCCTGAACGGACACCCATTGAAGGACGGACTATTGACTGGTTGGTGGACCAATACTTGCGGCGAATACGAGTAAACTCTGTTGGGCGATTTCCTCGCCACGTTCCTCGAGCTGAGGTCATTGGTATTTTTGCAGCGCATGCTGACTGGATCCTTGCTCAACACCTCGCGACTAAGGCGAAGACTGCTCAAAAATTGAACGTCAAGGAATGGATATCATTCTGTGCGGATGCGGCCACAGCGCGACACAAAGCAAGCCAACATTCTGATTCAAGGGGATGGGGCCTACCCAAAGGTGGAACACCTAATGAGAATATTTTCGATCTCTCCCGATTTGGTGTGCTTAGTGGCAACGACAGCTGGGAGGAAAGGCTCAAGAATGCCTCCAAGCGGACACCCAAAAAAAAAGATTTGTCCCATGTGAGTATCATCTCAGATGAGCTATAGTCATCTGAGCCATGCCCTTTCTGCTTTCAGACTCCTCGTCGGGCAATTCCGCCACCCCAGCAGCCGACTGAATATGTATATGACTCCGATTTTTCAGAGGCTTCATCATCTTCCTACTCAGACTCGACAGACGATGACCTTGTTGTTGGGCTGCCATTGAGAACCCACAAGCATTACTTGCAGAGTCCTGTTATTCACCCAGGTCAACACACTTGGCGGTGCCAATCCTGCAGTTACGTCATCGATCTCCTTAACCTAACCGATGACAACACAAAGGCCCTCTCGCCGACTGATTGTCAGAGACTACGAGAAAAAATGTGGCAGTCTTTTAGGGACAGATATGTTGAGGCAGCATTCTTCATGATGATCAAAGATCATCTCACTGTGCATGTAAGACGGAATGCATCCGGCAAGCACCCTCCTTACTCATATATTCGTCTTAGGACAACTCGCAACTTGCGTCGGGGGACATAGACCATCAGGTTAAAGTTGAGGCCGCCGACGTGGAAATCATAAATCACGAGAGACAAAGACTGGCGTGAATGACGATCTAAGATATTTTCATTTTATTGCTCATTGCACAATAGAAATGAATGCCGTAATATCGAATTATCTGACCAACTTTTCAGTCCCCAAGGGAACCTGTTGTAGACACATTATCAGTCATACAGGTCTTCGTCAAATCAATATCTAGTTTCACCTGCCAACCATGAGTAGCTGCTGCCCTCTTGAATCCAGCCAAAGCTTCATGTACATCATACGGCCTGTAGTTCTCTCGGCTCAGCTCAGATACCAATAACAGGGGATGAAAATTTCACTGACCTTTCATAATCAGGCGTGAGTCTCGCCGGTTTGGGGTCCAGATTCGAAATCGCTAACTTGATTTGCATAAGGACTGCAGAGACACTGGAGTAAAATGAATAATATACGGCCAGGGGAAATTGTCGCAGAACAGACCTGTAGCTGGGAAGCCATCCTACAAGAATGATGTACGTCTACATAAAAGACCGAAGTGCAAACTGTGCAAGTCACTCACCATCGGATGTCAGTAGGTCCATACAGATTGAACCGCCTGATTAACAAAAGCATTAAAAAGATACAATTGAAATAAGTTAAGCGTACCTCCTGTTACATGCCCGCCACCACCTTGAATGAAGGGCAAGAAACGCGGGGTGAGAATTCTGAAGAAGGGCGGCGCAATGGGATAGGTGGGTGGAAATCGAATCTCAAAAATAACTGAATTTATGTTCCTTGGCATCACGTCAATTAACCAGGCAAAGACTGCATCGAGTGTTCGACTCACTTCGCTTTTAAGTCGCGCGCAATCGGGAGACTCTCGTCGAAGGAATGCATTTCAATGATCCATTGGAAAAGGTTATCCCCGATGAGGTCCGGGGGCATGAACCATCCGAGCTCCTTCAGGTTGTTTGCACTCTGCTGTTCCTTCAGCATCGCCTTGAGCTCCCTCTGAACGGCCATTGTTGCACTCGGGCTCGCTTCTAACGGTGGATGCATTAAGTGCCCTACAGTCTTATAAACCCACTCTGGGTCATGTTCCCAGTCCTCGACTGCAGGAACACGTTGCAGTGATGCCTTGGTTGAGTATGACGGAGAGTCAGCCATCGAATATTCGTTGCCATGATGGTTCATATCGACATCCATCATAACGTCGTCATCTTCAAAGGCCTCGATGGCTCCATGGGTTGCGCTTTTAGGTGTGTTCTGAAAAACGGCAACATCTTCTGCATCATTTTCTTCCTCACTGAACTCCTTCTGGCGAGCTGCAAGTAGAGCCGCAATTTGATACGTAGGCTCTGGGATCTCAATATGTTTCGGACCAATCGTCACAGGATGGGATGGGTCGAGTTTGACTAAAGGGAATGCAGTTTCTCTAGTAGATTCCTGAGCAACACTTTCATAATTCGAGTCGATCGCGCCTTTGACTAAGAGATATCGGCTGTAACAAAACATCAAGACAACCCCACGTTATACAGTAAAGTGGCTCACCATATGATCCAATGTGTATCTTTGATCACAAAATAAGGCTTGTGACTCACAAATTCATTAGGAAGGTTGACAACTTCTGCCAATGCCATACAGTTCGTTGGGCAGATTTTACTCTTTCGCCACGTGGATCGTCCAGGCTGCGCGTAAGTAACCATGGATATATTTCCATCCTTTGCAAGGTAGACGCCTTGCAAATGTGATAAACGGAAATTCCAGGGAGTTGCGCGTGCTTACCGTGGCCATACGCCCTGCCATTAGCAACGTCCTTGAACCAAAGGCCATGTCTGATAATCTGCGGGTGATGAGTAGTGCTAGGCGCTGTGAGTTCGCGATTATATGTTACTTACAGAATGCCAATTCCTCAGCGCTGATCCATGAAAAGCCTGTAAGGGCATGAAACTTGGCTATTTCTGCAGGAAAATTTCACAATAAACGCACATAGAGAGAAGGATATGCGTGAGCATTTGCATTACGCTCCTGCGCCTCGGCTACAGCATCCTTGAACTTCGCTTCGGCATCAGGCGAACCAACACTGAAACGAAATTGGCGCCAGCCTGGGTCTAGTTGAAAGAGTTGATGTTGGCAGCATCAAGCATTCGTCTAATCATACCAAGGTTTTTTATGGATTCGTCTCCAGATGTGATTTCTTCAAGATGAGCCGTGCAGGATGCAATACACCTTCAAGGCTATCAATGAGACAAAAAAGGGCATGAAAGAAGATGTATTATGGAGGTATTTACCATCGTAAGATGGACCATGCTGCCGGAAGAACAGCAGGATCCATGTCTCTTAGCTTGGGCTTTGCTTTTCCCGCTTTGACCTTCCGCTCAAGATGTTTTTTCATATCCTCTACCTGCCATAAACACATCATCAGAACACTCGGAGTTTTCAATCAGAGGATGCAAACCGCAGGTAGGGTGTCTATCAATTTTGCGATCGCAACTCTCATCTATAACGATCATTAAGCTATCCGGAAGAGGTTTGCGAAGAACAGGGCAGACCATCGGCAACGGTAAATCGTCGAAATCGCACATTCCATCCGTTCCAATATGTGATTCATGAGTGATTTCGGCAGATTGAAGTGCGATGTTGGTAGCATTGAGCATTTGTATCTGGCTTGTGTCTGGGAATGGAACTCGGAGGCCCAATCCAACCGGAAGAGGATCGTTAAGTACCTGCTCTGTTGCGGCAGAATGAGCGATCGACACGAGAAGATCTACCGTCTTAGGGTTGTGGATGATTTCATACTGCAAATATATTATCTTTTCAGAGCAAATTTCCAAGTAGGCATTGAAAAAACCCTACCTCGAGGGAAGGCCCTCTGTTTAATGAATAGTACTGATATGTGCAAAGCTTGTTATCGCATACATACGGCTTGAGAGCTTCAAACTCGTTGTTGAGCTTGTCGTGGCACACGATGCAGTATCGCGGGCAAAGCTATATTGCTGCATAAGTTTTGACATAATTTTGGGTTCACTGAAATAGGCACGAACCGATAGGCGTCGGATAAGGTAGCAAAAGGCTGTGAGAGTGATATTAATCTCACTTTCTTTGCTAAGCAACAGCAAGGGATCATGGGGTAACTCGTTTGTGCGAGCCAATTTAGTCTCTTCCATATCAGCTGCAAGCAAATCCTGAGCGTAAAAAGTAATCTGTTCAGTCTTGATAGGTCAAAATATTATATTCTTACCTTCCGTTGTACAGCAAAAACCTGATCTTCTGTAGTTTGAGTTTTTTCCACTATGGAAAATAGCAACTCGGCCCCCGCCCACCCGAGCCCAAACTTCCTCCTCAACTGGACGAGTTTGACCAGGGAGTGATTAAGTAGTGACTCCAAAGAGCTGCTCAGACTGAAGCGATCGAAGTTTCCTTCATCCCCGTCTTCTTCTGGTGGTGTAGTGTTTTGCTCGTTCTCGGTCGAATAATTCCCGTCGTAGTCGTATACAGGATCCTCCAACGCCGCGGCCTTCTCTGCTTGGATTCTGAGTTCATCTTCCGCGTCGGCCACTATCAGCCCAAAAGTTCGTCCGGCATCCTTTGCATAGTCCTTTCCAGGTTTATATTTCTTGGTGAGGCCGACTTTAAATGTCAACGAGATACCAGACCTCTGTGCCTGGGCATTATATACGCCTTCGTGATCGAGCGGGGGATATGTACCACGGAAGTTCAAGATGAGTAAAGTCAAATGCTGAGAGCGCAAGAGAAGGCGCCTATCCCAAGCCATTAAAGCACGAGGAGGGATGGATCTCGCGAGGGCGACAACGGGAAGAGATACAGAGATAGCAAATTCATCATCTGCGAAGTGTAAGAGCCCAGGACGATAACCAGTCGCAACAGTTTCGATAAAGTCACTTCGAAAGTCAACTTGAGTATTATGTGATAGCCGAATGAGAGCCACAGCTCAAGCTTACTTTTGCAGAATCTGTGAACTCATCTTGGTCATATCAGCGGTGTTACCGTCTACAAATTCCTCAAATTGATCAAGAGCTTCGTAGTCGCCTGCACTGTTATCATCATCATCGATCTCAATCTCTTGAGACCCAAGAGGTGGCATGGTTTTATCTCGACCCTTTGCCAACGAGTGCACGATACTGTTGATGGTCTCTCCTATTGTTCGCGAAGGGCCTGAGGCCACGCCTTCCACAATATCAGCAACATGGGGTGGAAGGTTTGACTCAGGAGAAGAGCAGAAAAACACATGGTTCTTGGGGTAATCGGACGTATCTTTAACCGCTTCTTAGCGACCTATAAGTGTACGTGTACTCAAGATAAAACACACACCGGATATCAGGAGGTTCAATTCTAGTGCAAACTGCCCATCAAGGCTGCATATACTTACTTCAACGTTTTCTCTATCGTCTCCAGCTCGTAAGTCTGGTTATATGGCCAATTAGCTATCAAGCTTCCTGTGTAACGCACGACGCACTTTTAATTCTGAATCCCTGCTCGACTACACTCTCAGTGGAACATTCTTGCTCGATGTCGGCCAGATCCGCGTTAAATCTACGACGTCCTTTGAGATGGGTGTGCTTCTTTGACGCTGACACCAAGCCAGTATAACTACGTGTATCTTGAGGATCAGCACTCATCGTAAATGCTGCTATGATCGAGGTAGGTCGGAACTTTGGACTCTGAAAGGGTTGCACGTAATACAAAAGAGTATGAAGTATGGGTGGTAGGTATAAGAATGGTGCTTAACGCGCTTTGACCGTCCGAGTCACAAGATATCACGCACTTATAGTCTTGTACTCTTGTTGTCCTGAGTTGCTTATGTAACGGATAGTTTCGACTCATCTGAAAGGGGTTGCGTGTGTAATACAATAAGAATGGGCGCTTAACGTTTAACATTCATACACGTCCTACTTGTACTATCTCAAGCTCTTGTTGTAAATACCCTTGTACCTGAGTTGCTCATGTAACGGACCCGAATTACAGTAAAGATAGAATTTTATTTCTAATTCTCCATGTTACATAAATAAGTCACAAATTCAACAGTGGAGGTAAATAGTGGTACGCAATTCAATTGCACTTGGGTCCCCAGCGATGGCTAAAACTCACTGCTACTGACGAAATTGGCGTTTCAGAAGTATTTTTACTAGTACAGGTGACGTAAGTTTCATACTCGTCAAAACAGGTTGGCCATGTACACCGAACCCTTCAAGCATGATTAATACGTGTAACAATAAGATAGAAAGTTTGTAGAACCATAGGACGATACAACGCTATAAGAAAAGTTATGCTAAAGCATGGAGACGCAGTGATTAGGAGGACTGGAAGTAGGAATGTGAATACAAGAATGGGGTTGTTGGCTGTGTAGAACATGGGCTGGCGAGAAAGAGGGACTTCATTCTCGAGCAAGGAAATTTGAAGAATAAGGCGAAGACAACTGCGATGTGCTCCGATCGCCATTGAGTATAGATAGCAGTGTGTGATTTGTCTGTGACAGAGAGTCCGCGGGAACATAAGAAGTTGGCATGGGATTGTAAGTCCCACTGCCAGGACCCAAGTGTGGTGCCCAGATAGGAGGTCGCGGTCCTGGAGCAGGTGCGCAGAATGGTGACATTGGAAGCGGTTGGGCGTAACCATGATATGATGCTGACGGGTTCGTGGACGATCCATTCATAAGAGCAAGTAATTGACTTTGATTCATACTCGCGCTACCCGGCATACTCATTGGACCGCGATGACATGCAAGACTTGTTCTGGGTCGGACTTGAAGGGGAGTGTACATGCTATTTAGGGGTCGAACCGCAGTGGAACTCTGCGTTCCTGACAACTGGCCGTTGGGATAGATATTCGGAGGACCCTGTGTAACCAAGGGCTGGGGGGCAATAGGGGAGGTGGGGTAATTGAAAGTCGCACGAATGTCCATCCCAGCCGCAGGAGAGGGTAGAGGAGCAGAGGTAGCAGATATAGGGTATTTGAAGTTGTCATTAACATTGATGGGAACACCATTGGCGGCAGCTGTTTTGTACGCTTGTTGAAGTTTTGCAGACTCCTTTGAAACAGCGTCCAAAAGTGCAATGTGTTGCTTAGATATATTGCCAGTGGAATAGGGCCCCGAGGATGGGAGCTGTGAAGAGACGGGACTCAATAAGGCAGGTTGAGATGCGGGAGGTGGCGTTAGATCGGCTACTATTGTAGTGCAGGGAGGTGACCGGACTGTCTGAGGCAGAGAAGGGTCACGTCGCGTTGCAGAATCTAGAGGTGAAATTTGCGAGGAAGCCGGGACAGGTAGGACTTTGTTGGAAGCGCCCGTGGGAGTAATTTCAGTGACAGCATCGTTGAGGAGATCCGCGACGACGTACGCCTTCGAAGGAGAATTGACGCTCAATGGCTTACTCGAATTTGATGCTGACATGGCAAGCGCAGAAAGTAAATTAGCAAGATGGGCGTCTGTTGGGATTGCGGACGATCGTTGTTCTGGGGCAGACGTAGTAGGGTGGGGGTCCGAGGATCGAGGAGACGGGATGTGTAGACTGACGTCCAGAATAGATGACGGCTGGCTGTTTGGCCCCAAAGATAAATCAGCACCAGAGACACGAGCTTGCAAACCATCTAAGGGAGTAGATTGGCTTTTCTTCGACTTGATAGTCTTTCGAGAAGCGCGTGGTTTGTTTGCCCGTATGAAAGCCTTTAAAGGACTATAGAGCAGGAGAGATATTAGACTCAAAAATTGTTACAATGAGTGGGCAACCCCTACCCGATGAAAGGCGATATGAGATAAAACCTGCCTGCTCCAGTTTTATTTCGTTTCCAAGTCGGCAAGTCAGCTAACCGGAACCATTCTATCTTCTGTTTATAGCTCATCAGTAACAGATACTGTCTAACGGATCGCGTAGTCTGTCTTACACTAATCTCTTTTCGGGTCTTGGTTTTGAAAGGATAATCTTCGGGCACTTCGGGGACAATAAAGAGAGATATCTTCTGTTCCCTGATGGACATTTCTATTACATTCTCGGGGTTAAGTTTGCCAGCGAGATTGTAACCAGTTTCCTCCAAGACCTGAAATAAAACAAGGTAAGGTTTTATGCAGAAGGCCACTTAGGAGGACATACCTCTCGGATAGCACAATTGGCAGGAGGTTCAACCTCATTGATTTTGCCTTTGGGAAAGCCCCAGCCAGAGGAAGATTTCCAGCCTTTGACCAAAACACACTGGGATGCGCATGTGAGCGACTGTGTTGATATGTGATATCGGGTGCATACCTTCTCCCATGTATCATTTAGCATGATCGCACCGCATACTGGGACCCTCGTCTTGTACTGCATGAAGGTAGAGTAGGCATGTTCATGGTTGTGGCTCCATTGATGTAATAGTGGGCATGCTTGAAAGAGCATCTCGGAGAACTTCTTCAGAGGCAGTGATGGGAATTTCGGATTTTCTTCACGGATGAAATCTTCGTAAAACCAATGACTTGTAGACCTGAAATGAGCAGCGCTTTCCTAGGGGCATGAAGTACGACATACGCTTGCTCCACCTGGAAGCATATTCTTTCGAGTGATGAGAGTTCATCGTCGGGTAGGTTGAGAATGAATCGACTATGGTGCAACGGATCAGAAATGCTGGAGACAGAAAAATCAGATCAACGCACCTTGACAGGTCATCCAAGACTTCTTCATGTGTGGCCAGTTTGTAAGAAAAGCGATCTTGTGAATCTGCGCCATGCATTTCTGGAGATGAAGAGGACGACGAAGACATTGTTGGAGTCGCAGGAGGGAAAGGAAGGTTTGACGTCGGGTCGGACTGCAGCGAACTAAAGTGAGGGTTGAAACTGAAATGTAAAGGGTACAATAGCATGAATTCAAGGACCAGTTTCGTTCGTCGACAAGACGGACAAATCAAGGATATTCCATCACGTGGTTCAACAATGCTAAATTCATGATTGATATTACATAATAATACATTTCAACCTGCGCCCTAGCTAAGGTTCATAGCACGATACATGTACAAGGTCATGGATCCCAGCTGTCTCACACGACGAAAAATAAATAACAACATTGATAAAATCTACTTGAAACCCATCCTTTTTGCATAATCCCGCTCTTCTTCAGTGGTAAGTCGATCAGCACCAGTCCAGTTAGCAGAGCTGGTCCTCGCTCTAAAGCGGTTTGTCCTCGTTTTGAACAACTCCTCCATCCGTAAAGGCCGTATGGCACCGAAAATATCGTCCGGGTTAATCGTGCTTTGTAGTTGCAAAGCCTGTCGAAGTTCGGGTGATTGTGCCCAGCCGGGAAAAGATTTCGGACGGTCCTCATCGTCAGAGTCAGAATACTCGCTGTTGATTTCCGGCAACTCGATACTTTCGCTGGCGACCGGAGGCTCTGGCACCATATGCGCGGCCTGCAGTTGGGCTTTTGCCCGAGCAGACATTTGTATTTGAACTATTTGAGAGGGCTGTGAGAGATCATCGTTTGGATCCATGAGTGGTATGTTTGGAGCTTTCCCGCTGCCTTTTTGCACTGTAATAGCGGGAGTGGGTGGCTTGGATGGTTTAGGATTGCTTGATGAAGAAGTTGCGACCGTCTGTAGGGAAGCATTGTAAAGCGCTGATGAACTGAGGGCAGAGGGCGGTTTTAACGATGATGACTTCAGTATTGGTTTAGAAGGGTGCTTGTTTGGTTCTTTCTTCGTGCTCTCTGCGGTAATCTTGCGCTTCTTTGTGAGGTCTTCATCCTGCATTCGAAGTCAGAGACATTTCACGCAAAAATGAATGTTTTCTCGTTTTACCTTCTTTGCAACAACTTTCAATGGTCGTTTATCCGTGTGTTCCTCGCGCTCTCTCTTTCTACGTTCCCCTTCTTCTTTGTTTTTCTTTTCGTGCTCCACTGATCGGGCCTTCTCTTCCTCGGCTTTTCTCTGAATCGCAAGCTGCCGTCGGTTCTCCATTTCCTTCAACCGAGCAGCTTTCTTATCCTTCTCTTCCTGTTGCTGTGCGAAACGGTCAATTCCACGCCTGTATACATACGCCCATGCTCACCTTCTTCGCAGCAACGGCAGCCATCTGTAGGACTTTTTGAACCTCAGGATTTCCCTTTTTGCTTGTTCCCAGAGCATTTCCTATAAATTTCGACGCTTGGACAAGGAATCCAGTATTTGACTGGGAAGACTGCAAAGACGCTGTTGATGTCTGACTTTCGCTTTGCGGTAGCTTCTGCGATATGCGACACATTAGTACCTACCCAGTGAGAGCCTGTACATCTGAGAGACTGACCATGGACTTCTGCAAAACAATGTCCTCGAAAAGTTCGTCATCAACTTGAGCGATGTTTTGTCGGACGTCGAGGTCACCAGGGATGATATCCTTCTTCAAGGAGGCGTCCTCTTCGTCCAGTTTATCCTTTTCTTCATGGGATTGGGTGGGACCAGTATCTCCCCGTTGACTCTGAGAGGGTAATGTACTCCACGTCATACTGTCTTCCTTCACGTTACTGCCGAAGGTCCACTGTGCGCCAGATGCGATTTTCTCGTCAATGGGCCAGCTATCGTCCTCGTCGATAGGATCGTTCTTATGCGGCTGTTCATACCTTGATGAGTAATCTGTGTCCTGGGTATTCGGCATCCATGCTGGTGTATCGCTATCGTCAAAGAATGTGGCCGGCTGGTGCCCTTGGGTGGTAGATTGTCTGGACAGTGCCTTGGGGTATTTTGGGGGGGAAGGCGTGGGGAGACGCGAACCAATTCCCAGGGAGACGGGAGCAGGCATCTGAAAGGCGTTAATAGTGGTTAAATTCGTGCCGTAGTCTTGGAGCAAAGGCTTGCTCGTAGCCGGAGGTACAAAAACGGGGGAAGGCTTGTTGAACACTGGACCAGGTGGGGGTAAGACAAAACTAGCTGGGCGAGGCGCATGTGGTGGATGCGGCGAAGTCATCGTCGGGCCATCCCTGTTGGACGCTTTGCCACTGTCGACCGGACTACAAGTAGGCTCGGGATTCAATGTGTTGAGCATTTTGGTAGACTTGTCCTTTATTTTCATGCCACTGTCCATAGGTGGGAAGAGATCAGAGATGCTCAATCTCCTTTCTTCAGACTTCTTTTCCGCGGCGATTGTTAGATGGTCATTGACCTTACCTGGCGGAGACACAGGAATAGTACCCGATGTCCTTGCCATTTCTTCTTCTTTATGATGCCGTTCCGCCAGCCGCGCTTCTGCAGCTGCGCGTGCCTCTGCAAGAGCGTTTGTGGCAGCCACTGCACCCATCGTCCTACCCATGCCTTTTCCAACCCTAGCTCCAAGGTCTTCAACTGTTCTCTTGAAAAGATCTAGCATACCCTCCTGGGGCGGAACTTCTCTGGTCACTGAAGGTGGTGAAGGCTCCCATGCTATCGGCGAAACTTTGGGAGGCTCCAGAGTCGTGCTCGAAGGGGCTTCACCCATAGCGTCAATCTTGGCAGACTTGCAATGTCGTTTTTCATCTTCTGTATCAGCGATTGCAGAGGAAACCGTGAATATGTCACCACTCTTGCGCTTTAAGCCATTTGAGGCGAGTGGCATCGACGTAGGAATTGAAGTAGGAGGGAGAGCCGCGCTGGAGTGCTTGAGCGTCAGCTCGAGCGCCTTGACCTCTCTCGCCTTTTTCAACCAAGACGTGCGTTTTCCATTCGGCGGAGCACCTGGAGTGGCGGCTCCCATAATACCCGCTCCTAGAGATGGATTACGGGGCGTGCGAACGGACTTTCTGAGTGGCATTGGAGCTGGGAGGGAAGGGAATAGCGCAGCACCAAACCTGTCTGCAGCTGAAGGGATGGTATCCTGGTCGCGGAGAGGCATTTCGTATTCTCGCCCCTGTTCCGATGGATTCGCGAGTGGGTCTGTTTTGGGGGACACTGCTCTGCCTTCAACCCCATTCACTTCAATATCCTCGGGTAGTAGATAGCGCTCAGCGTCGGTGGGGCTCCGAGATCGTTCATCTGTATTCCGTGGCGGAGATTCTAAAGTAATAGAGTGAAAAATATCCGAAGATGACTCTGCCATAGTCACAGTGTGAATGGGTTCATCAACAATTTCTTCGCTTTGCGTTTGAGGAGTAAATAGAGATGGAGCAAGTTGAAGACCTGAAGTTCGTCCGGTGGAAGTAGTTGCCTCAGGCAATTCGTCATCCTCCGCAATGACCGACAGATCACTCTGCTCCGCGCAAGTAGGAGGGGCAGGCTCGCAAGATTGGAGGCCCAGAGACACCGTCACTGGAGTAGCGGAAAGATCGTCGGTCGCAGTTTGTTGAGGAATTATTTGTTGAGGCATCAGAGGTTTGGTGGCATCGGGAGCTGCTCTAACGTTTAGAAGGGCTTTGTGGAAACCATTGACGGGAGCTGTGTTTCCTTTAGAGCCTGAATCTTCCTAAGAGGGCGTCAGATACAGGTCAATCCAATGAAAGATCCCGCACCATTAGAGAAATTGTCGTCCGTAATTTCGATACACTCAAACCTTTGAGCTTCTTGGACGCCACCTTCTTCCTTCCTGGGGTCTTAACAAGTTCTATAATAGGACTAAATCATAATTTGGGTATTATATCAAGATAGTAACGAACTAACTCACTCCTGACTGGGTCCAGAGAATATGTTATCGAGATAGTCGTCGAGAAAACTGAAGCCCTGGGAATTGAGCTGGCCTTGTAATACTTCTCTTCCAGGGTCATTCGCCATAGTGAAGCGAATGGCATTCGCCCATTCGAGGAGTCCAGACATGATTGCGAATGAGTTCCACTGTACAACCAACGTTTGAAACTCTTGTCAACAGAACGCGGTTGTCATGTGACCGTTGACGTTGACGTCAGCACACAATGACAATCTGCCTCATGGTAGTGATAAATATTAAATACATTCATACTAGTAATAGTACTACCATTACATATGCATAGGCCAGCGGGGGACCAGTTTTGACCACAGGCTTGAAGCATATGCACTTTAAAGGGTCTCTGCACCCAAAACTGTTCATTTTCCCTTCAATCTAATGGTTTGACAGCGTGTGTGTATCAAGAGTACTAACCACCTTGATCTCCTGGCACGCTCTCTCGATAGAATTCATTTTCTTACACTGCACGACTGGGCCCATCTAACGCATCACAGTTTGTGTTGTATAAAATTTTCATACTACAGAGGAGCATGATCGCGTCATAGCACTGCTAAGAGTCAAGCTTCTACTTTCGCCCTTAGCAACGCCCTAGTGTCGGTCACAAATCCGTAACTCTTGTAAAAAAGGTCAGATAATGTAATAGGGTACGAAGAGAACTAACATTGGCGACATTGTACAGAAAGCTCGAGAGGCCGCCGGTACCCTCAGGAGAAGTCGTTGCTGTAATATCCTTCACAATAATACAGTCATAGCCTCGTAGATAGGCATCAACGACAGTGCCCAACACACACTGCAAGTAGCCGCATCATTAGTGCTGCATGAAAGAGTCACAAATGGTGTAATACACACCTGATCGGCGTTGACACCAGCGAACAGAAGTGTCGTGATTCCGTTCTCACTAAGAAATAAATCCAAAGCACTTTGATATCCCCACAACCCGCTCATTCTAATAGAACATGAGAGAATAGATTAGTGTGGCTGGCACTGTCTGTCTGCAAATAATTAAAGTGCCGTACCTATTCTTATGGATCCAAAAATCAGTGCCTGCGTCTTTTCCTTTAAGAAATTCTTCCTGAAGTGGTCCATACAGTTCCGAATTTCGGGCCCCTCGCATGAGTAGCCGTCCAAAATCGTTTGGCAGGGAAGATCCAAAACCTTCCCCGCCATTCTTTCGGAATCCACGAATGAGCGCTGGTGGTATGGTGTTCAGTTCATGCTCAGTGAGACCCCAGTTCCTGGCGAAGTTCTCATAAGCCAAAGTGGAGATGTTTGGCCGCAACGTACACCCAGAGAATCTTGATACCCATGGCTCTTAAAATGGGCACACTTTCTAAGAGAAGGTCAACGCAAGCCAGTCCGGAAGGATGATCTCTTAAATCCGGATGAAGGAAGTAACTAAAAGTAAAAGGCCCCAGATGGTCAATCTCATCTGAAAGGGTATCGGTGAGACACTGACTTCTGCATGTCGATGATAACGATTGCAGTTGACCCGGTGTCAATCCTGATCGCTTGTTGTCCCTCCACTGTGATGTCTGCGAGACCCGCTTGTAAGGGTGGGGGTGGCCCACCATTCACAACATCAGAAAGTCGACGAGTACGCGACAAATCAATGAGCCCCACGGGATATTCGACCCAAAATGGGCCTTCTCTTCCATACTGAGTTGGGATGAGAACAGGAGGGCGAGGAGGCATGGCAATATAATGCAGGATTGTGCGTTGGTCGATAGATTCAAAGAGTTTGACAGGTATCGAACCATGCACCGGCGCGTAGTCTGGGTAAGCGGATAGGCATGTGCATGTGCCGGGCGGCCGTGGAGCGCCTGGTGTAAAAAATAAACAAGAAGCCTATTATACGATAATTTTAAGTGATGCTGGTGGTAAATTGCCTACGTGAGGGATGTCCATGTGGTTATGAGAAATCGTATGAGACAGGTGAGGTCCGAGTAGCCCATGAGTCCGTTTTAACATAAGATGAAAAGATGTCTGGATCATATGAAGACCTAATATCAGAGAAACACAGTATTTATGCTTCCTGAGAAGCTTCGCTCGCGATAGGTATATTCCGAACCTGGAATGGAAGATGGAAGGGTATCAGCATAAAACCGAGAGAGGGGAAACCGACATACGCCAAGAACAGGCCTAGAGTAATCTTCTTCATCCCTAAGGTCTCGCTCAGACGCACGGTCTGTCTCTCCGTTCAATCGTTGTCGAAGACCAGGATCCAATCTGTCGTCTCCTAAACTTTCCACGGAATATGCGGAAGAACGGCCGCTTTTAGCATTTGCCTCTACCGGAGGTACGTCTGGCAAGAGCTTGGAAAGAACACCAAGCGGTGGACTCCTCCTACCAGCGTCCGAAAGACGAAGCGGGTTTCGAGGGGGTGGGTTTGGGGGGTTTGAGACGAGTGGGGGCGCAGGCGTTGGCGTTGGCGTTTGCGTTGTAGAATCCTGACGGTAATAAGAGGCAAGAAGAGGCTCGTGGCTCCCAGAAGCGGAGTGTCCGTGAGAAAGCTCTCCGGCTCCTCCACTGGACGTTCGATCTTGGTAAGGACCATTCAGGAACGTGGATGGTGGTGGATTGCTATCAGCAGCAGCAGGGTCAACGACATAGTCTCGATAAGGATTGAACCCATCAGGATCATCTGCGTGAGGTGAGTCCAAGTACGCCGATGTCCGTGCACCGCTTGGGGTAGAACTCGCCAAGTAAGAGCTAGTACGATGGTGCATCTCAATTTCAGGTGAACCAAACCTGGATCTTCGTGAATCGTTGGCGTTGTCATTTTCGTCATCGTCATCGAGAGGTGTTCTATGGAAGCCGGCGGCTGCTAGGGTGGCAGAGACAGCCGTATCATGCTCTAGCCTGCGAGTTCGACGGCGGCGGCGAAGGGCAAACAGTATCCAAAGAAGTATCGATGCAGCAGCCAGTCCCACGACAACAAATACGCCGGCTACAGCACCTGTATTTTTGAAAAAACTGAGGCACCAAGACCAATTAAGTAAAGTCAGGGCAGAAAATTGGGAATCATACGTACGAGTTGTCCTTGGAGTTGGAATTATTATTGGGGCTGAGAGTCTGATTGACAGAAACCTCTGTGATGGTGACAACCTGCCCATTGCTAGTTGTGACAATGATAGAGGTGATAGTGGACTGAGCGAGGACAGTAGACGCTGGCGCTGAGGGTGAAGCGTGTGGAATTCTGTGTTTTCAACTTGTTAACGATGACATATGACGTAATCAGGGCCATAACGCACGTCGTTCGAGATGCGACAGTCGAAGTTGTTGAAATTGAGTCCGAAGGCGTAGTCGTCGTTGGTTCAGGAGATGGTGCCAAGGAACTCGAGGTTAGCGGTGATGATGATGCTGTCGTAGGATCTGGGGTCCTTGATGTCGATGATTGAGTAGTCGTTGTATCTGAGGTTGTTGGTGAAGTTGATGAAGACGACGAAGTAGATGAAAAAGAGGTCGAAGAACTTGACAAGGAGGTCAAGCTCGATGAGGTAGATGATAAAGAGCTTGATGTAGAGGTGGAGACCGATGAGGGTGTGCTGGATGACGTGCTAGAAGACATGGTGGAAGAAATGGTCGTCCCAGAGCTGCTAGAGGCCGGATGTGAGCTGAACGACCAAAATAAGACGGCAGTCAAAAAAAAAAGGAGTTGGGGTACAGCTCACGATATGGAAGACGTGGACATGATGGAAGGAGTTGTCGGCGTCGTGGAGGCCGTGTTGATAGTGGACGAAGGATGAGCCGAAGAGGACGGGGCCGAAGAGGTGGATGGGGCCAGTGTCGCAGTCGTCGGTGTTGTTGAAGAAGTCGCGGTCGTCGCAGACGTTGTCGACATTAAAGAGTTTGGGTAATGTAAAGAGAAGACATGCAAAAGTCAAATTCGGCACAAGAATCTGGCATCGACGCGGACCAACTAAAACGTAAAGGTGGGAACGTGGTGACTTGCCTGCTACTTGAGATTGATAGCAGACGTCGCGAAATGAATATCCTCTGACGGCGACGACGTGCACGACGACAGCGGCAGCCTCGATACTACGTTCAGCACTGCGGGCATGGATGTCCGTACACGTGATGAAACGCGCCTTGGCTCTGCCATCATATACACCTACCCCACAACCGCTGCCTAGAAATTATGCTGAGTCGAAACTATTTTATATTCCGAATCAGAACCTCGATACTTGTGTTGTTTACGGAACAAATGGAAGTTTAAAATACGTTCTCATGGCACAATTTTTTGATACGGATGACAACGGAAGCCCGCGCCGCGGTGCCAAGGACAGTAGGGACTTTATCGAGACAGAGCTATACGGACAGCAGGATTGGATCCAGGAGGTTAGTCTTAGAGTTCTGTCGATTTTCTGGTTGCAATCGATATCTGTCTATAGGAGCGCTGAGCCTGCTGCCCTGTCGATCCCCAGACGATGGTTTATGTGTTATGGTAGCTATAAATAGCCATGTTGTGCAACTTCATATAAGTATCTCCAAATTGTTTACCTATCGTTCCTTCCCCAGATATGCCTTCTTCCGTCAACATCGACTGGTCAAAGATCGACCAACCAGAGCTCATTCTCCAGCGATTTCCCAGTCGTAGATCTGTTGTCTATGGAACAAAGGGTCTAGTCTCGTCCTCTCAGCCCTTGGCCACTGAAGCTGGCTTAGAGATCCTCAGGAAAGGCGGCAATGCAGGCATGTCTTATCTCACCTGTTTCACGCGTACTTTCTCACTCGACATACTTATCAGCCGATGCGGCCGTCGCTACTTCTGCTGCACTGAACGTTACTGAGCCCAGTTGCTGTGGCATAGGCGGGTCCGTTATATCCCTGTTCACACGTCAACTCTGTGCCGATCTCTCTTAGTGATGCCTTCTGTCTGTTCTATGACGCAAGGACCAAGAAAGTCAGCGCCCTTAATGGCTCCGGGCGTTCTCCCGAGAAACTGACCCTGGAATACGCGCGATTGCGTGGCCATGTGGGCCGAATTCCGCTCACTGATCTCAACTCCGTCACTGTGCCAGGTAGCTGCCCTTTTTGAACGATCAAGGGTGATAATGAAACCACGGGGCAGGTGCGGCGGCGGCTTGGGTTGACACGATCTCCGAATTTGGCAGCGGAGAGCTCTCTGTGGCAGATGTTCTTGAACCAGCAATCAGGCTGGCAGAGGAGGGGTACGTAGTATTTTTACATTCTACCCGACTTGCGCTTATGCATGTTCTTATAAGTGTGCCAGTTTCTGAGATTCATAGTTATGCCGTGAGTACATTCGTCGATCTTGTTCAGACACATAGAACATAGTCTTGATTCCTAGTGGCAACGTTCTGAAGTACGCTTATCTCTCCTCATCATCTGCCCCCTAAAAGGCAACATATGCTTAAGGAACTTATCAAATCTGCCTCACCCAATGGCCACGAAATGCTACTTGATGGAAAAGCGCCCCTTCCAGGCCAAGTGATCAAGCTGCCTAACCTCGCACTTACATTCCGCGAGCTTGCCTCGAAAGGAAAGGATGGTTTCTACACAGGCCGAATTGCACAGGCGATCGTTGATGTCATTCAGAGCCGAGGTGGTGTAATGGAGTTGACCGATTTGGCGGAGCATTCTACTGTTTTTGTGGAACCTATCAGCTACACATATGGAGACGTTACGGTCTACGAAGTGAGCTTTTCGCTCTGCTCCAGCTCCATCACGATAACACAGCCCAGTGCCCACCCAATGGACAAGGTGAGACGACCATCGGTCAATGTTAAACCTTCTTCATATCTTCTATGTGCTAGGTATTACTGCTTTGATCGCTCTCGGTGTGCTTGAGAGTCTGCAAGAGCAAGGCATCTCCCGACCACTTGAAGAAATGGAGCACAATTCGCCAGAGTACCTCCATACCCTCATTGAAGCCCTGCGGTATGGCCATTACACACTTACTAGGAGTACCGTGATTGACTATCACTCGTAGGCTTGCCTTCTCTGGTTTGTTACCTTGATATAACCATCGCTTATCCCTGACATGAAAAAAAAATCAGACAGTGAATGGTACGTCGCAGACCCTGACGTGGAACACGTTCCTGTGGCGCAACTACTTAGCAAGGTGAGCGTTTGGCCACAATTGAAAATCCAACCTTTGAAATGGACTTCGACTTCGAGGCGTACTTGGCGGAGAGAGCGAAACTATTTGACCCAGCAAAGACGAACCCCAATGTCATCCATGTAAGCATTGAATCATCTCGTCACTTGATTCAAGTTCACAGCAATCTACTCAGGGGAACCCAGTAAACTCTTCCGACACTGTATACTTTTCAGGTAATTGGCGTTACTGTGTCGGTAGTACATCTCTTACTGTTTTTCTTTAGTGACGGATCAATGGGGTAACGCGTGCAGCTTCATTCAGAGCAACTATGCAGGTGAGATCACATCATCAGTTGTCGTGAGCTGCGTGGTATGAATACCATTCTTTTTGAATAGGCTTCGGAACCGGAGGTATGGCTTTCTGCTGTAAACGCAGTTTTACATTCTCAATTCCTATAAAGCCGTGCCGAAAGGATGTGGGTTCACACTCCAGAATCGAGGCTGTGGATTTTTACTAGATGAAAAACACCCTAACGCCCTGCGGGTAGGTTTCTCATTGAGTTCTCTTCGATGATCTTGATATCAAGTTCCGGCAGGGTGGTAAACGCCCTTATCACACTATCATACCAGCTCTGGCTACTCGAGGAGAAGAGCTTTTTTTGAGTTATGGTGTCATGGGCGGGTACATGCAGCCTCAGGGCCACGTGCAAGTCTTGTTGAACATATTGAGAGGGTTTACGGCACAAGCAGCGTTGGATGCGCCCCGCTTCTGTATCTCTGCAGGCATGCCGGATGTCGGATCGGAGGCAGGGAACCCTAACAGTGAAGTGTTCCTTGAGGAGGGTATTCCAGCTGAAACTGTCGCAACTCTTCGTGGTAAGCCTGCGCCTGCCAAACATCAATCCTGTACTGGTACCTGACCGTCGTAACTTCAACAGAGATGGGCCACGATGCCCGTTTAGTCACTGGCTTTGGTCGGGGAATGATGGGACGTGGGCAGGTTATCCAGAAGCTGAACGACCCAAATGGTCGGCTGGTATGGGCGGCAGGTTCTGACATGCGTGGGGATGGCCATGCTGCCGCGCAGATCTAAACTACATCTGCAAATGCGAGAAACACGCTGAGTTACTACAATGGATAACTTTTCCCCCCTCACCCCTTCCAGCTTCAAACTCGCTTTCAAACGCCTCCAGAACACGGCATCTAACACGGCATAATGAGGTCCAACCATCAGCCACTTGACAGTTTAGAAATCTGTTTCTTCCACCATAACCACCGACTAGAACAATATTAGCAAAAATTGTATATTGATGCGGAAATACAAGGAGGTGATAAGAAATGTGTCGTATAACATAGTGTAAGGGTTTTGGAGTAAAGGATGAGTGAGGAGGAGGGTTGTTGACAACCGATGGGACGGACTGCTTTAAAGGTAACGCAACCAGGCACCCAGTTTCCAAACGTCATCAATATATGATCAATACGATCATAGCATTCCATAAATACCTTGAACAATGATAGTCACCGCGAGCGACAAAGGCTTTATCGACGTTGCTGGGGATGAGCAGGACCCTTTGCTCAACGACAATGCCGAAACAGACGTTGAACCTCCACCTCCTTTCACTGACGCGTCCCAACCTGGGCCCTCCCAAAATATTATCGGTTCCGCAGCACCTATTGAGTCACCTCCAGAGTTCGCCCTCTACGAAGCAGACTACTTCGAGACAGGCGACGGCGACATAGTTTCCCATGATCCTCATCTCAACACGGACGGTGAATATCCTTTTCCTCTTTGTCCCGCTCCACTTAGCGATGTACAGGCGAGGCGTTATATCGCTTTCTATTGGCCCAGGCAGATAAACCTCCCACATATCGATTACATTGCAAAGGCACTCACGTGGAGTACCGCACACGTTGGGTCACTGAGCGCTCAAATGACGGACGTACTACGTCTCGGCGTGAGACAGATTCAGAAACTGTGGTTGACTTCGACTTCTACATCGATGCAGTTCCTTCTTCCAATATAAAGCCCATTCACTGGTCTGTGGGGGACACACAGCCCGCATATCGTGGCCAT
This sequence comes from Tephrocybe sp. 10521TJB, assembly GCA_018221635.1. Classification (NCBI taxonomy): domain Eukaryota; kingdom Fungi; phylum Basidiomycota; class Agaricomycetes; order Agaricales; family Lyophyllaceae; genus Tephrocybe; species Tephrocybe sp. 10521TJB. The sequence goes on along the minus strand of JABAJS010000001.1, from coordinate 291,378 downwards.
ATGGTGCGCGAGACAGAGTCTTTGGGACATACGCAGAGCGTGAAACGCAATATAGAAAGGGCATACATGAAGTGGGTAGAGGAACGCACGGCTCGCGGTTTTCCTCCTTGGGCTTTGAGCTCTGAAGGATGGAACGAGGAAACGGTTGATGATGGCGTGGGTGCCTTGAAATCTTCAAAGAGCTTGCGCCAATGGGCCGACGAGTATTGTGCCAGCCAAAAATACCTCAAGGAGTTCTTGTATGACAAGGTAGGGCATAACACTTTGAAACGTCGTATATATTCTACCTGCTGATTCCCATTATATGAAGGTACTTTATGGCTGGAATATCCAACAACTCGAGAGTGTTGTGCGTGGCTCTATTGCGAGGACTATGTATCAGGGTGCTGTCGATGTCAGCTTCCAGCGACGTAGTTCCAAGGTTTACATCAGGCCGGATAATCAACTTTCAAGGATGCTCTCCAACAAATGGCTCAAGTTTCTATTCATCATATTGTTCATCTTTCCCTTTATCTGGTTATTCAAACGTTTCCACTCTCGAGGAGGTGGGAGGTGGGAGGTTTGCGGAGGGGCCTATGCCCTGAAACGATGGGAACCTGACTATGAGGTTCGTGAGGTGATCCTCGATGAAGATGTGCTACCGGGGTATACATCTCGAGCAACTGACAGGAAAAGGCTTGTGGGCATGAAAGAACAAGAGTGGTTTAGGAAGTGGGAGGGAACGATTATTCGTTCGGTGCGAGGACGCTACCAGTCCCCAACACCTATATTTGATACCATCGACGATACCCATATCGGTGACCCAGCGTTTCTTAATTATTTCGACTAGGTTATATGATAGTATACTGCTTCTTATTTCAGGGGCGGATCTTTGTACAACTGATTTAGCGGATTCCGGATGTGCAAGTAAAGTAACCAAGAACAACTGTGTAAAGCAGTGAGATACAACGAAGGGATATAAAGGGAATGAAGGAGCCTCGATAGCCTTGTGCAAAAGGTCCATGGTACCGACAGAATGTATGACGGTGATCAAGGTTCCTATTCCCACGTGGCCCTGGGTTGGATGTATGTAGTGGTATATGTGTCTGGGGGATCTGGGCGTGTCGATGAGTATATGCAGTGAGGTATCATAGTTCGGAACCAGGAAAGCGAGTGGAATAGCGGTCATGGCGAAGGCCTTCCTGAGCGAATCGCTATGAGAGGCGGTGCTGCGTATGAGATGCTCGGCGGGTCGTCATATGTGAATTGGTAGGCATTCGCGCGAGCGCTTTCTCAATCTCCTGTGATTGGAACTTTTCGAACTCTGATTGTTCCTCACCATCCAGTAATGCGAGAGCGGTCTCGAGGTACCAAATATTCTTCTTAATGAAGTGTACGACGACGGTGCCACCAACACGCCTGCCCTCGTAGCGTTTTCTTCGGCCTTCTCGATGTGTCCATGCGTACTCAGGGGTCATTGGGCTCCCTATAAAATTCCTTTACTGACCAATGATGCTGAAAATGGCCAAAAAGCTTACCTTCACGTATCATTGACATATCGCTTCCTTCAACCAGAGCCTCCACACTATGCCGTATCGACAACTCGGGTAGAGGGGGTACATATCGTACTCCGAAAGTCGAAACTGTGGAATATGCCCAGGCTGCTGGTGTAGGAGGTGTGTTACCGGCAAGAGCATTTCCCGAAGGCGTCAACACCTCGATAAATGTTTGGTCCATGTAGCTCATCATACTGCGCTTGATACGGGTTGCTTCAGAAGGGTACAGAAACCCATGAGAGTAACTAGAAGGAAACGCGTTAGTCATTCGATATTGACGAAAAATGGAGTGATACACACACTGTCCCTGATCTCGGATGGTCATATATCCAGCATCGCTCACTCGCCCATCGAACTTCATTTGACCGAGGATGCAGCTTCATCCACTTTGCTGTCTGCTTATCCTCCGCACCCTTCGTAATGCCCTTCACTGCAGGATCTTTCGCTGCCCAATCGACCAAGCTCCAGCTGAGTGCGTAAAGCTCTCCTGCCATGAACTTATGTAGTCGGTTTGTAACAAGGTAGCCCCAATATATCAACGGGTCATCAACGACTTGTGGTGCGACTGTGCTTGCCACAGATTGTTCTGATACGTCCGAGAAACCATGGACGCCGGCCGTCGTATTTCCAGGGGATGGTGACGTTTCTGTCCGAAGTATATTTGGAAATTCTGGTGTCCTCGCGTGATTGGATTGAGGTTTTGTATGGAGCTCAACGCGAAGGCGGGCTTCCAGCTCTGCGAGCATTACAAAAGAATCGTCATCGGCCTTGACAACATAATCAGGACGAACCCAGGACTGTGGCGTGCCCGAGTATAGATCTTGCCACGCATATGCGCTATCATGTGGAGCCAGCGCGGGTGGCGAGGCGGTGTGATTCGAGTACGAAAACAGAGGTGGCAAGACGGATGCGTTTGAGTAAACGGGTGGGACCCAAGCGTTTATGGCTGCCCAAGAGAAGAACGTGTGTGTTTTTCCTCGATTCATATTTTCCGTTATCGGAAGTATGATGATGTCGTTGAATGCTAAAGGAAATGTCAGCACATCCTTCGTCAAAAAGAAAATACTTGTACGCACTTTCCATCTCCAGCTTTATGCGGCGCTCCCAGTCTTTTCGAGGTTGCCCGAGGATGAAGCGAACAACGGTTCTTGAGGTACCAACTCCATCATCCCCATCGCCCGCACCCTCCCTACTCCGTGGATGTGTTGCCCAAGTTGTCCGTACTAGCATGCGGCGTTCGAAACTGGAGTCGACGGAAAAGACTCCGATAAAAAGACCTGCAGGTGAAAGAGAATCAAGGTTCGCTGGAGGAAAGGGTGGGGTTTTTGTGGATGATGTGTCGACGGGGTTGAAAGGATATGGCGCGGATGAGGAGGGGTATGGGTCGAACTGGGCGGTGAGGGCTGGATTGGAGCAGTACGCTCTCCATGGTAAAGGTTCTTTATCGGGGTTGAGAATGTATATTAGTAGAAGAGTGAGAAAGATGGCAAAGACAGAGAGCAGTATGAGGGTAAGGACCTAAGTGGAGTCAAAAACCGCAGCACATTGCAAGGTCCGACTTACTATGGTGACAGGCTGACTGGGAAACAGTGGATGGCGTATGAGACGCCGTGTCCAACGCTTAAGGAATCTGACGATACGACCATCTCGTCTTCTCCTGCGACGTGACACTGACCACCAGTTACGACGGTTCTCCCGCCACCAGAGGTTGTTCCTGCTGCGCATAAAATCAGATGGTGACTCATCATCGCTTTCTGAGGCACAAGAAGAGGGATTGGAGGAGTAGAACTGAGGCAGAGGGGAGGTTGAGCGGGACGGTAGAGGCGTCGAGGCAGCAGTTGACGATACAGACGAGCGGCCGGACTGAATGTGGTGATGTGGATAGAGAAAGTCGTTGCGTGGCGCAGTTGTCGACGTCGTGGTCACAAGTCGAGTTCTGCCGTGGATCCTGTCCGAGTCCGTGCTCGACGTGCTGTCGTAGTCATCCAGCAGCGAGGGCTGCAGTCTGCGTGCATTCGCACCTGCTGGCCGCAGCATCCCGGCTGCATTGAATGCCATGTTTGAGTGGTCTGGCCGTGGTCTGCCTCGCTCCTGAGCGTGGGTCCGTCGCCGTCTAGAACGTTGTTGATGATGATTAGAAGTATAGCTGCTCACACTTTCCCTTGCGTCCATCAAAATCAGGTTAAGCTTACACGTGCTTCGGAAAATGTCGCAATTTCAATTCTAATACAACCCCTGTCCATATACCTGCTTCCAGCTCTCTCGAGCCCTCATTGCGTCCCAGAATGCACTAAGCTTGTTGTGTTTGACTGATTTTCCTTCTCCATCCTCAACTTCAAAGTCTTTGGCAAGCTCAAATTCTCCGCCAACATGTGCCTCCAATTTCCCGATTGCCGTATCTCCATTATCCTCGTGAACACCGCCAGACAGTCTGATCAGTCGTGCGAGCCAGCTCGCTAGGTGCAAGTCTGCGATAGAGAGTTGATCCCCTGATTTTTATGTCAAATGCCAATCACAATTTTGATAGGTGAGTAGCTCACCAAGTGAATATGGGCCAATCACTTCGTTGTTGACCTTGACTAACACGTCCTTCAGCTGCACCTCCCACATCTTCCGCGCCTCCGCGTGAAATAGCTGTCTCTTCTGAAATGCTTCTCCGCTCAACTCTGCATCCGCTTTGTTGCCATCCTCAATCACAGCCAACAGGGCTTCAACAGCCGCTTTCTTGTCCTCCCAAAAGGCTTTGGTTTTTACAGAAACGCGTAACTTATCCTGATCCGCGTCGGAGAGGTGTTGCGCGAGGACTTTCTGTTTACGAATCAACTCTGGTAGAATTTCTGCTGTGAGAGTGCGCAGGGCTGTTTCATTACGTGCATTGACGTAACGAAGGTGGTTCGGGTTGCCATCATCGGAATGAACAAGATCAATGATTGTCTTGCTTTTCGTACTAAATGCAATCGTGGCCGGACGAAGAGCCGGTGCGGGGGCAGAGGACGTTGTACGGGTGCGTGACACGGCAGACCGAGATTTATCCAGGAAGTCGATAATCACCTATAAGCAGGGTCAGATGAAGACGTTGAACACCCATGTGAACAGCACCAACCTCAGTCTCTGTGAGTGCCTTGTAACGGCTCTCGACATCGTCTGCTATGGTTTTCTCCAAAGGAACGACCAGCGTCGGCACAGTTGCTGTAAGTCTTTATCAGAGCCGAATGTATTGTGCCAACAATGTACACAAACCCTTTGAATTCAAGCGAAGAAAGGCAGGATCAAAGTTCCCCCCATTAGCTGTGATGTATAAGACTAGGTGCACAAACGTAATTTATTTATTTCACCTAGATCGACCTGTTTTCTGTCAATCTCATCGGGACCATAGCCTTTCTCTTCTCTAAAAAGCCAGAGTTATAATCGTTATCAGCTTTTGGAGAAGAACATTTACAAAGCCAGGAGAACTGGTGGGCGCGTTAATTATGAAATCGACTGGAGTGAATTGACTGACCTGCTGCAGACCAGACGGATCTGGGATAATAGTAGAGGACGGCCTTGGGGGTTGTGCTAGACATGATCAGAATCCGATTGTACCTGCAATTTCATGGGACATTTTATGACATCATCCATCAACACGTGACCAAAGACCACCATGTGACTACAAATCGAAATTGCTGGAACCTCAGGCTCTTGTACTGCTCTTCAACTCAAACCATCATGGCCACAATTAGGTAAGTTCGCCTTCGCCTTCGTCGAAATCAACTAACGTGTCATAATAGACATGAATTCTACGAGACTGACGAGATCCTCACGCTGTCGATCTTCGATCGTGGCGCAAATCCCGAACAAGTCAACATACAATTTCAGGACAGGAAGGTCGGCCTGATCCAAACATTCCTTCAGATTGATTGCCACTGTGCTCATCAATGTTTACAGGTTTCCTACGAACATGGTGAAAAGACTCTTGTCCTCGAGCCTTTGAAAGGCCAGATTGATCCTTCGAGGAGCACCTCCACTGTTGGGAAAGTCAAGGTCGAGATTCGTTTAGCCAAAGCTGTTCCCGGAAGATGGGGAGGTCTCATAGGGGACAGTCCTGATCGTAGGTCGTCTTCTATTCGTTATGACGCCCTAGCGCCTATTCTGAATTTTCAGCACTTGCCAACTCGGCTGCTTCATCTTCATCGACTGAGGCTGTCACGCGACGGGTTCCGCCAAAAAAGAACTGGGAGGGCATCACGACCGAAATTTTGACCAGTGAGAAGGAAACGACCACAGAGGAAGATCCGAATGTTGGCGGCGACAGCACTTTGAATGGATTCTTCCAGAAGATATTTGGTGATGCGGATGATGACACCAAGCGCGCCATGATGAAGAGCTACTCCGAGAGCGGAGGAACGACACTGAGCACCAATTGGGATGAGGTTAAGAAGAGTCGAGTCGAAGTCAAGCCACCTCAGGGCTCTGAATGGAAGAAATGGAATTGATCCCAACCTCTCATGTGTTGTCGATGCTATTGTTTTTGTGGATCTTTGAGCAGATGTAACATGCTTTCGAGGTCGTCGGACATTCTTGTTGTTATATGGAGTTCGAAAGTCGTTTGGAATAAGATTTATAGATCATTGATCATGTTGCGTCTTACCATCATCGTCGCTGCAACCAAGTCTAATGGCATCGGTCAGAATGCCGGTCTTCCATGGCAGCTTCCGCGAGAGATGAAGTACTTTGCGCAAGTGACGACGGCAACTCAAGGTGAAGGGATGATGAATGCAGTTCTAATGGGCAGAAACACGTGGGAGAGCATCCCAAAAAAATATCGACCATTGTCTCGTCGCGTGAATCTTGTCACTAGCCGCAATCCAAACTATGAGCTGTATGTGCTCTTTTGTCACATTCCAAAAAATGCATGCTGACAACCATCACAGAGAATCGTCCCCGGACGTCCCCTCATACCTTCACTCAAGTCTTGCATCAGTGCTAGGACAATTGAACGCATCTCAGTTCCCAAAAATATTTGTCATTGGAGGGGCCTCATTGTACTCAGACGCCCTTGCCTTGACAACAGCTTCATCAGCAGTCGTCGATCGCATCCTACTCACACGTATTCTGACCGAGTTCAAGGATTGTGATGTATTCATGCCTGATTTCATCAAGGATGGTCAAGAGGCAGGGTTGCCATGGACTCAGTCATCCCATAGAGAATTAGAGGAGTGGGTAGGATTCAAGGTACCAGAAGGCATGCAGGAGGAAAAAGGCGTGCAGTACGAATACCAGATGTGGACGAGGTTTTTATAATAGCCGGACGTTTTGGAGTACATCTCATGATTTTTACTGGCTTTTCTTTCACCTCCCTAACAAAGCGGATGCGTATTCATCCTTGCCGCTAAGGATATTAGTTAGAGGAAAGAGCCTCTCGACGCTAGTATGAACGCACCTGCTTATGTTTAGGATTCTTCGAGCAGACGACATAGACCCTTCCTTTCCGCCTGACGACGTTGCACCCGTCACACATAATTTTGACCGACGATCTCACTTTCATGCCCCTCGATAGTTGCGGGGTACTGGGGAGTGTCGGGGTAAGATGACGATGCTGGTGCGGGACAGTGACTGTGCGCAGGCGGGCCATGAGAGGCCGCCCAGAGGCGAGGAGGGCGCGAAGCATTGTGAATATGAATAGAGTTGGCACTTAGGTTGGCGCTCAAGCAACTTTTTGATAGTCACGTGCTGCATTATTAACTTGAATTCGACATGCAGTTTATACCCAAACGAGCTAGGTCTCTTAGTGCACTGCAGGGCAGTCGAAGCAATCACCAATGCCCTCAGGAAACGAGGGAGCGCCCCATCTCGGCGGAAGCCTCGCTGTTGCCCTCTTTATTGCAATCCTTCTCGCCTTCGTTGTTGAGAGCCAGCTGACCCAGGTACACCCAATGAGCTGCTTCTGACCCCATGATTTACTAAATTATCCATACAGTATGTCCAGACGAACCTAGGATACAGACAACCCTTCTTTCTATTGTAAAGGAAGTTTCTCTCTCCCGGGCGATCACGCTAACCGACTATCATCCAGCTATGTCGTTCATTCGACCTTCTCAATCATCTTCCCTCTGCATGCCCTACTTCTCATCTCATTCCGTGGATACACTGTTGCCTCTATCCGGGAAACTTTAACATCCACAATCGTGGATCACTTGGCACCCGCAGACTCTGACAAGTTTCCAATACTTCCTTTCTTCCGTTTGGTCTCAGCATGCACGGTCGGACTCACCTTACCGGCTCTCCTATGGTTCATAGCCATAACCCTCGCTTCGTAAGGCTCTAACTTTTCTGTTGAATGCAATTCTAATGTACCTACAGTGTAAGCGATGTCACTGGTGAGTGCTCGAGCCCCTGTGTGATTTTTGGGCGTGATTCTGACCACTAGGATTTGAAGCCATATGGAACACCAATGCATTCTTTGCATATGTAATCGCAGTGAAGCTCTTCGGACTCAAATGGGAACCCAGACGCCTCCTAGCCGTGACACTCGCCACTCTCGGAGTTGCCGTTGTTGTATATGGAGGCACCACATCAGGCAACGGAGAACCACAGATTAAAACCACGGGCATCACATTCAGCTTTGCCAAACCTTCTGCGCCCCTTGTCGGCGATTTACTGACGCTCCTCGCATCCATTGGTTATGGGCTTTACCAAGTTCTATACAAGAAATACGCGGCGCTCTCAACCGATCCGGAAGTTGTGGCCGAGGATCTGTACGACCAGGTTCCAAACGAAGATCCGGCCTTGACAGAATCCGATGCGCCCCTCATTGCCCCCAACCACTCGGACTCCGCACATGATCTACCATTCGGCCTTCATCCCAACTTCCTGACATCCACTATCGGACTTCTTACTTTGGTCACATTGTGGCTCCCAATTCCCTTTTTGCACTATTCGGGCGTCGAGCCATTCAGGCTACCTCCGAACTGGGCAACCATTTTCGCAATCGCGGGGATTGCGTTGAGCGGAGTTGTGTTCAACGCCGGTTTCATGGCAAGATGAATTGATAGTTATTTTGTTTCTTGTCCTGATTATTGATCCAGGTGCTCCTTGGTATATGGGGCCCCATTATTACCTCCGTTGGTAACCTGCTCACGATTGTCTTGGTCTTTATTTCGGATGTCAGTTCTTTACCCACTGTGATCTGTGTCCATTCATTGACGAACTTCTATCCCAGATGATATTTGGAGCAGGATTTGAGAACCTTACTCTCTGGAGTGTTCTCGGCTGCAGCGTCATTGTTGCTGCATTTAGCGTTCTGGCGTACGATATGTTCAGCCGGAGATCTTAAGGATACTATACTGGGAATCTCACGATCAACGGTTTAATTGTGACCATGTTCTCCTGTTGAAGATTGACGACTTGGATTTTGTAGAGTCGAGCCAAGCCAACGTCGTTATAGATATCTATTATATTTCTCGGGAATGGATTTATTATGAAATCGTTTTTCTGGCCAAGGAGCATTATGAAGTACTGCGTTAAATGTTATGATTTGCCACAAACGACGTAGGGAGAATGACAAGGAGATAAGAGAGAAATGAGCCGAGGAGCTAATAGATAGCAACGCAGGAAATGAATGAATACCCGATATAGTATGACGTACGAGGTGGCGCGTCAAGAGAGCACAAATATGATTACAAGTCCAGAAGATCAAAAGAGAGGAGTGCCGTGGCATGATGAGAGGTGGGTGAAAAGAGGAGTTATTAAAGAAAAGAGCAAAGAAGCCCGTTCCTCAGCTCGTGAATGCTTGTGCTCGAGGAAGAATATCGTTGTGAGGCCCCTATATATGACAGGCCTGCTGCTTTTGAAACAGTCAGGCAGACATATGAATAATGTCGTGAGTGCCGTCCGACGTCAGCACTAAGACGCTGTCTGCATTAGGCTATGTCATGTCAGCAAGCGGTGCCGAGATCAAGTGACGACAAAATGAACACCTTTTCCGTTTCGCCTTAGTCATCTCCTTACGAAGTGCGGCGCCGTCTAATGGCTTGAGAAGCTCGAACGCACATAGTAGATCTTCAGAGACGCTAGAACATGAATGAGAAGAATACTTTTAATGCGATAAGGATGGAAGCATACCTCATACATGCTCCATAATTGTCAAATTCTACTCAAAATGTTGAGCGAGGTGCAATACAGGGTGAGAAGAACTTACCGCCACAATAATTGGGAGCACTGAAGACGGTAACTAGCGTTCGATCGTTCCAAAACTCGTACCCATCCTCTACGACCATGTGTGCCCTACATATTAGGTCCATGTCGTACCGAACGAGGAACTCGTTTATGATGGCTTTCCCGAAGCAGTAGCTGACGCCGCGCTCATTGTCTTCCCAGTCTAAAGCGGTGTCTGATGGATCTGACCATAGGAGGTCGTTGAGTAAGCCAAAGTCGGGTACGTCGGTAGGGCGTGAGATGCGTTTGATGTCATCCATCGAATGTAGAGAAGGTGAAAGTCCGCCGTGGACGCAAAAGATCTTGGAGGCCACAATGGCCGCGATGGGAAGGCAATTAAAGACGTCGATAAAAGTTTTCCAGGTCTTGATATTACAACGACGTTTGCATTCATCGTAGAAACCGTATACTAAGAGAGGGAGTGAGAGGATGTGGGAAAGTGAGAGAAATGAACTAACCTCTGGTGACATTGGCGCATTCGTGATTTCCTCGTAGGAGAAAGAAGTTTTCGGGGTACTTTATCTTGTAGCAGAGGAGAAGGAGTATTGTTTCGAGGCTCTGCTTGCCACGGTCGACATAGTCGCCGAGGAAGAGGTAGTTTGCAGCGGGGGGGAAACCACACATCTCAAAGAGTCGGATGAGGTCGGAATATTGGCCATGGACGTCACCGACGATCTTTACAGGGGGAGAGAGCTCGACGAGGGTGGGCTGGCTGAGAAAGACGTCACGGGCGGCAAGACAAATGGCTGTGATCTCGTTGTTCTTTAGGCAGAGAGACTTGCTGACTTTGCCTGTATAGCCAACATCGAGGAGACGCTGGATGATGTCGTTGATGTCGAACTGCTTGAGCTTATTCGTACTGGACTCTGGGGTTGGAGCGGAGGAGTTTGCTGATGCAGGGGTAAAGGGGGACGCATTTGAGAGAATAGTCTGTGTAACGGGGATGTCGAGTGGCAACGGTGACGGGGAAGGGGGCGATGGAGTATCTAAGGGAGGAGAAGGGTCTGGTAATGGGCCTGGATAGGGCGAACGGTGTAGTTCTGGGTCAGTTGTGGAAGAAGTGTCGGGGTCGTTGGGGTCGTCGTTGACGGTGTCTTCGTCCTTTGAAGGTTTCTTGTTTTTCTTGGACGGTTGCTGGCCCATTGGCTGGGGAGACTGAGGGCGCGACCGCGATAGCCGCGACGTCAAGACGGACAATAGTGTAGGAGCCAGTGTGAAGTTGTTGGATGTTGTTTACTCATAACTCATCAAAGGGAAATATCTCAATGTATAAGCCTAAACTACAACAATTTCCCTAAAATTTGCCAAACGCCTTGGCAGAGGCCTTGTTCTTCGACACCCGCAGCACATTGAATCGAACAGTCTTCGATAGTGGTCGGCATTGTCCTGTCAAAAATCAATAACAAAACCAACAAGTCATCTCTTACACAACGCACCAACAGTCACAGTGTCCCCAACTTCAACACGGAATGCAGGCGACAAATGCGCAGCAAGGTTCTTGTGCCTCTTTTCGTAACGGTCTGTTTCCAGTCAGTATCCGCCCATCTTCCCTGCCTAGTTACGTACTGTATTTAGGGATGTAGTGGAGGTAGTCCCGGCGGATGATGATCGTGCGGTTCATTTTAGTCGAGATGACCTTGCCAGTGAGAATGCGGCCACGGATCGAGATTTCACCAGTGAAGGGGCACTTCTTGTCTGCGCAATTGTTAGATCAATATACTCCCAACTTCACTTGCACGCACCAATGTAGGTTCCGTTAATGGCCTCTGAGGGAGTCTTGAATCCTAGACCAACATCCTTATACCACCTCTTCTCCTTTGTCGACACCTTCTTTCCAACTAAGGTTCCCAGTTAGCAGGTCCAAATGTACAAGCAACTGTCCAACGCACCCCGTGCCTTGCTGTTTTGGAAGATGGGTTGCTTTTGGAAAGCTTTTTCGATCTAGACACCAGAGGTTCAGCATTCCATCATCCTTCGAAGCGTCGTCGACGCACTTGTTCCGCCATGGTGGTAATCTTGAGGACGTTGGCGGCGACGGAGTCCGGGCTACAGAATTTCGCTTATTGACACTTGTTTGTGATATGGGAAAGCCACATTCATCATCAACTGTACAGTGTAATTCGGCATTTGCCGCATTAAAAGAAGGAGTCTAAACATCGAGTCTGGACTGGAAATCAGGTCATTTTATTACCTTTGACTTGTATAAAACTGCTGGAATGGATGCCTCTCATTATTTAAATTTTCAGCTCTACTTTCACAAAAGTTTAAACCGTTATATTATTTATATACACGTGACTAATCTAGGCACGAGGTAAATCGTGCCCGACGCGATGTTTACTCATGTTTGTTGCGCGTGTTCTGTTCGCGCGTGTATCCGGGGTTTCTATGGGTCGACAGCAAACTCTTGGTCAGATTTCTCCTCGTTCCATCTAAACTGTCTCTCATACCCTCCCAGGAAAATTCTTTACAATGCCTCCTTCTGTAAAGCAACCCCTTGCTCAACCGAGTCTGAAGGAGATGTGGGGTGGCAAGAAAGCCAAGAAGGAAACCAAGGTAGAAGAAACCAAGGTTGAGGATGCCATGGACGTGGTAGTGGAGTCTGAGGCTAAGGGTACGCATTACCTGCGCGCTATTTTAACGTGAATGACCTTGATGACGCAGTCGAGGCCAAACGAAAGACAGTCCCTGCTGGAACCGACCGTGAGCCGCCACGCGTCATTTGATATTATTGTATAACTCATTCCTCTCAGATGGTGCAAGGGCCAAGAAGAGAAGAATTGTAGACTCTGATGAAGATGAACCAATGCGCAGCGCGACAGCAGGTCAGTCGGCACGTCTTTCAAGATCCATACAGGTATCAACACTATGCCCAGGTTCTTCTTCATCTAGACCCTCGTCGCCTGTCATACCCCCATCGTCGCCGAAACGCCCAAAATCTCCCAAGCCCAGGTCTAAAGGCAAGGCAGCTGAAGCCATCGAGGGCAACAAACCTCCACATGAGACGGGAAATAATACTTCTGTGTGTAGCAGTGATGAAGGTGAAGACGAAGTGGACGTTGCCGATTCTGATGATGAACTGGGCAGTTCCGAGCGGCAAGTTGCGTCAAAGAGGTATGTCTCGACTCTCTTGTGAGGCTGTGAAGCTAATGTTACTGCTAGTGCCGAAGCTGCTCTAGCAAAGAGAGATGACGTTGATGTCAAGGGTGGCTGGAAAGTTGGCGCTCCGTTCGTTTCTTTATAACTCTAGCCCTTATCTACACTCACAATTCTTAGTGTTCCTTACGCAGCTCTCACCAAAACATTTGCTCATATAGAATCCACAACAAAGCGATTAGAAAAGACTGCGTTCCTTACTAGCTTCTTGCTCCTTGTCATTCAGAGAAGCGCTAAAGGAAATGCAAAGAGTCTCCTGCAGGCAGTATATCTATGTATCAACCGAGTAGGTTGACACTCTACACGCTTAGAATCCATATCTGACACAAGAACAGCTAAGTCCTGATTACGTTGGTGTGGAACTTGGTATTGGAGAAAGCTTGTTGGTTAAAGCCATTGGAGAGTCAACGGGTAGAAGTACTGCCGTTATCAAAGCCGATCTTCAGAAGGAAGGGGACCTTGGCCTCGTAGCAATGGCAAGATTCCTCTTCCGCTCGGGTCCAATCCAAACTCACGCTGTCTCCAGAACTCCAAGAATAGCCAAAAGACTCTCTTCAAACCCAAACCATTGACCATCCCTTTCGTGTTTCAAAATCTCCGAGATATCGCTCTCACAGCTGGGAACTCGGTTCATTTCTTCGCTCTCCTTCCATCTCACATAAATCCCTAACCATGTTTTAATTAGTCGCAAGCGAAGAAGGTTGCAATTATCACAAAACTTCTAGCTTCGTGTCAGGATTTCGAGGCAAAGTACATTGTACGGAGTCTAGAAGGCAAGCTTAGGATCGGGAATGCCGAACGATCGGTTCTTGTTTCCGTTGCGCATGCTGCAGTCCTAGCGGAGAGGGAACGAGGTACGGCAAGTAAACTCTTTCTCATCCCGGCTAACTAGGCGGTGTCTATAGTTGGTAAGAAATGGAGTCCAGATAAACTGGCAGCGCGGCTTGAAGAAGGCGTGAATATTATCAAAGCAGTTTACAGGTCAGAGCATGCATTCTTGATCACGCTCGCTGTTCTCATCCCATTTACAAGTGAGCTACCATCGTATGACGAAGTGATACCGGCCTTGCTCCAACACGGCATTGATGGCCTCCGGCAACATTGCAGGCTAACTCCCGGAGTCCCTCTCAAGCCTATGCTTGCTAAACCGACCAAGGCTATCAGCGAGGTTCTCGATCGGTTTGAAAACAAGCAATTTACCTGCGAATACAAATATGACGGAGAGCGTGCGCAAGTAAGATGAACTCGGGCGATGAACTCGCCGTCTCTAACGTTTTTCAAGGTCCATAAAACAGTCGATGGCACCGTAGCTGTTTTCAGCCGTAATTCCGAGGATATGAGCAAGAAGTATCCTGATCTCGTTGAACAGCTTCCCAAGGTGTGTTGCTCACGATAATGCATCCTCGTTGTGCTTATATTGAAGAGTATACGGATGACAGTGCATCAAGGACTCTACCAAGTCGTTCGTTTTGGACGCGGAGGCGGTTGCTATCGACAGAACAACCGGAAAGCTGATGCCATTCCAGGAGCTTAGTCGACGGAAACGCAAGGACGTCAAGGTTGAAGATATACAAGTCCGTGTATGTCTCTTTGCGTTTGATCTACTTTACTTGAATGGAGAAGTACGTGGATTACTTCTAATCGTTATTTCGTACCTAACACCAGCACAGTCTCTACTTCGAAAACCCCTGATTGAGCGCCGCAAGCTGCTGCGAGAACACTTTACTGTCGTTCCAGCGGAATTTGATTTCGCAAAGTCTTCTGACAGTGAGACGACTGAGGAGATTCAGACCTTCCTTGAAGAGAGCGTCAAGGACGGTTGCGAGGGCCTTATGGTGAAAATGCTAGAGAGCGATGCTAGTTTCTATGAACCAAGCAGGCGTAGTGTCAACTGGTTAAAGGTACTTCTTCTCACGTTTCGCCTCCCATAATCCAGCCGCCTGATGACTGCAATAGCTGAAAAAAGATTACCTAACCGGTGTGGGAGATTCGCTCGACCTGGTTGTTGTCGGCGGATACTATGGCAAAGGCAAGCGCACCAATGTATATGGCGCCTTCCTCCTCGCTTGTTACGACAGTGATTCGGAGGAGTACCAAACAATATGCAAGATCGGTACCGGTTTCAGCGAAGAAATGCTGCAGTCTCATTACGAAACTTTGAAGCCTCTGGAACTGGCAAAGGTGCGAGGGGATGTAAAAGTTGGTGGGGCAAAGCCCGACGTCTGGTTCGAGCCCAAGGTGGTTTGGGAGGTTCTGACAGCGGATTTGAGTTTGAGTCCTATCTATACTGCAGCTCAAGGATTAGTGAGCCACGTGTTGATCTTTGTTTTCTGAGTGTTGATATTGTTGACCAGGTTGAAGACCGGGGTATCTCACTACGGTTTCCCCGTTTCATTAGGATACGAGATGACAAGGGTGCGAATGACGCAACCGGTCCTGAGCAGGTAGGAATTTACATATCATTCATGGTCGCGTGAGGCTAACAGAAATTACAGATTGCAGAAATGTACGAACGACAAGCACTTGCTCAGAGTAATGGAAAGAAGAAGGGTGGCGATGCGGACGATGGTTTCTGGTGATCTATACATCGAAAATATAGATATATAATGAGCTTTTCCGTACTATGCTGGACGGTTATTTATCTGCTACTTTCTTCACTTCCTCGCGAGCAGCTATCACAGCCTCCGTCACTTTGCCTGGTGCCGCGGTGCCAGTATCCGTAGGACCTTCCAGGGCCAATTTCTTTTCACGGCCTCCGTTGTACCAGTAATTATAAAATCGCGCATCTTGTATACTTTGCGCGGTCGCATTTGTGAAATGACAGGCGAACAGTAGATAATTGCGAGGTTGCACGCGCCAGGCTGAATACAAAGCGATGAGTGGCGTGAGTGTTGTGAAATCTCGGAACTAACCAAACCGCATGAAGACGAAGCTGGAAAGGATGTCAATAGAAGGACGTGAGACGCGACTTGTTCCGACTCACGAGTAGCATGCGAGAGCTGTGGTCATTGTACCGGAAATGACTTCCTCATCCTTGCGCAAGTCAGCAAGAGCGGCCAAAGGCAGTCCCCAGTTAGCAACCTAGTAAGAAGTGAGGCACAAGGTCCGAGAGACGATGATGAGCACTGACTGGGCCCCAGAAGTGAGTGCCTCCGGAGACGATGAGCTCGCATGCAAGGAAGAATGAGTGAATGGAGACTCACTGAAGAAATAATCACGCGCTGCTGGGGAGCGCAACCATGTAAAGAAAGTGGAAGCCATGGGTACAGAGTCAAGTGGGTAGATAATAATTTTATTTATTTATTTAAAATGACGGCGTCAATGTTCGATTCATCACGTGTCTTACTTTGAGCAGAACGTTCACCTCGACGAGCTCGATGTTGATGGCAAAACGAAGGCCCAGCGTTGGCTCGTGTCTTGTCATCGTCACCGGCGTTGACTGGGATGTCAAGGGTTCATAGACGGTTTTGCTGGAAAAGGAAAGGATATGGGTCACGTTTGTTGAGTGCCTCATGGCGCGGGTCGACGGTGTTTCGTTCTTTCTTGATTGTCCACCATGCAGTCCGGATCCTATCCAAACTATGCCTATTACAACCAGCAACCATACCAGCACCCTGCATACGGTGGCCCCGGTCCCAGCAACCCTTATGTCCAGCGCAATTATCCTCCCTATCCGCCACAGCATCAGGAACGAGAGCCACCGTTTATTCCACCGGCCCCTCCAGGCTTCCAACCTCACACTCCACGTCCAAAAGCACACCGTAGAACAGCCACTATACCTACAGCAGTGCCCTTGAAATCTGCAATGAAGAAGGCTGCCCCAGCGCCTCCTGTCAATGAAGGTCTCACCCGACAAGCAACATACCCTGCAGCATACCCCCATCAAGCACCACGGCCCCGCTTACTGTCAAATACCTTCAAGAACTATACCTCCAATCACGATCCTTATGAATTCCGCCCACGTTTGTTTAGTTCTTTTCGTTCTACATACCTCCATTCTAACCGTCTTGAACAGTTCACATGTTCATGTCATTCATTGGAAACAACGAACTAAGACTCGAAAATATAATGGAACCCGGCCTTCGCGAACTGAGAACGACGATCATACCCATGTGGCCAGATGGAGTCGAAGCAGACTCACAGCGAGGGCATGATTGGACTGTCAAGTTCAGAAACAACCCATGGAGCCTTCAGGGACCCCATGCGCCAAAGTGAGCAATTATATAATTTCAATCTGATCAATGCTGACCTACTTACAGAGCTTGGGACATCATTGTTCAGTTATTCACCCTATTTGCTCGGCGAGTGCGTTAGGTTCCTTCGAAGCTTTTCACCGCGATAACCACAATCTAGGGCTTTTCCTTCCAAACCTCCATGAATTTTGGCAACACTGTGCGTGCCTCATTTATCGCCTCTCCCCAAGCCTTAACCCTCTCTTAGCAGTCGCCTCGCCTGGTTTTCGAGGTCACCTCGGAAGATCGTACATCGCAATTCTTTCTTGCTTATCTTAGCAGAGGAGGAAGGCGCTTGACACTAATCAAACCTCCGAGTATTGTAGACGATACTCTGGGTCATCAGCTCAAAGCCATACTGCTTCGAAAAATAACCGAGGATGCTGTTAACGAGCATGTGCGCGTCCTGGAGGTTAACAAGACTGGAACTGGTGAGATATTTTGCTGGTACAAAGGCGTCGCTAATTCCATCCCAGGGCCCGAAGTAGAGCCACAGTTTTTCCTCATGCACGTGTTGAAAATCCTTACAGACCTCGGTTTCAACCTTGCCACTGGCTTGCCACTTGGAAGAAAGGGGCCTCTCGGTCTTCGTGCTGGGAAGGAATTACTGGTCTTTCGAGGTAGTCCCATCCCAGACACAAAAAGTTGATACGTTGCGCACACAGTCAAATACGACTAACACATATATCCTGACGGGACTCATTGCGACCGTGGCGCTCTTGTTTATAATCTTTGATATCTTTATACAGAATTAAACCTTGTGACATGGAAGTAGATGAAAGATTCGATGAAAACATGCTAGTTGTGCAATAGCCTTTGCCCCTGTCTTCTGTGTGTGCACTAATCAATATCAATCCCCAAGACATCTAAGTGTTTATTCCAATATCATATATCCACAGTGTTATCGGTCCTATCAGACCATCTTGACGACTTTGCTTCCATCGACCAGACCAGCAAGACTTTGAGCAGAAACCCTGCCCTCTGCATCCTTCCTCTTGTAAAGCTCGTCCCACCAGCCGAATAGAAAATCACGGGCAATGAGTTTGAACCAAGGGGTAAACAGGTTTCCTGGGAATCAAATGAGATGGGAGTGTAAGGTAATATAAGGAATGATCCTCGCCTTCTTCCTGGAACATTGCCTGCAGCTCTTGTTTGTCGACATACTTGTAGGCCTGGATCTCGTTGAAATTCGGGGTCACCGTAACATCAGCAGTCAAGAAAAGGATGTAGTCGACTGAAAGAGCAGACCATGAATCAATTGTCCAACTCCAGTCATAGAGTAGATAGATACTTACCTTCGTGCTCGCCCCACATTCCATCCGATGGCGCGAGGTAATGGATCCGAGTCAGATATTGGAATTTTTCGATCGGTGTTTGATTAGTTGGGATGCCTAGCTCGTGCTCGAGCTTGCGAGAGCCTGCGGCTTTAACTCCGAGCTGGTCCTTTTCGACTTTCTCAATCTCGAAGTCATCGAGAGGGTGAGAGCAACATGTGTTAGTCCACATATCTGGGAAGGTGATTTTTTCCGAGGCTCTTTGCTGAAGCAAGAGCTTTCCGTCCGACGGCCGGAAGATGAACACAGAGAACGCGCGATGAAGGAGCCCTTTGTTTATGTTACTCATGAGATGACCTAGGGGTGAAGTTGTGTTCGTATTTTCAATGTTTCATGTTTGGACATACTGACAGGTTTTCTTGTCAAGTGCGCCAATCGCGTTGTCATTTTCGTCGACTAGGATGCACCTCTCATCCATGAGTCGCGATTGCTCGCGATCATAGCCAGCCAGGTCGATGGTTGCAAGAGTGGCTTTGGCTGCTTGAACAGCTGGGGAAGACATCGTGTGGATGTAGGAGTCGAGTATTACAAGACCGGGAGGACAGGAGTATCGAGACAGGTCAATTTATATGAAGACTCCCGCGGCACAGGGTAAGTAAGTCAAGAAGACACTAACGTATGAGATTGCTGTCAACTCCGATCTATTGGATCATTTCTCAAAATTAAAAGTGATTTGCATTCATGTACTTGTGATTACCCGACAATGAAACTACTAGTAATAAGCTGAGACGACGTTCTTCGTATTTGGTCATGAAATAATGATAAGAGTCAGTTGTCCATGAGACTCGGTTTGCTTGAGGCGCAAGAGGTCTTTGGTGGCAAGAACTAGATTCCAAGACAGCGCGATTCATTCGATGAGCGCAAAGAACATACCGCCACAAGAAAAGGATACATAGTTTGAAAAGATCTTTGCTTACCTAGACAGTGATAGAAGGCAGAAGCTGCGACATGCCGGGTGCTTGTTAACTGCGGTACCACAACGTCAAATGTTAGATCAGAAGCTGTCGACGGAAGTGAATAAGACTGCATTTTGGCGTATCTGATAGAAAGGGATCAGCTCCGTTTGTGTGGAATAGAATTTCACAAAGGTACTCGAAAAAATTAAAAGAATTTCTTTCCAGGTTTATAAGATTCGTGTCTGATTGTCGCGATTCGATATTAGCAGCAAGGTCGGGCACTTCGACTGTAATAGATGTTGATTAACTGGGCAAGACCCTCTTTACCCTGGCTTCATTCAGGTCTCACCTTCGAATGCATAGTCGTCCTCGATTGCAAAGGATGCCTTCTTTACAACAGCTGGAGAGAAACCATGGCCACCCGCCTGGCTACCAAACTGGCTAGGCACGAGAGAGCTGTCTCTCCTGCTATGAGAGCTCCTGCGCATGCTGCGAATTTCGACATGGTCCACTGATATGTTACAGTCACTGCTAGGAATTCCAAACGCTCTGCCGCTTGACGAGCTCCCGCCTGCATTGTCCCAAGGAAACATGGAACTCCTCTGCGATCCAGCGTCTGCCATGTTCAGAATCCCCAGATCAAGGCCCACTTCTCCAAAGATACTAGCCTCCCGAGACACCCGTCGGCCTTGGCCAGGCTCCTTGATATGCTATTTTAGTAGGAGATTGCGTATACTATATATGATATACATGCCTCAGAGGATCGGAGATTGCCGTAAGTCTCCAAGTCTGTAACTGGTTATGAACAAACTTTAACGGCGACAGACCTCAATGATACCTTCTAATCCAGCTAAATCTACTTCGACTCCCTCTCGCGTGACTACCGGCTGCCATTCCTGTACTGGCGTCGCATAGGCTGCGTCACTGAGCTTCCGACGCTTATGCGAATGTTCAGGTTCTGCGTATGTTTGTCAAGTAAATGTGATTGGTGTTAGACAAATCGAAATACCACCAGAATATATATGAAGCGTGCCGGTCCGAGCTTCGACTTGAACCTTGAAGTTCTCTTGCCAAAAGTTGGCCAGTGCTGGTGCGTGAACTTGTGGGGAGTAATCTCATTAAGACATGAATGGCATGTGACCGGAAGACGCACTTCCGTTTGGTACGCCCCATACTTTCTCCTCCAGAAGTCTTCCTGAATGTTTTTCGATATGTTTCTGTTCTAATCCGCGACGCAAGATGCCTTGAGAATGAAGATATTGTGCTCGTGCGGTCTTGAAACTCAATCTGATGTTTAGTGGAAAAATTGCAGGTAAGTGCTAACCTTGAGTTCATCGTCAGTCAGCTCAGTTCGAGCATCGAGTAGTAAACGCGTCCTTTTCCCTGGTCGAGTCCTTTTGTGGCTGACGGTTTGATTATATTTCTCCAAAGTGATATCGCGTAGAGGTGCGGGAGGTTCATCTTGGGCCAGTAATAAAGATGAGAACGAAACAGATTGACTAGGAGGGAGCAAAACAGCTGAAGACCGAGGAGTGCATGGCCGAATAGAGTTCTCTGTAACAAAGATGTTATATATCCGCCAAATTGGATGCAACTCGTCTGACCTCTTTCCAACTCGGAACCGCCCTAAAATCAACGTAAATGCCAAAAAATGACTCGAATTAACCTCAGGCCCCACCTTGCGCTTCAGCTTTCTTCTGAAAGCGGAATCATTCTCGGCTGGTGTATGAATATCTTGATCTGCGTTGAGATTGAAGTCCACGTCCCCGGCGATGCCGCTGTGGACCGTTTCTATAATAACGTCGTTGTTATTACTTCGGACGTCATCAGCACAAGTAGCAGAAACCGCGATTCAAACCCTTACGTCCTAGTAGGAGTTACCCATCCAAGTTCAAGAGCCAACTCATCAGCAAGTCCTCCCACGTCCAAACCGTCAGACACCGTTAAAAACTTTTCTTCAAATTCGAATTCTACGGCTTGCGATGATGTTTGGCAAAATGCATCGTTCCCGCTACCGTGGAATGAGAGATCAAATGAAGCAGATAAAAGATGGTCATGGTGTTCTCTGAGAGTATGCAGTTCTGCTCGAGGATTTTCGGCCTGGGAAAGAGGCGGATCAACTTTGGTCTTCTTGTTTCTCCGTGGCTCGGGATTAAATTCTTCCTCATCACTCTCGACATTAAGACGATCTACAAGTGTTGTGTCAGATCAAGATATAACAATTCCAAAAACTGTACCTCCGAGATTTAGGTAGTCATCCCAGTCCTAGAAAATAGATGAAAGTTGGCAGAAACCATACAGAAATTCTCCAATCAAGGACGTACCGCAACAAGAGCATCAAAATCCATAGCAATTGCAGATCTTGGATTAGCCGTCAAGGTGATAGCAGTGGGTCTGTTAAAAATTAGGATTGTAGTCAATCTCGACTTGTCGACAAAGAAGCTTAGTACCGAACAGAAGGTTGAGCCATTTGGAGACGGGCGTCTGCCACAGCCGTCGACCGAAGTTCTTGTACGACCTTTTTCAACGAGGCAAAGCAATTTGTCACGTCGTTCAAGAAAATATCTTGTTTGACTTGAATCACATATGTCAGATAATTCCACTGCAGAAGAACAACTCAAACCTTTATAAACACTATTGGCGTAATCAAAGTTAGACGAGATGACATGTGTTATGACTAGGGTCATACCGGGCAACACCAACAAGGAGGTTGCTGGATAACCTCAAAGCAAGAGGTTCTAAGGGTTCAGCAATGAGGTCGCATAGTTGAGCTATATCTGCAGTGAGGATCGATCGTTTAGGTAATTTGTTGAATGCAGATTTAGAACCAAGTGTGGCGGCGAGCCTAGATAACAATAGTCAGCCTTCGGATAAGAGCAGAGGCTCCATCGCGTGAGTGCCGTACCAGAGAAGACCAAATCCACTGTCGCGACTGGCAAGAAGCTCTGGGGTAAAAAACATGATTTCTAAAGCGAGTCGACGACTCAATGTGTAGAGCACACAGTGAATACCGGGGGAAAAAGATTGGGCTACGCGTAAGAATGCCACAAGATGATTGGGACCGCGCTGCCCATGTAGAAAAAGAGAGGAAAGGATATATCGATGATTTGAACGAGCCTGACGTGGGAGTTGCTTATGAAACACAGACTCGATTCTAATGTCACAAACGACGAATAAAATCTCAAATTTCAAATCTCAAGAGTTGGGGCACCTAAGTCATCATCCACCGTCTTCCATCGGCGCCCACGAGCCTTGCAAATAGCTCATCTCTGCCCCCAACCCACCTGAACTTTTCTTCACTGCCACCATCAGACGCACATACCACAAGACCTTTCAGCAAGCCTGCCTTCTTGACACTCCGTATCTGAGCGAACGGGATGATAATCTTGGGTTCCAGAGACATGATAGGAGTGAAGAGCAATTCGTTGCGCATCAAGGTGATCAGTCCAGGACCAGATGCATGCTGGGCAGGATAGGCTTCAAATATACGTGGTTATTTAAACGTGCAGACCAAAGGACTCAAACTCACTAAGGTTTTCCGCGGATCTCTTTGATTCCGTAATACTAGAGGAAGAGATATTTCCAGGTGACGGCACAGGACTCGTGGTCTGGTTCAATTGTTCAAGTCAGTAAAACTTGCATAAGAAGAATATATTATAACCTGCCTGTCCTTTCTTTATCAACCGCTTCCCATCATTGATCCATATTCTTCCAAGGGCAGCGCGATCACCCCATTTCTTCCAATCCGTGCGGGAGTGCGAGCTGCTCTCAAGATTGCGTGGGCTGGGGTTTTTCTCGCGAGGTTGAGAATGTTTCCCCAACTTCCTGGCTTTTGGAGTTGGGCTGATGGACAGTCCTAAGGCCAAACGACGAGAGATCAGATCCATGGCATAGTCTGCATCTGTAGGAACATCCCCAAACAGGGGGGGCAACCTAAACAGGATGAGGGACATGGTATCGGATAAAAGGCGAACGCGCACCGGAAACGTTCCTCGTACGGTATCGATGCAATGACGGGAGTGACGTGCCAAAAGAGAAATCCTCCGATAAAATAACCAAGTTTACTTAGATATTTTGCAGGAACCACCAGAGTAACAAGTAAGCCACAAAAAATCATCTTAAACGGGGCTAAGATCGAGAGGAAGGATGTGTGGCATCTTGGCAATCAACGTACCACACCATAGAACCATGATGATGCTGGGCGGCGCCATAACATTATGCTATCGACTCGTCACCAAGTAAATTTTTAGTTGATAGATAATGACGAACTTTTTTATTCTTTCATGGAAGTCTGCAATCTCATGCAAAAAGTGTAGGCCTATACGCTTCAAGTCTCCGGAATTCCAATCAAGGGTTGAATGCTCTGGTTGGAATTTCCCGTCCAACTGCGTAATTTTTGCCTTAGCAGAGTGTTTGAGCTGTTGCTTCGTAGTTTTATTAACAATTTTGAGAAGACGCCACAATTCTTTAAGGTCAAGAGAGGACGAAGCTGCCAACCTGTCGGATAGCTCATTTCCTAGCTCCGTAGCGCGAATAATCTGGCGTCTGTGATCCTGTAGTTCAGACAAAGTAGGATGTTGGAAAATTTTACGCTGAAAAACAGCGTAAAGAACACGAAGCAAGAGAGCAGGAAGGAGGACGTTGTAGTACCAAAGGATCCAGTAGACCTGTTGATGGTTGAAACGTCAGGCCCGTCCTTATGTAGAACAATTACAGACGTAGGAAGACAAACACTGCAATAGAAACAGCTTATCTTTCTGTTTTTCCACGTGGCAAGATGTACCATGCCTGTGAGGAATGGGATGTAGACGGGATCCATTGTAATAAAGAGCCTCTCGATGGTCAAACGCAAGCCACCCAGAGTAAATTCTGGAGGAGGAAGTCGGGTATGGGGGAGGTTGGGTATTAGAAGAGACTGTGCATATTGGTCAGTAGGGTGTGTGGATTCCTGTAAGCAGAGTCTACATTGACTGCCAGTGTCAAGAGCGATTGGTCCACAAAAGGGGGGGAACCAGTCGAATCATCGGAGACATTGTCGTCAAAAGTTGGCTGTGTGACATTATGGGCGTTATCCTGTTCTGTCCGTGCCTCCTCGTCTAAATGAGCCTCTGTGCTTTGAGCTTCGGTGACATACTATAATATCAATGACTTGATTTGCATGAACCAACGAATGTTATCAAACGTGAGGCGCACAGTGGAGAAAAGGCTGAGGAATCTGTCAATCTCCTCATTTTCGTACAGCTCCCGAAGTTCCTTCTCAGTCAAGTCCAAGGTTTCAGTTTCGTTTAGAGGCGACTCGGAGATGGACGACATTGTGTAAGCGGCCGAGGCCCTTACAATGCAGCCATATGGTGTGTATTTCGTGCCTGAATTCAGGGATCTCCCACCTAACTCAGACTGGTCACCCGTTCTACTGCAGTGCTCATGTCATGCGGATGTATCACCAAATTTTCACGCCGATAAGTCAAAGCCAACACCCTTTCTACTGTTCTAATACTTATTACTGCCAAATCGGATATACCACGTCTTGTTCAATTGGACACTCTTGAATCTGACGCACACAAGTTCGCTACTTTTATCTGCATGATTTTTTTGCAGTCCGTTGTTCTTCAATTCATATTTGATCTATGTACTTAATGAAACACACAAACTAATTTTATGGCAGAAATACTTGTTATCAAAAGTCTGTCGAGCGAGGCCTTCCTTGTTTCAATTACTTCATGGTGCCAAAGCTACGAAAAGGGACAATGAAAATTCAGAGGACCATGACGTTGAACAGATTGACCTACAGGGATAGCGGTTTACTTGTTCATTCTTGCTGAAGAAAGATTCTTGTGCGGAGGTCCAGAAGGAGAGTGGGAAGAAACAGATGAAGGGGGGGTGATAGGATACATGTCGAAAGGCTTACTATTCACGCTTCGTCGGAGATGTGATCTTGGGGGACGAGGTGGAGGGCAGCTGATAGCGACGGTGGAAAACTCAGAGATTGGGGACGAACTCGGAGTATCTGCAGGGTTTTCTTCGTCGCGTGATGGCGGAAGGCTAGCTGGGTATATTGAAGGACTTGATTGCGCGGTTGACACTCTTAGATTGACTCGGGGCCCCTCGTCAAGCATATGTCCATACCCAATGCCGTACCCAAGTCCAATTGGGGTGAGATAATTGCTGAAAGGGTCAAGCATGTGTGTCGGATCTCTGTGTGGTGTTACTGGACCTGTGGCCTCCAGAGGTGCGGTATCTAAGTCATGATCACTGGACAACTCAGATAGCCGCCCTATATCCTCCCCTGACACCATACGTGTGCCGTCAATGCCCCGCAAACTCTGTAATGGTGGTGTGTACAGTTCTTCAAATGGGTTGGACATCGGTCGTTGGTCTTTCAGATCGGCCAAACGGCGTCCCCGGCGATTTCTGCGACGCCAACGGCGACAGAGGAAGAGAGTAATGGAACAGGTCAAGATACCTATCGCGACAAACGTGCCAGCCACTGCTCCATGATTTGACAAAAAGCTGCAAATCCTTGAGGCTACTTCATAGAAGTATCATGAAAAACCCTACCCTGAGTGCAAGCTACTGGTTTCAGTAGTCGCTATAGGATTGGCGATAACGTGTATAGAAGTGCCTGGCTGAGTAGAAGTGCTCAACACTGTTGTAAAGGTTGTTAGGCTCGGGTTTCCATGAACGGAACTGACCACCGATACTGAGATGGGGCTCGGAGATGTGGATTGGGATCTATTGATGGATGTACCTATTGGCTTGTTGGTTTGGGAGGGTTCAACTGGTAAAAGTGAGTCACATGAAAACTATGAAGCGTCATAACTCACCTGAGGTCCTTGTAGTTGTACCACCCGTAACTGACTTGGAGTTAATGGATGCGGGTTCAGATGTTCCTGTTGAGGATGTCCGTGGTAATGTGACAAGAGATTTCGAAGAAGAGGGCGTTGAAGTAAACGATGAAGAATTTTTGGTACTGGTCGAAGATGTGGGAGCTTTATCCACTGTAGTGCTCGGCTCTGGAGTAGGTGTAGTCACGGTAGTGTCACTAATAGCAGAGGTTGAAGACTCGGACATGCTACAGTACTCATCAGCAGACTTTTAGCAATCCAAGTATAATAAATACCAGCACCTTCAAGGGGGTACAAGGACAAAACGAATCCTTGAGGATGCTGGGAGTGAGATAGATTGAAAGTTAACTTTGATGATAGTCCGCACAACTAAGTAACTCACTGAAGATCCCGGATACACGATGCCTCGTAGTCTTGAATTGACTAGAATATGCTGTTGTCGCTTCTCTTCAATTGGGATTCCCCATGGACGTCAGTAGACTTCGGCTGGGGGGAAGTGGGAGAGAGTATAGGCGTACGACCCCATAACTGTGCGTTTAAGTAGATAGGTGCAAAGGTTCTCGGGTCATTTGATCGCAGCAGACTGTCCGGGAACTCCAACCTCACACTGGCGGCTGGATATAATCCCGAGCTGTTACCGACGATTGCGTGGCGATAAGAATAACTAGATCATGCAGAATGAAGCAGATGGCCGAAATGGACATAACAAACGTGGCGAGATCTGGTGACGTCCTAATAACAGAATTTGCACGTCGCAGCCCTAGAAGGCGGAATGAATTATGGAGAGGCTGTGCATGTGGGAAGACCACAAGATCGTGAAGTTATGACGAAAATAAACGCGAGTCCAAGGTTAGTCAAATACACATTATCCAGTGATTGCACAAGAATTAGAAAGACTCTATAAAAGTCTACGGTAGTTGTGGAACGACTAAAAAGAGTGTGTTACTAGACACGCAGGAGTGAGAGCGGGCAGAAGGTTACTGGACACGGTGGTACTCACGTAGATGGTCATGATGAAGCATGGTATAAAAACATGTGGGTATGGAGCGAAAAGCGGCAGAATCGTGGAAGGCAATGATGCCATGCGTTACCGAGGATGTGTATCTAGAACTTGGTTTAAGCAGAAGGCACTAAAATCATCTTGTAACTTACCCGTGATACTGTTTAGTTGCTAGCAGCACTTATTATTGCCAGGAACCCAAGATTTCACCTTTAGTTTGGCGTTGGCCCGTCTGCGACCAGTACTCAAGCTCCCAAAACTAAGATGGCTAGAGCTGTTAACTCTTCTGAGTGCCCTATCGCCATAACTGACTCCGCTCCCGGCCTTCTCTGGGTCAAGCGAGCCTGACTCGATTGACAAAAGGATAGACCGGGCGGCGAGAAGAAAAGGCGCTTCGACATTATCACCTGTCAGTGAGGAAGCTTCCAGAAAGTGTACATCTAGTGTTGTGTCATTAGAACGTATTTTGAAGACAGCTTAGGCATGACTGGCGTACCATTCTCCGCTGCCCACCTGCTTGCTTCTGCCCATTCGACCTCTCGATCTTCTTCTCGGTCTGATTTATTTCCGACTAGAACTGCAACTAGGTGCGGACTTCCAAGAGCTCTGGCGTCTGCAAGCCATCGAGAGAGGTTTGCGAAGGAGTCCCGACTGTAGGCAATTTATTCGTTAACCATTCACTCCCTCTGCAATAGTTAACCTACTTCGTGATATCGTAAACCAGGATTGCACCCGCTGCTCCGCGATAGTAACTCCGAGTTACTGATCTAGTACAAACCCTCGCATAAAAGTCGCACAAATCTAACAAGGAGACATACCTGAACCTTTCTTGTCCAGCTGTATCCCAAAGCTAACAGTCTGTAGTCAAGATATGCATGTTCTGTGAATCACTTGTAGGAACATACCTGTAACTTGATACGCTTCTCCCCGAGTTTGACGGTTCGACTAGAGAACTCAACACCAATTGTGTGCTGCGAGTGGTCTTTAACTGTACTGAAAGTGAGCCTATGCGGAGAGGATCAAGGAACGAGACGCACAAGAATTATGCGTGAAATGATGCAAAAGACAAGATTTTCCGGTTCCGGCTTCCCCTAGTAGGAGAGAACTAAGATTATACAGTCCGAGCACGCACATATCACAGAGCAGTACCGATAATAATGTATTTCATCAAAAAATCTGTCAATACTCGTGTTCAGGATTCGGAAATGCTAGAGGAACATGGAGAATACTGACCATAAGTTTCTAGGAGCTCTGTGGCCTCTGCATCGTCATGCATACTAAGGAGCAGTTGTGATAGTTACAGCTTCGAGTGGGTTGGGAGGATCGTCACTGACCCAAAGCGTTCCGAATCCCACGTGCAACCTCAATGTGGCCGTGACTTGACAATGACATGGGAAATTTCGCAATTGTTGAATTGAAGAGAATAAAACTTATGGTTCTTATATATGATATGTAAATACTCTTACAAGGCCTAGACAGCGAAACTTGTAAAAAAATACCAAGTTGACGCTCTTCTGCACGCAGGATTAATCAGAAAGCAAATTTGGGCACCAACTTAATAGAAGGAAAGGTTGCAGTGACGTCGGTCACCACTGATTACAATGTACTCGGAATGCGCATGAGAGTTTAAGCATCCGACTTTAACGAACTGCAGATAGGGGGATGCCAGAAGCGAATGCGGCGAACTCAAGACACTTACTCCAGTACCATTGGTTGTCGAGAACGACAGGAAGTTAGTGAATCCATAGTCAAAATCGGCGATGAGTTAGACGGCTATTTTATATTTATTGTCACGTTTATGTACAACTATAGACGGACTGACAACGTTGTCCATCCCAGCAGGATCCGAGCAGGCTGAGGTGCTTAACAACTGCAGAGCGCCAATGTGTGTCACTATGTCATTGTTCACGCTGCCCTATGCATGGCCATAATGTCATATCGCCTTTAATTACTTTCCCCTACGTCGTCGATCAGTGACTCAACTGCAATGTGGAAAGAGATCACAATTGATACCTCCAGAAATGTGCAGTGTGGAGGTAACTTAAAAGAGTTGACGTCCAACTTTTGGGCAAACGGGGCAATCATGTCTTTTGTTATCTAACGCAGAAAAGGGTTATTTGATAGGAACGTAGCGATACGTCCAAAAAAGCATCAGCAAGAACCTGCCTATGCAACTTGCCAGTGGGACCGTTTCCAACGCGATCTGCAGATCAAGATATAAAACAGCAGGAAGGAATGAGGTCAAACATAATTGAAATCTGTCTTTGTCTTTAGCGAGAAATAGATGCGAGAACGGACCACAACCGTGAATGATCCTCTTGTTGGCGCGAGGGTTGTCAGGCAAATCGACTACTGATGGGCCTGCATAATGGCGTCCGAGATGAAAGCAGCCGAAACTTGCTTCCCGCCGAACCATCGTCCGTTGAGCCCTTGAATAGCCTTCTTAGCAGATTCAATAGAATCAAATTTCACGTAAATCTCGCCCTGCTGATATTAGCGACTGCATAAAACGACGAGAAAGGTGCATGAATACCTGAGTTTCTTTCTCAACTTTGATAGCTTCGACAGCACCATATTTCTCCTCGCACTCGCCTTTCACATCCTCGGCAAGATCCTTGTCCCAATCGCGCTCCGTTTCTCTGACAGTTGCATGTCTCAGTATTTTTATACTTCTAGGAAATGAAGGACAAACTCTTCAGGATCAAACATATTTTTCAGCAAAACAGAACGAGATTGCATTATTTGCGTAATGTTCGGTCGCGCGCTAAAACATATAGGTGAATTGAAGGGAACGTGAACAGTGGTCTCGACTTACACAGGTTCTGGTAAAGAGAAAGTGGGTTCAGTCCTAGCGAGTTTCTGCATCAGAGCTTGACGAGACGCAGCGTTCAGGTTACCACCTGCACAAAGAATCAAGACAATTATGCAGTGAATGAGAGACGGTGAACTCACCACCGGCTTCGTCCAGAGAATCTTGTTGTGTATACTTCGCTGTTCCCTTCTCGTGTACTGTGTTGACACGCAACTAACACAAGACATCAGCAAAGACCGGCCTTTGGGACCCAGAAGGGACTGACCTGACGACCAGCAAGCTCAAAGCCCTCCATCTGCTCTAAAGCCATTCTGGCGTCTTCCACTCTTTTATATCTAGGTGTGATGGTTGAGAAAGCGTGAACCGAGGTTGAGATTGACTTACTGAACAAAGGCGTAACCTTTACTGCGCCCAGTCATGGGATCCCTGTGTAGATCGACAAATTCAAGTTCACCGAAAGGTTCGAAGACCTGTTTGATATCGGATTCGGTTAGGTTGAAGTGCAAAGACCCAACATATAACCTGAAAGATAAGAATATATGAAAACAAGATAGGTGCGCTTCAAAACGTTACGAACTGCATGGCTCCATGTGGCGCGCTGACACCCGGAGGAAGATTCAAGTTCCTAGTTTGCCTCATCAGCATATTCATAATCATTGGGAAAAGGCAGGCATCCACGCACCCATCACCTGGATGAAGCTTGTTTCTCTCAGACTCCGTCAATTGAACCATGATAGGCAAGCCCATGACGACAGTGCCTGAAAGTGCAAGGGCTTTCTCTACAAGATCAATGGCGCGAAATTCGACATAACCAATACTGTCGAGGGATGTTTAGTTGATTGAAAAATGAGAAACTATCGGCGTACCCCTTTGAGCGTCTAGATAGTCTGTCAGTCACGATGCGTGAATCCATTACAGTGCCTTCGCCGAGTTTATCTTCGAAGAAATACCCCAAGTCCCGAGCAGTCAAACGAGCTGCAAGCTGCGAGACAAATACAGATCGTGCTTCAGAATCGTCCTCCTTAGGCTCGTCGGGGTTATAATCCTCTTGCGGGGCTTCGTATACTGGAGAAGCTCTTCTTAATAGAGCAAGAAAGGGCGTAAAGAATCAGATGCGATAAGTTGCATTGAAGACAGACTTACTTGACGGGTGGAGGGGGGCTTCTAGTTCTACGATGCATATCAATAGAGTCATCCTCAATGCCGTTGGGGGGTCGGCCATAGTCCCTAGCCCTGTATCGGGGATCCTCGAAGTCATCTCGAGGATCAACATGACGTGCAGGTCTTTCTCCGTTTCTGTGGTCCGAAAGGCGATCTCCGCGAGACGATATGGGACTCTCTCTTGGGGGAGGCGGTGGTGGGCCAGATGGAGGAGGAGGAAGGTCATCCAACTCCTCTTCAGGTCGCCTTCTTTTGTTGCGACCTTCCTGCTCTCGAAGTTCAGTGGTGTCTTCAAAATCGTCGCCTCGTTTACGCCGTCTGTCCCTTTCCTCCTTGTCACGACCTTCGCGATCTAGTTCTCGGTCACGCTCACGATGACGACTATCACCTCTGGTACGAGGAGGGCGTTCTGACCGATGGCCTCCGTCTCTCTCACGGCGCCGTTCGCGGTCCCTATCCCTCTCACGATCTCTGTGTCTGTCTCGAGAACGATCTCTCTCGTGATATCGGTCTTTACTGCGGCTCCTACGCCGACGCTCCTCCTGTTCTTTATCACGACGCTTCCTTTCTCTAGAAGCAGAGCGATGTGATCTCCTAGTCCGGTGAGTGTCGGTCGAAAGGTTACGTGACCTGTCAGTGAGCATTGTTTAGTAAACGTTTTAACTGGCATGGAAGCCATACATACGATCTATGTTTGGGCGAGCCGTCGACGTCCATTGCACCGTTATGAGAAGACATACGAGGAACACAAAAGGTGGGAGCAATTGAAGTTGTGAGGAGTAAACACAAAACCCGTTGATTCGTGTTTGGATATTGTAATGTAGAACAAGCATATTTAAACATGTACAAACATGTGAATATAAACTTAATTACGAAATTGCAAGGCGAGCTCGGACCCTTTTCTCAGCTTGACCTAGCTCGCTCTCCTCCGATCGACGATACAGCTCATCCAGAGGGTTTTCTGGACCCTCTTTTTCCAGTTCATCCTCTATCTTGCTGAATTCTTCGCAAAATTTGCCATTAAGGACCTGGGAGTTTCGATGATTTGTTGATTTTGTATTATAGTTGTGAAGCACGTACCCGATTGTATAGTATGTCCTTGAAATGATCTCTAGCCGCTTTCCCATCCAGTGCTAACGCACCACTGAGCTGTCCGAATTGGGAAACTGTTGAGTGATGTTTCAACTAATGTCGCACGTAAGTTTATCTCAAATAACTATCTGAATGTACTCATACTTGTTGAATGAAGCCATCTTCCGCTGCGCGCTCGAAGATCTCAGCAGGCTCTTTGGACATCCACCTAGTATGTGTGTAAGCGGTGAATATCAGCGTGATTTTGAATCGTCTCACATCTCATAACACAATGCCTCGTCAGAACATCCTGCTTCCTTGAGGACGTGGAACGCTTCCCTGGATAGGCGGTGGGTCAGCTTTTGTCTAAATCCTTCAAATGTGTATCCGACCTGAAGAGCATAATAATGTTTGGCCATAATGCCTGTTCTGACATCTAGGTTAAACTTAGTTCTGAAACACATTCGTACTCGACCTACCTGCAAAAAGGTCCATAGCAGTCTCTTCGCGCGCAGAAGACGCAATTGCTCCTGCCCGGGTTGCCCCAATTGCACGGGAGAGAGCTAACGCCGTAGTCAACCCATTCCCCGAACCATCTTGTTCGACAGATACAAAGCAGGGAAACCCCTTTCCTTTCTCATACAGAGAACGCACAGAGGAGCCTATCATTCTGACTATGCAATAAGTACATGCTTACAGCTATCGCCGTATCAACTGACCGTGGGGCAACCATCACAACGTCTTGTGTGGTCTGAAATTCAAGGAGTTTATAGAACACATTGTATCCACTGGCAATGACGATCGTCGTCGTCCCCTTCAAAGACGGTGCAACCTGGTGATTGAATACTCGCGGCTGTACTTGATCGGGAATCAAGAGGAAAACCACTACAGCAATCCGCTCAATGATTAAGTAAGTTTCAGCTGTATGAGTTTCTCGTACCATCAGCTACTTCAGCTGCCTTGGAGAAGTCGTGCTCGACATGAAAGCCTTTTGCCTTCGCATCTGCGGCATAGGAATCCTCACGATTGGCAATCAAGATGTTATCATTTGAGATGCCACTGTCTCTCAGGTTCTGCGCCTGTGCAGCACCCTGATTACCGAAACTAAAAATATGAATATAGGTAAACAATTTGGCTCTGCATGTACTTGGAACAAGTATACCCCAGGAAAACAATTTTCCTATCTTTCAGCAGTGAAAGGTCAGCGTCGGAGTCGTAGTAGCTGTGTCAATATTCAGTGAGTGGATGCTCTAATTTGGAACAGAAAACTCACATGTTCGCTGGCATTTGTGATATCTTCAATCTTAAGGTGCTCAGGCTTTAATTCTGTGGGAGAAACAACGAGAGCCTTTGTTGCCCAGACCTTCGCTTTATAGAGGAAGTTTCTTGGTACGCCCATTTGATTGTCCACAGTTAAGCGGAGGGTCACCGGTCCACGGGCAAGTCATGGGTGGCTTGAAGGAACTTCTCTTTCGGAGCGAGCGGTCCGGGTTAACCGAATCAAGTATTTCTTCAAGCTTCAAGCACTTATCTAGAACCTCAACATTCTACTCATGACTCTTGTCACTAACAAGGTCGTCTGCATCACAGGCTCTTCTAGGGGAATAGGGCGCGCATGGTCTTATCTTTATTATGTTCAACGTTGGTTGTCACTGACAAGGCGTCCAAAGTGCCATCGACTTCGTAAAGCATGGCGCCTCTGCTTTGATCTTGCATTACTACGGTGACGGTGAAACTGAATTGGAAATTCAATCACTCTGTAGGGAGCTCGAGGGCAACAGTGCTAAAACAGTAACAGTGGCAGGGGATATCGGGGATCCAACGACGTCTACTAAGGTCTGCGCAAGGTAAAGCCTTACTAAAAAGGGGAACTTATGGTTTTTGTTGGCAGATCGTTGATACTGGAATGAAAGCATTTGGAAGAATCGATGTACTTGTGTCTAACGCTGGGATCTGCCCCTTTGCAGAATTTTTGACGATGCCACACGCCACCTGGGAAAGGACACGGCAAGTAAATCTCGACGGCTCCTTCTATATCGTCCAGGGTGAGTATATGCTCTGAGCCTTCTATGCAAGTTTATGACATCGAGTAGCCGTTGCCAATGTGATGAAGAGTCAAACGCCCCCAGGGGGCTCCATTATTGGAATATCTTCCATATCTGCACTTGTTGGAGGTGAATTGCAATGGTGAGCATAGACCCATCGAGTCATGAA
This sequence comes from Tephrocybe sp. 10521TJB, assembly GCA_018221635.1. Taxonomy (NCBI): domain Eukaryota; kingdom Fungi; phylum Basidiomycota; class Agaricomycetes; order Agaricales; family Lyophyllaceae; genus Tephrocybe; species Tephrocybe sp. 10521TJB. Next base: position 256,932 of record JABAJS010000001.1, on the reverse strand, counting down.
GTTCTCTTGATTCTTTGAAGTCATTACACTCCAACAAAAGCAGGCATTCTCTCACTGATGCAGAGTTGCGCGATCGCTCTGGGAAAATATGGCATACGAGCAAACGCCATACTCCCGGGGACCATTGCAACCGATATAAACAAGGAGGACCTTTCTGACGAGAAAAAACGCGAGTACACCGTAAATCGTACAGTTCTCAAGAGACTTGGAGGTGAGTATTCGAGAAATAGTATACCCCGCCACCTCACAACGCCATTGAACACCAGCGCCGGATGACATTTCAGGCCCAGTCGTATTCTTGGCTAGTGATCTCGCGAAGTATGTTACGGGTGCTTCACTTTTGGTAGACGGAGGGTTATTTGTCAATTTACAATAGAGTTCAATTCTAAATCGACATACATACATCCATTCATCTTTCACCGGGCCGCGGGCCGTACCTCCATTTCATGCCATGCCGGCACCAAAAGTTCTCCACTGACGATTGCAGGTTCCGCCGCGATAAGAACCGTCACCCACCTGGTCCAAGCGCTATTGCTAGGGTTCCTCCATGCGTGTAAGGTGCCCTTCTGAACAACAGTATCACCAGGGTTTTTTAGATGTTTTTCTGTCCCATCCTCTGTTATCAGAATAAGCTCTCCATGAACTGCGCAGAACAATCAGCCTTCGATCTCATCGACTTGAAGAAACTCTCACCCAAAATGTTGTAATCTAAAGACGAAGTCCGGTGCTGTTCATGAACTCAGTGGACGTAGTTTGCCCAAGCAGACTGCACAAACTTACCATGGCTGTGGTAATCCCCGGTGCAAGTTCCGTCGATCTCAAATTAGTGCCAGTTGGATGAACAAGACCGAAATTAGTCTGGTCCTTGACTGGCCGGGTAGCACCATCGTCACTACCATCTTATGGTCAATGAGTTCCTTACGAAATATTTAAATTCAGACAAACGGGTTGTTGTTGTCGTTGGTTGGAATGGAGTCGGTTGTCACCCATATAGAAGCCGCCCTAGCTCCCCCAACCGAATTCATTGGCTATTGTCTAATGTCAGTATGAGAGCGCAGACATAGAAATAATTGATCAAAACCTCTGAAGCAAGCTTTCGATCGCTCTCTACTACAGATATTCCTTGCTGATTATGACCAGTTACTATGCGGCGCAAATCGAGAAGAAGGTTCGCTGGGACGTCAGTCATGATAGTTGGCAGTTAGATAGTTGGAAGAAGTTGTTAACTCGGTAAATCGCGCTAATTGCTGTCAAATCACATGGGCACACAATACGTACGTCAGGTCTCGTTTGGTATACAGGCAGAACCAATGGTGTCGGAAGCTCTTCGTCGTCAGATATACAGTTACCAGCGAGCAACATAGATTTGAATTATTATACACATTTCGAGAGTCAAAATGACTGGCCGGGTGCCATACAGGAAGCCCCATTCAAGCGGCTAGGGAGCGGTGTCTAGCAATGTTGGTTCAGCAAGTACCATCGCACAAGATAGAAAAATGGTACGAACAGTAGTAGTACTCATCGATCAATGGGATCCAATCCTGAATGAACGCTCCGAATAGGCCGAATAACGGTGCATGAGATGCACGGGTGGCGAAAGCTTCTAGTTTGGGTCTGAAGAGTCAAGGCGGGCATGAATAACAGGTTAACTGAGAGGGGAATTGACCAACCGAGTATACGACTGCCATATTGACCCACGTAACAAATACCACAGGATATCCCGGTCTCGTCTCGCGTATTCAGTTCGTTCAAGAGCTGCAGATGGAGGAGGGTTTCTCCGAAGGTTTCGGGACAAGAGTTCCATGACCAAAGCAATGATCAGAGGTCGGTTTGAACGCCTGTCGGAAACGAGCAAGGATACTGCGACAACAGATGTTCAATATAGGGATCTGCGTATAAAAGCATCGCACTTACCGTAAACGAGCGGCCTCAAGATATAAATGGACTCGGCAATCCAATCTTGGGGCGAAGTCAAAGACTTAACGAAGGAGAGTGATGGTTTGACAGATGAAGTAGTCATGGCCTTTGGCATTAGATATTCCTCGGGCGTAGTTTCTGAAGAGGGAGAGAATATGGCATGCGGTGGCAGGGGTATATGGTTATTTCTCAGATGATCAGGCGTCGCAGGACGAGATTCGGAGGAAGAGGAAGGGGCAGGGCTCCGGGGCAGTGTAACGCTTGAGGGGGGTACGGAGACTGGCTCAAAATCGCGTTCGGGTATCGGGGGCGACATTAGAGGCTTCCGTGTGATCCCAAGGAGTATAAACCTTAAGACCGCTCTATAATCCAATAGTGAGAGGTGAATGAGAGACTTAGGGATTTGATTACTTACTTGACAACCTCCAGCAGAACAATACTCCTCCACCTCACTTTTGAGGACACTTTGCGCCGTAAGCCCATTTCCAGAACAAGTTCAAGAAACTTGATTAACTGGAGGGTACGGGCAGCCCACTTATATTTGTCGTTCTTTTCAGACCACGCTCTGGTGAAACGGGTGTGCAGCGAGGCGGGTATGAGCGGTTGATACTTTCGGTCGTTCTGCACAATCCTTGCTAGCAATGTATCGTGGTACATGCTCATTACATTGAGAAGTGAGGTGACTAAAGGAAAATTTGTCGGAAGAGCACTGGATGAACAGAGAAGTTTGGACACTGACGAGCCTCTGAGGCGAGTTCGGCATCCTTGAATCTGCCTGGAAGGAACCAGGTGATTGAACGGAGAGAAGACTCGAGAGATGAGATAGTCGAAACATTTTTCAAGAGAAAGGCTTCATACTGGGCAAGCGTCGATGACATGGGCGGCAGAGGAGCGCTCGAGCACTACCCGGTAACGGCGAATGTGATTCTGATGGTCGCTTTCCCACGAGTGGGCGTCGTCGATGCTGCGTTCAGCTGTCGTCCCCTATGAAAACAGTATTGATACTTCTCTGGTGGGTAATATCTAGAATATCTCCTGTGAAAGCAACGTTTTTGTTCGTTTGTATCGTGTTCACAAAAATGGCAGATGTCAGGGATACATCAATTGTTTCTTTCTTCTCATGCAGCGACCACCGCCTGCTCATCTGCACCGTAGCCCCGTCAGAGGCCAGTTAGACCCCGTTGATTCGAATTCAAGAGGATGGAGGTATATCCAGACAACTGATACCCCGAATCAGCTCAAGGTTTGTGTGCGTTGTGGGCTTAGCACTCATTAACCAGCTCCTGAACACTTCACAGGTCCTGCTTCCGCCAGGCACGGCCTCTATGTATGAGCAGCTCCTCAAGCTCGAGGAATACGAGCTTCAGAAAGGATCTTCTCTATCCTGGGAGCGCATTCTGCAGATCCGCCATTTGAAGGACAGGATGATTCGCAAGTGCCAACGACTCGCTCAGACTGCTCCAAGTTCTGCACGGGCTTCCGGAGCGGCAATTGGGCTCTCCTTCCAAACTATCGTTGCTCCTGCGGACTTTCGTCTGAAGGAAATGGAGAAGTGGTTCATTGATCAGCATGCTCGCGCCCAACAGAAACGGCATGAGAAGGGCCCGTCTCCGTGCAAGTGTGCAAAATGCCTAGGGTCCCTTGCTCATCAGAACGGCACATCCACATCTAACAAATATAAACCTAGCATGAGTACTGGCCAAGCGGCGAAGCCCGAAGCCAGCCAACTATACCAACGACCTCGATACCCTTCGCAGCCTACCGCAGCCCCGCCACGCATCGAGAAATCAGTCTCTCTCCCTTCTCGCACCAAGTCTAATGCTGCTGTTGCGCTCCCGCCAACTACCGTCGCTTCGCCTCCCCCACTCCCCCATCTTCTCCGAATTCGGGACCTGCAAACAGGATTTGATCGATCCGATGATCCTCAAAGGATCGTTTCCCTCCCAAGCAATACCCCAGCCGAACTCAATGCCGAGTCTTCAGAATCAGAATCCGAACCAGAACCTTCGAAATCCGTAGGACGAAATGCTACTATTCCGACCAGTCAACTGCGCCGACGACCGAGCTGTATCAAACGCTCGAGCACTTCTAAACGAGTCTCCTGGGCCGACAATCCCGACCTGGAGGTCCAGGCGTCCAAGTACAGTTCCGTCGCACGTGAAGCCCAGGCATCAGGTTTATAGCCTCACTATTGTTTTGCTTGTGACGACCTCAATCTTTGTTTATCACAGGGCTCAAGTGGGAGGATATTCGCGATACATATATCGAACAGATGTCAGGTTTAGAAGCATTGCACCAACAAGTCGGGGAAACCTTAGAACACTTGCGCTCAGAATCAGAACATTTGAAGCGTGCGGACGAGACAATAAGGTCTCAAAGGGAGATACTACGTGCCACGTTCCAGAACTTTGAACGCAAACAACAACGCTTTCAAGCTAAAGGTGAGTCTTACTGTACGTATTGTACGTCGCGATCCTTGCGTGGTTAATGAACCTTTGTGCATCATTAGTGCAAGAAGCTTTAGATGACGCGGATCATGTATTATCACTCGCCACCGCAGAGGTTGTAGTGGCTTGACTGATATTTTCTTCCATGTACGACAACACGACGACCGTAATGAAGCCACGACTAAACATATGCATATGTAAAATTGTTAACATCTAATTGCTACTTATCCGTGATACAAGGGGGACTAGAGAGATGAACGTTTCGCCTTGGCTTGCCTCCACCACCGCCTGATAACATAAATGTACACGCACAGAATGCAGATAGATAGACAGATGACCACCCCAAAAAGATTGTAGGAGCCGTCAGGTGTGTGGGGATTTGTTGGGACTTTCACATTCATGGACGAAACACCTACAAAAATGAGATAGAGCAAAAAAAAAATACAGAAACGGAATTAAGCATACCAATGACAGGTGTCATGCAAACGACCGCTAGCATAACAGTGGTCAGATAAAAGATAGCGAGGTCGGTCCCACGTTTCGTAAAGGCAACTCCAGTGCGTAGCTGCGAAAGATATGTCGGATGTGATTGACTGAGAATACGTTCATAATGAACAAGGGAATGCTGTAGCGTCAAGATATGATCTAGAAGCCATTAGGTGTAGCCAGCCTCTGCATCACTTGATAACGCGTACCTTGTACATCTCCCATGTAAATTGCTACGTCGTGATCGCCATCTCGTTGAGATCCATTCCCAGTCATGAGCCGTTTTCTTATCTGGGCAACTACCTCTGACTTGGTCGCTAACAAACGGGTCAAAGAAGTAACAAGCCTCCTGGTCCTGGCCATACGTCGCAGCGTTATTTGAGTTGGGCTTGGTTGGAATATATTCTTCGTCCAAACTCTTCGCCATTGGTTTCCAAGAAATCGTTTCATACGTCGAAAGGCGAGCGGGATTGTGAGCCGAGGAGAAGAAAACCTGATATCTACACTAGTCGTAGACGGTTTTTCGATGTCACGGGACGATTCCTTTTCATCATAATCGCGATTACTTGGCGCGGGAGCATGCTGTTGTGCACCGGGATAAGGTGCCCCGCCTCCTGCAGTCATTACTAGGTCCTCAATCGCTACGACCTCTCGCCCGATCTCTTCTAAAAGAGGGAAAAAAGAATCGACGATGGAGTCCAGAATTCCGTGGGCAATCCAATCTGATCCCAATATCATGAATGAAGTCGAACGTTAAGAAGTAGTGTACCAACCTGGAGACATCTCTGTAACGTCTTGTAAAAGCATGAGACGATTTCTCACACGTTCCGTGTGTTCTAAATGGCGATCACGTTAATATGAATTTCGAATTCCACATAAGAGAACAGACCAGATATATTGGTAAAGTGGAACTTCATAGTAGCAAAATATCAGCAGAAGTTTGGAAGAAAGCAACGGAATTTGAGCTCACCGAGCAGATACCTTCCTTAAAAACTACCAGATAGACATTAGCTTCTCCAATGGTTCCGCCATCTGGCACAGAGCCGTCCAGCGCCTCGGTACCTTCTTTCCTTTCTATGGCCTTATGCGGCGTTGCCTCTATGGCACGAAATGAAACAAAATAATACCCCAGTTTGGGGAATAACTCCAATTTCTCACGAGGATCGCGTTGCAGGATATCTTCCAGAGTAAGAGGATGGAGATGGAGGATCTTGAAAGCTGAGTTAGAATGAAGCTGATGTGTATGGAGACACCTGCCTTTCCCAAAATGCGCATGTCCTCCCAGGTTGGAGAAGCGACGTCCAGGTACCACGCTTTGGGCTTGGAAAGGCGGATTAAGGCCGCTGATTGACCTGGGGGAGGTAACATATAGTCTTCATGTTGGATAGGTCGCTTAGCATGGCTTTTCGATTTGGGTATATGATGACGATTATGGTTTCGGCGGGCCCTAGTGGCCTTCTTGAAAGCAGCATCGAGCTGTGGCAGAAGAAGAGGCAATGATGTAGTTGTAGTTGTGCGGGGAGCGGACTCCCTGGACAGTGAAAGAGAGGCAGGGAGATAGAGTGTAAAACTTCGTGGGACCTGTCGAGACTCTGCTCGCGCCTTCAGAAGGGATATGTGAGCGGCAAAATCACGCTCTGACTGCAAAGAGTGTATAGTTGTAGCACTGCGTCTTCTACGGGCACGAGAAAGAGAACGCTGCGGACGGGAGAGTGTGATTATCGATGAGCGAGAGGACGAAGAGGACGAGGTCGACGAGGATGAAGACTCTAAAGGCGTTCCACGGCCCCTAGCTCGAGCCCAACGGGATATTGCAAGCTCTACTACTGCGGCGATTGCTCCCAAACGGCCGCCAGGGAGAGATGAAGATGAAGACGATGAAGATGATACAGTGGAATCAGGGCTTGAAGAACGAGGTGGTGCTCCACCACCTCTGTATATGTCGACATCGGGAGGGGTGTTATCGTCGTTCATGGCGGCGAGGACGACATCAACGACGTGCGCCAGGGGCGATAACGCTACGGCCGCATGCAATGCAATTGAAATGAAGGATTTCAAAAGGAACCAGCTGGGCTGTATTTTTACATTGCTCACGTGCTATATTTATATTTAGGTCACTCTCCGTCGTTTGGCTCCGTCTTTAACAAACGGTCGCGACTTTTTCTCCTTCTGTCCGATCTTTTTCTGTTTTTTCTCGATCGCCTTCTTCACAGCCCGCTTCCCGCCCTCTGCAGAAAGTGCTTCGTACCGCGCTTTCATTAACAGCTCACGTTTATTCGCTGCATAAAATTAATGATTTGCACATATAATAATCCCGACAAAAGGGACTCACAATCTTTCATGTACCACTCGCCTTTACCCTGCTTCCTCCTTTCTCGTTCTTCTTCACTCATCTTCGCAAGTGCCTCCCGTTCTATCTTGTCCCGTTTATCTTTGTTCACAAGGCTCTCTGCTCGTTTTACCGCTTGCTCTAGTTTCCACACCTCATTCGCACGTTCCTCGTAAGTGTCTCGCGGTGACGAAGCAAGTAGTTTGTGTGCACGTTTGAGGTTCTCTCGTAGTGTATCCAACTCTTTTTTATGAGAGTCCGTCAAGAAACCGTAACCGTGTTGAAACTTTTCGGCTGAAAACTCGCCCGCGAGGGGCAAGAAGCGGGGATCGCGCGTTTGCTGTACAAAATGTCACCACAACACAGTGGCATCAAGAGTTTGTTATGCGTACCGGTGTCGTTACTTCAACAACTGTGCGTTTACGCGTTACCGGCCGCTTTGAAGTGACCTCCATTGGACTGCGAATATTATCAGGGGAAACCTAAACCTCAACAAGCAGAAACGCACGCATGCTTGTTTGCCCTTTTTGCGATTTCCTTGCGAGGCTTGACGCTCCACTCAACCTTCTCTCGTTCTTTTCCTATGCCAGATGTAGGCTGAAATTCGGGTTCAGAGTCTTCATCTTCATCCTCGTTTTCGTTTTCGTTTTCCTCGTGGTCGGAATCCACTTCTGCTCGGGCGAGCATGTGTTGAGCTTTTCGGAGCGCTCCAAGCGGCAGACCGGATAGATCTAATTGATACAATTATTATTGGTATAGGATCCAGTATACGTGGAATGAAGAACCATTTTTGAGACTGCTCTAGCTGAATAGTTAAATTGAAAGTGTCCGAAAGAAATAAACGTAACGTACGAGATCTGAGGGACCAACCTTCATGTCCTCATCATTTTGCTCCAACTCATCCTCGTCAACCCATTGTGCGACTCTCGGCACATCCGTATCTTGATGATCTTCCTCGTATATACTGTCGCTCTCCTCGGATGAGATTTCAGCAGCATCTGAATCACCCCCTTCGAAGCTGCTTTCCTCGCCGCTTTCATTTTCTGGTAGTCTCTTGAGTGATTTCTTCGAAGGCAAACTACTTTCGTGTAGAGTTGATTGGGGGAGCTTATGCTGTCTCGACAGAGGACGTGGCCGGCGAGGCATTTGATGTATTGAGACGGCGACACTGTTTGAAATTACCAACTTGCCACGGCAGTTCCAAATAAACAACGACTCAAGCTATTGGCGCGGCAAAACTAGCTCGAAAAAAACTCTCTTGCCAGTAAATTTATGTCGACATGTACATTCGTCGTAGTTGTACCTTTATATCAAATGATTATCGTCAGACTGAGTCAGACACCTCTCATGTTAGAGCCATGTAACAACACAAATCGCCCATCTTCCAACTTCACGTCCAATGAGATATCATTGGAGGGGATTCCTGACCTCCATGTCGGCGCCCATCCCAACCAGGCAGCCAGCTTCGAAAAAAACTTTTTCCTTCTTGTTCCTCCATGTGGTGTATCGAGCAAGCCTTCCCAGTGGTACTGAGGCCGCATCTGGATCCGAGACTCATCATAGTTGGTACCCGCACCTGTTCCCATCGATGGTGCCTCCCCAAACTCGAGGTCAACGTCCATCATGTTCTCTCCAGTCCCTTCCCCCACGTGAAACTTGATTTCCTGATAATCGAGATGCGGATGATGTAAAGCAGACGTTTATATGTTTTGGCGCCTACCTTGCTTGAAAAGCGAAAAACGGTATCATTAAGTCGTAAATAGATCTTGTTAAGGAATCCTGGAGTGAAGAGCTCAGTCTGTCTTGCCCTTTTGGAAAACAGGCCTCTTTGTCCAAGGAAGCTTTCCAATGCCGCTCGAGGCAATGGGATATACGCAATCGATGTTGAATAGTAAGGATTGAAATCAGATGCATACTGTCGGAGCCCTGAATATGTCGCATAATTCCTTCTCCACAAGTCATCCTATTGTTAGTCAAAATCAAAATGCTTTGGACTCAGAGTTTTGGTAACATACCCAGAAGAGATACCACCATGCTCTGGTTTCCGATTGTGACACGAAAAGCCATCGCTCATAAGCCGGGGTAAGCTCAACTTCGCAATTCTTAATTATGGCCCGGACTCTAGGGTCGCGTTCGAAATTTAAGGCATATGCTGTCAGAGTGGAGGGGTTGCGAGGGTGATCATACACGTTTGACAAAAATCGGTATGAGAGGACTCCGCTCTTCCATCGGCCAACCTTTCGGTTGTAGCGACGATAATTGTCCATAGTCCTCTCTATATATGGCATGCGTTCGGAAATAAGAGTGCGATTTAGTTGGAAGAATTGCGCAAGAGACGCAGTGAGGTCGTAATCGTCGTTGAGGCCAATTTCTTCACCTGGAACTAACACCTTTTTCGCATATTGGAGCTCCACGTCGAAACCACTACCCATTCTCAGCCCGTCCCAGACAAGATATCCTCGGCGTTTGATGAGCAGGGTGCAAGAACGATAGTGGATGGGCTTTCTTGCTTCGTACTGTTTTTTTCCAAACCAGTTGCTGTGGGTCCCAATTGGCTGTCACAACGATATGGATTGACGTACAATTGCGATGCGTAAATTCAACACCCACCAAAATGTGGTCATATGGCCATAAGACAGTTTGCCCTTCGAGTGCCCGAATTGACAGCCGCACAAGACGCCTGCGGCTTATATCTAGACTTGAGTTTTGCAAAATGTAAATCTCAAGATCCGCCAAGTCCATGAGCGTCACAAGTGGTCCGTCATCGTACTGCAGGACCTATTTTGATGTCACTTTAGACTACAGCTCGTTAAAAAATCCCAGGGGCAATACCAGTGTGGGAGGAAAAGGAATCCACCATGCATTCCCAAAATAGTTCTTGCAACCTGGTGTCCCGGAACTGGCGGGGTTTTTCCAATAACAATCTGGACCAACGAAATGTCTTTGAACTTGTTGCTGTAATTGTCGATATAGATTGTGGTCGGTGCCTGTGGTTAAAGCAGCAGCTTTGTTGTATAACAGTGTACCAACTTCGCGCAAGATCTGGTCGTCAAATAAGAGAGTGAGTCACCAATATTCATGTGAACCTTAGCGAGTAGAATAACCTTCAAGTTTTCGACGTGTCGTTCACCTGGGGTACCCCTGAAGTTGAGCAAATACGGGGGGAACTCTGAGTTTCGCGCTTGAGCGTACGCCATAATTTGTTCTTTCGGAATCGCGCAATCTGGAGCAGTAAGTAGAAGGGTCGTAATTGATTCCTGCCAGATACGCCTTCTTAGGTGAGGAGAAGAGATCGTAACGTCTAATCTATAAAGTGTGTGTCAATCCTTTCAAGTTCCATTCGGGATAATTGTATTTACCGCGGAGAGAAGATGTCGATGCCTAGATGCTCAAGTTTGAAAAAAGAAACTCGACAGGCAAGCGGTACAGGTTCCACATACTGAAATCGATGCGCCGTGTGAAGCCTGAGTAACTATCAGCGATGGGAAGAGAGTGAGGACGAAAAAGTGCTTACGTTTCAAGAAGCGCTGGATTGGCCCGAGGTTGATGATAGTAAAGTCTATCGATAATCAATGAATTGTTGTCAGTATGTCGCGCTGTGCACTCACAGAAAGTCATGCTATAAGTTACGATATATATTCTGCATTTTGTTTATGAGCTGACATAACGCCACATGAATTGGATGAAGACTCACGTGTATAGAACATAGGTATTAAAAATATTATTAATAGTGGAGGATATATCCAGTGCGACGACAAGAGCGACGATAGAGGTACTGAGATAGTTGACTCTTGAAGTCCATTCACTGGCGTTGTTGACAGGGTCGAGGAAAGGAGCATATATGCACTGTGCCAAGAAAAAACCAAAGGTACACAGAACAAGCGTTATCTGACGGACAACGGGAACCAGCGAACGTGATACCGAACGAAAGAGGCAGTTATTCGGGTCGATGACAGCAATGATAAGCAAAGTACTGAACTTGGCACCGAGGTAGGTCGACTCGTAGGTGGCCCAGCCACGTCGAAAACCTATACAGGGATTGTGAGCAAGACATGTTTCGATTACTTTTGTCAACATTGCACACACCACTATAAAGAAATGCAAAAGGATTCTGATCACGAGAAAGCAAACGATGATACTCTGCATCCAATTCAGTATTGTTCCGCAGTCGCCCAAGCTCTGTGAACCTGTCCACTTTCGGGGCAGAAAGCTTTATAAGCCGGCGAAGTGTGAGAGGAAACCATATTGTGAGCTGTAATAAGTGAATTAAGCCGAAAGGCTTAAACTCAAAAATTGGTAACTCACAAACGTGAACACGATACCTGCCAAAATCACGAGTACCGGCGCATAATTCACTTGATTCTTCTTCATCGTTGTAGTCCAACAAAAGTCTAAGGCGTCACGATATTCACTTGGAGGACCTAAAGGCAGTACTATGGGCGGGTACGAGGTTGCATTCGTATATGGGTTGGGGACTACCCATAGATCCTGCGACCATACAAGAATGTGAACGGTCATGGTGCTTAATGGGAGATAGATGACTGTTAAAAGAAACGTGACCAATACAAGACCCCATTGAGATCCTTTCGGCGGTGTTTGTTGAAAGCCCTCCACAATGCCATACCGATCGCTCTGATGAATCGATCGATAGAAAACGAGGAGGAGAGCCGCAGCGATTGCCATAAATATCAGAAGAAACATCAGGGCTTCGACCAGGGTTGAAGCGAAGTTTAGAGCAAGTATATTCGGTCTGTTAGCTTCAATAAGCCCTTTATAAATACCAAGGAACAGGAAATTTAGCATACATAGTGCCGAGGAACAAAGCTCGCCATTCATCACCGAGGTCTTGTTTATCGACTGGGACTATACGGTTTCTTAAGTCAAAATACAGCCCAAGCATTTTAGCTCCTACCTATGGTGCTCAAAATTAATGCAAACACTTGCACAGTATTCATAAGACCCTGCAAGCTGTAATATGATGCCAGCAAGCTAGATCCCTTTTACCGAGTGCGGGGAGTGAGTATGTGATCATACTGGGCGATTAAACACGCACGGTCAAGCCAAGGACTATACTGACGATAGAACCTAGTATAGTTTTTCGATTACGCCAAGCGGGAACAACCGTGGAATTAACTTCCAGATCATCTAAAGACTTCCCTGAGTCGACCAATCGGCCCATGGGAGGGAACATTTCTGAGCGAAACGTGTAACGAAAGACCGGGGGTTGAAGGGAAGCAAGAAATTTATCAAGTTGAGGCAAATAGAGAGGGTGGGATTTACGAGCAAATACAACGGCGGAAGAAACAGGGTGATAGTATGAATGAACTTGAGAATGCCGATGTCGGTTGTTGCGTGTGGTTTCCATAACTCGTGATAAAAGAGGGCGTCTATCTTCGTCGGATGTCTGGAGAGATTTCCCCGAGGAATTCGATGGAGAAGGGAGGCCATCGAGTTCTGGATATTTGCGACGTCGACTTTCTGTCGCCTCTGTGATATCCTGTGAAAGAAGGGACTGTGGGAGGCTCGCCTCTTGAGGAGGAGGACCCCAAGTATTATCCTCGAGGAGGTGGTTGTGAGACAGGAATCGCGCAGGGTATGGAATTTGCTTTGGGAATTCATGATCAAGTTCGGTCCCTGGTGATGATATCGACCTTCGGATAGAAGGAGTACTTGGAGATTCAAAACGATCGATAAGGTCCTTGATAGTCAATTCCCAAGTTTCCATCGAAGGCCAGAACCAGGGGATGAAGTAAGTGGTATAAGTGTCACTACTGGGGAGGTAACGACCGATCTGTCATTTCAAACGTGGGGAAGACGAATCACCAAAGTCACCAAATTGGTTAGATATGTAGATAAGATAAGATAAGATAATAAGCAAGTAAATTATTCAGTGCTGAACTTGTCTACGTAGCGACTCAGTTTCCGAGAGCGGACTGTCTGGAGATGGGCTTTATCAGCTAGATTTGACCAGATTTCCCGAACTTCTCGTTCCAAAGGAAGAAGTGGCATGACAATTTCTGGGTCTTGTGTGATCACATCCTCCAATTCTGGATAATTGGACAAGTCCTGCTCTTTAACAGAGGCATGGATACTTTCCCAAGTCACGTCATTCAGGGTCGTCGGTATGGGACGCTGGATGGTTCGAGCAAGGCTAAATATTCCCTGGCAGGAGCTGTAAATATGTGATAATCAAATGATCAGTGCATCGGGGCAAAATTCCGTGGAAGCGACTCACTCATGAAACTTTGGAGTGCCCCATGGCGAGACTGGATGAAACAGGGATTTAAGATACTCTGTATCCAGAGAGAGCATGTGTTCAATTTCAGCCTAGTGGAAATTTTTAGGTGAATTCTAAATTCTGGTAATATTCTGTCTTACCGCCATCCATGTTAACGTCAAGTCCGCTAGATCGTGGTCAGGATAACCCCCGCCGATCTATAGAGGGGCCAGAGTCAAAATCAATGTTCTACTCGAGCTCACACACATACATCTGAGTGCGATCCTGAAAAATAAAAAGTCAGGCTTGAGACTTTAAATACATCAACACGACCAAAATACCTGTGAACCAACACTTGACAAAGGCGCATCAGTTGGGAAACATACGCGATCATTCGAGAAAGAACATACCTGTCTTAACACTTGGCCCGCCTGTCTTCCTTCCGGTGTTTGTTCGAACTTAGCACAGTTCTATCCAGGTGCAAACGATGAACGAGTAATGAGTGCAACGGCTGTATAACTTACAAAATCTGCACGCCTCTCATTTAAAGCAAGAGCTTGGTATGCATATTCAATGTGAGTCCCTAGGACTTTGTCAGGAAATCCAAACATCGACTGAATTCCAGTCGAACGGAGCGTCAGCTCCTCGGGCAAACCGAAAGAACCGACCGTATCAAAGACGCCAAGGCACCTGTATCTATATGAAAAGCAATTCTATCAGCATTATCAAAAACACGTACTTCACAGTAAATTTTGACTGTGCCGAATCTGCGCGGGCCTTGCCTCTAGATGCGTCTTGAGTCCAAGGTTTAAGCTGTTGCCTGAGGGTCTCGGATTCTGTAAAAAGGTAAAAGATCGGCCTCTCCTCTCTTTATACACGCACCCTCGTTATTTCGGCTCTTGCCAAGTTTCTGGTATGTTAGGAAGATGGTAGCGAAGTGATCCATGTCTCTTCGATCCAAGATTCCGATCTCTCCCTACATCGGCGTTCAGAACCATAGAAGATCGCAAAACGAGGACGTAGCCTCACAATGAACATTGCTACCATGCGTGCCGTATATGCACCCTATTTGCTATGTCAGTAGGCTTTTGATGTGCCCAAACCCCTCTCGTACCCGTGAAAAGCCAAAAAGAAAGACCTGACAGCAGGAAATTAGCATCAGCTGGAACGTTTGACAGTCAATAGAATACCTCATCTCCAGGATGATAATTACTGATACGATGTTAAGTTTGTTCCTCGTGGTATCGACATACTCACTGTGCAATAAAAGCGTATGCCTCCTCAATCTTATCACCTAAAACCAACCGTTATAAGGGATATTATTTTGAATGAATGAGATTGAACAGGTACCAAGCGAGCCACCAACAGTCCCTATAAGGGGATGTCAGAAGAGTCGACATAGGGACACGTTGACGGGATTAGGCAAACCTTCCACATAGCGAGAATAAAGATTCCCATCTGACCCAATCCCAGATTGATAAAAGACAATTTGAGGGATAGCAGGCAATGGTTTGAGTCTCTCGTCTTCATGGTTGATTGTCCGCGCAAGCCTCTACAAAATCGCTGTCAAAATCCAGGACTTGACTTAAGTAGAGATTTAGGTACCAGAATGTTCGTGTATGAAGATCTTTGGGTTTCGGCGATTCCATCTTGCCAAGTACTTGTCCAGGACCAGTCATGTCAGCTATAACTATCAGTTTGAATTGATCGGCACGTACCCATCGCAGCAAACTATGATTCTCTTGTGTAACCTTAGGCTAGGACTGACCGAGCAGACAGGGTCTGTAGGTAGTCGACGCGGTGACTTTTGACCAGGACTGGATGTCTTTCCGGGCACAGGAAATCTTGTATCTCTGTCGTTGACGTTGAACAAAGCTGACATTATGTGGGAGCATAAAAGCGCGTTCAAGTTCTATTTAAATGCCAGAGGTACTGGTGCGATGATCGCGGGTATCTCATCAATTGTTTCGACGGGGTTTTGTCAATGGTTCTGTTTTGGTTTTGTTACAAGGCGCAGACTCCAACGCAGTATGATTCTTATTTTCTTTGATCCCGATAAGTCGCAATCTAACTCTCATCACGTATAGAACCAAGAAGTTAAAGGCTCCAAGAAGCTTTGAGGGACTCAGGGCATAGCAGGATTTGTTATTGATCTAAAAAGGAAAGACTTTGGCCAGGTGAATAAGGAAGACCAGGTCAGGATGCTATCAGCGCACTGAAGGATGATTGTTCGCCGTACGGTGCGGAGGCTCGGGTGGTCAAACAATTTATACATTTTGCGGACCCGATTATTTTCCAAAACGCATTTCAGCTGCGGCAAATTCGTCTAGAGCCCGATTGAAAGACGCTAGTGTAAGTGTTACGGGTACCGGGGTAGATGAAAGACCGGCATGTACTCGTAAATTTATCGAGTCCGGAATTCTATTATAGCTGTGAAACTCAAGTTAGATTGAAACTGGAAAGAGGTTCAAAGCTTACTATATTTCTGTCAGCCTGATATGCCAAGGGGGGTACCCATGAAGCTCCAACGGTGTAAAAAGATGTGGGTAGGATTTCACAGAATGTACAAGCATGAAATCAGGAGATGAAAGAGTGTGGTCAACTGTGGATATTCAGAGCCTAGACAGTTATAGAAGTTGATAACGCACACTCCAAGAAACTGTCAAGCTCATCAATTGAAAGCGTGAACAGTTCAGAATTAACCTTTTTTATGTCCTTTCGCATCTTTTGCCGAGCCCTAAACGCGAGAGATTGAGCTACCGTTGCAATGACCGGCTTGGATGATTCTCGCGACATAAGGTAGAGAGTTATTTCATCATGGCGAGAACAAAAAGTTTTAGCTTGCTGCATGTCAGCATAGCGATTTTTAGTTGTCGAATAGGGTCACTTACTTTGTTCCTTCTGCCTCCGTGCGTCATATTTAGGGTATTGAGAATCATTCTTTGTGCTCACGATGGGTATGGTTACTACGTGGCTGTTGAGTTGCAAATCATGCTGCGGAGATATTGGGCGAGATTCAGAATAGTCTGACGGTGGGGGGGTCAAGGGAAATTGGATATCGGGGTCTCTTTGGGATTCGTCGAAGTCATCGGCAAAAATATTCCGGATTTGCTGAGAGCACTGGAGGAGAGTTCCTGCAGAAGCAAGATGAAGGTGGGCATTGAACACGAACTTTAGCACGCACCGTGTTCCTCGTAGACAGTGAGGTGCCGTATACCTGAAGAGCGACACCAGCCTACAGCGTCGACGACTGTTTGCACCAGAGTGGAATGCAATTCATGACCGTCTGGGCTTGCATCAGAAACAAGAAGGATTGCTAGGTGTTTGGGCGTGCGATGGCGGGGAAGTCGCGACAAAGGCCAAACGAACTTCTCCCAGACAAATTGACACAGTAAAACGAGAGAATAGATACAATGAAGGAGACGGAGAGATAGGGCAGTTATTATAGCCATTAGTATAGGTTGAACTTGAGTTCAATTCAATTCAAAATCCATTGACGTGTGTTACGGTCACGTGTATTATAACAGGGTTGGCTCCTCATTGATCTTCTTCTTAATTTTGAGGAGTATACCCGTCTTCCAGTTGTCCAACTTCTTTATCTGGTCGAACTCCACTACAGCTCCTGTGAATGATTCCTGATCGCCAGCTTCGATAGCATCGATCAACGCAGAAAGAAGTTTCGCCTCGTGTGTCGAATTGAACGTTGTGTCTTGATTACCGTATTTCTGCAAGTTCCGGCGAGCCGTCACTGTGTCCTATATAACAGTTTATTCGGCGATAGGGCAGAATCACAGAACCACATACGCCGTTAGCTAGTGCACAAAGGCCAGCTCTCAGCCAATATTCTTTTACACTGTATTTCGTGAGCGACGAGGTCAAAGAATGATCAGCGACCTGCTCGTAGCGAGTGATTGCTTGCTGATATTCTTCAAGGTCAGCATGAAGGTCCGCCGCATCTTTGTAGCATGCATTTGCAGTGCTGAGATCGATATGAAATCAATGTATAAACTACGAGCTTGGCAGGGCTTACGCATTCGCATCTTCCTGCGCATACCAATCGCCAGCTCGCTCGTAACTTTCACAAGCTTTCCGCAGATCATTTGATTCCTGGAGATATATCTGCCCAATTTCCTTTTCCCTGTCAGCGGCTTGTCTGAAACGACCAGCTTGAGTAAGATGAACAATGGTCTGCGACAAAGCTTGAATGGCCACTGAACTGCCGATCAGCAGTGCATACATGCCAGATAATCGAGACTCACGATCTGGAAACCCTCTCTTGTATGCCTTTGCGGCATTCCACCAAGCATTAGAGGCCTCGTTATTCTCTTTGCATTTCTCTCGGCATTCTGCCTCTCGAGCAAACGCATCCCCCGCCTCCTTAAACAGTTTCTCGAGCTTGAACGAGTTAGCCGCCTGTTGATAGAGATCCCCAGCCTCCTCGTACTTGGCGTTACTGGAAGAGAACCAGCCGCCCGAAGAGTTGGATTTTTTATCAGCTTTCTCAAACAGAACCTGAGCGGGAGATTTGGAAGGGCTCATTGTGGATTGGTAGATGAAGAGAGGTAAGTAATTGCTGTGCTTTACAGTTGAATTACGGAATCAATTGATCGGTTATCTGTTTTGATAACCAGTGCAAGCTTCTTCCACCCCCTCTTCTGCCTCAACGTTCACATTCAATCTTCATCTTCACAATGTCTCTATCATCCTTCAGCTCACTTGAGAAACTGTCCGATGCCCATCCAAAGCCGCCTCATCTCCGATTCTCTTATGGCACTGCGGGCTTCAGGACCTTGTAAGTGCCCACCTAAGTTCGCGCGATGATTCAATGTGATCACACTGCGATCAGAGGAAGCACATTGGATTCTGTTCTCTTTCGAGTTGGTGTTCTTGCGGGACTAAGGAGCAAGAGACTCGACGGCCAGACCGTTGGTGTGATGGTTACCGCGTCACATAATCCTGAGCAAGTGCGTTTGCAGAGAGATTCTAATAGATCTATCTCATAGCAAATTCGACTTAACAGGACAATGGCGTCAAGATCGTCGATCCTCGCGGGGAAATGCTGGAAGGCTCCTGGGAGGCGCACGCGACGACGTTATCCAATGCTTCAACTACCGAAGACTTCCTTGAGGCGCTTGATCTACTCATTCGGTCCACCAAGATAGACGTATCCAAACCAGCACGAGTTGTATATGCGCGAGATACGCGGCCCTCAGGAGTTTCCCTCATATCTGCTCTTGAAGATGGCTTAAGCGCTATTGGCGCCGAAGGGCGCAATGCCGGAGTCACTACCACACCCATACTCCACTATCTTGTAAAGGCTATCAACACGAAGGGTACCCCCGAAAGTTATGGTGATGATTCAGAGGACGGATATTTCCGCAAACTTGGTGATTCCTTCCAACAGCTTGTGGTATGTGCTTTCAACGCCTATTACCAACATATATGTCTCACTTCGCAACCAGATGGGGAGGAAGTTGGAGCCTCTGCTTATTGATTGCGCCAATGGAGTCGGCGCACTCGCCGCGTCTACACTAACGGGGTACTTAAGTAACTCCTTGTCCCTGGTATTGGAGAATACAGCAATCTCGACATCTAGTGCCCTAAATTATCAATGCGGTGCCGACTACGTGAAGACTATGCAGAGACTTCCCCTCTCATTTGTGGATCGGATGAAGCCTGGACAATGCGCATGCAGTCTCGATGGTGATGCTGATCGCCTGATGTACTACTACTTGGATGAAAGGGGTGTCTTCCGCATGCTTGATGGGGACAAGATCGCCGCTCTGGTGGCCGCCTTCATAGTGGATCTTGTCAAATCTGCAGGCCTAGAGAACGAATGCAAAGTAGGAATCGTACAAACTGCATACGCCAATGGGGCTTCGACCAAATACCTCAGTGGGGTAGGCCTCTTTCTTTTCTTCTGCCAAACTTCAACTCAACTCCCCTTTGAAGCGACTTCCTGTCAAATGCGTGGCAACTGGTGTGAAGCACCTTCACCATGCTGCTGAACACTTCAGCATTGGTGTCTATTTCGAGGCCAACGGACACGGGACTGTGCTCTTTTCGCCGTCAACCCAACAAAAGCTAAAGGAACACCAACCTTCCACACCTGCACAGTCTACTGCCCTCAAGCACCTTGTCAATCTTACTCAGCTCATCAACCAGACTGTCGGCGATGCCCTATCTGACATGCTTCTGGTGGAAACTGTACTTGCACACAGGTCTTACAGCGGTGTAGAGTGGGATTCTCTCTACGTTGATTTACCCAACCGCCTCGTCAAAGTTGTTGTAGCTGACAGAAATGCTTTTCGCACGGAGAATGCTGAGCGGCGCCTAGTGAGCCCCCCAGGCCTGCAGTCAAAAATTGACGATCTTGTCCGAAGATACGAAGGCGGCCGCTCCTTCGTCCGACCCAGTGGCACAGAGGACGTAGTTAGAGTATATGCTGAGGCCGTTGTAAGGTCTCAAGCAGATGGTGAGCGCCGTGCCTTTTCTTTAGACGAGATCTGATTTGGGAATTCTCTCATAGAACTCGCATTTCGTGTTGCTGGGTTGGTGTACGATGAAGCTCGAGGAGACCCCTCCAGACGTCCGAAAGAGTTTTTGTAGTTGTTCTTCTCTTCTTTGTACAAGTATGGCAGACAGAATACTTATACCGTTCAGTGTTCACGCGATAATAGTACATTATTAGTCATCCTCATGACATGAACATTCAAATATTCATGATTGACAGTGCTCAACTTGTCACTTCAGTGACTAGCACCGCCAGCACCACCAGCACCATACATACCAGTGCTCTACAATGTGTCGGTTCGTCATTTACAAAGGAACATCCCCTGTGCAGTTGTCCCATGTGAGTTTGAAAATTACTTACTGTAAGCTCGCGCTCATCCTCACATTGTCGGCAAGCTTTTGACAAGACCTTGCCATTCTATCATCAACCAAGCGTTCGACTCTCGCCTTCGCCTCGATAGAAGGCGGCCCATGAATGGTGATGGGTTCGGTGTTGGTATGTTGTGTAAACCATAGTTGTTCGCTGACCTATATTACGCACAAGGTTGGTATGACTCTGTTTATGATGAGGAACTCGGCAACCAGCCATGTATATTCACTTCTGTCACGCCGGTTAGGATCCTTCTACTGTCTGGTGCATCCTCTCACAATTCATCCAAACTGTTCCAGGCTTGGAATAACGTGAACCTGACAAGGTTGGCTGAGAAGATAAAATCTCCACTAGTTTTGTGCGTCTCTGACATCGGCTTGTTATAACTACTCAGTGAATAAAACATAGTGGTCATGTAAGAGCTACTACTGCGGGCTCGCTATCGCTGGATAATTGCCATCCATTCGTCCATGGTAAACTGATGGTGTGTTTTCTCGATTTTTAGTGTGCTGTCTCTAAATATACCAGTTCATGCACAACGGAGGGATTGCCGAATTTCATTTGATAAAGCGAAAGATACAGAGTTGCATCCCTGATGAAGTGTTTGACACGGTGCAGGGGAACACAGGTCAGCGCTATAATGACTTCTGATGCAAGCAGCAAATTCCATCTTGTGCTTCAGATTCAGAGTGGGCTTTTGCTCTATTCCTATCGAAGGTAAGCGTTCAATGCTATTGAGATGAATGTAGTGCTGATTTTTTGAAGCTGGAGGATCCAAATGCACGATCGTTCACACCCGAGATACTACGCAAGGCCATGCTTCAAACTATATCTCACCTCAATCAGATTGCGGAGGAGTTTGATATTACTGAGGTGTTTGATATTTCATGATGTTTTTGCTAGGTCTCGGGGCTGATGTCGCGAGTATAGCCCAGTCTGATGAACTTCTGTGTTACTGATGGAGAAAGTGTTGTTGTTACCCGGTATATATCGTCTAGAAAAGACGAAGCAGCATCATTGGCATGTTTTTTCCCTCTCATAGGTCCTCTCCATTTTATATGTTAACTTGTTTGTTAGTGGTTTTCCTCTGGCACGACATTCAGCGAATACGCTGATGGTGGACATTATAAGATGTCTAAGGCGGATAAGAGAGAAAACATTATCATGGTATGTAAAGTGCAACTTAGGCTGCACCTGACCTTACGTTTTGGAAAAGATAGCGAGCGAGCCCCTGACTTTTGAGCGAGGTGACACCAAATTACTCTATCCCCTACGCAGCACTTAACTCTTTTCAAAAGCTGACTGGATGGAGATCAAGACGAACAACATGGTGATAATCACTCCGAAGATGAATTTGCTGCAAATTCCCATCGTCGATGAGTTCTATGTGCCACCCTCGGACCCTGGAGCCTCTGCGCGAGCCACAGAGTTTGCACGAGAAAAGGGACTTCTGAATCCCCGCACTAGTATTGTTCCAGTTGAGAAATCTTCTGCCATACGGCAGCCTGTTGGTGCTCATTGCTGTTAGAGGAGATATTATAGCTTGTCTGTATACTTGTAGTTATATACTATGTATTATAATCGTCGGTACCATTAAGAAACGCGAGTTGTCACAGAAACGTAGCGTGACAAAGGCTTTATGCAGTTTTGTCTGCGACGACGACGACGACGACGAGTGGCATCGACAGCCAGCCTCCTACCATAGCCATGTTCTCTCCGTGGCTTCTATGGAGTGCACTGTCCCACTCTGCCAGGTTTTCAACTTCATATCAAGTGTTCCTCCTCTTCTGACTGCTTATATAGGTTGTCGACAGTCCTTCAGATCCTCATATTTCTTCCATTGACCCTGGCAACCCTTTCCTCCCAAGCATTCTTGCTTTTATCTTTCCTCCTATCGATACATTCACTCATCCATGGCACGCTCATCCTTCTGTGGGGCTCGGACGCATTGTCGGTCCTCCAAGTACCCATGCATCCGTTTCTACTTCTCGTCTGCTTCAACTTATTCTCGTCCTCTGTGCATCCTTTGCTCATCACCGCTGCCAATTGGTGGGGGACAGCTTTGACATACTCGGGTCCAGTGTTCATTGCAATGGAGGGCCTCTCGAGCTTGCTCGTCGTCCAGAAACTC
Organism: Tephrocybe sp. 10521TJB; assembly: GCA_018221635.1. NCBI lineage: Eukaryota > Fungi > Basidiomycota > Agaricomycetes > Agaricales > Lyophyllaceae > Tephrocybe > Tephrocybe sp. 10521TJB. The sequence continues at coordinate 234,522 of JABAJS010000001.1, read as the reverse complement.
GGCCAAGAGGGCAAACGGTTAGTCACCGAAGGAGAGGCTTACCAGTTTGCCCTTCTCATTGGTTCGGCAATTGCCTATGTTACATCCGCTTGGTGGATCGTTGTGGTACGTGGCCTAGATATATGTACCTCTCCATAGTAATATACGCTTTCTCCCAGTCATATCCAGCAGCAGCATCATCTCCACTATCCTCCACACTCCTAGGCGTAGCCATCACAGCTTTCCTCTTCCTTAGTTTAATTGGTTTCGTGCTCAGGCGCACAAATATCATTGAATCTTCCGGACTCGCGCTTTTCATAGCATACAACGTGTGGTTGTGTGGCTTTGACCAGAAATCTTTTACAGACCCTGCGTCGTCATAGTATGTGCTTGTCGTATCTCACTAGTGGTCATCTCACCAACTCTCCTACTATTCAGTGCCCCGTTACTTCCCAACATCCTCCCCCACATTAGGGCGTTGCTGAATTTTGTGATCAACACGCTACCAAAACCGGTCCTTCTAGCCCTTCTCTATCGCCTGGCAATTTTGCATCTAGCATCACGCATCTTACCGACTATTGGGGCGGATAGTTGGGAATACGAAGATGGTGTCCATGACGGCTGGGAGGATCGTCCAGTAACTTACCACCACATAATTTGCTGAACGTTACTAACTCTTCATCAGACTTCTAATCTCACGCGCATTCTCCTGACTTACCGTCAGTTCATTTTTGTCACAGTCTACTCCCATCTTCTGCGTGAGTTTGTCGCTGTATATCACGGATATTGTCTTCAAGTCGTGCACAGTATTAGATCACTCTTCCCAGATATGGTGGCGTTGGATGAATATCTTTTTGACGCTTGTCATATGGTCTGTGGAGCTCCTCGTAAGCTCAGAGGAAGACGTCACCGCAAAGGATTGGAAAGTTGACTAGCGGTAATTTGATATCATCATATTGCAGCGTTGTTCTCATCGTTGTACCCTCTTTAATCGAATTTTCAACCAGTGGGACGTTAAGGCTTGAAGCCTGGGATTTATGTGTCTCACATCTGCTGCACGATCCAGCTAACAATAATTTATATTTCATCTCAGGTCTCTTCGTTGCTCGTTTGTAACTACCGGTTGGGTGTAGATGTCGGAGTCGCGTAGAGCGAGATCAACCGACCTATTGACATCTCATGAATGCCACAAGCCTTCTTGCCAGGGGAATCTTTAGACCTTGAATTTGCTCGACAATGGACTGGATTATTCGCCTATTCTCCTCGAATGTCTCCCGTAATCGCTCATCATCCTCTGCGCCTTGCTCTTTCAGTTTTGCCGCCATCTTCTCCTGTGCCACAAGCAATTCCTTGAGAGTGGCGCGGAGAGCGCGTCCGGCCCCGGTCTCTGGTAGGATCCTCTGATGTTCAACCATTTCCTCTTGAATCTGCAGCGCGTCAACAGATATGTTGTTGAGAATATAGTCGACAATTTCCCATGCCGACGTGCTATTACTCTGGCCCCGGAATCGTAGCATCCGAGAACCAAGTTCAATCATATGTCTCCAGTAATTTTCCCGCAATTGCTCCTCGCGGCGTTGTGCTAGTTCGAAGGAGACTTCTTCCCACTTGGTTGTTGCAAGCACCACGTTCCTTACGGCCTTCTCGCCGCATAGTTCTCGAAACATCTCCAGGTTTCTGCGCGGCGCTCCTTGCATACGAGGCTGTGAGATCTCGTGAAGATAGATGACCCCTGCGAGCTTCATATTATCGCTGTAGCTGTTTGAGTAGGACGTGAGGTACTATTCAACATTTCTGAGCGATCTGGACCTCACGATTTCGCTAGCCATACCGCAATACGGCGTAAGATCTCTGAATCATCGATATACGTGTCGTCAAAACCCGGAGTATCGACAAAGACAATCCGACGTGTGGGGTCTCTTGGGTGGGTAATGATGAAATGTTCAATGCGCGCGGTGTGAGATTTCAGGCTGTGCCCCACAGATGCTCGGACGTTGTTCCCGATCAATGTCCCGCTTCCGCTCACCACAGTGTTGATGAACTAGGTGAACAAGTTCTGAGGGCGGGAGTACTGGAAATCAGAAGAGAAACTCATACAGTGCTTTTCCCTACTCCAGTGTGGCCCATAACCCTTCAAGTTAGGTGAGTGGAGAGCAAGACTTGTACAATGCGCAAAATCTTACGGGATGACGACGTCGGTAGGTCTGGCATCTTTCATGATAATGTCGGTTTTTCGCAAGATACCCCTTCCATTCCAACTTCTCCTAGGATGCGGTCTAGACGCGGCACTGACGTTGGCGTGCATAGGTGGACGGGGAAGCTACTGATTCCTATAAATGACTGAACCCTTATATTACGTGTGCTGTGCGTTTGGCACCTTTTCCTCATGTTCACAATGACTTTCCTGCAGGCTTTGTCCATGCTGACATGCTGATGACAGTCGACTGCCACGAGTACACGTTGCTCGCATTATGGAATGGCCAGCTACACGTTGCGTTATTGATGTTCATGCATGTAAAATTATAATAAAAAAAGCAGGGCCTCTTTACTAAAGTGTCATCGCAATCTACTTCTTCACCTGCTTAGTGCTCTTACGGCGAAATTTGCCTTTAACCTTCAAAACAACCTGCTCCCACCACTGAACAAGGGCCTTGAAAGCAGACGTGGCATTGAGATCCTTCAACTCGTCCACCATTTCTGTTTGCACGAGTAGCGGGCGAGGGGTGTTGATGTCGAAGAGATTGATGACATCCCACGCAGATTGGATGGTGTTGTTAAAACGGGCAGTTCTGCAACCTTCGTCCATCAGGGGCGCCCAGAAATCTCTATAAAGTTCACACTCCCGATCTGCACCGACTGCTGAATCGACCTCATCCCATAGTGTCGTGGTAAGGACCACATTTTTCAAAGCATCCTTGCCGCAGAGAGCCTCGAACATTTTCAAATTTCTCAGTGGAGTTCCACGCATCCTGACGTCCGTGATACGGTGAAAAAATAGAAGCCCTGTCAGAGTGATCTGTGCTTGGTAGCTAGATCATATATCAGAAGTTCATCATGGCTTCATTCAAATGATGCATACGTTTCCTTCATCCAGTCAGCAATTTGTTCGAGGACCTGAAAGTCCGTTTTCTTAGTGTCGTCAAAGCCTGGGGTGTCGACAAAGATAATATTACGACCACTGCCATCAGGGTGAGGATGGTTGATAGCTTGGACATTCTGCGTGCAAGAGGCCAAGTCGTCACCTACGACAACAGATGGATTCTGGGTCGAAACATTGATGAACTAAACCAGTAAGCATCAGAAATGAATAATATGCAGTATATTCTCCTTACATTACTCTTGCCGGATCCGGTCGGCCCTACTAGACTGTTCATTGTATCTAAGTTAGTGAAGGTACGAATCGCGAGCAGGAGACTTACGCAATAATGATGTCTTGGAACAACATTGACCTCCGAAGAGTGGATGGCGGAAGAGGGAAACCTGTCCCTTCTTTTGATACTCGTCGCTTGACGGGATTAGACAACAGTTCCTGAACTATTTCACCAGCCGTGGGCCTTGATTCAGGGGCCTTAGACCAGCACCTATCCATTAGCTGCCACGTCGCATCGTCCAAATTTCTGTGGACTGGTCTTGTTGGTCGATGATCTTGAGCAACTGCCATTACCACTTCAAATTGAGCACGCATCTCTGAGAAGCGTGGAAGTCCCACGTAGATCTAGCAGCACGGTAAGCTCACGATCTTCGGAAAGCTGAAATAACATGCCTCGTAGCACACACATGCAAATGAATAGACATCAGTTGCTGAGCTTTGGCGTGAAGTTTCGGTCCCATCTTCTTCAAATTGAAATAGCTCGGGAGCACGCCACAGGAGATTGGTGCACTGGTAAGCACTTGAGGTTGGAGTGAATTGCAACAATGAGTCACGGGCGAGAGTGCATACGCCAAAATCCGCAATGCATGCATGTCCATCTGGGGTAACAAGGATGTTGTTCTGGAGACAAACAGCGATATATATGAATATTGAAAGCTGGTAAGGTAAAATACTGACCCCTCTCAAATCGCCATGGATGACAGATGGGTCAAAAGTATGAAGGTAGTTCAGTCCTCGAGCAACATCGAGTACCTAGGCATGGAAGTTAATGTGATGGTAAGTCAAATATGCTGATTAGCATACTAGGGACTGTCTATTGTCGTCAGGGTTCCGCTGCAAATACTGGAGAATGTTGCCATTTGCCATCCAGGGCGAAACAAGGCATACTCGGAAGGATGGTCCAGGCCATTGGCACACGCCTTGAAATGGCAGGACATTGGGATGGTGCAATTGTCTCCAAACTATGGCCGCTTTGCAGAAGATCTTGCTCCCCCTGTTGATGTACGACGAGTCAAATCTCATGACCTTAATGGCAACTCCTCTTCCAGCCAATACACCTTCCCAAATGTCGCCATAACTTCCAGGAGTGACAGATTCTTTACCACGAATCTCAACGCCCCGAAGAACAAGAGCTGTCGGATAGAGCCCCGACCTTTTCGACAGCTCTAGGAGAACACTCAGGATGGAAGGCTGAACAATACCAAGCTCAGGAAGATCGAGAATCTGACGAAAGTGTGAAGTGTAGTTGTAACAAGAGAGTATGGACGACATACATGTTGCAAGAGATCGAGAAGAGTCTGAGCATGGGAGTCACGTTGACCAAAGAAAGCCTTTTTTTTTTGGTCGTCGTTACTCATTGCTAGAACTCGGGTGGCGATGGTTAAAACGTCGAGTTGTAAGAGTTTTGCGATGCCTGCACTAATGCCGGGAATTCCGCTTGGTGTATTCTGATCATAGGGTCAGCGCAGATTAGACATCAGGCAGAAGACATACGACGCGGGAGCGATTCAGAAAGGCCCACAATGTTTCTTTGAGCGATCGGTGGTAACGGAGCAGTGTAACATCATCGAAGTGGAACCACTGGGCTTTGAAGTCCAACAGTCTACAGTCGATGATTATATAAAGATATGTGATTGAATGACAGAGCGAAATTCTTACAGGTTTACGTCGGCGCGTAGCTTGAGCTGCGCAAGAGTATAGGCGAAAAGACGCTGACAGATACAATGTTAGTATATGAGGGTCCGAAGTTGCCAGAAATCTCACAGGGTATATTAGTTTCCCTAAGCCTTCGAGTTCATCTTGAGGAAGGTTTAGCGCCGCTTCCCAGGTTGAGTGTATATCGTCAATGTTCGCGCGTAGCCATTCGGATGGCGCATTGACTGGGGAGACGACGGGGTGAAACTCGCCCAACTTGTCACCCAAACGGCGCATCGCGAGATCCGCCGACATCATCAGGAGGGAGAGCAGCAAGACATGGGTAGCGCTGCTGATTCATTTCTATTGCCTGTCAAACCACACCATCGCCTCATGCTGCCTCGTGGTCAGGCGATGACGTCTAACTTTTGAATATTTGAATATTGGAGGTGATGACGGACGAACGGCAAGCAAATGACACGGAAACATAAACGACACTTGTATGCAATGCGCAACCCTTATATGTCGGACTATTCGTTTGTTTTCCATTCAGCCTCGTGGTCTTCTTGTCCCTCATAGAATTCTCTTTTCCAAATCTGTGCTTTGCGCTTGACGCTCTCAAGAATTGACTCGCATGCAACAAATGACTCTCGCCGGTGTGGGGATGAGACTGCAATCACTGGTTATAGGTTTTAAGTGTCAAAGAGGACAAATGGGGTTGAAACGATACCTACCTATCGAAGGCTCGCCAACAGGAACAATACCCAGACGATGGTGGACTGCACACCGAACGAGGGATTGTATTCCCTGCGTCGTGGTTTGATGTTCCGACTGCTCTATCGAGGCTGCTGCTTCATGAATGATATCCGCCATCGTTTTGATTGCAAGTTTGGAGTATGCCTGATACTCCAAACGAGAGACGGCCTTGCCTGGAAATGAATTAGAAAGTATGTACTTTTGGTAGCAGGCAAAGCAGACCTTTGAATGAGTTGCGCGTAGTGCCTGAAGGAACCTGTATAGTTTGGCAGGCTTCTGAAGATATCTCGACATGGCTGACCTATGAATACAGCAATTGCGCCTGCACTGTCATCTTTTACAGAGCCAACGATTCCATTTATGTCGAGAGGGAAGTAGGACAGGACGCAGATTCCTTGGGGTGTTGTGATGCTCGCTTCGGTAGACGCTGACGGGGAGAGAGCCATGTTGATCAGGTCACGCAAAGTCAAATTGCCGCACCAACCCTCTTTCGATATTTGACTGCCCTTGTACTTCTACACGCACGTCGTAAATTTGACCTCACGCCACCCTCACACAAATTCGCCACATATCATACTCTGGAGTCGAATCAACGAACTCAACTCTCTGACCATGTTGCTTGTTAACATGCGTAGTTCTTTCCCCCAGAGGTTGAACCTTCGGCCCCGGGCAGCTAGATCTTTTTACTCTCTGAGCAGCGTGCATAAACGTGGTGCTACCCTTGATGTACATCCCGAAGTACAGGAAGCCCTTGCTACGAACAAACCTGTCGTAGCACTTGAAACGGCTTTGGTCACCCATGGTTTTCCCTATCCAGGCAATGTTCAGTTGGCCTTATCGCTGGAGAAGATAGTCAGATCGCAAGGATCTGTTCCTTGTACTATTGGACTCATTGAGGGTCGCGTAAAAATTGGTCTTCACCAACAGGAGCTCGAGCGACTGGGGAGCAGGGAAAACAACCCGGCAAAGATATCACGACGTGACATTGCAGCAGCAATGGCCCTGAAATCTGATGGAGGTAATCCAGGAGTCCTTTGAACTATCGTACAACAGCACTGACTAGCCCTAGGGACGACGTGCAGTTCCACTTTAGTATTTGCGGCCTTAGCAGGTATCAAGGTGCGTCTATTTTGACACTTTGCGGGTGAATATCATGGTCAAGTCCTCTTGTAGGTCTTTGCGACTGGCGGGTATGGATCTCACCCTCTTGACTTTGAGAAGTAAATATTGACATGTATTTAAGGTTGGGTGGTGTCCATCGGGGTGGAGAGAACTGTGAGTAGCCTTGTGTGCAAAGTCTTGTAGTTCCGCAATTGAATGTCAAGGTTTATGTTAGCCATGGATGTTTCGGCGGATCTTGGTGAGCTTACTCGCTGTCCTGTCGCCCTGGTATCTGCAGGCGTCAAGTCTATCCTTGATATTCCACGGCATGCTTCATTTGTTCCGATCTTTTCTTTTTCATTGACAATTGTTCAGGACTTTGGAGTACCTCGTATGTCGAAAGTATACTTCCAAGGCCGAGGTGCTTACAAAAACCAGGAAACGCTTGGCGTCCCCGTATTGACGTACGGACCATCTTCCGAATTCCCTGCATTTTTTTCGCGTCGCAGTGGTGTTCATGTTCGTGTTCATCAGCGTTTCTGTCCTGTAGAAATTCTCAAAGATCACTAAGGCTCCGTGGAACGTCAACGACCCGGTCACCGCCGCCAAGATTCTATGCAAGTCAGCACCCAATTTCCCTGTTTACTTCGCTCACATGGTTCCTTTAGACAATCAATGGCAACTTGGTATGAATAATGGTGTCATGTTTGCCGTGCCCATCCCGGAAGAATTTGAGGAAATCGGGGCCTCAATTCAACAGGCAGTTGATCAGGCAGTCGTTGAATCTGAAATGAATGGCGTCAGCAAGCTTGGAAAAGAATCTACACCTTGGCTCTTATCGCGAGTAGGAGAGTTGACACGAGGTACCTCTCGTGCATCCAACATTGCACTAATAGAAAACACAGCCCTTGTCGGTATGTATTTCCCCATTTCAAGTATGACCAAAGTATTGAAGCAATTCCTGTTAGGTGGAAAAATTGCCGTGGAGTATCAGAAGTTCCTTACGGAGTCTGTAAGAGATAACCTTTGTCAGTAGTCCACAGAATGCATTAGCTGATTGCGTTCGTGCCTCCTCTATGATGCAGCATCTTATTACCCCCTCCATCCCACAGGTGGTTAGACGTAGCTCCCCCATCAATTCTCCGTCTTCTCACAGGTTGAACCATCTTCACAAGCCAGCCAACTTGATGGTCATTGGGTCATCTGCTGTTGACATCACTGCTCAGACACAGGAAAAGACCGGAGCCTTGATGAGTGGTTCAACAGCACCGGGGAATGTCTTGTTATCGCTTGGTGGTGTCGCACGTAATATCGCAGAGGCATCACATCGAGTACTTTCCGCTCGCTATCCTAAGCTGTCCTCTCTTCTGGTTTCACCGATTGGGGATGATGCCTTTGGGCGCCTCTTGATGAAAGAGACAACAGAATTGGGCATGAGAACCGATGGGTTCATTCCAAGCCCTAAGCAAACAGCCGTGTGCAGCATGGTTCTCAATAGCAAGGGTGACCTCATTGGTGGTGTTGCGGACATGGAAATCACTACAACATTGGAGACAGACTCGGTTGAGTATGCAACATTTGATCCGAATTGTGCATAAGATCTAACGTGGTATAGGTTGTCCCTCTCATTGATGACCACAAACCTCGCTTGGTGGTTTTAGATGGAAACCTATCACCAGATACTCTCAAGGGCATCGTTGGATATTGCGTCGAGAATGGCATACAAGGTTAGTAGGATGCAATCTTTACATCATTACAAGAGTGAGCTCATTTTCCATATGACAGTGTTCTTGTGAGTGAAATTGTGCCTATTGCCGATCAATACTTTATGGTCCCTCTCCAGTGAGCCTACTTCCGTGATGAAATCGACGGCTATATTCCCTGCTGTCGCCGCATCACTGAATGAATGTCATGACCAAGCTCCTGTTACATTCATCTCCCCTAACATGCTCGAGCTTTCGCACCTCTATTCAAGTGCCGAATCATACAGTTTAACTTCTCATTCGGCCTGGTGGCGAACCATTGATGATTTATCTCTGGGTTCTACCTTCCGCTCGACTCTCGAACGACTTTCCCGATGTAATGTCTCCGACGAGGAACCTTCGAGGGGAACACTTGCATTCTTAGTTGATCATGGCGTTGCTCAGATGGCTATTAAGCTCCTTCCCTTCTTCCGGCATCTAGTGATCAAGTGTGGGGAAATGGGTGTACTTATTGTGATGCGGATTTCGGGGCCAGGAGCAATATCATGGGCGGCCATGGAGAGCGACATCACGCATCGGCGCATTATTGCTCATGGGACTTCAAAGCACAGTGTCGTACTGCAACATTTTCCCCCACATTTCATACAGAAGGTTGTAAATGTCACTGGAGCCGGGGATTCTTTCGTTGGTGCACTTGTAGCAATTCTAACACAGTATCCTGACACATTCTGTGACCCAGATACATTGTCTGATGCGATATCTATTTCACAAAACGCAGCGATTTCAAGTCTCCAAAGTAATCTCGCAGTCTCTCCCCTTCTCTCTAGCACATGATATGTCGATCACAGAACATCAAGTAGTCATGTAACATATGGTCCGCCACAATAGAGGAACGCTTTGTTTGACTTAAAAAAAAAAAAGTAGTCATGTCTGTGTCAGTAGCCCAACTTTGACAACCTCTCTATCCATACGGGCCTTCTCTTTTGCAGCGAGAGTTGTTGTTTTCGCAATCACTTTCAACTTCTTCTCGTGCCGTTTCTACATTACGAATGAACTTGTGAGTACAAGCATTAGGGGAAAATCCTGACCTGTGCGCCGTGTTTCAATCTTGTTATGATATTGGCGGCTTGACCTTTCGTCATTTGATCGATCTTGTCCATCTTTGCTGCTTCGTCATCCCAAGCCTGTTTGGACCAGCGTGTCGAGATCATTTTTTTCTGACCATCCGTGGCTGGCATCTTCCGCCATCGAGCAGTTCGAAGGAGGCTTGGATATTCGTCAGTCTCATTGATTTCGAGTGCAACTGCATCTGCATATTTACCCTGCAGATAATCTCGGCCCACGCGCAATTTTATTGGCCACATATGTGTCACATCCTCGAATCGCATCACCGAGCGTTTCCGCAGAAAGGACATGCCTACTTCGCATGTATGGTGACACCTTCAGGGTGTCGGCAGTTTCTCTGTCGAAAAGAGTAGGTGTGAAGTGAGCCTGGAAGATGGTACCTAGGTTCGATATTTTATCAGAAGAGCATTTCTGCATTTTTTATGCTCATCAGACCTTCAGAAGTTTGTGCTGGTTCTACTCTTATGTAGCCAGTGCCCATACATTCCAACACATGAATATCCCCTCCACAAGCCACCCAAGCATATTTGCTCAGGACGGAGGTATGAGGTACTCCCGAAGAGTCGCCGACCAAAGAAAAGGGGTCTTCATATTCTATATAGGTTACTGAGGCAGGTTCAGGAACGTTGTCAACATCACTCGAGGCGATGATTTCCGCCAAGCGCTTCTCGAGGGATGCTGTAGTCTCATCTAAAAGGGGGCGTAAGCATGGGAATCGTGAGACATTGGTGCATTCGAACCGTCAATGTCGAGTTCCCCTGGCAGAAGCCCAAAAAGAGTGGGGGTAGACACGACTCCGGATACACGACTAGTGCTGTCTACAAAATCGATGATGCGGCAATCTTGTTTTCCAGTGACGGGAGAAAGGCGCATTCCACGGCCAATCTCGTCAGACTAAGATCGATGGTATCTCTTATAGACTTGAGGAAATTCTCACCATTTGAGCAAAGACATTGCGCGAGCGAGTCGGACGGGCAACTACAATACAATCAATATTGGGTATGTCTGCACCTTCAGTCAGTATGGCTAGGATTGTTTGTCTAAATATTGGATCGAATTATCATGACATACATTACCCACCACAATTGATGAGAACAGGGAATTGCTCTGCCTTGAAGGATGCAATAAGTGCTTTGCGTTCTGCAACAGGTGTCCCTGCGTAGACAAATCTAGCGTCGACACCATGCCTTCGAAAGATTTGGGTCAGCGCTACGACATGGGCAATATCGACACAGAACACCAGCGTAGATTTACGTGTTGCTGTAATACTTGTTAAGCTGAAAGGCAGAGCGAGTGTGAAGTGCTAACCTGCACGATCGATCCATGTTTTGACCACCAACTCATTGATGCTCTCAGAATTGATTACCTGAGCGAGACTTGAAGGATTGAAGTCCCCAGTCCGAGAATTTATAGTGACGTCCTTTAAATTGATATCGGCGCGAACCGACGTGAAACGAACGTCACAAAGCCTGATTTTATTCATTCAGTTTTGCCTCCCGACTAGTATCAAGCCTCCATACCACTGTTCTTTGATCATTTCAAGGAAATCACGATGATAGACTATTCGTTCGAAGACAGAGCTCAGAGCCAATCCATCGTGGCGGCTAAAAGTTGCGGAGAATCCAATAATAGGAATTTTGTGGGGTAGTGCTGGTGGTTTGAATGTAGGATCAGGGTTTTGGATGTCGGGGTCAAAGTGTGAAAGGAGGCGGCGGTATCTGGTTCATGTAATGCTAAGTCAGTCGGTCTTGTTATCACCGTTTGACGGTTTGACTTACGAAGGGGCGGCTGCATGGTGAGCCTCGTCAATGATGATGGCCTTGAGCTGACGAGGGTCAAATTTTTCAAGGCGTTTGACTAATGTTTGATACGTCGCGACAGTTCTAAATCGACGTCAAAAGTACAGCGTGTATACAGAAAAGAAGTACTGACACATCTGCATCGCCAGTTGAAATGTGCTTGGCTCCTTGTTCGATTTGGACAGACCACGATGGGAAGAGAGACGCCACTTGTTCGGCGGATTGACGAGCGAGCTCAATGCTGTTGACGACGATGATTGAACGGCGTGCGGCAGGATTAGAAGGTGGTGGGTGTATTCGAGAGAGAAGCGATATGAAGACAGTAGTCTTCCCGGAACCAGTTGGCAACGAAACACCTATACGTGATGCACCAGCAGTAAGGGCGTCGAGACAAGCGTCGAGGCAGTGTTCCTGGTATGGGCGAAGTACTATAGGAGCATGCCGACTGTAGCTGCTTGACGAAAACAGTCTTGTGGATAAAGTTCGAAACATACACCAGTTGACACCAGTTAATATTATTGGTATGCGCGCCAAAAACTTATACTTAATTATTCAAAATAAAATCGCAAACGTACGCGCTACATTTTGAGATATCGATATGCGGTGCGTGAACTAGAAAGTTTGCGCATGGAGCACTGCGTTGCACACCAGCTGCAGAATCACTGCTCGAATACACAGCTCGCTCGCTCGCGGTACCACTATTATAAATTTCGTCCTCTTCTCACTCTCGAAAAAACTGCATAATCAACTAGTTTATATAATTAATAAACCACGGCCGAGGTGATTCATGTGCATGAAGATTGAGCGAATTAAAACTTGAAGTCTACTACTATGTGGAGTAACTATGCGATATAAAGTAGAAGTCATGCCCATCGACCACTGTTCCCTGGCAGCAAGGTCTCGATGCCGGGGAGCGGGACAGAGTAGGCACCATTAGGTCCAGGTTGGTAATCAGATGGATGGGAATGCTGGTACGAAGGATAACGAACTTGTGGCATAGGGGCAACGCTACGCGAGCTCGCTGGCGGGGGTACAACGTAATCGCCGCCACTCGTGTTGCGCATTGGTTGGGGATCTAGTCTACTCTTCTTCCATACCAGTTCCGTTGGGGAAGTAGACAGAGACTCAGTATCCACTGCCTTCCGTTTTCCTGTCTGTTTCGGTGGGGGAGGTTCTTCATCATCTGAGTCAAGTGTGAGATCGATCACGGCGTCTGGTTGCCTTGAAGGGGCACTTCCATCGTCGTATGACTGTGAGTTACTAGCCATCGAGGGTGATAACTCGCGTTTCACTTGACCCTCGTCCTCATCGTCTGAATCAAGAATGTAGACTTCTTGTTTCGCCTTGGCCTTCCCATTAACTTCGCTCTTGGACGGAGATCGAGATACTGGGTGTGACGCGGGCTTCCGTATTGGCGGCGCTACCACCACGGGGTGGGTTGCTTTCCAATGAGTCGAACCATACTTGTTATCTGTAGTATGCCATTCGCCGTCGGCCTCAACAATTACATCCTCTACACCCTCAGGAGTTTCCTTCAGAATCTCGTCGAAATACCTGTTGGATCAACAATCAAGATGATGGTGATGCTAGCTGCAGAAGCCATACCCATCTATGATGAGGTCCTTAGAATCCAGAGTGCGCTCGCACACAGGACAAAGCCATGTAGTTGTTTGCTCCATGACCGAGAACCATGATGTCGCATCAAAACATTGGGAATGAACGCAGAGAGAGGAACGACAAGGCGTAGTAACACGCATATAGCTCAACTGAAAAGCATGGCGTAAGTATTGAGAACTAGGAGAGCATGGGACAAGACTGACTGGGCATTTTAATGACATCTTCTGCGGTCCTGCAATTATATCATCGTCCTCCGACATCGACGCAATCACTAGAACATATAAATAAATTTGTCATAACATCTGGAGCAAGTTTCACAAACTTGACTGTCGAATTTGCTGACTGCTCCTATGCTTGTGAGTCTTCAGATTAGATACAAGCCAATCGACTGAGTGGCTTTCCACAAGCATCACCACAAGGTAGTATTTCTGAACCATCTTTCAGCAAAATGTGATGCTGGAGAGCGCTGAAACTAACCTTTGGCTGAGCGGGTTGTTGGCTATTCACGTAGACCATCTCGATTTTGTTGGGAATTGCGGTAAGTCGACAGTGTTTCCCAATGTCAGGAGGAGGAGCGGTTCCTGGTTTTTTCTTGAGTCCTTTTAAGTTGGCGGTCAATTGAACATTATTTATGCGAACTTCGCATGTCGGGGGAAATTCTACAGGACAAGGAACAGTATTTGTCCTGAATGAATGAGGTCCAGAGTAGAAGATAGAGGAGGTACAGAATAAACGGAGCTGATATTTCGAGCTGAAAGCCATATCAGCAATGCGACCTGAAATAATAATGATGTCTAAACCTCGGCATTTTCAACTTTTTAAGGTGATCGTCGTTCAAGGTAAAGGAAACGGTTTGTTGTCTGCGATCTGTCGCATTCGAAGATTCTGCTCTGAATGTCAGCATGGACGACCGACATGAAACCCGTGGACACCAAACCTGGGCATTCCACTACGCTGGAAACTGCTTGCTCGACATTAAAGAACGGAGATTCCTTGAATCGGATGCCTATATGCAATTAGAAAACGACGGAATCGTAGTTAGGAAGAACACACCTGCCGGTTTGACCGTATAAGATGAAGAGGATGCTACAGGAGCTGAAGGCTTTCGAGGAGGGGCATAGGGATCATAACGACCAATGGTACTCGGTCCCGGTATAGATGAACCAAAAGAGACTGTTTTCATGATACTATTCATGGGGTTGTGCACGGGAGTAGGAGGAGGTAGCACTACCGGATTGGCAGTCATTCGATTCGGGGTGTAGCTGCGCTTTAGACGTAAGAAATCGAAGCCACAAAGCCACACGGGTTATGTCGGGTAGGCTCACATGCCAGAGTTTCTCACTTGCACTATGATCGCTTTTGCCTTTAGCCAACGGTCTTCAACATTCTGAGCTCTCCAATCATCCAATGTCGAGACGATCCGGTCTATGACTTCCTGCTTCTTGCCAGTTTTTACAAGATGAGTTGAGCACTCGTCATTGAAGCCACTGAGGATCTGTTTAAGCCTGTCGACAGTGTTATTCTTGACGGTATGGCGAATGGCCTGCAAAATGGCAAAAGGACCGTGATGAGATGAACATAAAGGCGCAGAGAAGCTGGCATACCTCAAAATCCGACCAGACGCCAGCACTAGACATTTGTTGCGCTAAACGCGAAAAAAGTACACCAACGATGAAGCCGTTAGAGGGAAGCTGAAGGAAGACCTAAGACCAAAGTACATCCACTACTTGAAAGTGCTTGTTTGTTGAGTCTATGTTACCCAAGCAGAACCAAACTCAGAATTGATTAGCGCCACGATTATCTTTCGGAGTGCCCAATCTAAAGTTGCTTTGAACCCTCACGATGGCCGCCACAGAAGATTATGACAGTCTTACCAAAGAAGAGCGTGAAGCTCGTGACAAGGCAGAACGGGCAAGAGAACAGGAAGAGCAGGCTGGTACGCCTAGACTGCAATTGGTTTACGCCCAATAAGCGCACACATTCTCCTTTCAGCTCTGCCATACAAATGGACCCAATTATTAGGGGAGGTTGACATCACCGTGCCTGTACCAGAGGGAACAAAAGCAAGGGATCTTGTCGTTGTTATAGCAAAGAAGAAGCTCAGTGTCGGCTTCAAAGGCCGAGACAAAATACTCGACGGTGAGCTGTGCATGGATATCAAAGTAGAGGAAAGTACATGGAACCTGGGTGCGTGTTCCAATACAGCCATCGTCGATAATGTGTTCACGCCTCCAGACAGAGGATAACCGATCGATTTATATCCACTTAGAAAAAGTTAACAAGGAGCGCTGGTGGGAAAATGTTCTCACTCATCACCCCAAGATCGATACAAGAAAAATTGAACCGGGGAACAGCAAACTTAGCGATCTTGATGGAGAGACCAGGTAACTGCCTTCTTCCTGTTCGCGTCAACTGATCTTGAAACATGCATTTTCAGAGGAATGGTTGAGAAAATGATGGTGAGTTCCTCACTTCTCAATCTGTGAGGCCCTTATGAAGAAATCCGTTCTAGTTTGACAATCAGCAGAAGGTGACATCAAGACCTGCAGAATTGTGTTCTTGACTGATTTCTCTTTAGCAAATGGGCAAGCCCACCTCCGACGAGATGAGAAAAACGGAGGTAAGTTCAGAGCCCTTGCAAGCAGGTTAAAGTTGATTTGCCTCCATGTTCAAGGCCTTAAAGAAATTCCAAGCCGCTCACCCGGAAATGGACTTTTCGAAAGCTAAGATCACATGAGGGTAAGGTCAGATCCTTCAACACCACCCTCCATATTAACACACAAGCAGATATGTTACAAGTACTCGTGCCATTCCTACTACGACTATGCTACCAAATCTCAGACCTTTCGTCGTTTCTTTGTACCACGTGAAAGAGTGTCAATGCTCTTGCGTTTAACGCTTTCCACAAGCGACTTCAAAGCTTTCCCTTCGATCTCTTTTTGCAATGGCATATTTCCAGTATCGAAAGCGTTAACAACCGCGCCCATCTTTCGTCTAGATCGCTCATGTAGGAATGCATCCATGCTGGTGGTCTTTTTGAAACTATAGAGGGCCAGAAGTCAGTTTCTTTCAGTGAGCAGAAAATTTTAATCGACGTACTGAGGATTTGTTGGGTCGATTGCGTACTGGTGATCCTCATGAAGGACTTTGAAACGCTCGTCATTGACATCGATCTTAAAATCTGCCTGAATTTCAGTGTCGTCTTCTTCTTTATCGTTCTTCCTCTTTTTCCCTCTTCGGCGAACCCTCTTTTCCGCTTTGAGGACAGATTTTAGGTTGAAATGCTGGGTCTCGGTACCAGGATCATCCGAGGCAACAAGAAGGGCAAGCTCCTCGGGAGTGCTCAGAGGGCGTGCTGATACGTCCAACAAGCCACCTTGAGCATCCTTTTGTTGACTCTTCGTGTCTTTGCCCTTGACGATACCTTCATCATCACTGCCACTATCGAAGAAGTTGTCCCGATTCTGAAGATCGACGTTTTCGCGCACGAGCGCCTTCTCCTTGACCTCCTCCTTTCTCTTCTTTCTCTTCTCTCTCATCTTCCTTTGATATTTATCGAGAGTGGTCTCGTCCTCCTTCTGTTCGCTCAATCCAGGGGTAAAGGTAATCTCCATATCGACGTCGTCGGGATCATCGTGACGATCCCAACCCTCAGGTAGATCCTCGTTGCCACCAAGAAGCAGCGCCCGAAACTTGTCTCGAGATGCCTTCTTGTTCTCACTTTTAGGAGCCGTATTCATGACCTCTGATTCGGATTCAGAAGACGAGGCTAGATACGCCCTGAAGTCGGCATCCTCAATTTCCTTTTTGGAGAGTGTTCGTCGCGTCATCTGGTTTCGCTGAGGGTCATCCTCATCCCAAGTTAGCTTGACTTTGGAATGCCGGAGTGCCTATTGCCAGTAAGGGGTCAGCACTTCATCATCGAAGAGTGGACACTAACATCGGTCACAAAATCGACACTCTTGAATGTGACATCCGTATCATCATTGGCTTCGTCTCTACAAGTTCATTCATTAGGATACTATGGATTCAAACACATCACAAATTACCTGCAGTCATCATCAAAAGACATATCATCGGGAACATAACTTAGATCGAAAACGTTTGCGGAACGCTCGAGCTCCGTGCCTTCAAGTTCTTCATAGATATGAGTAGCAGCCTCCACTGAGTCACAAGTGACTATAGCATAGTAATATCTGACAAGACAATCAGCACAAAATGAGTATCCATCGAGAGAGCATACCGAAGGCGCTCAAGTTGGTATATTCTCAATGCATCTTTGTCATAGTCGTCTTCGTCTCCAACATCGTAGATGTTTTGCGCATTTATCTCGGCGTCGTCATCGTTGTTTTTCTTCTTGAAAATTTCTGGCGGCGGTCCTTCCTTTTCTTCGCGTGCCATGCGCTCTTTTCCAAACTCACTTGGGTAGACGTGTACACTGAGGACTTTACCGCGGGCGATGTTGCTCGTGGCAAATTTCGTAGTTCTTGCCTTTTTACTAGCACCTTGGGACGAGGAGGATACCGCGGAAGATGCGAGGGACACCAAAGACGAGCAGATTTTGAAGAGATGCAGAGCACGGACATGGTCCCAATCAAGGTTCACCATAGCCAAACGACGGGTAGGGGCTCCTTCCTGCTGCAAGGAATCAGGGTTTGCATGTGTGTATGCAACTGCCTGGGCATCGAGGTCTGCGAAATCATTTTCATCTAAATCTACTTCCGCGTTGAGTTCTGGCATGGTAACTGGTCGCTTGCTATCGCGTCTAAGAGAGTCTGAGTCTTCATCGGAGTTGTTTGTGATGAGCTCTTCATTCTCTTCTTCATCTGAAGACTCGAGCAGAACCTCTCCGCGAGCGTAGTCGGTCAATGGTGGAGGCTGTTCGTCAGCCTCATCATTGGGCAAGTGGTAAAAGCGTTTTAAATTGTCCTTTTCGAGATGTTCAGGAACTGAGCGGCCGTACTTATCGACGCGACCTAGGAAGGATGAGATGTTATACAAGTAAAGACTCAATGGAGACTGTAAGTACCCGATCGCTTGGACTTTTCTTCTTGTGCAAAAACAGCCTTGAAGCGGTCGTCGACGACGACCTTTGCATGTTTTGTCTTTGGGCGACGAAAACGAGGGTCAGATTTGAGTCTGGTGAATCGTGGATCTGACATGGGAGAGGACGAAAATATGTTTGCACGTGCCGGCCTGACAACTTTGGACAGCAGCAACCATCATGAAGTTACACAGTCGTATAAGAGAAGGAGACTACGGATCCATCTGCTCTCTCCATCTTCCATCTTCCTCTTTCCTGTGCGTAGCTCGCTTTCCCTTTTGTCTTTTATTCTCACTGTTCGTCCTCCAGTTCTTCTTCGTTTTAGCTGCAGGCCCGGTCGCCTTTCTTTACCTTCTTTTGACTGTCCTCAAGTAATATTCCAACAACTCTTCTCAAATACAATGTTCGCCCGCACCATTGTTGCTGCTCTCGTTCTATTTCTTGCTGGCTATGCCTGCTCTAAGCCTCTACCAGTGAATGTCAGTCGTCCATGTCTTTGACGTGGTCTCTTTTTATAACATTAGCTCCAGCCTCCCACCGCCCGGGCCCTCGAAGTGCTTCAGACTATCCCCGCTTATGTCAGGCGCCAGATCCCTGCCGAGGTTGCGACCAAATCAGTCAATGGTCAAATTGAACGCTACGACAAACGTCAGATCCCGGAGGAGGTTGCAGTCAAGACTAGCAACGGCAAAGTTGTGGCTTACAAGAAACGCCAGATCCCTGCCGAGGTTGCGACCAAGTCAGTCAATGGTCAAATTGAACGCTACGACAGACGTCAGATCCCGGAGGAGGTCGCAGTCAAGACCAGCAATGGCAAAATTGTGGCTTACAAGAAACGCCAGATCCCTGCCGAGGTTGCGACTAAGTCAGTCAATGGTCAGATTGAGCGCTACGACAAACGTCAGATCCCGGAGGAGGTTGCAGTCAAGACTAGTAACGGCAAAGTTGTGCTATACAAGAAGCGTCAAATTCCAGCCGAAGTTGCCGTAAAGTCTCTCAATGGCAACATTGAGCGATACTGATTGGAATTGTCGGTGGGCTGTTCTCTCGCAGTATCATTGAAACGACAAGTTTCTTACATTTTTTCAGCGAGCTTGATGCTCTTTGGTTGCGAGGTGTGGAGTCTTCATGATTTTTTGTTGGCGAGTGTCAAATTTGTGGAAGGAACTTTCTGGATTTTGTACGCTTTCACGCCCGGGGGAGGCGCTTTAGTCGTCACCTTCGACCACGTACACTTGTCATTCTTTACCCCTACAGTGAATGCGATGTTTGAAAGGAAGACAATGTTGCGACCGACTCTAGATGCATTGTAAATGTGTATTCCAAATGTCTGACGATTGATCCAACATTAAAATTGATTCAGTTTCCACATCCATATCGCTCCATTACCCCCTTTACTGCCAACAGCAATCATAGTTGTTCCATCCGTCCCCATAGCACACGAATTTAACTCCTCCCCTACATCATTTACAGACGTGCCAACGGGGATTGATACATCCCAACCGGAGACCTGCGGAGGTAGTTCCGTCTGTGATCTGGTAGCTTTTTCCCCTGTGTCATCAAGATGCTCGCCGCTTCCTATATCCAAGACATCGAATGGGAATGGAGGCGGTTTACGTGGCTGAAGGTGAATAACGTTAAACATCTTGATTGATCTGGAGTTGGGGAAAGTGAAGGAAACGACGGGATCATGGCTAGAAGATTGATATACTTGCAGAGCGGGTGCCTCAAACTGGTTTGACACAGGCGGAAAGGACATGGCAGATATGATTTTGAAAGAATCTATGCAAGGTCAACAGGACTGATTTCCGGGACCAAGAAAAAAGCTTACTGCTCTCTTGGTAATCCTATGGTTTGTTCAGAAACAAATAGACTGCTGGTTGCTAGGACATACCGATGCGCATCCTCGTAGCATATCCTGGCGTATATTTTCATGCTCGCGAGGAAAGAAACGGTCCAAGGAGAGCCAGTGCCAAACAACTACCTGTCCAGGTTCAGTCCATGTTCCCTTCGACTCTGTCTGCTTCATGACTGCTGGGGCACTGTGGCTCAGCAGAAGATCATGTTGAAGCCTTCAAAAAATGGTAAGTAGCCCAAATACGGGTAACATCCGCGATTCTCGACTCGCACCAAGATATGGACAGCACTCGAGCTTTGTGTATTCTGCTACTACTGAATAGCGGCTTGTCTTCGCGAACGAGGACCTCTGTAGATGCACAGGGAACATGCCATATCTTGACAATCCTATCAAGCTAAATGTCTGGCTCAGTATATGCAACGCGTAAGGAAAGTTGTTTTCGCTTACTCCGCAGGTTGCAATGACTGGGACGTAAGGATTGAACGCCTGTGGAAATAAGTACGACAAAGAAAAGGCACGAAAACGTCGAAAGAACCCACGGCACCAAGCACAGCGGCCTGATGGCCTCCCGAACGCCCGCCCATCAAGACCATGATACAACGGCCAAAGCCTTGACCCTCCTTTTCGGTCATATGCAGACCATGTGCCGCACCTGCAAAGCTTCTTCCTGTACCTGGAGGCCAATGTGGGTTCATTGAGTGCTGTTGAGGTTCAAGAGCAAGATCGTAGATTCGCGTGGAATAATCTCGCGAGGTTGTGCAGAACAGGCCGACGTTTGTTGGATGCACAGCAATTGACGTTATGGCCTAGAATGGATTATAAGGAAGAGGAGAAAAGAGTGAATGTTATTCTTTACGCCACCATGCCCACGAAGATAACTCGCAAGGCCGTCTTTCTTGACATTGTAGACGTACAAGACATTGAGGTACGAGAAGAGAAGGAGTGGTTCAAGAGGGTGTTGAGGATGCAGAGCCCACGCAACCCGTATGCAGTCTGTTGGAAGGGCTTTAAGGTCATGTTCTGTCTAGCTCTCGTTGATTATGGCAATTGGCCAGAGACGACCTTAGACCTACGGATGGCACTTTGTAGCAGACAGGGTTTCTTGACTGTCGCGTGAAGAAGACATAAACTTTGCGGTCAGAACCGACAGCTATTGCATCGGAGAACTCATTGATCATGGCCGACCAGCCCTCCTGGGGGATATTATGGTGGCCATTCCACAGAGTCAGGGTAGAGCGGTGTTGCCAAGGGAAGAAAGCGATACTCTGGAAAGGCTTTGAGTTGGAAGCATTAGACTACACGACAAGTTAGATGAGGATGTATTTATCTCTGGACAAGTACAGACGTATATTTTCTTTGCAAGGGAGAATGGCGGAGGGGAGTTGGGGACCTTGTACCAAGGAACCAGTGGTTGGGACATGGGTAAACCCAAATTAGGCAATCACCAACGTCCATCGGGACATTGCGCTCCCGTTCACCAGAAAACCCATCATGTCCGATTCGCCAACTCCTGCATACGAACCCAAGCCAACACTCGCATATGCATCTGCCATTGGTCTCCAGGCTGGTGCAGTCGGCGTCTTTCTCAGCGCTATCCAAAATGCCCTCGGAAGTCACTCTCGTGGTGCTATGGGCTTCCTGACACGGACTGGTGGAACCATCGTCCTGTTTGGTCAGCTTCTCTCTCACAATTCATCTCGTCTCTACTCACTGCTCACTTCTAGCTGGTATGGGTGCGACTTTCGCGTTGACCGAGTCTCTCGTGGCCAACCAGCGCCGTAAAGACGATCCGCTGAACGGTGCAGCTGGCGCATGTGCTGCCGGTTTTTTAGCCGGAATACGATGTATGTCCTCCCCTCTGGAATGAAATTAAGGCCGTGCTGAACCTCTTTCAGCCCGTTCAATACCTATGGCCTTGGGCGGTTGTGTGGTGCTCGGTGCTGCTATGGGCACATTTGACTACTCAGGACAACTGTCAGGCGAGAAGGGAATAACGCAAGAGGAGAGGCGGAGGAGATTTTTCAAACAACCGCCAAAACCTCTAGAGGCTGTTGAATGAATGTTATTATCATCACCTTTATCGTATTACATGCGACAATCACAGAAGCAGACTATAGAAGACGAAATAATATCAAAATAACAATCAAGTTGAAGCAATTAGCTGCTCGTAGCGTTTCTGGATCTCAATATGATTCTCGTTATAAAAGTCGAACCAACTCGGAGATGTTTGACACTTTACTTGCTCAGTCAAGCGTTTCCAAACTTCGGTATCGTCGTCCTCGTCCTCGTCATCTGGATCTTGCCTACCACCACCAGTAGCATAGAATTGAGCCACTATATCAATCTCCTTCGCCAAAAGCTCTAACTTAGCCTGCCGCTTCCGAAATTCAATACCTGCCGTTTTCCGCGCACTTTCGAGCACGCTTCTAATTGGTTCTTGGTTTACAAATGTCCTCCAAGAACCAAGGCTATGGTGGTCCATCTATTTCAAATCTCAGCGCTGTGATCTGCGCGCTGAGTACAAGAAAGCTTGCCTTATCGTAGAGAGCTTTGGCTATTGCCACTCCTGACACAGTATGGTCACGCTGCAAAAGTATCTTGATATAGCGTTGGGTGTAATCACGCTCTGATTCCGAATACAAGTACCCATCGGAGTTTCCACGTCGTTGCCTTGTGTGCTCTGGCGGAGGCGTTGGCGATCGAGGGCGTGAAGGACAATCAGTTTGGACGGGAGATGACTGAGGTGGCTCTTTATCAAGAGGCTCGGCCTTGCTCGATTTTGCTTTCTTGACTGGTGAAGCTTTCTCCACTTTTGCTTGATCCCTTCTCTCCTTCTGGCGACGATTCTTCTCTAGGCGCCTTTCTTCCTCCCTGTCAAGAAAAGAGTCTTCTTCAGATTTGACTCGTTTGCGTTTTCCGCGCGGTGTGTTGGATTTAGTTTTCGGAGTGTCGAATTCGTAAGGCGATGTGTCTAGAAGTTTATTCTGTTCGACACAGTCGTGAACAAAAGCAGCATTAACTGCCGGTCTTTCTGCCGCCATCGTCGACTGAAGCAGCTGGTCAAAGGTTTTCGATTGACTATAGAGAATAGCATAATCAGCATTCTGGTTGCTGGAAACAATTTTCCCGCCATTTTTCTAGTACCAATAAGCCAACGTTTTTGAAAAAGACTATGAATGACATGCCTTGATTGCAGCGACGGCTCGAGAACGATTGCTAAGGTCGACCTGGACGAAAAACGACAGCTCGTGCCCATCCTTGGACTTGAATAGATTGCTTGTGATTGAGGCAGAATTGGGAGTGGTTTGGGACGGGGCTTGGGAAAACATAGAAGATGCGAAAATTGTCGGTGAAGTGGACCTCATTGGATCACCTGAAGTGTACGAAGTGGGCGTCGATCTAGACAGGACAGGAGATTTTCGGCGAAAGGAAGGGGGGATAGAATGTTGCGCTGCTGAAGGTCCATAAGGAGCTTCAGGTGAGCCCTGAGAGAATGATGCATTCGAGGGTGACCGAATCCCAGGATAGTATCCATTGGGATTCATCATGGAACCAACGTAATGCGGAGCTATGCCTTGCGGAAACATGTTCGGCGGAAACATACCCGACGGGAAGTACATGCCTTGAGAGAACATATTTTGTGGGACCGCGCCTTGAGATGCGGGAGGATACGAAGGCATGGAGGCATTTTGACCTGATTGTGGAAAAAGTGGCACTTGGGCATATGTTTGCTGTTGCATTTGAGGCATCGTATAAGGTGAGATCATGTGCTGATATGCCTGTTGATTGTGTTGAATCTGAGAGTAAGGGAGAGGAGAAGCACTTGGAAACGAGCCCTGGAATGGACTTTGCGCCACAGAAGGTATTTCTGGGGCTGATGTGGGTGCCGATTGAACAGAAGACTGTCGTTCAGGCGGTGGCGCTTCCGGGGGAGTTATACGGGGCGTTGGCAGAGGGCTTCTTGTAGATGATTAGCTGTGAAAATATGGAAAGGAACGGGAAGAACAGACTTGGCGTCCTGGAATTCCTCCCCCTTCGCAATAGGTAACCCATCATCTTGAGTAAGAAACCCTCCCCACTGGTCATCCTTTCCAAGACATTTTGATGCTCTGATACATGCATCAACCCACTTGTATTCTAACACGACCTTGCTTGCATCATCTCCCCAATCACGAATGAACTCTTTCCCCGCGTCCGAACTTGAATCGACAAGAATGACGTTTGCTTGCTTGGGATCAGAGCAAATCATAGCACCTGCTTTCTAAACACAGGATCACTACTCAGAGATAGGCAGGAATATCAATATACATACCTTCAAAGTACGAACCAATCTAGGCCGTCCAATAATGCCGTTTGCACTGACGAATATTCGCCATTCTATAGCCTCATCCTTGAAAATGAGAGGGATTGCGACCGCTTGTGAGATAGAGGGATAATCCATTTAATTATACGGCGGCGAAGAACAGTCGCGTTTTTGTCAAGAGCAAAGTTCAAAGCGACTCGAGCGACTCCACCTTATTGAAAGCACGTGATAACCTCGTTAAGTGATAGCCTCAAAATGCCAAAATATCAGCCATGGCTGGGAAAAAAGAATTCTTGCAGTTTGCAAATATCATATTTCGCATGTAATTCATGGTGTACGGGCATATGAGAAGACATGAAGTAAATGCAATATAGTACGATACAAGAGAGACGTTTAACGGTAACTGAGGAAAACAGTTTTCAGTGGGTTGAGTATGGAACCTGAATATTGAAAAATCATACCTCTTTTGTCTGCGGGCACGAGCACCAGCACCACCGAACTTTTTGGGCTCCATCCGCCTGGGGTCCGCAATCAGAAGGGTACGGTCGTAAGCCACGAGCTTCTTCTTGAGTTCAAGTGCACTGTAAGCATCGATGTACTTGGCGTAGTATGCAACAAGTGCTTTGGCAATGGCTTGTCGGATAGCGTACACCTGTGACGTGTGTCCTCCTCCCTTCACGCGGACTCGGATGTCAAGAACGTTGAAAGAGTCCTCTCCGGCAATAAGGATGGGTTCGTACACCTTCAGGCGCAGGATTTCAGGCTGCACAAGGTTGATGGGGGAGCCATTGATACGGATAAGACCACGGCCCTCCTTGGCGTGGGCAACGGCGGTAGCAGTCTATAGGTTCAAGTTACTTGTCAATATAATATTCGAGCTCGTAATTGAATGCATCTTCGACATGCCTTCTTTTTGCCGAACGTCTGAACGGCCTTTGCGGATGTAGCCATTTTTTGGGGATGAGCCGGGGAGGTTGCGGCTGATTGTCTGCAAAGATGTTAGGATGAAGAACGGACAGACAGAGTGTAGAGCTCACCTTCTTGAGGTCGTCGAGGCCGGCGCCGATAATACTATTCAAGATCAACTATTGTGGCTTGCGACAACTGCTCAGTTCTACTCGGACATTGCCGAACTGCCGCTGACTAAGCGGCATCCTCTTTCCACACGCCCATCCAGCGCACAACGTGTGTAGCAGTCACTCTCAGAATGTTCCGGTTCTCAATGAAGCGTGCGGCAGTGACGGGAGTATGTTGGTCTCATAATACCCTGGATTTCTCTAATCATCCATGTCTAGTTGTCAAAACGCGTGTCTGTTCGAAATATGGCACGACTAGCGCCCGCGGCGCGCAATAACTCGTTCACTCACTCTCCACCCTCCAAACTAGGTGCAGTATCTTTATAATATTCTCAACGTCCGAGCTGAAACCCACCAAGTGGAACCCATTCTTGAACCGGTGTACCTTGGCCTTTCCCAACCTCTGGCTGGGAGTCCCTTACCAGCAGAGACCTCTGTCGCTCCTCTGGACCCTACCGTATTCAACCATCCAATACGCACTGATATCCTCCATCTGTGTGTTGTTCACTACTTGGATTCTTTACGACAAGGTTCTGCCAGCACCAAGACTCGCGGTGAAGTGCGGGGTTCTGGTATCAAGCTTCACAGGCAAAAAGGCAGCGGAAGGGCTCGTGTCGGCGACGGACAAAGTCCTATCCGTGTTGGTGGTGGTGTTGCGTTTGGCCCCAAACCACGCGACTTCAGTACCAAACTTCCACGGAAGGTTATTCAAATGGGCATGCGGGTCGCTCTGAGCGCTAAAGTGCGCGACCGCAAGCTCGGTGTCATGACGCAGTTCAGTTGGCCACATGGAAAGACCAAACATCTTGCGCAGAAGATCGACCTTCTTGGTATGCGGAAAACCCTTTTTGTCACTGGCGAACAGAAGCCTCCCGCTTCCTTGCAACGCGCCATCGGGAATATTGAAAAGGTGAAATTGGTTACAACGGACAAGCTCAATGTATATGAGCTCCTCAAGTGGCCGAGGGTGGTGTTGGACTTGAAGGCGGTGTCCTATCTAGAACGGACATATAGAAAGGACGTCCCTGTCGCTCCTGTCCCCGCTAGCTAATGGCAGGCATCCTCGCATATTTATAACTTATTGACACTGTAATCCGTTTTCGTAACTCGTAACTATCATATCACATATCATGTGTTTGCTCCCATTGCCAAAACCATTGATAGAGTTGTCCTCGTCTCGAAGCTACCCTTCGCCATTTCTAATGTTGAGCGGGATAAATCACTGGGTCTTATGTATATATGACGGCGACAGAAGGCTTGAGACATGCGCATGAATATTGAAATTCTGTCCCTCACTGCAGGAATTTATATAACTTGAAAACTAATAATATAATATTAGTTATGTGACGCGAGCACGTGATATGACACACCTCAGTCGCGAGGGTTTGTCGCGTGCATGACTCAACGTTAACCACCATGTCCCAAGCTTCTCAAGCTCCCGAAGGCGAAGAATACGCGTTTACTGGGCCACTCCTTGTTAAAAAACTCGAGGATGCCGGTATTCATGCCAATGACATAAAGAAACTTTCCGAGGCTGGTCTGAACACTGTCGAAGCAGTCGCATTCACCCCCAAGAAGCATCTTGTCACCATCAAGGGGATCTCCGACCAGAAGGCTGACAAAATATTAGCTGAAGGTATGCCCCCTGAAGTCCTCCGTAGTGATCAATCTACATGTCTGCCCATAGCCCAAAAGATTGTCCCCCTAGGATTCCAGAGCGCAACCGAAGTCCATGCGCGCAGGTCTGAACTCGTACACATCACTACTGGCTCAAAGCAACTCGACGCGCTCCTGGGTGGTGCGGAATAGGTTTTGTTCCTTGTTGTATGCGTGCTAAGTGTTGTTTACAACAGGCGGCATCGAGACTGGCGCAATCACTGAACTCTTCGGCGAGTTCAGGACGGGTAAATCCCAGATATGCCACACCCTTGCTGTCACCTGCCAGCTTCCAGTGAGCATGGGCGGTGGTGAAGGCAAGTGCTTGTACATTGACACTGAGGGCACCTTCCGGCCCGTGCGTCTTCTCGCAGTCGCTGAGCGGTACGGCTTGAACGGAGAAGAAGTACTCGATAACGTCGCATATGCAAGGGCTTACAACGCGGACCATCAGAACACTCTGTTAACGAGTGCAAGTGCGCTGATGTCAGAATCGAGGTATACGATGCACAAGTCGAAAGAAGGATACGTCTGAAAACATCATCCAGGTTCTGCCTGCTCATCGTGGATTCTTGTACGGCTCTTTATCGCACGGATTTTAGTGGTCGAGGAGAGTTATCGTCCCGTCAGAATCATTTGGGCAAGTTTCTGCGGACCCTACAACGACTAGCCGACGAGGTACATATTTAGTATCTTGTAACTCGCTTCTCTCCTGACAACTATTCTTCAGTTTGGCATAGCAGTGGTGGTCACAAATCAAGTCATGTCCAACCCTGATGCAGCAGCAGGCCCATACGCGAGTAATGAGAAAAAACCTATCGGCGGGAATATCATGGCTCATGCATCGACCACACGGTACATTCTTTTCCTTGCCAGAGCTGTTGTGTCTTGACTCATGTTCATAGGCTTCAGCTCAAGAAGGCGCGTGGCAACACACGATCCTGCAAGATTTACGATTCACCGTGTCTACCGGAGATGGAAACCCAATTTGCTATCCTGGCCAGCGGCATTGGAGATCCCGAGGAAGAAACATAGGCTTTGTAGTTTCTTATGCTTTATGCTTTATCCCTTATAATACACATTTCGACAATCAGACTTGGAAAACTAGATTGATGGTACATAAATTCCTTGTACAACAGCGCTACTGTCTATGTAATGAGTGATTGACCAGTTGAACGGGTGCAAATGGCGATGCGATAGCGATATAAGCGTGCGGTTGAGACACATTCCGTGAATTATAGAGTAGATTTCCTTAGGCAAGGAAGCGGGTAAGGATGTTGGCGTCTGTCGAGTCAATGAGCTCCTGGAGCTTGCTGACGTCCGCCCTAGAGACATCGGCAATGTCGGCCATAACGTAGGCAATATCCCCCTTGGAATCGGAGTACTGCTTTTCGACGTTGTACGGCGACAAGACCTCGTTAATCTGCCTGAGGACACCTGGCTGATTTTTGTGAACGTGACAGATACGTATTTGAGTGTCCTGCTCAGCGGTAATGGCACGGAGGTCAACCTCAGGGAAGTTGACGGCACCGAGGGTGGAACCATAGCCAAGGTAGCTGGAAAGAGCTTGTGCAACCTCGTCACCTATCATTCGTTGGGCCTCTTCTGTGGAGCCACCGATGTGGGGGGTAAGGATGACGTTAGGAAGGTTCCTGAGCTCGGTAACCCAAGGATTGAGGTTATCGTTGAAGCCAGGGCCGTTGGAACCGGGCTCCTGGGGGAAGACGTCGATAGCGGCGCCAGCAAGGTGGCCCGACTTGAGAGCCTTGATAAGCTCAGGGATGTCAACGACCTTGCCGCGGGCATTGTTGATGAGGTAAGAACCCTGCTTCATCTCGCTAAGCTGCTGTGCGGAGATGAGATTTGTGGTTTCAGGGAGCTCGGGGACGTGAAGGGTAACAAAATCGGACTCTGAGAGAAGTGCAGAGAGGGTGGGCACCTGGCGGGCAGAGCCCAAGGGCATGATGTTGATGACGTCGTAGAAGAGGACACGGATACCAAACGACTCTGCGAGAACAGAGAGCTGGGAACCGATGTGGCCGTAGCCAATGATACCCAGAGTCTTGCCACGGACCTCCCAACAACCCTTGGACTGCTTATTCCAGATGCCGTTACGGAGCTCCCAGGAGCGTTCGAAGAGCTGGCGGGAGAGGGCGATAAGTTCTGCCATGACGAGCTCTGCTACTGAACGGGAGTTGGAGAAGGGAGAGTTAAATACAGGAATACCGGCGGCGGCGGCGGACTTGAGATCGACCTGATTTGTACCGATACAGAAACACCCAATGGCTAGAAGCTAAAGAGAGAGATGAGTTTTATGTTCTGTGAGAGAAGGAAAAGAAGACGGGCCTTTGGTGCAGCGCTGATGACACGACGAGTGATTTTTGTTTTGCTGCGTATGCCAATGGCATGGTATGTGGGGATCTTTTCAACAAGCTCATCCTCAGACATGGCGGTGGTATAGTGATCTACATGGAAGCCAAGTGTACGGAAGGCCGATACAGCCTCCTGAGAAATGTTTTCGAGGATGAGGAGACGAATACCGCCGTTCTCAACGGGCTGGAGGAAACGAGGAGGGACATCCAAGAGAGATCTACGACGGATAGCATGGTCTGGAACTGAGAGATTAGGAGAAGCAGGGGAGGCGCCGACAGAGAGACGGTTGTTGACGAGGGACATTGTAGTTGATAGTGAAGACAAACAAGAAATTGTGACTCTTCTTTTATATCGGATTAACAGTGGAGAGCACGCAAGACTTTCGAAAAAAATCCGATCACTCGATCACTATAAATTTCCCCGGCCCGGACATCCGTTTCTACTAACTTGTTACAACCATGCTTTACTTGCTCGACTATGGCGCAGGAAACGTCAGGAGTTTGGCGAATTCTCTCACTAAACTCGGCCATACGTTCAAATGGATATCTAATCCTTCAGATTTTAACGACGCCACAGTTAGTTCCAGCTTCTTATTATGTTACTTCATATATTTACACATCTCTTCTAGATCCTCATCTTCCCCGGCGTAGGCTCCTTTGCCAGCGCCGCGCAGGCCCTCGAGGATCGTGGCCTCCGCCAGCCTTTGCTAGAATATATACAATCTGGTCGCCCCTTCATGGGCATCTGCATCGGTATGCAGATCCTCTTCGAGTCATCTGCCGAGTCATCTCTCCCTGGACTTGGAGTCATACCCTGTCCTATCGAAATGTTTGACAGCTCTGAGAAAGCAGTTCCTCACATTGGCTGGAACTCGGCCGATCTCTCTCGTCCGGCCGAACAAGCTGCCGCCTATTATTATTTCGTTCACTCCTACTGTGCAAAGTACGCCCCTCAGAAATATCCTGCCGCCACAGAATGGGTCCACAGCACAACCCAGTATGGTCAGGAACTTTTCATTTCCTCTATCCGCAAACGCAACGTCTTTGGCACCCAGTTCCACCCAGAAAAGTCCGGCCCTGCTGGTCTTGCCCTTCTTGACGCCTGGCTCCGAAACCCCGAATTCGACGTATCCACCCCACCCGTCCACCCTACACTCAAGCCAAAGCACAGCCTCACCAAACGTATCGTCGCATGCATGGATGTCCGTGCAAATGACCAGGGCGATCTCGTTGTCACCAAAGGCGATCAGTATGATGTCCGTGAAAAGGCCACTGCCGATCCCAACTCTACAGCTGCTGTCGCTATAGCAGGCCAGGTGCGCAACCTCGGCAAGCCCGTGGCGCTTGCCGCCCGCTACTTTGATCAGGGTGCAGACGAGCTCTGTCTTCTCAATATCACCTCATTCCGCCACTCCCCGCTTCAGGACCAGCCCATGCTCGCCGTCGTGCGTGCAGCAGCGGAGTGCGTGTTTGTGCCCCTCACGATTGGCGGAGGTATCAAGGACACAGTCGACCCGGATGGCACCAAGCGCAGTGCGCTCGAAGTCGCAGGTACCTATTTCCGTGCAGGCGCGGACAAGGTCAGCATTGGCTCCGAGGCAGTATATGCAGTTGAGCGTTTACGTGCGTCCGGCAAAGGCGACGGCACGAGCGCGATTGAGACAATCGCACATGCGTACGGACGACAGGCCGTCGTTGTTTCGGTGGATCCCCGGAGAGTCTATGTGGATCCAGCAACGTATGACGGGCCATACAAGGACGAGCTCGTCACGGGACAGACGGAGGCGGAGAGGGGCAAGGCCTGGTGGTATCAATGTACCGTCTCCGGCGGGAGAGAATCACGTCAGCTCTCTGTCGCCGAACTCGCACGCGGTGTCGAAGCTCTCGGAGCTGGCGAGATCCTGGTTAATAGCATTGACCGTGATGGCACAGGGCTTGGCTTTGATCTGGACCTCCTAAATCTCGTAAAGAAGAACGTGCGTATTCCGGTGGTGGCTAGCAGCGGTGCTGGTAACAAGGAACACTTTGTGCAAGTCTTCAAGGGGACTGATGTAGAGGCTGGATTAGCGGCCGGGATTTTTCACAGGGAAGAAGTTCGGATTGCAGACGTCAAGGACGCTCTTCAGACCGCTGGAATTAATGTTAGATTAACTTAAAACTTAGAATCACAATACCATGTTTACAGAACAACATATAAATTCATGTAACGTACAGAAGGCATGAACATATGGGCATACAACGAAGGATACAATAAACATGGTGATAGTAGAAGAGGAGTTGTCAACAATACATCTCGCCTTGACTATTCTGTGGTAATGGAGCGGCAAAGGATATATAGGTCTGATATCGAAACAATCCAAGAGACGAAGTACAATGTGTCAGTTCACCATAGACAAGACTTCAGGGAGCAAAGGAGATAGAGTAGTATGTACAGATAGGAGGTGAAGATGTAGCCAAGAAAGATCATTTCAAAATAAGATAATCACTGTCGGTTTCGGCCGACTACCCGACCAACCTTCTTCATGAGACTCGCCTTCCTGCCAAGGCCAGGAGATGCTCCTGCACCACCGCCGTTTGCGGCATCAAAGTAGCCCGCACTAGTTGACTCTGGAGGGCTCTCGCTGTCTCGTCGAGGCGGAGGGGGTGGCAGGTCTTTGTTGGTCTGCTCGATGTAGACGAATGGTTCAGGTTTATCGTTTACTGGCTGGCCGCTGCGTCCACCGCTAAATCTGCCAAGGAAAGAGTTCTGCGAGCGATGTGTGGGGCGTTGAGCGCCGGAATCAGAGTGGTACGATGGAGAGGAAGGTTGATCATAATCAGAGCTGACGGGGACGTTGGGTGCATCACGCATCTTACGGATACGGTGCATGAGAGACTTTTTCCGCTGTGGATGGCCACCTGGGGAGAGGGGAGGGGAGCGGGCGGCTGGTTCGATTAGATCAGAGTTCTCGGGAACAAAGATGGGTTGAGGGGGCGGGACAAGGGGCCTGCGTGTGGGACCGCGAGGACGAGAAGGATCAGCGGTAGTGGTGGTTTGTCCTACACCATCAATGTACTCGCGGTAAATGTCTCGAGTTTCCTTTGAATCCTTTGTACGCTTTTGAGTGTTTCCTGGACGGGTGTTCTGTGAATCGCGGCCGTTGTAGATGGAGCTAGCGGGAGTATCGCCGTCAGCCCTTCCACCTCCGGCGAAGAACTCTTCGTATGGCTCGGGCTCATGGATGCCCCAGGCCTCTGCGATGGCATCGACCTTTTTCTTGGGGGGATCTACGTAGTTGGAGGTCGTAAAGGCCTTGTAGGCATCAACTGATGGATAGGCACCCCCTGTGGAGCCCACGAGGTCTTCGGATTGAGGCGCCCAAGCGAGCATCGGGGCCTTGTTGTTGTGTTGGCGGTTGCGAGAGGGTGCACATGCATCAAACGGGCCGTCGTGATGGAACACTGCAATTTGGGTGATCAGGAAACGGACCAAAAAGAGAGAAAATGAACGCACTGGGGCCTACGCCTGTGAAATCGAGGCGGTCGATAACATCGGCATGTTGAGAGCCCTTCTTTGACTTTGACTTTGACTTTGGCTTGTCGTTGCGATGAGACGAGTCCTGTGAGTGGGAGCGACGCTGGGTATGCTTTGTTGGAGGCGATGGACTCCTAGACATGGATAAGAAATATAATCAGCGAGAAGATAAAAAAAAACTTGCTGAGCTGTCTGACTACGAGCTACACGGGTGCGTTCAGGATGTGGACGAACGGTGACCGTGTCGCGGACAGCCTGGGTTATATCGTACTGGGGATCGCGGGGTGGCGGGGGCGGGGGCGGCTTTGAGATTGGGGCAGGCATTGTGGAGAAGGGAAAGGATTCAGGCGTAACTTTATTAAAGGGGTCTTGTCAAACCATCAGCCAACTTATCCTTTCCCACGCCAAGTCATTCCCCTTTCTCTCCCATGGGCGCCACCAAGCTCTGGTCAAGGGAAGACGTCGCAGAGCGCATCCTCGCCGGCGACGTCCTCATCGTATACAACACCCATCTTCTCCGTATACCCACAGCTTGGCTTAGGGCTCATCCAGGCGGCGAGCTCCCCTTGCTTCACTTTGTCGGACGCGACGCTTCTGACGAGATACATGCTTACCATTCGGAACATACTCTCCAGCTCATACCTCGTTATTCTATAGGACGCGTTCAGCTCACAGATGGCGTATGGAAGCCCCTAGTTCCCCCAGTAATGTCTGGCTGGGTCCGCAGGCCAACCCTAGACGGCAACTCTATGCAGTGGTTCAGCGAAGCAACTCCGCAGCGCTCCGCTGTAGACACAGATCTCTCTCCCGCATCCCAGATACTTCTAGTATCTAAGCAGGAAGGTCTCCCTGCTCCAGACCGTGCCACTCTCGAGCCAGCACCCACCTCCCTGTCCCTCAAGACCCAGACCCAGCACTCTCAGGCTTACAAGGTCCTCCACCAGCGTGTCATTGACGCAGGTCTCTACAAAACTCGCTATATTACAGGATACGGTCCAGAAGTCCTCCGATATATCCTTCTTGCTTCACTTTCAGCATATGCATACCACCATGCATGGTTCATCACCAGCTCTATTTTCCTTGGTCTCATGTGGCAACAACTTGTCTTTAGTGCCCACGACCTCGGCCACATGGGCGTCACCCACAACTGGGCCATCGATCGTATTATTTCCATACTTATCGCCGACTTCATTGGCGGCCTCAGCATCGGCTGGTGGGTCGAGGTCCGTCCAGTTCATCATTTAAATGCCACACACACCATCTCACCTACTTTTAGAACCACAATGTCCATCACAGTACGCCTCCTCCATTCTCGATCAGTATCTTACTAACCACTTCCTTTAGTTGTCACCAACCATCCATCTCAGTATGCCGCTTTCTATACCCTCCGATACCCCCTACTAATACGCTCCTAGTGACCCCGACATTGAACACCTACCATTCCTTGCCATTTCACCCGTCTTTTTGACTTCTCTGTGGTCCTCTTACTACAAGCGCACAATGTGGTTTGACCGATTTGCAAAAATATTTGTCGCCATCCAGCACAATCTCTTCTATGTCATCATGTTGTTTGCCCGCTTCAACCTTTATGCCAACTCCTACGTTTTTCTCGCCAGAAAGGCTTTTGACACACGCCGCGCACGCGGGGGCCGTTGGGCATGGACTATGGAGATCATAGGTATCATTTTCTTCTGGAATTGGTTTGGACGTGTGCTCTACGGTTGCGGCTCTTGGCAGACAGCCCTGGCCTATCTCCTTGTCAGCCATGCCGCTACCAGTCCTCTTCATATCCAGGTTCGCCTTTATCTCCCCTTCTTTGCTTATACATTAAACTCTTGACCTAGATCGTCTTATCCCACTTCTCCATGTCCACGGCCGATTTGGGTCCCACTGAATCGTTCCCTCATCGCCAGTTGCGTACAACTACGGACGTCATATGTGACGAGTCGATCGGCTTCATTCACGGTGGCCTCCACCTTCAGGTGACCCATCACCTGTTCCCTCGACTACCCCGCCACAATCTCAAGCGTGCTAGCATTCTCGTCAAGGAGTTTGCTAAAGAACAAGGCTTGACCTATGCCGAGTTTGGCTTCGTAGAAGGCAACGCCGAGGTGATTGGGGTCTTGAGGGGGGTTGCGGAACAGGTCAAGTTGATGGGCAAGGTGGCGAAGGTCGAAGTCTCGGAAGCCATCGAGAAGCGCTTAGCAGAGAAAAAGGTTGCTTGAAGGCGGACTCGGCCCGTCGTAGAGTCTATAACTAACTCCTAGAATATACTTACAATCTTACTTATACCCACGGAACAGAATCCAATAAACGTGCTCATATTCGGTGCATAGGGCATGGCAACAGGCGGCCGCTCGCAGGGCGCGCCAACCTTTTGTAATGTGATGGGACATGGGCATGAAGTGGCACGAGATAGAACAAGAGGTAAATATGTTAAGCAATTTACTTCTTCTTGGCTGCCTCCTCCTCCTCTTTCTGCAACATAAGACTGTGAGTAACTCGGGTGATGAGGGGAGTAACTATGAAAAAGCTAACCTTCTGAGCACGGGCCTTGCGAGCACCCTCGTACCGTGCGTTGGCGCGAGCAACACGGAGAGTCCTGAAAGCCTCGAACTCGCGCTCTTCGGCAGTAATTTTTCGGGGAGCTTCTGCAGAAGCCACTACGGGGAGAGGGATGGCGCCACGGACAGTCGGCGCCTTGAGCTCCTCCGCCTGATTGACGTTAGAATTAAATGCTAACAGTTTGATGCAGAACCACGTACAGAAGAATCACCCTTCTTGGGCTTGCCAGCCTTGCGGGGGAAGACAATCAAGCGGGTCTTGTAAGCCTTCAGCCTCTCTACGTTGACCTTCTTGCCCTCCTCACTCAGATTTCTCCTCCGGTGGTCGACGACGATACCAACACCACGGGCCTCTTTCTTGCCGATTCCAGCCTCCTTGAGCTCGGCGAGACTGAATCCACGGCCCTCACGGACTTTGCGGTTGTAGCGAATGGTCTGCGCACGAACGGCAGGACGGAGGAGAGATTGAGGGCGGACGCCAAGGGCAGCGGCCTTGGCCTTGCGGGCTGTGCGTCTGCGGAGCTTGCGTCCAGGCTGGTCGAACCAGGTGCGGACACGGCTCTGCCAGTCCTTGCGGAAGTGATTAGCGTGGAGGACTGTATTTAACGATCAATATGATAATTTTCAGCAGAGGTGGGTGCTGACCGTTGTTGTGAGCAAAACCCATGTCTTGAGCTGGATGAAAGGTTCAGCGAGCAGAACGGGGCCGACGACGAGCAGGGACGTACGTTGGTCTTGAGGTCGGCGTCGAGGGGGCTTTGCTTTCTGGTGAACGTCCTAATCTGGGAGAGTGTGGCTTGCCTCAACTACACAGTACCTCACCGGATCATGCCGTAACCCTAACCCAATCACATTTCCTGCATCCCACCACCACCTCGGTGCGGCGCTAGACCCCATCAACCTTCCCTACGCTTCCTCCTTTCCTCCATTAGGTCTAGCTTATCTCCCTCTGAAAATGGACACCTTTGTGGTCCATTGGCAATTAATCCAATTGCGTCTCATCTCCCGAAAATTAACAGGGAACCCTTTTTCTTTTTCTACCATTCTATAGTCCTGATTACCATTACGTTCACATCCTCCAAATCTATAAAAGTCCCATATGTCGATCTATTCTGCCCATCGTCTCTCTCTTCTGTGCCCTTGTAGCCATGAGCCCTTCTTCGACTATCCATCTGAGCCCTCCCTTCCGTGCTGAGCATATCGGATCTCTTCTGCGGCCGACCGCCCTCTATGAGAAACGGGCTTTGCTTGACCAAAAACAATGCTCCTTGGAAGACGTTCGTGCTGTTGAAGACGAGGCTATTAAACATGTCGTGCAGCTCCAACGCGACGTCGGCATGAAAACTATCACTGACGGCGAGCTGAGGAGGTAGATTGCCGTGAACCATGGTTCCGGGGTTCTATCTTGCTGACTGGCTTCAGATCTATGTTCTTTGAGGGCGTCTTCGAGAATCTTGAGGGCATGACAGCGATTCCTAACCGTAAGCCCGTGTTATCTGTGCTTCCCCCGCTTAATGTTCACCCCCATCAGGCCCGATTGAAACGTTCAAGGTCTCGCTTTCAGTTCGGCAGTTGAGATCGACGACAGCTAACCCGTTCCTGATCGCAGAGATATATTCCTCACATAGGTCTGATGTACCAGTGGGGCTTGAAAGAAGCGGAAACCATGTTCTGCACGGTCAGTTTTTTTTTTTTTCAGTTTCCGAGGCCACGGGACCCATTGTCTTCATCCAGGGCAAGATCAGGCGTACCAAACCCTTCTATTTGGATCAATTCAAATACCTCAAGGGCCTTGTCCCTACAGAGGTATTCGAACTACTTTTCCATGATGTGACATTCCATTTTGAGCCCTTTGTAGGATGTGAAGCATATCAAGATCACCATGTGTTCGCCGTCGTGGTTTCATCAGCGCCATGGATCTGACTTGACGTATGACCTTTCCATTTACAAAAATGATGGTGATTCCTTTCACAAAATGTCATAAACACGCGTCATTGACGTTATCTTCATTCTAGATGAATACTTTGACGATATAGGAATAGCCTACCGAGCAGAAATTCAAGAACTGTATGATAACGGGTGTCGTACGTGTCTCACTCAGCAGCTCGGCAATCTGCTGATCTTTTCTCTTCCTCCACCATAGGACACATTCAGATCGATGACCCTACGTTCTGCTACTTTTGTAATGAAAGTATGATTTCGGGGATGGAAAAAGCAGGTGTCAATCACGAGGCACTTCTCGACACATATATTCGTGCCATCAACGTTTGTACACAAGATAGACCTGGTGACCTTACTGTTGGGGTTCACATGTGTCGAGGCAACTTCAAGGTAATAATAATTTCACTTTCACTGAATTCTCCTTAATTGTGGCTGACTCTTTATTCTAGGGCGGCGTGCACTTCTCTGAAGGCGGCTATGCTCGCATTGCTGTCAAGCTCTTCAATGCACTCGACGTCGACACCTTCTATGTACGGTCAAATTTATCTTCCTCGCACGACCCTCGTCCTAATTGATTGATCTGATAGCTGGAATACGACACTGAACGCGCGGGAGACTTTGCGCCACTGGAACATCTCCCGAACAATAAGGTTGCCGTACTTGGACTTGTGACAACTAAGAACCCGAAGGTACGATTTCATCGGCTATTCACTATCCCGATACTTTAACTTTTTCTGTAGCTCGAAACGGTGGAAGAGCTTAAGTCTCGCGTCAGTGATGCTGTTGATGCCATGACGAAGAATAACTCGGGACGTACTCGCGAAGTTGCATTAAATCAGTTAGTAATCACTCTTCTTTTTTGTCGTCCATCGGGTTCATGGTAGCTGGTCAGGCTCTGCATCAGCACTCAATGCGGATTTGCGTCGGTTTGGGAAGGCAATCCAGTCACTGAAGAGGTAAACTTACTCTATAATTCAAATCGAAAATTTTGACATTCGCCTGGCAGGATGAACGGAAGAAACTTTCTGTTCTCGTAGAGGCGGCAAAGCAGATCTGGTGAAGGGTATCTTTGAATGACGTCAACGTGTACAGTAGAAGTTCGGCAACTTGCTTGTGACCAAAAAGTACATGAGAATTAAAGCCCACTGAGCAGAGCCTTCTCGGAATTCCGGACATGGTGCATAATAACGGCGATATTCGTCACGTATACTACATTGGTCGAATAGTGACAGAATCGGAAATCCCAGCGATGCCGTACATATTTTGGTGTCGTATCAAGAGTGGACTGTTCGTTATGTTGGGTTGACAGTATCATACTTAATAGGTGGTCTGTTATTCAAGGCCTGATTCGGCACATAGATATTCTAATTCTAATCTGATGCCGAAAACCGTCTTGCTAATCTGACTCTTCCCCACTCACAACCACGGCCGAGGCCATGCTAAATTTCTGACAGTCAAACTCAGAGTACCGCTGCCCTCGGTGGTCTGTAAATGATTATCTTCTTTATTGCGTCGAGTAATTAAACTAGTACTGCTGGGGATAATACGCTTTGTGATGTTTGACTCTTTCTTGGATCAACAATGCCGCGTCCTTGGTGCAGTTTACTCATTTTTAGTCGCACATACGCGACCAGGGTTGAACTCGAAGCAGTCATGTTGAATGTAATATTAATGTTGTTCCTTGGTGGCCCTTTCGAGTAGTGTTCGAGTGCACGCCGTCAGTCCGTCAGTCTTGACGGCCTACTAGGATATCAATCTGTACAAGTCATTGTTCAAGAACAAGGAACTCAAGTCCAGGTAGCAGGCACGGCTGGGCACAGGCAGTGCTGCAGTGTGTGCAGTGTGTGCGACGGTCTCCCTCGCATCATTCAATGTTTACACAAACGCTGTGATCATCAATTTCTTATGTAATGAGAAATCTGGAGAAGTTGTGGTACGGCCGTCGTCGTTACTACCTCCTGTCGTCCTGCTGTTCGTCCTTTCGTTTCGTTTTCCCGTTCTTTATTCTTCATGGTTGCCCAACCAAGGCAAATTTGGGCAATTTTCACGTTATGTGCCCTCACGCCCTTGGCACGCGCCTTTTCCTTCTCCACAACCGCCCCGACCCAGTGTGATAACCTGAATATTTCATGGACAGGTAAATTTCCTTCTGATGTACGTCATCCCTTATCGACCGAATTTTGGTCAATTACAGGTGGAACTGCACCCTTTCAGTTGGTGATGGATCCGGTACGCTTAATATGCTAAGCGCCTACACATCTTCCTCATCGTCACATTGTATCAGGTCTTTGGGACGCTAAGGAACGTATCAATACCGGCAACAGCTTCAAATAATGGGGTTGGCTCTTTCACAGTACAAGTACCTTTCCCTTCAGGCCAGAACTTCGTCATAACGATGTCGGACGCCACTGGTTATGGAACTGGGGGAACAACAAATATTCTAACAACTGGAGCCTCGCTGGGCGGCTCGTGCAATACCACAGACCCTGGTAAGGCGTTATACGTTTGATCAAATAACCTTGCTCACCTTCGAAAGGCATCGACTTTCCGTTCGAATTGAATTCCGCTTTACAGCAGTGCAGGTACGTATGATTTAATATAATCTTTTCGCCTAACATTAACTTTCGATACTCTTTTAGGCCATATGTCGTTAGCGGCTATTCAGCAGCTATACAACCGGTTACAATCACTGTGAGCAGCTCACTTCAGAGTCAGGGCGTTACTGACATCATTTATCTAGGGAACAATACCAGGGGGCCAATCATTCCTTCTTTTCCCTCCCGTAGGCTCTACGACTTACAGCTGGACTGCCGACGTGGCTGCTGGGACGTCCTTGCTATTTACCATGATCGATGCCCAGGGGCGCAATGGTGGAACATCTGATCTCAAAACCGTCGGTATCACTGACGACGCCACATGCCTCAATTCTCTTTCGCCTTCCTCAACGGCTGTCAGCGCTACTTTAACATCATCCACATCCACAAGTTCTCAGTCGTCTGGAACTTCCACCCCTACAACAACTTCAGCGCCAGCGCAAAAGACATCGATAGCAGCAATTGCTGGAACTGTCATTGGTGCTCTCGTTTTTCTAGCTGTTGCTATTACTTTGGGCTTGTTCTTCTTGCGGAAGAGAAGGGACAACAACTCCAATAGGCGTTCCAACGAACTTGATCTAACTTATGATCCTACCCATCCACATGGCAATCACCCATATACGCCTGGCTCTGGCGCAGGGGCATCCGCTGCCCCCTTGACATTGATGCAAGGTGGCAGATACGATTCAAACCCTTTTACGGATAACCCGCACCCTCAGCAATCCTATGAACAGGCAGGTTATGGGTCATCCTCCCCACATACTACGTCTCAATATCAAGCTCCCTCTGTATATCAACCATATTCCGACTATCAGACGCCTACTCAATACCAGGGACCTTCGCAATACCCTGCATCACAATATTCGATGCCGCTGTCCCACTCACAACAACGCTCATTTGGTTCTGAACCAGATCCCTTCAATCCTTACACACTCACAAGTAATGCGCCTTCTGTCATACAGCCTTTTGAGCTCTCCGACTCAGCGTCTACTACGATGTCTAGCGCTCAACGGAAGGCAGCTGCAGCTGGCACGTCGGCGTATACACCTTCACGGTTCATTGTTCACACTGATGTCGAAGATGAACTCCCCCCTCCAAATCAAGATGGTGTTGTAGAGCTCCCGCCTCAGTATTCCGAACGACGCGGAGCTCCCGCTGCCACAACATCCTCTTACAACCCACCTTCAGAGTCATAGCATTGACAATTCTTAACATTTCTGAACCCCGCTTCTATTTATTTACCCTCGGAGATCTCATCCTCTTGTTTATGTTATATTATCTCACATCACTTACTAGATGGCTCCGTACTTCAGTCATTACAAGTTTGGACACCCTCGGATATAACACTGTACTTCGGATTTATTGGTGTATATACGTCTTCTCGGGGTTGCCTGAGACTAGGCATGAGATCTGTGAGATAATTTCTTCCTTGACGAACATGCGAGAAACAAAGTACGTATAGATGGACAACAGGATGATAAGTACACTTGGGTGAGTAGTAAGGAAAGCAAAAACACTGGACTTCTAAAAGATACACGTCCGTTTCATAACGTGCCTAAATAGGTACAAGGTAGTGACAGTTCATTCCAACGCAATCTTTTGAAGACTTCGACTAGAGAGGCGGCCCAGGCTCAAGATTCGGAGATTCGGGGCTCAGGTTCTGCCTCGCGAACGCGTCGATCAACGCCTCTTGGTCCTTCCGTCGGCGGTGTCTCCTTCTTCGGTCATCCTTAATAACTCTTTCGATCCGTCGTCGTCCTTTGCTATGTAGACGAGGATCAGCGAGTGCCTGCTTGCACCTGTAGCAAGCGAGTTCGATGCTTGCAAGGAGACGCAAAGTTTCAGAGTTGTTCAGCGCCTGCGCAGAGTGCAGTACACAATAAGTATGGATATATGGCAGAACCGTCATGAAACTCACGTTTAGAGACCAAGAAATGACACGGGATCCCTCGACACAGCCAACAACAACGAAGTTTCCACGCTTCTCAGCTTGTAGATCGGACGTCTGAAAGGCAAAAAAAAATAAGTGAAAGAGAACAATTAATAAGGACGTGTGAGACTAACTTCACTGAAAACGGCCATGACCTTGCCTGTAGAGAGCGTGCGCACCACTTGAAGAGATCGATGAAGGTTAAAAATGTTTGGAAAGGTAAAGGAGAGGTAGCGTACCAACTCGGGAAGAATGACCTGTTACTTCCTGTGTAACTACGCCTCTTCCCATATACACCCAAGAGTCTCGCTCGGGTCTGCGTATGTGCACCTTCACCTGGATGTCGCGGAAGG
Source organism: Tephrocybe sp. 10521TJB (assembly GCA_018221635.1). NCBI lineage: Eukaryota > Fungi > Basidiomycota > Agaricomycetes > Agaricales > Lyophyllaceae > Tephrocybe > Tephrocybe sp. 10521TJB. The sequence continues at coordinate 192,232 of JABAJS010000001.1, read as the reverse complement.
TGTCACGCGAGGGTGCAGGGGCTGTCGGTGGTGGCGCTAATTAGGATGCAATTAGTGAGATTAAGCAACAGAGAGCGTTTGGGCTAGAATACTTTGCACACCGAGAGCTTGTGAATCTCGGGATGGCTCTTGAAGTTGTGGAATGACGAGGGCCAATGAGTTATCGACCTCCATAGTGACCTCCATCATGAAAGCAGGACCAGACTAAGATAATGGAAACAAAAGACGCTTTCTGTTGTTCTGTGACCGTGATTGACAAGAAATTGGCAAAGGTAGCCTGGAGACGATGAGATTGTGAACGAAGAAGAGTGCCACTCGTCCGAACCAATTATAGACACGTGACACCGACCCTGCAAGCCTCAAAGAAAGCCCTTTGACGTCTCAGTACTACATATACACGCAACCATGTCCTCTAAGGTCAATTATCCTAACCATGCCTACTACACATCTTGCCCAGGTACTTACTCAGTCGGCGCCCAGAGCTGATCAATACCGCCTCATTGAGGACATCAAAAAAGACAACGCTGTTCTCACTGCTCTTGCCGAAAAGGTCAGTTCCGCGTGTGTAAGCTATCGTCAACACGAATTAATCAAATTTTCATGCTAGGAAGACAAGATAGACGAAGACTACATCTGCTCTCAAGAGTCATACGGCTCGAGTCAAGAGTCCTGTTACTCGTCCCAGGAGTCTCATTCCTATTTCGACTCTTCGAATAGTTCATCTTCCCAGGACTCTGCGTTGAATTCGACGGTCAGTCGAGAACATTCATATCAGGAACGCACGGAGGGCAGTGACTACCACGATGCGCTAGAAATTGCCAAGAATCACTGCAAAACCACTGCAGACAGGAACTTGATTGCTGGTTTGTTCGCAGATATGTACCAAGTCAAGAAGCAAATCGTATATCTTGGACTGTTGTAGGGTGTACATAGTTATCTTACATTTGTAATGAGATACTTGTTTGATTGGTGGATGATGGACGTACATCTCAACGCTCAGTAGACAAAGATGAGCCGCCCACTAGGCAAAGATTTCGAGACGTGAACTGGACATTTGTAATCGGGGTTCGTTTTGTGGGGAAAGTGGCTACCAGGTCAGTGCTTTGACGAGGTCAGGCATTGGTCAGTGTAAAATTTGAGTGGACTCACGTTTCAATGTTGTCATCCTCACCATAACTGTGGGATGTCGTGTCCATCCCCATCGTCCCGTTCTCGCGCGGCTTTCCCTTTGAGCCACCAGCACCTTTAACATCCCAGCATCGCACTGTGCAGTCAGCTCCTCCACTGACGAGCAATGACGTCTCTGCACTGAAGGTAAGGGAGTATATAGAGGCACTGTGTCCGGTCATTTTCTTGATTCTCTTTCCAGACCCGATGTCCCAGAGATTAATAGCCAAATCTTCACCTAGAGTGGTGTAAGAATTAAAAGTGAAAACACAAGGGAAAGGACTAACCCGCGGAAGCCAAATATCGTCCATCGGGGCTTATTGCAAGAGAAGAGACAGTCCCTTGGTGTCCGAGGAAGACGCGCACGCAAGAACCACGCTGCACATCCCACAACCTTGCCGTCCAGTCACTGGACCCTGTTGCCAGGTAAAGAGAGTTCGGATGGAATTGAAGGCACTTGAATAACATGGTCAGCACATGATACAATTAAAGAGGTTAGATGCTCGTACATCAACATCGCTCAGATGTCCAGCGTATATCCTTAGACATGATATTCTATCCGTGGACCAGAGCCTGGCAGTTCGGTCCCGACTCGCGGTGGCGAAATAAACGCCCATCGGACTCCACTTTACATCCCACACGGGATTCTCGTGCCCACGGAATGCTACAACATTGGACATCGTATCCATAGACCAAAGTCTAGCAGTCGCGTCTGCAGACGCAGAGAGTAGATATTTAGGTGGGGTAGCTGATCCGCCGACGGGGTCGAAGGCAACTGAATACACTGGCCCGCTATGTCCTATCAGTTTGCGCGTAGTTGTTCCCTTCTTCTCCTTTATTTTATGAAGTGATGAAGCTGAAATTGGCATTAGAAGGGATTCTCCGCGCGATACAGAAACAACAGACCATCTTTGATAGAATTCGGGTTGAAGTCGCTTCGCATTCCTTGTAGCTTTTCGCCCTTCATGCTCCAGACTCGTATGTAGCTTTCGGAAAATCCGGCCGCCATTAAAGACGTATCCTGAGAAAAAGTGCAACACGGGGAACTAATGACGATAGGTGTTGAGTGCAGGTCATTTTGAGACGTGCAGCTTTTGATACATACCCTTCGGCCACGTCGTGCAAGGTATACGCACATATGCTTGGAAGGGCCCGAGCACGTGCTGCGTTGGCCTGAGGTGAGTTGATATCTACGTTCGTGAAGGCAGACGGGTCGAAACGTATTCGCTTTCGTGCGTCACGAACGTTGCTGACTTCTCGTTCAATGTCAACCGTTTTGAAAGTCGGAGGATGTGGTAGAAGATCGGACTCCAAAGGAATGATCATTCCGGGCACACTGGTGGGCCTCGGAAATTGATAGTCATATTGCGCAGTGGGATCTCTTTCGACCATGGCCTGTTCTCGCAGTACACGCTCAGACTCAGTACGCAAGTCATCTGAAAGGGGCGCCGGGCCCAGTTTTATGTCGCCCTTCGAAGCATTGAATGCCTGTGAATTGGTATAGCTCGCAGTAGATGAACCACTTCCTTTGGGTATCAAAGACGAGAGCAAGCCAGTATACTCCTCCCAGGCGTAAGGCGAAACAGATGACGGGTTTGAAGATGTCACTGTCGCTCGTATGAGCAAAATCACGCACAGGCTGAGGCAAGGGCATATTTACCATCAAAGCGGAGGTGATTATTGACAACCCTCATGACTGCAGCTCTGCCGCGCTTTCCCTTTTCGCCAGCAAAGCCATCACCGGCACCAGGTGCCTCGCCTCCAACGCCCTCAGTCAGCCATCCAACAAGAAGGCTGAATCCAGAGCGGCTCATACGGATAGAAAACTTCTCGTTTCGAAAACGTTGGGCTAATTCGTCATTCTGGACATGCGCCGGAAGCAGAAGAGTAGAGATATGATGAAGAGTTACACTGTGTGACGGAGAAAGCGATGTAGAGAACGTTGAAAAGAATCGCAGAGCTTCATTCACGCGTCGATTGATTGAATCAACTCAGCAGAGGCATAACGTACCTGCTTCTTTGAATCCGTGTTGGATGAGGTCCAGGTAGAAGTGACAAAATATTGGGAATAGAATAGGTCGAAATTCGGGCTTCGATAGCATGGTTATATAGGAAGGTCAAAGATACCGGAGAAACATACCCTGTACATATCCAGAGAGCCATCTACCCAGGCCTCGAGCTCACGAAATCCCTCCTGCTTGTCCGTAGGATCAAGGGAAAGTATCTCTTCCGCACCAACTGGGCCGATGCTCGAGATCAAACTCTGTATATTTGACGGATTCCCCATTGCTGTAAGTTCTTGCAGAACACTTGATGAATCCTTGAGAATATTTTCCCCAGGACGCGACGGCTTGTGCGCGAATACTGCAAGGGTTTTAACGAGTTCCTCTGCATCTATTGTCTCTACTCCCTTTCCCTTGTCGTCTGGTGTGGAGGCTTCGAGTTCACCAAGGAGGGCTTTCTCCGCCGCTGCATGGCCGCGAGAACGAAGATATTCGAGTACGGCGCGATCTAGTTGGGAGGTATTTTGAGTGGTTTCTTGAGTAGAAGGATCGGCCGGGGATTGAGAAGACACAGGCGGAGTTGCAGCAGACATGAGCTAACGGAGGAGAGCAGTAAAGTACTACTAGAGGTATTTGGCCTAATGATAGCACGTGACAAGGTTGGAAGTCGCGAACTTGACTTCAACTTGTCGCGTCTTTGAAACAAAGCCATGGCCTCAAAGCAAGCAAACCGTCAGGCCATTACCCTCAAGGGCTCTACTACTCTCGTCACCGAATTCTTCAAATATTCCGTCAACACGTACGTATACGCCTTATCTGTAAGCCACTTTGTTGAGGTCACCACAGCATTCTCTTTCAACGCGAGGTATACCCATCGGATGACTTCCATATGGTGAAGAAGTATGGGCAGACAGTGCTTGTTACCCAAGACCTTGCCCTCGAGAATTACTTGGAACGGTGAACTACATACACGCTATTCTCAATTACAACCCACTCATTGATTCACAGGATCCTGAAACAAGTACAGAGTGTGTTTATGAGACCTCCATATAGGCTTTTACTAACGACCAAGCAGAGTGGCTTCTCACAGGCTCGGTAACGCAGCTAGTCCTTGCCATCATTTCGAAAGACACGCGAACGCCACTTGAAAGATGGGTTTTTGACATCAAATTGATAGAACAACCAACGGATTCGACAGCACCGTATGTCCATGTCAGTTGCAATCGATGTGTGATGTGGGTTTGACAACCTCTGCACCAGAATACTAGCAAAACCTGAAGCTGAAATACAATCCGAAATCCGAGCTATTTTAAAGCAAATAATATCCATGGTAACCTACCTACCAGTGATCCAGGAGCCAACGGTGTTCAACATCCTTGCGTATACATCCGAATCTGCAGAGGTGCCGGCGGGGGAGTGGGTCGATACAGACCCGTTAGCAATTGAAGCCAGCAAAAGCCAACAGGTGAAGATGAGAAGCTTCAGCACAGATGTGCACCGGATCGAGGCAATGGTGGCATATAGGTACGAGGAGTGAGTATGCAGGTAGGTAGCCCCTGGATATACGATTTAATCACAGTAAACTAGTACATACCGAGTTGTCCGATCATGGCGTTGACAACAAGTTGAACATCGTCATGGTCACAAACAATTCATTTATGATCAAGCCGCAGCGTCGTCCTTTTATCTTCTTTCACGACCTACTTCACTGACGCTCTTTCCTTTCCTTTCTTCATTCGTCTGGCCGGACCCGGACCCACTCTTTTTGTATTTTAATCATACCTTACATCAACTATGGGTGAAAGCTGGTTTCATAGAGAGTTCCTTGTTCCACGAAGGCTTGCATTCAATGTCTGCTTCTACGGCACCCATCTTGCTCTCTTTGCCTATGGCTGGTACAGTCAAGTAATTCAATCTCATCGTCATCTTTCGCCTTGCTGATCATTCACAAGGCAACGAACGTGAGATTGGCTGGCCTCAATAGTTTGGGTTTTTCTGTCTGGACTTCCCGCGGCGCCGGCCTAGTTTTGGCATTCGACGGCGGATTAATCCTTGTTCCCATGTTGCGCAACATTATCCGTGTCGTTCGCCCCAAATTGACATGGCTTTTCCCTGCGGACGAGAATATTTGGTTCCATCGGCAGGTCGCTTACTCCATGGCCTTCTGGGCCATGGTTCACACCACGGCTCACTATGTCAACTTCATCAACGTCGAAAGAACCCGTATGTTATTCGATCCATCTATCTAAGCCAAGCTAGATTGAAACACTTCGCAGAGATACGAAAGCAGATCGCTCTCCAGATCCATTACACGCAACCTGGCGGCATCACTGGCCACTTCATGCTCCTGATCATGTTTGCCATGTACACCACTGCACACCATAAAATTCGGCAACAATGTTTCGAGGCCTTCTGGTACACCCATCATCTCGCCTTCTTCTTCATGATCGGTCTCTACACTCATGCAACTGGTTGTTTCGTTCGTGATTCTGTCAACCCTGATTATGTTTCTTATTTTCCCTTCTACTCGACGGAACATTGCCTCGGATATCTCAGCTGGAGGTTCACTATCTGGCCAGGTATTATATACTTCGGCGAGCGTGTCTATAGGGAATATCGAGCCAGGAGAGCCACCCGCTTGTCAAAGGTCCTCGTCCATCCTAGCGGTAAATACGTCTTATAAGTTCCTTCCCTCATTGCCCTAATTCTGGCTCAAAATAGGTGCAATGGAACTCCGCATTATCAAGCCAAGTTTCAAATATACTGCTGGTCAATGGCTCTTCGTTCAAGTGCCAGAGATATCCCGCTTCCAATGGCATCCGGTCTGTGGCATTGATACTGAGCTCCAAGAACCTCACTAAACCGTTTCCGGTATAGTTCACAATCACCTCAGCTCCTGAAGACCCATACGTCTCTGTTCACATCCGCCAGGTCGGTGATTGGACCCGTGCGCTCGGTGACCGCCTCGGTGTTGGCCCATCCGTTGTAGCCGCCATGACATCGGCCGCCATGAAAGGTTCAGAGAAGAACGAGAAGACCGGATCTCGTGGTGACTTTGTAGAACTCGATTCTAGCTCTGGAGCTGTTGGTCTTCCTGCCGTGAGAATTGATGGACCTTATGGCGCGCCAGCTGAGGACGTTTTCAATGTTGAAGTCGCCGTCTTGATTGGAGCTGGTATCGGTGTGTATGCTGCATTTAATAACGACAGATCTAAACTAACAATCATGGTCCAGGTGTCACTCCATTTGCTTCCATCCTCAAGCACATATGGTACAGGCAAAAGAAGGGCACCCTCGGGACTTTGCGACGCGTTGAGTTCTTCTGGGTGTGTCGAGATGCACCATCTTTTGGTTGGTTCCAAAGCTTGTTGCAAGAAGTTGAGGCTGCCCAAGCTGACCGTGAGTAATTGTATCTCAGGTCGCTCATGCTGAATTCTCATTTGAAAATATTAGCCAACTTTCTTCGCATCAACATCTACCTGACCCAGAAGATTGGAGAGGACATGCTATGGAACATCGCTGTTAACGACGCCGGTGCAGACTACGATCCTTTGACCCTTCTTCGTTCCCGCACGATGTTTGGACGACCGGATTGGATGACTATCTACGGACAGATGAAACAAGCTATCGAATCTGGGCAATACATTCCCGGTAGCAAGTCGCAGCTGAAAACGAAAGTCGGGGTGCGTAACTTCTACCACACACACTGAGAACTATTTCAACTCAATTACCTTTAGACATACTTTTGCGGCCCCGGAGTCCTCGCCAAGGCTATCAAAGAGGCGACGGTGCAGAACACATCGTCCACTGTCGAGTTCTCGTTTGCAAAGGTTGGTGTGCCATTTTCAACTGAACACTTTTATTCATGACTGCATCAGGAACATTTCTGATCATGGTGCTCTACCGCTGTACTACCTATACCTACTTTCTTTCTTCCTTTGAGACAAAGATAGCTCATACATGTGGGATTTCATTGCTGCTTCTACATGATTAAGGATAGATATGTAAGATAATAGGCACTGCCTAATGGCTGCGAAGTCCAATCGTGCTTGTAAATATTGTCCATCTTTACATATGAAGCTCTTCCACTTTGCTGTCCCACAGCTTTGTTCTTCTTCGCGGACCTGCCTGAGCACGGTCCTTTGCAACCACACGAATACTCTTCTTCCTATCCTCTCCACGCTCTTTAGCCAAAGTGCTTGTAGACCCAATAGGAATGATTGCCTTATCCAGATCATATTCTGGGAAGAAGTCCTGGAGGTTTTCATAGACAGCAGCAGGAACTGGTCGCAGCCAATCCTCTCCCGTAGCCATGGCACTGGCAGTCCGACTGGATTCAAGGGTCTGAGAAACTGACCTTGTGCGGCGAGTCGAGTCCCCTCTGCTGTTAGACAGGTCGGCGGGACGCTTTGCCCAGATATCATCATCACCATCGCTGCCAGAGTCAGTGTAATCGCTATAGATGTGTGACGACTGGGTTTGACGACGATGCGAATGACGAGACGTCATTTTACGACTGGAGGGAGCGACGGAAGGAGATGAGGGTCTTGGATGGGATGTCGGATACGCCCTTGAAGCTCTATGATTAGATGGTGGCAGAAGTCTCGAAGAGAATGGAGAGGCCGTATCTACACTTGGCAGAGGGGGAGGGTGATAGATGAAGGCCTTTTTGCTAGCTTGCAGCTCAGGATCGTCGGGATTGATGACACGGAATCCTTTCCGGGGAGTAGAAACTGAGCCTGCTGTGTCGAGCGATGTTCTGGAGCTGTTCGGCAGCTGTGCTAATTGAGGTGGAGGGGAATTCAGTGGCGTGATGAATACCACTTGCGGGCCATCAGATCGTTGATGCCGTGGAGGGGTAGCATGGAGAGTTTCATACGACACAGATTGTTCAATCGGCCGGTAGGTAGAATTACCCTCAATGTCTGAAATGGGGGGTACTGCGGGTACATCTTCTGAGGAAACCGAAAACGGAGATTGGGTACGACGAATCGACCTGGGTGGTTTACGTGATCTTCGAGAAGTCCGTGAAAGCGAACGTTGTAAGGGGGCAATTTCGAAAGGGTCGAACCTCCAATTTCGCGGGAGCTGGAGATATCGATGGGTCTGCAGATCAGCAGCGGACGGGCGATTTTGCGGATCCCTACATACTCATTAGAAGAGGTCGCAAAAAGCCAGCATACACATACCTCTGGAAGCACATGAGTCGAAAATCTGCAGCGTGTTCTGTTAAAATCAAATGAGCAGGTATTGGAGGCGGAGATTTGTCTTGTGAGAGCTGTGATTTAAGTTGAGCGGCGTGGGGGGAACATAATTAAAAATACTTCACTTTCAACATGACAGGAAATATTTCTTCGCCGAACCAAGGCCGTTCGCCTGTCCACATTTCCAGGACAACACAGCCAATACTCCAAATATCAACCTTGACGTCGTAGCCCTTTTTGTCGCCATTATCGAGTATCTCGGGTGCCATCCAATATATCGTGCCTCTCATTCCCGTATATGCTCTGGCTTGAGAGATGTCTTCAACTTGCTTTGATATGCCAAAATCTGAGATTTTGCAAATACCCGATGGTTCAACGAGTATATTATCCGATTTGAGATCCTGTATATAGAGATACTTAAAGGACGGCCGATTTCGTGATATAATGGAAGTTACCCTGTGTATAATGCCCTTGCAATGCAAGTAATCCAAACCTTCTAGTATCTGGCGAGTGAAGGATTTCGTGACTTCTTCACTGAACACACCATGGTTTTGAAGACACGCTGAAATTGTACCCCCAGGAACGTATTCTAGAAAGCTATTGGAAACATGTCAGGGACAGCGTTGGAGGGACAGGTCTCGGGCTTACATGCTCAGATAGTTGGGGCTCTCTTCGTACCCGAGATACTGGACGACGTTTGGATGATCGAGGCCCATTAGCGTCTGGCGCTCGAACTTCAAAGCCTCTGCGATCTCTCGGTGGCGAGAGCTCAGCTGATCGCTCGGTGTTTGCGGGAGTTCGACTTGTTTAACTGCCATGATCTCCCCGGTGGTTGCATTGAGGCCAAGATAGACCTTCGCATAGCTGCCCTTTCCGAGAAGCTCGCCCTTGACCCACTGGAATGTAGCTGTGATATGGGTATGTGTGAGCAGACTAAACTAAGAAAGATGGGTGTGTGGTACGTTTCTTTGGGACCTCTTTCTTGGGCTCGGTGGTCTGCGTACGATGTCGAGGACTGGGTGTGAGTTCGTCAATGGCTTTCCTGAAGAGATGGGTTGATCTTTTCGAGGACGAAGGGAAGAGCGAATTGATGCTGCTGCGGATGGGAAGGAGTACCCTGGAGGATGCTGGGATGGGCTCAGTGACTTTCTGGACCATTGCTCGTCTCAGTGGATGAATCGTCGGCTATTCATACTCGGTCGTTGACTCGCTGTGCGTGTCGATGTCCGCGAGTGTAGACGGAGATATCCGACCACAGGCAGTGTCCAGTTCGACATGATGGTCAATCTCTTACTTATCCCCTCATGGAAAACGCTCATCACGTCCTAAAAGACGTCTTTGGCTTCCACAGTTTCAGGCTCTCCCAGGAACAGGTCCGTCCTCTTCATAGGCTTCTTCTCTCTCTAAACGTATCTTCAGGTCATATCCCGTTTGTTGGTCAACAATGACAATGCTCTTGTCGTTTTTCCCACTGGAGGTTCGTGTCCCGCTTACTCAAACCCATGCTTGGCGCTTAATTATTCTTACAGGGGGAAAGAGCTTAACATACCAGGTCCCGGCATTATGCCTCGACGTACGTGCTGAAACCGCGCCGCGCTTTTGTTACTCAGGTCTTACTCTCAGGGGCTCACACTCGTAGTTTCCCCCTTGCTCGCCCTCATGAAGGACCAGGTCGACTTCCTAGTCTCCCGTGGCGTTAAAGCAGCTAACCTAGACAGCACTTTGAGTGTGTCACAGTCGCACTTTGTCAAGGAAGAGATCATGTCAGGTTCCCTCAAACTCCTTTATGTCGCTCCAGAGAGGTGTCGTAAACTGCCGTCACCACTAATTTTAGTCTGACTTTTTGCTGATAGATTGAACAACGAGGGGTTCATCAATATGATGAGCCGCGTTAACATCTCCCTCTTGGCTGTGGACGAAGCTCACTGCATCTCACAGGCACGTCATTTACTATAATTGGATCTGAGTCTAAATAGCTGCAGTGGGGTGCAAGTTTCCGACCAGAATACCTCAAGATTGCTCGCTTTGCTGTGGAACAAAATGTCGAACGCGTCCTGTGTCTTACTGCCACTGCTACAAAACAAGTTTCCGATGACATTTGCCAGTCATTCTGCATCAACAAGGAAGGCATCTTTCGCACTCCCGTTTTCCGCCCCAAGTATGTACGGAGCATCCAAGCACATTGTATATGCTGATGTTATTTTTCAAGCCTCTGCCTACGAGTTGAAGTCGCTGCATCACTAGACAAAAAAATCGAGAAAATTGTGCCTTTGCTAAAAGCACGGGATGGGCCCTCGATTGTTTATGTCACTCTTCAAAGGCATGCCGAAGAAGTCGCAACCCGTCTACGGCCTCATGGCATAGAGGCTGCTATATACCACGCAGGTTTACCAAATGAAGAGCGTGCAAAGATCCAGGTTGAATTTATGGCTTCCTCTCATGGGATTGTCGTTTGCACCATCGCATTCGGTATGGGGATTGACAAAGGTGAGGGCTCTCAAAGAAGGCAGCTGTTGCTCATGCTGAAAATATGATATAGCCAACATTAGACAGGTAAATAGCAGAAGATCAGTATTTTCCGATGTTGAATCGCTTTTTTAAAACAGGTCGTTCATCTTTATATGCCCAAAACTTTGGAAAATTACAGTCAGGAAGTCGGTAGGGCAGGCCGTGACGGCCTTCGGTCTGATTGCGTCATGTTCCTTTCACCTTCAGACATACCAATTCTTGAGGGATTCTGTCGGGGTGACACTTGCTCAAAAAACGACTTACAGTTGTGGCTGCAAGAAATTGCGCTAAAGGAGATTGCTCAAGATGGCACACTAGACTTTAATCACTATAAGCAGTCGAAAGAGTACGTTTTGTTTTACCTTGAAAGAATTAATTGCTGATATTCACTTAAGCTACGACATCAGGGTGTGTTATAGTGTGCTACCGAATATTCCAGTATTGATCCATGTAATTGTAGCAAAATGTTCTAGGGTTGAGTTACACCTACCTTGAACTGGAGCACGGCTACCTTCGGGCGATCACTCCGTTTTATTCTGTGTATGAGCTAGCTCCCCTGGGCAACGGTTGGGCATCTATTTCGTCAAACGGAAGTAGAATTGCCACCGCAATTCGATCACACTCCCGTTTGAAGACAAATGGCAAGTACGAGGTCAGGCTTTCTTCACCTTCCTTCGTGCTTGTAAAATTTTACACGTTGGTAGATCGACGTCATAGAAGCAGCGGCTGCTTCTGGGTTGGACAAGGTAGAGTTGACCAAACAAATCACTTCTTGGGAGCTAGAGGGTACGCTTTGCTTCATTTGTCATGAAACGGATCAACGCTATAACGATGAAATAGGTTTCTTCTCCTGCAAAGCTAGTCAAGTTCGAGCGGTACGAGACACTTCATGGTATTGATATTGCGACTGCAATCGATGTCATTAACAAATTTTAGCGCTACCAAGTCCTTAAACCTTTGCCAAAACAAACAGAAGATATAAAAAAGTTAGCCGATGAGTTCTACAATGGAATGGTCAAGCGTGAAGAGGAGGGTATCGAAAAGATACGTCAGGTCATTGAATTTGCGACTGATGATGACTGTAAGTGTTTTTGAAACATAAATATGTGTGCAAGTCGAACCCCTCGCTCGCTGATTATGCAGGTCTTGCACATAATCTCGCGAGGCATTTCGGAGATGACAACGCCGTCCCAGACGGTATGTGCGGCAAGTGCACGTTCTGTACGACTGGCCAATGCGTAGAGTTTTCTGGACGAGATGTGGCACCCGTCGATCACAACCAGTTACAAGCCATTCTTCGCGTATGCCCTGAACGTGACGACCCCCGTCTATTGGCTCGTATGGCATTCGGAATTACGTCACCACGTCTCACTCTGAATAAATGGTCCACTTCTCATCCTATCTTCGGAAGTATGGTTTCTGCTGATTTCAATGACCTGGTGGCGGCTTTCGACGTTGAGTGTAAAAAAGCTGGCTATTTGAGGACGGAACCTACGCCTACTTCGCAAAAAAGGAATTACTCAACTTATTCTACGAGCAACGCCAAGAGTTCAGGGTCCAGCTACTCTCATGGCTATCGTCGAGGAGGATCTGGGAGCCGCGGCGGATATAAAAAGGCTCGGTATTAAAGAAATTCAATACCATATATATATATTATTCACTTAAATAATAATAAATAGTAAATTTTCATAGTTTTATGGTTCATAGACCTGTCACGTGGACGCGTTCACCCATCGAGCTAACTTGAAACTAAAGTTGTCACCAACTTGAGTTTCTTACCAATGACCTCCACCTTTGCTCCTTCTCGTTCATATGGAGGCTCCAACTTGAACAGAGGCACAACACGCCCCGCCCAGACGGAACCCGTCGACCTTCAGGCGCTCCAGAATGCTGGTCGAGTTCTGCAAGATCGAATAGCGAAGGATGCAACAATAATTCCTGACTTAGGAGATACCCTGGCGTCTCGTGAGTAACAAGCTCCTCTGCTACCGACATCATGTCACATTAGTTGCAGCGTCTGGTCAGGTATCCGCATCATACACCGTCTATCCCAACGATTATCGTGCGCCTTTTCAGAAGAGGAAGTTTGTCTCCATCCCGGATGGCTTATTCGAGCATTTTAACAGTCAGTAGAGCTACTGTAATTCGTTTGCGCTAATATTGATAAAACCTCTAGCTGTCTCTGGAGTAACACACGTGGGGTTAATGCCAGAAATCGAAAGGGCATGGATATCCTACGACCACAAGCTCTTCTTCTGGGACTACATTGATGGGCAGGTTCAGTTGGCTTCTCACAAGTCTAATTTCTAACATCTGGTCTACGATATAGAGAAACGAGCTCATTTTGGGAAGAACGAGAGGATGTTATATCCGATGTCCGTGTCGTCAAACCCAAAAAGGGCATGTTTATTGACGAAATCACGTCTCTTTTCGTCGTCACCACCCCTCTGTCCGTACTCCTCCTCGGCGTCTCTTTCGAACGAGGACGGGGCCGTGCCTTTCGCGAACTGAAGCTCTACGCCACAGATCTGAAGCTCGACACAGACGTCGAGATGATCTCTCCAATTGGTACTGAAGATGGCCGTATCTTCATGTGTGGTGCACAGGATGGATGTTTGTATGAATTACATTATCAGGAGAACGAGTCATGGTTTGGAAAGCGAATCCAAATGATCAATCACTCTGTCGGCGGCGTCCAGAGCTTACTACCTCGATTTACAAGCCTTGCTAAAGAAGGTGGGTAGACCGAGACTTATTGAAGCGGTTCTGACTAAGCTATTCTCAGATAAAACCTTCTTTCTCGCCTCTGATCACAGCAGAAGTTGTTTTTACGCGCTAGCGCCAAATAGCGTGTCTGTGTACAAGTCGAACGGCGAAAAATCAGTTCAGCACGTGCAAACCATTGCGAACCTTCTCAAATCAGCTCAGGACAAGGCTGCAGGACATCCTGCTCTGACATTCGACAAATTTGAACTTGGGTCATTACATGTGGTTAATCCCCTCGAATCTCGATCTGGCATACAATTCTTCATTATGTCAAAAAATGGGGTTCGGTTATATTTTGGTCCTCCCAACATGCCTAGTTACTCGTATGGCCCTTCGATGAGCACAGGCTACACACGACCTCTTCAACTACTACATGTTAGATTGCCTCCCACAAATCTGATACACCCGGACTCATTACTACAACAAACAAGGCCTCCTCAGACGCTATATGGTGTTCCCCAGACCCAAACCCAGCAGCCTCCCTCGCGGCCTTTCCACATCGTCGAGTTTACTTGGACCAACTACTATCGAGGGATGACCATCTCATCTCACCCTGGAGACAGAGATGGCAATGATTATATCCTGTGCATGTCGCCCGACCTGACGCGGATAGGTTCTATTGGTCAGTTGAACCTACCTCCGCAACAACCTACTGTATCATCCCAACCCGAACCTTACCGAAACATGTTGGGTGATGGCCGACCAACTTTAACCGAATATGCGGCACTTACATGTATTGCTGGAACGACTTGGGCCACAGCCCATATACCGCCTTCCAGTGTGACTGCGGTCACTCCCGAGGGCCCTGCTCCCTCTGCTCTCAACGAACTCGCGACCCAGTTCGGCGAGGCACCTTCTCAGTTTGTACTTTTCACCAATTGTGGTATATCTTTCCTTGTCAAAAGACGGGCTGTGGACTTCTTGAGAGCTGATCTCGAAGAACTGCAGTCACAAGGCACAGTCCAACCTCTCGTGGAATTCCGAGATAGGTTTGTTCTGTATTCGGATGTGAAGTTTTTCAATACTCATAACATGCATTTAGTTTCGGACGTGATCAAACCTGCTGTATGTTGCTTGGTCTGGCGTGCGGGAACACCTTCCTTGATGTCGAAGATGAATCAACGTCGAAGACGGGAACAATCGTAACTCCGAGCCCTGACATCACAGCGGTTGCTAAACAGGCATTCTATGATCTCGGCGAACGGCCAACTTGGACAGAGCGGGTCACTTATGGGACAAGTGCGCACACTCTATCACTCCATGCTAACTAACTCATTACTTTAAAGCTGACAGCCAGGGAACCGCAGTTTTCAGTGGCCGGCGGGAAGGGCTCGCTCTTTACTTCTCTCGATTGGTTTGGCCTCTTTGGAAAGCAAAACTCACACAGCCTAGGTACGGGTTATCCTCCTCAAAGCTTGCTACTGGCTAAGCTCTTTCCAGCGTTTTAAATCGCCAGAAGTTACTGGTCACTGAAAATGCCATTGTAGCGATTCAAAAGAACCTCTTTCTCTTGAAAGCCTTTTTAGATAAAAATCCTCATTTGTTTCACTCATCACCCAGCGAGTCTTCGAGTCGCGTCCCAGTCGCAGAACAGGAGGCATGGAGAGTACGCGATATTTTTTCTTACCGCATTTATCGCTGTTATAACTGAAAATGTTGATCTAGGCTGAGCAGACCTCCGTGTCGGAAATTCTTGCCCTTTTGTCCAGAACTATCGAAGCGCTTTCCTTTGTTCTGCTCCTGAATGACTATATGCTTGGCGATATCATTTCTCAGTATGTTTCAAAATGGGGCTACTGGCTTGTTATATCCGACGCTTTCTCTAGGTGTGATCCTGAAATACAGAAGCTCATTGCAGCTCAAACCTTCGAGACTTTGATAACGAGCCAGGATGGCATGACGATCTCACGCGCTCTTGTCAATGTCATCATCAACCAACAAATTGGTCAACAAATCAGTGTCGGTGGCTCTTAACTACTATCAGAAATACCCCCTCATAGAAATTTTGTCAGGTTGACACAATTAGTGAAATCCTGCAACACAGATGCGGCTCGTTCTGCAGCACTGATGATGTGATGTTGTATAAGGTGATCATCTCTCTGCATTTTGTTTGACTTCATTTTGAAAATCTTGCAGGCCCAAGAAAACATCCGAAAAGCGGTTGAGTCGCGAAATCCTCTTGAGAGACAGAACTGGCTTGGAGAATCCTTGCGGTACGGGAAATTCCTTTTCTTAGCGCTTATCTTCCTTATCTCTATATTTAGCTTGTTTGCAAAGGGTGCTCGGATTCTAGAGTTCGAAAAGCTGAGAGAGATATGCGGGGATTATCAACAGCTCGACTTTGCAAGAGGTAGGCCAATATTTGTGCCACATGATTTGATTTAGCTTATAGGCATGCAGGTGCAATTGAATTGCCTCTTACTTGTGCGCAGTTATCAGATCCAGATAACATTGGGCGCGAAGCCTGGCATGCCGGTCTACCGGCTGGCGATCCTCGCACGCCTTTCGCTGAAAAACGGCTTCGTTGCTACGATCTAGTCCTTGATTCTTTGGCTGTCTTCGAGAACAAGTGTAACTCCACGAAGAAACCAGCGACACAGGATATACTCCATCTTCAAAGTGACCCGGAAGCTATCAGAAGTCACGCATACGAGCTTGCTTTTGCGAGTGAGGATGAGGTCTTCCATTCAACGTTATATGATTGGCTCATCGGCCGTGGTCTTGCTGACGACCTTTTGGAGGTACGTGAGGCCTTGAAATTATTGTTTGGTTCAACTGACACCTTGTAGATGCGTCCTGTGTTCCTTGAAGCACACTTGAAACGAGAGCCCATCACTGTCCAAAAGTTTCAACTCTTATGGCAGTTCTACGTGAAAAATGGTCAATTCCTAAGAGCGGCCGAAGTGTTGGGCGCTCTCGCAGAGTCTACTCAGTAAGCTCTCCGATTTTCTCACTATGTGCAGACTCTTGATCTCCTCACGGCAGATTTGAACTTGAACTACCTGAGAGGTTGGAATACTTGACACTGGCAGTCGGGAATGCCAAATCACATCCTATATCAGCCACCGGAAGGCACGAAACAGCTATCGCATTCCTTACCGACCTGGAAGAAAAGGTTGACGTTGCTCAAGTACAGTTGGAAATATATAATGTGCTATTTCCTCATATCGACGATGCACCTGAAGTCGGCGCACGGATAAAAATGTTATCAAAACAACTCTTCACAATGACAGAGGTCAGTATTATCGACTTACCTAGATTTTCTTTCCTTGCTGACACTGCTATCAGCTCTATACCCTGTACGCAATACCTTTTGACCTTGTTGACATGAAGCTTCTCTGTCTTTATGTCTCTGAACACCGTGACGAGACTGTCGTACGACCAATATGGAACCAAATCTTCGATGAAAGTGAGTGCATTATTTATCTATTTTGTTTGCTCCTGAATTTAATAATTCCTCTAGTCCTCAGAGAGGAAGCGGATCCCTCTACGACAGCGGATCTTATTCTGGGAAGAGTTGTACCTCTTGGCAAGCGTTTTTACCCTTCCGAGAGTGCTTTCCCTCTTCGTGAGTTGACCCGATATGATTGTGATTCTACACAATTCACACGGCAATGCAGGATTTATTGCAACATTACTCGTACGATTCACGCTTGCGAACAAGAATGTTGTGGCATTTGGCTGGGCGCCGCGAATATTAATCCAATGTGGAGTCCCCTATACGGATATTTGGGACGTATTTCATGAGATGTACGAATCACAGGTCAGTTAATTTTGATTTTGAATGACTGCAGGTGCATTCCCTCAACATTTTGCAGGTCCCTCCGTTCAACGACCAAACCAACGTTCAGGCCATATCGTCAGATATTGCAGTGCTTTTATCAGACTGGCTGAAGGACGTCAGTCGTCCACAGTCGTCTGCTGCGCGGGGAGAGTTCCCAGTTGGCCGGATTGACCGACTTATTGATCAGTACCTTGGAGAATTAGAGCCTGGCCGTGCAGAGACTCGTACATTGTATGAGAGTATCAAACGCGAACTTAGACGTAACTGGTAGTTCAGGCATCATGGCTTCATGGCTAGATTGCAAATTATTCGCATTGAACTCATATCTAATATAAGACATCTACTCTTCCGACAAGTCTTTGTTGGCCTAGAGTCGGTATGAGCTGTTGAATTCCATGTGAAACAAAATATGTAACTTGCCTCTGGGTTGAAGAAGAGACTGTTGACACCCCAAGGATAAGGTTTGCTCCTCCTGTTCATGTATTCAAACGCAGGGACTTCAGGGAGTTTACCGTCGTTTTCAGCTCGGAGGTGATCGAGATGGTGCTTATGCTCTACTTCAGCATTATAAACCCATGCGACACAGACGGCGACTAGAGGTGGGTCAGGACACTGAACGGCGTCAGATACAGAACGGACATACTGCCAGGGACGCAGACAAAGTAGCTGGAGAATGTGCATTAAGGTTGTGTGGCAGGTGTTTCCAGAGAAGAATTTACCTGATTTTACGCCAAAGGTCGGTAGTTTCTGTAAAGAAGAGTCAGTCAAGGAAGATTTAAGACTGTCAAGACTTTGTGACCAAGTGCATGGTGTTCGACAGCCTCACGCTCAGCCGCATAGGAGCGGAAAGCAGGAGTGGAATGGTAGGAGCGAACCTGACGAGCAGGCTGGCGAACAGCGCGCAAAGCGTTTCGAGCAAGGAAGGACATTGGAGAGGGACGACCAGTGTAGAAAGGGATATTTCGGGCGGCAAATGGCGGAACACGTGCTTAGCTTTATTTGCTATTCACGCTACAGCCAAGCTTTGGGGACGCGTCAGCCCAGATGGTCAGGCAGATGTGCTCTTGCCGTCTTCTCCATGGTTGCTCGTTCTCAATCCTCCGCTGCCGGTGTTCTTGCCCTTCTTCACGAACCAGATCCAATTTTCAAGCAGCATGCTCTCAATATCCTCAACCCACTCGTTCCCCAGTTCTGGGCCGAGATCTCAGAGCACATTGCTCTAATGTGAGCGAATCTCTGGCGTTCTGCGATGCCACGTTACTGACGCACATCCCAGAGAATCCCTATATGAATCTGACGAGATACCGAAAGAAGCTCGTCACGCCGCTGCGCTTCTAGCGAGTAAGGTCTACTACTTCCTGGGCGAGTACGAAGAGGCTCTATCATTTGCTCTTGGCGCTGGGGATGCGTTTGCGAATGAGGCTAGAAACTACGGTTCTGAAGAGTTTGTGGAGACTATGATCTGTGAGTCTCAATTATGTCCTTCCCTTTGAATAGTCACTTAGTCTCCATTGCAGCAAAGGCAATCGACCGCTATATTCAAGCTCGCACAGAAGAACGAAACGGAAATATAGAGAAGATAGATCAGCGCCTCCAGGACATCATCACAACTATCTTTGACCGATGTATCTTTGAGGGCGAATTCAAGCAGGTCAGCTCCTCGTGAAGTTCCTATAATATACTCACTCAACATGTCTTGCTTACTAGGCAATTGGCATTGCTTTGGAGTCGCGTCGTCTCGATGTAATCTCGCTCATCTACAACCAAACTCGGGATACCTCACTGCTTTCGTATGCTATGGAAGCTGTTCTTGACACAGGCTTCTCCCTTTCCTACCGCGATCAGGTCCTTCGCTTCATATACCCTCTTTTCCCGTCGCCCCAAAGTGGTGACGGATCTACCTACATCCTGTCCATTACCCGCCTTCTAATCACTTTGAGCGATCCTTCGCTAACAGTTCCTTTGTTGGTCTCACTGGTTCACAAACAACCATTACTAGCCTATCAGTTCGCATTCGATCTAGTGGAAGGCGGTGCTCAGGACTTTTTGGAAATTGTTCGCGGTGACTTACCTGACGGCGGCGACGAGGTATGAGTGCCAGGATTATCTCCCAGGCCCCACTATCTAAAGTGATATCCAGGCTACGCAACCATCGTTCGAAAAGCTCCGAAGCATCCTCACAGGACAGGAATCCGTAAAAATATATCTTGAATTCCTGAAGCGTAACAACCACGTCGACTTGTCCATTTTGAAAAACACCAAGGTATGATTACAAATTCATTACTTACATGTCTCCCGACAACCTCCTAAAACTTTCGTAGGATGTCTTGGAGCCTCGGTCCTCTATCTATCATACTGCGTTGACATTGCAGAATGCCTTTATGCATGCCGGGACCACCTCTGACCTTTTTCTACGTGAAAACCTCGAATGGTTAGGACTTGCCTCAAATTGGTCGAAGTTTTCTGCCACTGCTGGCCTCGGCGTCATTCACAAGGGCTACTTTGAACAGGGCATGACTATCCTTGGTCCATATCTTCCTCAAAGCGGTGGTGAAAGTGGTGTCCAAGGCGCTGCCTATTCTGAAGGTGGTGCATTGTATGCATTGGGCTTGATCAACGCCGGGCGCGGTAGTTCAGCTACTGCGTACCTCCGTGACACCTTGAAGGCGTCTCAGGGAGAAGTCGTACAACATGGAGCTGCGTTGGGTCTGGGTGTAGCGGGTATGGGCTCGAGCAGTTTGGAAGCCTTTGAAGACCTTAAAAATGTTCTGTTCATGGATTCGGCTGTCGCTGGGGAGGCATCTGGATATTCCATGGGATTGATAATGCTTGGCACCGCATCAGCAGAGCCAGTGAGGGAGATGCTACAATACGCTCGCGAAACACAGCATGAGAAGATTATTCGCGGTCTTGCCGTCGGTATTGCATTTATATACTACGGTCGGCAAGAGGAAGCCGATGAAACCATCAAGGTTCTCCTAGCGGAGAAGGTTAGTCCCCTCAACTGTAAAATATTGTGTTCGTGTGCCAATGAAAATTTAGGACCCAATTCTGCGTTATGGTGGCGTTTATACACTTGCTCTGGCTTATGCCGGAACTGCCAACAACGACGCTGTCAGACAACTTCTACATATCGCTGTCTCTGACACATCGGACGATGTGAGGAGAGCAGCTGTTACGTCTCTTGCCTTCCTCCTTTTCAAGAATCCTTCGCATGTGCCTCGTATCGTCCAACTCCTGAGCGAGAGCTACAATCCGCATGTCCGCTGTGGTGCTACCCTTGCGCTAGGTATAGCCTGTGCTGGTACTGGTCTTCAGGTGGGTTAATGATCTTTCATATCGCCAAAATCATGAAATATTCTGACTTTTCCGTGGTTGAATAGGACGCTATTGAGATCCTTGAGCCAATGACAAAGGATGGTGTTGACTTTGTGCGTCAGGGTGCATTCATTGCTCTGGGCATGATCCTTGTGCAGCAATCCGAAGCTTCGTCGCCTTCGCTGGCATCTACACGGGCTCTTTACACCAAAGTTGTCTCAGATAAACACGAAGATCCTATGGCTCGCTTTGGCGCTGCAATTGGCCAGGGTTTCATTGATGCAGGTGGAAGAAATGTTACCATCAGTCTTCAGAGTCGAGCTGGCAGTAAAAATACCAGCGCCATCGTTGGCATGGTCATGTTCTGCCAATTTTGGTATTGGTACCCTCTCGCGCATTGCGCTAGCTTGGCATTTGAACCGACAGGTATCATCGGTCTTGACGCAGACCTGAAGGTGAATTCGCTCCATACTATCATGACTCCCATTTACTAACGGGTATCACCCCACTAAGGTCCCCAAATTCGACTATATTTCAAATGCCAAACCAAGTCTCTTTGCCTACCCATCCTCAACAAAACCTCCGAAGAAGGAAACCGCTACGAAGGTTGCAACAGCAGTTCTATCAACAACTGCGAAGGTGAAAGCTAGAGAAAAGAAGAAAGCTGCTGCTGAAGATGCGATGGAACTCGTGAGCATAGACTGCTTAGCACCATCTTGATACTAACATTGTACAGGACGAACGACCAGAAGATGCTGATGTTGAGATGAAGGAAGAACCCTCAACGCCCGCCAAAGATGGAGATGTTTCACCTATCAACCGCTCCATTTCAAATCTTGCTGAAGCTTCCACATCCTCCATGCCCATAAAGAAAGTGGAGCCAGCTTTCGAACTGCGGCCAAATTTCTCTCGAGTAACCCCTGCCCAAGTTGCCCATATCTCTTTCCCCAGTGATTCGCGATACCAGCCCGTTCGCCCCGTCTCGGCACATACACCAACCGAGCCCAAGACTGACGCATCATTAGTGAGCGCGGTGTCTGAGAAGTATGCTGGAGGAGGGGGCATTTTGATCTTGGTCGATCTACGACCCGAAGAGGAGGCCGACTTCATTGAATTCGAGCCGCCTGTAGCAGTTGTGCCCGCGCAATCTACAGCACCTGCAGCCGATGATGAGGTCGTAGCCCCTCCGGCTGGACTGCACATTGCCTTGAATGAATCTGCGCCTGAAGCAGACGTCCCGCCATCGTTTGAGGTGCGTTTTCCTTAATTCTTCTCCAAATATCTTCTAATGTACATTGCAGTATCCTTTTGACAACGACGCATGAGACTTACTATACGTTTGTTAAATTGTGTATAGATATGTGCTCATAATATAATTAACGTCGACAACTTCGTTCTGGATTATATCGATATCACCATCCATCGCCTTCTACATAGGCAAATGAAGATTTCAAATTTGATCACCTGAAAACAAATTGTGCATAAACATTAACATTCATTCAACTTTCTCGCGGGACTTCAAAACCTTCCAGCCTTGCTTTGAATTATGCGCGTCGCAATTCTTGACGACTATCAAAAGGTTGCTCTTACCAGCGCTGACTGGTCGTCGTTACAAGATAGAATCAGCATCAATGTTTACTCCGACACCGTCGACGAGGAGGATGTGCTCATCCAACGCCTACAAGGATATCATATCATTTGTGCAATGAGGGAAAGAACGAAGTTCACAGCGGCAATCTTGGACCGGTTGCCCAATTTGAAGTGAGTCAAAACATCTTCCTTATGCACTTTCCTGACATGCTGTGAGGTTAATTGCCACAACTGGAATGAGAAACGCCGGTATTGATGTCGAGCATGCTCACAGGAATGGCGTCGTAGTCTCTGGCACTGGCTCCGGGGGCAACTCGACGTTGGAGCACATCTGGGCTTTGATCCTTGCAGTGGCAAGGAATATTGTAAAAGATGACGCCAATGTGAAAAGGGCGAATGATGTATGGCAAAGCTCCATGCCTATCGGTCTGCATGGCAAGACCCTTGGGTTAATTGGAGTTGGCAGGCTCGGAACACAAACAGCCAATGTGAGGGTTACTTCTCAGTCCTTGTCACTTAATTTATCTGTTGGTCTTTGAAGATTGCAAAGGCGTTCAACATGAAGGTCATTGGATGGTCGCCAAATTTGACCGCAGAGCGAGCCAAAGATGCGGGAGTGGAGCTCGCACAATCGAAGGAGGATCTCTTACGACAAAGCGACATTGTATCACTCCATCTTGTCCTTTCAGATCGCACACGTCACATCATATCAACAGCCGAATTCGCTTTGATGAAGCCATCTGCGTTGTTTGTCAATACTTCCAGAGGTCCACTCGTCGACGAAGTGGCCCTGATTGCTGCAATAAAGAACAAGACCATTGCTGCCGCAGCGCTCGATGTCTTTGATAAAGAACCATTACCAATCGATCATGAGCTTAGGGCATTGGACAACGTCATGTTGACGCCGCACACAGGATACGTGAATGACACGAACTACGAGGTAAGAAAGAAAGAAATTCATGGAGTATAAGCGATTCTAAGAAAGAGCAGGTCTTTTGGAGAGAGACGGTTGAAAATATCGCGTCTTTCATGGATGGAAAGCCAAAGAGGGTGCTGCGTAGTTTGTAGTTGTCACGCTGTCACGTGAAATGAAAGAGAGTAACATCTGAGTCACGACATAAGACGATAAATTCTTCTTTTCTATCTCTCACCTTGTTCTCCACCATCTATTGTCTAGACAGAACAGCAAACAGTAATGGATAACGCTGCAGAGTCCCGTACGATGAAGGCTCGCAGAGAGGGTCTGTTCTACTTGATCTTCACATCATGATCTTTTCTTACGCGCTTGACCAGCCTACAAGAGCAAGGGTGCTCTGAAGCAAGACGATCTTAGGCGTCGTCGTGAGGAGCAGCAAGTAGAAATCAGACGCCAGAAGAGGGAAGAAAATATTTCAAAGAGAAGGAATTTCCTTCCATCTTCTGGCGCCGACTCAGATGAGGAAATCGGTGGTGGCAACTGGGATCCTCCTGTGAGTATATTCATGCAAATTCAAGATGTCATTTCCGTGGCTCACATCTTTTGGTCGCAGCTCGCCGATGAGATGATCTCTGGCGTTTTCTCCGAGGATCCGGAGCGCCAACTGGACGCGACTACCAAGTTCCGCAAGCTTCTTTCAAAAGAGAAAAACCCTCCGATCGAACGAGTCATCGAATGCGGTGTAGTCCCTCGTTTTGTCGAATTTTTGCAGCGCGGCCATTCCATGCTTCAGGTTCGTGGATCTGTTTTAGTCAATCCATCTAAGATGTTAATGTTCCCTCCTACCAGTTTGAAGCCGCGTGGGCCCTCACTAACATCGCTTCTGGCACTGCCGAGCATACTCAGGTAGTAATTAACGCGCAAGCGGTCCCAGAGTTCATTAATCTTCTGTCTTCTCCTGTCCTCGATGTCCGCGAACAAGCTGTTTGGGCGCTGGGAAACATCGCTGGAGACAGCCCACAATGCCGGGACTACGTGCTTCAGCAAGGTGCTTTGAGGCCTCTTCTGGCCCTTTTGAGCGAGCATCACAAGTTGAGCATGCTTCGAAATGCCACCTGGACTCTGAGCAACTTCTGCCGAGGAAAGTCCCCTCAGCCTGACTGGGAGCTTGTACGTGGACATCACCCTTCCGCGTTGATACCTTGCTTAAAGTCTCTCTGTAGATCTCCCCTGCTCTTACCGTGCTCACGAAATTGATTTATTCCTTGGATGACGAGATCCTGATTGACGCGTGTTGGGCCATCTCTTATCTCTCAGATGGATCCAACGACAAGATCCAAGCTGTCATTGAATCCGGCGTGTGCAGGCGTTTGGTCGATCTCCTTATGCACAATTCGACATCCGTCCAGACTCCAGCGCTTCGTTCTGTTGGCAACATCGTCACTGGCGATGACCTTCAAACTCAAGTTGTCATCGCATCTGGCGCGCTACCTGCCCTCCTCTCTCTCCTCTCTTCGCCGAAAGACGGTATCAGAAAGGAAGCATGCTGGACAATCTCGAATATCACTGCCGGTTCACCACCCCAAATTCAGGCTATCATCGACGCTAACATCATTCCGCCTTTGATTAACATCCTCCAAAACGCGGATTTCAAGACTCGGAAGGAGGCGTGCTGGGCCATCTCCAACGCCACATCTGGTGGTCTGCAGGAGCCGGCACAAATTCGCTACCTTGTGTCCCAGGGTTGTATCAAACCATTGTGCGATTTGTTGACAATGATGGACAACAAAATCATCCAAGTTGCCTTGGACGGTCTCGACAATATTCTGAAGATTGGCGAAATGGACAAGGTTGCGGCAGGTCCCGGCGCTGTGAATCAGTACGCTCTGTACGTGGAGGAGGCTGGTGGCATGATCACCATTCACAATCTTCAACAACACGACAACCTGGAGATCTATAAAAAGGCGTTCAATATCATGGACAAATATTTCCCAGACGAAGACGAAGCTGAAGCCGGGCTTGCTCCTACTGTCGATGCGTCCGGTGCCTTTGCGGTGAGTTTCTGGTCTAGCCTTCTGGGCTTCAGATTTTACTCACGGTTGACTTCGTTCAGTTTCATTCGGATGTTTCTGCCCCACAAGGAGGGTTCAGTTTCGGGCAGCAATAATTTCACAATTTCCGAACTATACATACGCCCTTTAAAGTGTTTTTTTTTCTTCAATTCTTATCTCTTCTTACCCGTATCACGAGTCCACTCGTGTTCTTCATACCGGCTTATCATAGTTTTACCCTTGCAAATGTCCATATCGTTCTGCTCATGCGTGACGATCACCTCACTAGTAACTGTTTCTATACAACCAAAAATCTTGATAATCAAAGCGATGTATCTATATGTGTGCACTTCAAGTGCTTCAACGTTTCTTTGATAGTCGTGAGTAGGTTTGTAATCAATTCAATATTGCGTTGAAATCAATTCCGGACTCCAACACAGTATCGACGAGATAAGATCAAAACAGTATGAATTCCGGTTGGCCTCGGTGAGCTCGAGAGGCAAACGGATAAGTACCTACGACAGGACTAGAGTACCTATATACCTGTAAGTATAGTAGTTCAACAAAAAAAGAAGTCCGTAAATGGTCAGAATAATAAGAAATTGGCATAAGATCAAATCATGGGAACAAATGAGTTAACGTAGATCCGAGCCAGGAATAGTGAACGTTCGAAATCGTGACCCGATATTCCAACATATTGATATTTGCATTGAGGGATCACACTATATAAATTACTTGATCACCATCGTCAAATCTTGAAAATTTTGACCAACCTCATGAATTGACTTGTTTCTTCTCATGATGTGTAGCAAAATGAGAAGTCACACTGATGGTCACACGGCGGAATGCGACGGAGGTTCAATTTGGCGTGTTAGATAAGCCCCATCTGAATTATTGAACGTAATTTGTTTGTTTTCAAAGTTGATATCAGACACTGCTCCCAGCCTCCGATCTTACTTTCTCCGAGCCAGGATCCCATGGCCTCTCAGATTCTACCTCTTGGTACGACATATATTGGGATTGATGTGAATCAAAGCTAAACAAGACTAGAACTGATTGACAGGTGCATTGGTTCACGGATATGGGTTATCATGAAAGGCGATCGGGAGTTTACTGGGACTCTGCTAGGATTTGACGACTTTGTCAGTGAGTACCCTTCACGTTCTACTTTTATATAACACTTCTTCATTTGTAGACATGGTCCTCGAGGATGTGACTGAATAGTGAGTGAATGGTCTTATTTCACTCCACCAAACAGATGCGATTATGACATAGTGAAATTACGTCCCAAGGCAAGAAACAGACGCAATTATCCCAGACGTTGTTGAATGGCAATAACATCTGCATGGTGAGCATGAGCTTCTTCCAAGCATCTTTTTGGACTAATTGTCGTTCAGTTGATTCCTGGCAGCGCTGGTCCTGATTCTTGATCATATAAAACGAGAAGAATTCAATCAGAGTTCTGCATCGTTGCCCTATAATTTGGAGGATTGGCGTATCATTAAAGAAGGGTAAACGTCGTATCGTTCAGTATCGTTACATTGTACAAAATCAGGCTATTGGACTTATAACTCCAAGTTCGAAGTAGGGTCAAAATAAAAAGGGTAAGGCCTCGGAAGGCCTCAGTTTGCTTCAATTTCAAAGCGCGCCATACCTTCAAGCATTTCTGCGCTCACAAAATCACGTGACTTTCTAATTTTTTGAAATCAGTTTGTCACAGCAACTCTCCTCAGCTAAGTCGTCATCCATGCCTATTCGCCTACGTTTTTCTCTCCACGGACATCGTCACAACCGTATCTTCCACCTTGTTGCTACAGAGCAGAGCGAAAAGCGCGACGCAAAGCCTACCGAACTTCTCGGCATCTACCACAGATATCCAACCATAGAAACACCTCAAAAGACAATAGAATGGAGTGTTGAGAGGATACGCTACTGGCTGAGTGTAGGAGCTATCCCAACCAAGGCTGTGTCCAAACTTTTGGAAACGGTCAGTCCCATACCGTTCTTGCACTCTCATGTGTCTGATGAAACTAGGGTAATATCCTCAAGCCTACTTCTCCTTATCATTCTGCCGCATCGAGGGCCAACTCCCATGTCGGATCAATACCAAAAACAAGCATACCTCCACCGCTAAAAAAGAAGGATCCCAAGGTTGCATCGTTGGCGACACCATAGAGAACGTGGTTGAAGCATCATTCATTGTTTTACTACACGGCACACATGCATACACATACATATTGCGCGACGAGCTGGGCGCCTGCCGTACTATCAAGCTCATTGTGACAGTAGACGAGATTCCATTGGAGTTGGTACATAGCTCGTATGCATACGCCTACCTTCCCTCTAAAGACCGTAAACATTTTTCGATGTTATCGTGACCGGCAATGGCAGCTAGTTCTGAGGCAGATAAACCATCTGGATCCTAGAGAAGTGTAAAGCTCCTGAATTTGCCGAGAACTTGACAGCCTTGCCTTTATTGCAGGGTTCGCTCCTTTACTCAGTAGAAATTCCACTGTGGATAGATTTCCTCGGTCACAAGCGAGATGCAAAGGAGTGTACCCCTGTTGTGAATATGGGTCACCTTTACCTAAAGAAGTTTAACCAATTCAACGCACAAACTCGTCCAGGCCATTTATATCCATTTCTGGATACCTTTGGAAAAGTGTTGACAAGCCGGTAATGTCATTGGAAACAGCGAACCCGTGTATGCTTGCATCGACGTTGTCCGAGTCCGAGGTCATCATTGTACTGACCGCGACTCCCATCCCTCCACTTGAACCGTAACCGCGCCTCGGTTGCGAGTCATCATCCCAGATACTATCTGCATTGGAATGCTTAGTCTGAGGAGGTGATTCAACGACAGATCCCTGTATCCATCCTAGATCCCTGGCGACTTCAAGGTATCTGTTCTCGGCATCTTCGACTGATGTGTATTTCTTGCCAGCGGAACTCCATGCATCCCACTTGGCACGTCCAGTTATATCAAAGATAGATGGGCGAGAAGTTGAAGGGTACGAGGATACGGTAACATATTTGTAGAGCCCATACAGCTGTATTGAGAATACGAGATCAGGTCGTGTACAGGTGGACGTCGAAGGGATTAAACCTCGAGTTTAGTGGAAGTAGACACTGGGGAAGTAGCAACTAACAAGTAGGATGCTGCTGCGAGAAACAGAGGAGATGGCTTAGTGTCAGGCATTTCGACTCAAGCCAACTCTAAATTTCCGCCATTATTAATATATCTAATTATGTAAGCGCATTCTACAACCTGGATTTATTGAATGCCTCCATCAACTGCGTAGACAGTCAGAGCCGTTGCAACCTGCTAAGAAAATCAATTGCTCACCTTGGCCATCTCAGAGCCGAGTTTGGCAGGGCTGTCTGTCACAACCACTCCTGCTTTTTCTAAAGCACGTACTTTGTCCACAGCGGCACCTGTAAATTATTAGTTTAAAATATGCTGAATGGCCCATGTTTTGACAAACCTTTTCCACCAGCAATGATGGCACCAGCGTGGCCCATTCGGCGACCAGGAGGGGCAGTCCGTCCGGCAATAAACCCAACAACTGGCTTGGGGTTTTTCCTCGTTAGGTTGTAACGCTCAAGATAATCCGCTGCTTCTTCTTCCATGGAGCCACCAATCTCACCAATAAGAACAATGCCTGATCAGAGCAAGGTTAGGTTGACAGCTGAAGCAAGGAGTGATCTTACCTTCAGTATTGGGGTCATCGAGGAAGACCTTGATGACATCAACATGTTGTGTGCCAGGGAAAGGGTCACCTCCGATGCCAACGCAAAGCGACTGTCCAAGGCCAACGTCTGTTGTTTGCGCCACGGCCTCATAGGTCAGGGTGCCAGAACGAGATACAATACCTAGTCAAAGAGTGTGTAAGAAAGTTGCAACTTTAAGTTGACGGGAGCTATCACCAATGTTGCCAGGTTTGTGGATATGTCCTGGTTGGATGCCCATCTTGCAACCGAGAGGATTGATGACTGTAAACGGGAAGGGTTCGAAAGTGTGATGATGCAGGCGGGCATGCCACTAACCTCCAGGGCAATTAGGTCCAACAAGCCTAGATTTAGACTGGCTGTTGAGGGCATTCATGACCTAGAACGGTAATGATATGGGACGAAATGCCAATGGAAAATTTAGAAAGCACATACGCGAATCTCGTCCGCCTGAGGAATACCCTCTGTAATGCATACAATCAAGCCAATCTCGTTCTCGATGGCTTCAATGATAGCGTCTGCTGCGGAAGGAGGGGGCACATAGAGGACAGTCGCGTCAGGTTGCGTTTCTCGCACCGCCTGTTACGGTAGCGATTCAAGTTCGGTGCTGTGAAATTTAGGAGAGCACGGACCTCCTTAACACTGCCAAAGACAGGAAGACCCAGATGTGTCTGACCAGCCTTCTTGGGAGATACTCCTCCGACCATTTTCGTGCCATACTCGAGGGCCTCCCTCACATGAAATGTGCCCTGTGCATTGCCTCCGCGTGAGTTGACCATTGAATATTCCAGATAACTCAGCGCATACGGTCTTTCCGGTGAATCCCTGACAGAGAACTTTGGTGTCTTTGTGGATGAGCAGATTCTTAATGGTGTCCGCGTATGAGTTTCGGGCCACGGATTGAGAAAAAGCCCGGCGACCGGCTGTGTCATTTTGAGAAAAAAGGAAATGTATAGGATATTGACTGGAATACAGACCGCTACGGATGACAGACTTGCCTGTGTGGCGAAGCATAGTTGGGAGGGGGATGGGTATGGGAGAAGGAGAGTGTTTTATTCGCTACGAGACGCCGCTTGCAACGCGTTCCTGGAACGGCCGACTCCGCTGGCATCTCTCCCGTGAGATCAAATTTTATTTAATCCTTCTTTCATAATCCACGTGCAAAGTACACTATGTGCTACAACTCACTCTAAGCCCGACCCAAAGCATTCCGTCTTCTTTCGCGGGCCTTCCGAGATGTTCTATTTAGCTCCAATATCGCATATTTAACCTTGTCATACTGTCTTGCCTCGATCGCACTGTTGGCCAGTCAGTACGTACGTATCGTGGTTGTACACACATATTATATATCACAAACCTGGTTACATCCGACACAAATTGTGACTTTGCCTCGATGGGAGCGGCAGCAGTTGGTATTTGTCCAAGGACTGCAGGGAGCCATGCGATGAGTTGAGAGCTCCACACGAAGGATATCGCACGGAAAATGGACACCACTGTTGATGTTGAGTCCTCCGGGAAATCACTCATAAGTCCGGCTAAGAGGTAGCCGACCAGTTCGTAACCCTCGTTCTCGAAAACTGTTCCAATGGCAGCGGCGTACAGAGGAAATTTAGGTGGAGCTGAAGTGCGTGAGAGACAGTCGTGGGTCAAAATGACCCGGAACAAGTCTAAGGCGGCAAAAATAATATCGGAGTGAACAACAGTAAGAGCTGCCATCGCAGCCCTGAAGGCGAGAGGGAAAGAGGGCGATTGGAAGAAGATGTCCGGCCCCTTGTCAACTAGCTTCAATAACATTTGAACGTAGTCCTCTAGTACTGTATTCAACCCGTTTGAGAATGACGAGGACAGGCATTGAAAAGGGTACGCACCGTCTGGGAGGTCACTGGGTGATTTGACTTGCAACAACGACACTACTTTAGAGGTCGATCGTTCATATAATACTCTGAAGACCTCTCGCAGCGCTTCATCTTCTTCATCGCCGAACGCATCAACAATCTTCCCTGCGATCCACAGATAACTGGGATAACCGGTAGTTTCAAAAGCAATCGACATTCTGCCCACAACTGCAGATGCAACCGGAAATGCGGCATTTCCAAAGAAACTGATACCATGACGCAGTACCCGTGTTGTACGTTCGGCAACGTCATAGTTTGAACCATACTTCGTCAGAAATGCGTCCAAGACAAGCCATGCCTGCTGACATGTGTTTTGGCATGCTGCTGGGAGCTCCTCTCCAAAGCTACGAATGACGTTGAGCATGATTTCAAGATTCTCGAGGCCATCTAGTCTCGTGCATTTATTAAGGGTTGTGACTGTTAAAAAAAAAAACGAACAAAAAAGCTTACCATTAACATTCAGAAGTTCCTCCTGAGTAGCAGCTACTTGTCGGATGGCGATGTCGTGGACGTGTCCCAAGATATCCAACGAAAACGTTCGAAGGCTTTCTGCGGCACGCTCCATGGGCATAGCAGAAATGACGTGAGCAATGGCTTCGTAAACCTGGCGCCTATCATCTTGAACTAGTTTTGTGCCCGTTGTGCTCAGGAAGGTGTGAAGAGTTGGCAGAAAATCGACAAGATGCTGATTTTCACCGTGATTAGCCAAAAAAAAAAAAACGTAAACCGCTATATACGGACCTGTTTGCAATCTTGACACAGGTACTTCAAAGCCTGTCCTGCAGCTGCTGATACTTCAGTGTCAGAATCTTCAAACCCAGCCGAAATGTATTGGAGCTGGAAGCGAATATAATCCGGGTGCATATTGATCCACTCTGTGTAACGAGAGATGATCAACAGTGCGGCATATCGAACCCGTGGGTGGTTTGGAAGTGATGGAATGAGGTCCATGATCTTTGGTACGGCATTGCGATCATTTGGGTCTATCTCAGCTCCCATTGACCTCATAGCAAAGAGAGGCGCCTCGATTTCTTGCCACGAAAGTGCTTCAGGGCCGCGCGAGAGAGCAGTGGTGATGAGTTCGTACGTTGCCAGTAAACAGGTGTCGGTGCGTAATACAAAACAACAGTCTTTGAGTGTGTCACCCATGACATGTCTGAACGAACGAAAAGAGTCGGCTTCTTGACCAATTAGAGCATCAGAATCGGGAGGAAAATGTAGATGACTGATGATTACGCGCATCAATCTCTGGTATGCGTCGAGGAAGAGGTGAGACACGGATGGTTTCTTCCCGATGTTCTGTGCGAGGCGCATCCAGAAAGGGAAGGTGATGGGCACAATTTCCAGATCAGGATACGCAGAGCACTCGCCAATTGCTTCGACAATAGGGAAAAAGGTCTCTGTGTGCTGGAGCAACAACAACCGGTAGGTTTCGCCTGCCTCTGCAAATATGCGCGCATAACCCTTAATTTTTTCAGGGTCTTCGTGTTGTTTCAAAAGCTGGGGTTTGAGAGCGATAACTCGAGGGACAATCAGCTGTATCACCGCCATGTTGTCATCGATCTCCTGAGTTTCGTGAATGAGTTCACATATGACTTCAACGGCAGCATCGAAGAGTGTATCTGAAGCAAGTGCCTCGAAGGAGAATGCGAAGAGAGGTGTCTCAGCAAGGCTCGCTGAGCCCACTTCGCCGGCGACGATCCAACTTCGCAAACAGTCGAAGACCTGTGTTTGAACCGTCGTTGTAACACCTGCGTCTGGACATAAGCATTGTCATTTGCTAAAATCACGAGACTCACCAGCTGCCTGTATGTACATCGACAACAGTTCGAGGATTCGTTTCGAGTTTGCAGTCAGCAGGTGCGTAGACCTTTCCCTATACTCTTCGTCCTGATCATGCAACATTGTCAAAATCTGGAATGGGGGTATATAGAGCAACGCACGGTGATGGGTATCTTCGTATTGCTATTCAGCTCCTCGGGAAGAAGAGTCAAAAACTGTAGTAACAAAGGCACGGTCGCAGGATTCCTCCCAAAAGACTCGACCATCGTTTGCACGGCATCGGGCCATGATGGCATCTGCAGTGCAATTCCAGCGAGGGACAGACAAAGCTGCACGATGATGTTCCTGGGACCGGTCTGGTACCTCTCTAACACTGTCATTATGGTATCCCGAAGGGTCGCAAGGTTTTTAGAGTCCATTTGGTGGAGATCGTAGGTGACCTGTTGACGATCAAGGTTATCAGGGCAGAAAGAAGAAGGCCTTGTGCCACTTACTTTGGCTCTGAAAGTTTGGGCCGCGAAGAGCTTGGCTCCTACTGGAGCATCGGGAGAAAGGAGGAGGACATTGCAGGTTGCCCATGCCTCAGGCTAGGACGGGGCGATTGGGACACAGTCAGAAGGTGTTGGTCGCGACTGGCCACAGGCGAAAGACAATTTACAGAATGCTGGAAATCCTGAAGCCAGGAATTCGCCCTATCAAGCGACACTTTGTCAGGGGCTTTGCTGAAGACCTCGAGTGCGGATAGTACAGCCTGTACATCAGCCATTAGAACCGATCTTGGTGGTTGTCTGAATCAAGCGCGTTATGCAACCGGTCAAGATTACAAGCTTTTAGTTTGTACTTGTTGACATCGCTCCACGGGTGAAATTTAAATGAAAAGTATGTGGTATATTGTCTGGTCGACTGAGGAAACGCCATATGTAAAGCAAAAAAAAATCATCGGAGGAATCCTACTAAAGAAGGCAGTAATTGAATATCCGTGAGAAGGAGTGTGCGAGGGGATGGGGTACCAAGATAACGAGTGGGAATCAAAGGACATATACATAGCAAGTCGGGAGCAAATAGAATGAGATGGATATACTGGGAGCGAGGATTATCTCCAGCAAACTCCAACTACACCTTAGACATAGCCGTCTTAAGCCTAAGTACGCAAGAAACCCTTCTTCCTGCCAGTCTATCAATCAAAGCCATGTTAGTTGAAAATCCTGTTCACCAACACACAGGGTGACATACCGAAGCCTTTTCTGGAGTCAGAGGTCGTCCACTCTCAATCCTCTTCTTCTTGTCCTCAAGGTCAGCACGTTGCTTATCCAAGGAGTCTTTCATTTCCTTGTGGCGTGCGTAAAGCTCCTCCTCAGACTGCTTGAGTTTGGCTTCCTTTTCCTGTACCTTTTGCTGGAAGACCATCTTCATCTCAGCTTCCATCTTCGCAAGTTTGGCGTCATGCTGGACGCGTTCCTCTTGCATCCTTGCTGCCGGGCTGATAGAGAATGAGATGGAAGGATAATCCCTGTGAGAACGACTTACTTGATCTCCTTGAAGACAGTCGAATCCTGAGCAACTCCCATGCTAAGAAGTTTCTCTGTCCGCCAATTCTCGTAAAGAACATCATTAGTGTATTCCCTCAACTCTTCCATGTATGTCCTGACAAGCATCTGGCGGAGCTTAACGAAGTCGCAATGCTCTTCATTGTCCACTTCGACGACTCCCCAAGGGTAGACACGTCCACGAACTTGTCGGCCATCGGGAGTGGTTACAATCTTGTCTGAACCCACAACGGCGAAAGGTATTTTGCTGGCGATCTCCTCATATTCAGCAATAGTTTCTTCATCCTCATTGTCGTAAGTAGGCGCTTGGAAAATGTGGATATTGTGGTGGGCGATGTCCGAAAGGACCTACACATTAGAGTCAGAAAAACTATGCTAATCTCTAAAAAGCATTGTTTACCCTTTCTTTGAACTCGGCGATCTCCTCGTCGGTCAAAGTATCGGCCTTCGCAATGACTGGAATAAGGTTGACTTTAGTGTGGAGTTGACGCATGAACTCGATATCAATTTGCTTCAACCTTAGATATATCTGGTAAGTAACAACATGATAGGAAGATGATCGGGGGCTTACGAATGCCCCGTAGGCTGAATAAAATATAGACAGGCGTGTACACGGTTGTCAACAACCTTTGTACGGTTGACACGATTTTCCTGTTCTAAATAAGAGTCAAACCTGGACTCAATGTTCTCGACAATAGGCTTCCAACTTGAGGTAAACGTCAGATAAACTCAGACTTGAAGACGCGATAAGACGCACCTGTCATCGTTGTTAACAAAATCGCCGAAGCCAGGAGTATCAACAACTGTTAGGTGAAGTCGAACACCATTTTCTTCAATATCTGTACGTAAGGTGTTAGCTTACATACGTGGCTCGGAGTCCGCGCGAAAACACGTACCAGCACCGATGCTCTCGATGGCAACAGTCTTGGGCCTCTCGGCCGCGGGGGGCAAGGGCTCCTTAGGAGGGTAGAGAGTCGTGTTGAAGAGCGTGTTGATGAGCGTGGACTTGCCCAGACCAGACTCGCCTGTGTAAGAGAGCGCCCTTGTTGAACAAGATTGAACATGCAACGTGACGAGAAGGCGACGCACCAACAACCATGGCCGTGAACTGGAAGCCCTTCCTCACGCTTTTCCTATGCACTTGATTGGGGAGGTTGGCGAAACCCACGTATCCCATCAGCTTTTTACGGATGACGGGGGAAATGCCAGACGTGTGTTGGGTAGTAGCCAGCGAAGGGCTGGAACCATTGGCAAAGCCATTTTGCGAAGGGTCTCCGTTGCGTGAGGAGGTGTACGAGTCCGTCATCTACAAGAAAGATATGAAAGGGAAAGAAGGAGAATGGAAAGCAGGAAAAATTACTTTCGAAGCTGGGACGGGGGGGAGGAAAGAAGTCAGGCGACGTTGCGTTTGTTTGGCCACCGCCGTGGCAGAGTCCATATCCAGCTTAGGCCTGGGCAATAGAAGCGTCTATACAAATCATATTCAACGGTGTGTAAAGAATTATGGAATGGACAATGGACCCAGTTTATCGTCTTCATGTGGTAACTAGGCATGACCAGTCATATTACAGCACTCTCGACGACATGACCCCTTCAATGTGTCCAAAGCGAGGCGCATCTGATGGATGTCCATCGGGTATACTGCATCCCTCCTCATCCACACATATCCTCTCCTCGCACTGATCAGCGTTAATGAACTGTTGGAACATCTCATCCGCTTCAAGCTTGATCCTTGCCCGGTAATTTGCATACAAAAGCCACCGTTTATCCACCCACGTTTGTAATGCATCGTCGCTTTCTGCACCTGGCGTCACCACATACTGTGTGCCAACACATGTCTCTGCAGTTGTAGCCACTCGTGACTTCTTCAGAATCCTAGGGCTCGATCGGTGGTCTGGCTCTTCATCCTGGATTCGACGCCGGCGCTCGGAGTTTCCATATGTCGTAGGGAAAGTTTCTCCTATCGTTCGTTTTCGAGAAGCATAACAGTCAAATTTGCCATGCCTCAAAATTCTCCCATCTATGCTTCGTAATGTCTCGTTTTTCATGAAGGCTCCTGCTCCTATACTTCGGCATGTGTGCCTGCTGGAACAGTGACGTGAACGAGAATCCGGACTTGGGGTTTCAGGGCCGAGCCCTGAGAGTGTCATGTGGCGTCGAAAGAAATCCTTGGAATTTGTGGATTGGCCCATAAATGCCGAATGGTTGTGATGTACGTTCTTCAACCGTAGTTTTATAAGATACTGGAAATGTAAGAAAGAAAGTCAGACTAGAATAGACTAGACATGTTCATGACAAAGAGTTCATTGTACGGTGTAATACAAAAGTCTTTGTTAGCAATTCAT
Source organism: Tephrocybe sp. 10521TJB (assembly GCA_018221635.1). NCBI lineage: Eukaryota > Fungi > Basidiomycota > Agaricomycetes > Agaricales > Lyophyllaceae > Tephrocybe > Tephrocybe sp. 10521TJB. Next base: position 155,627 of record JABAJS010000001.1, on the reverse strand, counting down.
CGAATAGGCCGCTTGTTCATCAGAGCCACTAAATTTTGATGAGAGACCATGATTTTGGAATGATGGGTGAATGGCCTCTTCTTCCAAGGGTGACCGATGTATTATGCGACTATGGAACGTGTTCAGTAAGGCCTAGTGAGGATTGGAGGTAGGTGGCTGTAACCACGCCCGTGGAAAATCTAATATTGAGGGTCTTTGTAGAAGGCGACCACGGAGATGATCTCCTCGCTTGGCTTTTCGTGCCTTTGAGCGCAAATGGCGGAGATCGAGAGGAATGTCCTCGAAGTCTTTCATCTTTCTCTATATGTGTTGTTCAGTAGATTAAATAGAGACAGTGAGAACAGACACACATTTGCCTCGATGACCAAACGATTCAATGTGTCGCTAGCCCATTTGAGATTCATGGCAGGGTTTTGGAAGTTTTCACATGATATTTTTATGAATCCTTGGCCATAAGGTGCGCCTTTGCCGACGCCTGCGTCGGAAGGAGGAGTAGGTGTCCACCTTGGCCCCGCTAGGAGTTTGAGCTTGTGTACGGCAGATGTGTCTCGTAATGGGAGTTCGCTGACAGCAACAACTACGACACGTTTGGCGGTCGCCGGGTGTTCCTCTCCTGCGTAGTCTAAGGAACGGACAATGAGAGGTGTTTGTGGTGTTGGAGGAATGTACGGTTTGCGGTAGGCTGTGGGGATTTAGTTTTCGTACAACAAACCTCGATTGTCCTACTCACCGACGAGCTTGGGCATTTCGTGTTCTATTAGCCGCAAGTAATATAGGACTCGGCGTTGCTCCCGAAGCATTATGTGACCTGCTGTAGCCGAATCATCTTCATCGAAGGAGTCGTCGAGCAAGTCGAAGGCCTGGTCAGCAGTAAGTTTTTCCTCCGGCTTCGCGCGTCGTACGAGTGCAGGGGAAGACGCGGAGAAAAGTCGCTGGGAATTACCGAAAGGGCGGAGAAGAGTATGTACGAGTGCTAGGCGGTTTAAGCACGACGCCATCGCGACTTGTGGCAAGAGTAAAGAACCTCAAAACTTGTGGAACACGTAAACAAAGACAAACCATCCCTATCCCTCTTGATTAGATCCCCCAGCATCTATGGTTGTGAGTGGACCTGCTGCGTTGGCTATCTCGTCCTCATCTACTTGCTCAAGCTTCTGAAACTATCGATAAAGGCCGAACTAGAGAATGTCACTCAACTAGTACCCGCTTCAGACGACTTTGAATATTTCTTTGAAGTCAACCACAGCAATGATCTCCCTACTGAGCTCGAAATCTCATGTTCTTTCTAGGTTAAATGTAATAGTTGTCATGAAGTTCATCCGAAACTTGTGTCCATGAATCGCAAAGTATGGCCGCTATTGCCTGTGCCTACCCAAGATTATAATTCTATCTGTGCTTGCCTAGGAGGAGCGTGAGGTAACAGGTGGAAAAGGTAGCACTGCAAACTTTGTCTGGCGCTGTGGGCTGTGTATGTCTATCGACTTCGACTCCCCCCTCCCCCCCGTATTTGCGTTGACAATTCTCAGGCAAGCGCGAAAGCTCCGCCAAATTTGCTTCCACACCGGATAAACCTTACGATTCAGAAAATGGCCAACTACAGCTACTTCTGACTATAGAATGCCGTGGTCTTGAGTTTACCAAGTTTGATCCTAGGGTAGGTTGATCATTGGGATCGGCGAACCTTTGGTTAACCTCTTCCAAGGGAATATGGAAGTGCCAAGGGTCGAATGGCGGGGTCTTTCAAGAGGTGGATTTAGGGGACAAAGAATGGAACGATTATGACGAAAAGGTTCGCCAGGTACCTATCTTTCGTAGACTATGTTGAACATTTTTGGCAGGCCGCGCTTCCTGTCGGAATTAGTGAGTTCGACAGCGAGTGGAGCAGGGCATAACTTCGAGTAAGTTGGGCTAATTTCTTCGATCCTTGCGTGTTAGATTATCATTTACAGGGTTGCATTTATAGATTTGAGCTACCTATTGTCACTGACTATGTTTTTGCCTGTTGCAATCAATGTATGCTAAAGCTTGGAGAAAGAGATTCAGTACAGTATAGCCCTTACTCACATTGCCGTAGGCATTAGGGATCTTATTTATTGGTCTCGGCAGAGCATATTGATCAAGAATGCGAGCATAAGCACATCCTTATTCTACTTAACCAGGCAGAGTTGGTTAGCCTGGATTTCAAAAGGCTTCGAAAGGTTGCTGAAGGAATACCACAGCAACAGAAGAAAGAGTAGATTACAAAGGGGTTCGAGCCGGACCCTGAAACAATGAAGTCATGGGTATTAGGACATTAAAATTGCTACAGATGTGAGGTTAGCGTATGGGCTATATTGTGGAATGGTATGAAGTCAAAGGAACGCTGTGAGACACGAGGGTGAATGGTTGGATGAGACAGTTGTACATGCGTAAGATGGAAATTAGCCTGGATGATGGGTTCAATCCAAATTAAAAGTCTGTGAAAACCCAATCTGGTGGGAGAACTAGATATGGATGTTTTCGGAGTTCTGTTGAGGTGGGCCGCTCCTCAGGGTTGCTTTGTTTAACCCAATTAGACAGGGCTCTGATATGGAGTCGTGGTGGTAAACTCACATCGCAAAACATTTTCGCCGGAAATCGTCAGCAAGTTCTGACAGGTGGACATCTACGGGTACAGGGGGAGGCTGCTTTGATTGATAAAGCTGGAATAGTATCAGTAACCGGTGGTCAGGAACAAAAATGGGCTGTTAGGATACCTTGAACATCACTGCGACCACCTCGTCGCCCATCCAAGGCCGCATCCCTGCCCACATCTCAAGTACAACACATCCTACACTCCAGATATCGATCTTGAAGTTGTACCCCTTCTTCTGCGTATTGATGACCTCAGGAGCCATCCAAAAGACAGTCCCCTGCATCGCCGTGTGGGCCCCTCCACTGGCGTCATCCGTCCGTTTTGATATACCAAAGTCCGAGATCTTACACACGCCAGTCATTTCGACAAGAATGTTGTCGGCTTTCAGGTCCTGTGATCAGGGAGTAAGCGTGGAATGTTTAAAAAATGATAGACGGCCGTACACGATGAAGAATGCCTTTCGAATGGAGGTACTCCAGCCCGGCCAGGATTTGCGAAGTGAATGACTTGGTCACCTCTTCCGAGAACTTGCCATGCTTTAAAAGGCAACTACCAATCGAGCCACCAGGAACGTATTCGAGGAAGCTAAGACACCAAGCATAAATAAGCATCCTCGGTCGACATCAACCGAACGACTCACATGCTCAAGTTCTCCGGAGTCTCCTCGAAACCCAAATACTGTACAATATTCGGATGGTCAAGTACCTTCAGCGTCTCGCTTTCCATCTTCAAAGCTTGTACCACGGATATCTGCCTTGTATCACTCTTGTCACTGGCCGTTCGAGGCAGCTCAACTTGCTTAACAGCTATCATCTCCCCTGTCGTCGCATTAAGAGCAAGATAAACGCGTCCGTAAGTTCCCCTGCCAATAAGCTCTCCTCGGACCCATTTGAACGTGGCTAGAGTTAAAGGTAAGTAAAGACGACTATGTTCTGGACAAGTACACTTACTGCCACCCGAGGGGGACTCCGGCGCTTTTTGTCCCGCTTGCTGCTTTATTGCTTGCGCAGGCGTGACCTCCTCAAGCTTGCTGCCCCATAACTTCGTGCTTCGTTTCCTAATAACGTTCGAATAGGAAGCAGCGTCTCCTCGTGATGTCCGGTCGATCAGTTTCTTGTGTTCCTCTGCGACAATTCGAATGGACTTCTTTCCACGCATGCGTATTTTCTCTGGCGGTGCAGGAATAGGAGGAATAGGGATGCTGGGTTCCACTGCCGTGGGAGAGGTTCCGCCAGAGCTGGCCTCGATGACGGGTTTGTCGAGATCGTGCTCCGGGAAGAACTCTTCAAGGCGCTCGTACACGTCTTCTGGAGGAGGACGTGGTGCCCAAGTCGAACTTTGACGATCTGTAAAAGTACTACCCCTGGGACCCTTGGCTGCATTCCCAGGAGTACGCCTCTGAGGTGGAGGGTCTGCGGATATGGGAGTCGCCGGCCGACGGGGTGGGGGAGGTGGTGGGGTCACGAAGGAGGTGTGTTGTGTACCCTGCTTGGCGGTATTTGAAGCCGGTGGGTCGCTATCAGACGCTGTCTCAATCTGCACCTTCAGCGGAGGGCGTAGGATCGACTTTGGCCTCTCCGATTCAGCCGTAGGCCTCTTTTTCCAAATTGAAGTCCCCAGATCGTCAATGTCGGATTCCGCTTCGTACTGGTTGAGGAAGGTTGACTCGGACATTTCAGATGTAGCCGACAAAGGCGGAGGCGTATCTGGCCTTCCGTTTGTGGCGCTGCTTTGTGCATGCGATGGAACAATGGTCCCTTCAGTGCTCTCGCTCATTACAGACGTAAACCACTGCTGTTCCTCCACCCGCAAGGTCGCCTCCGAACCTCGATGGACTTCATGGACTTCATTAAGCTTACTGTCTGACGTCGATGGCCTCGAAGAACTGTCGCGATTAGGATACAGCGGGCTTCGCGGGCTGATCGGTGTGCCTGGGTAGGAGGTCTCAGCGCCGCTCTGTGCATCTGATGACCTGTCAGAGCGGTTGGAACAGGTGCTTTCAAGCCGAGAGGCAGAGTGTTGAGAAGAGTGGAAACGACTAGGAGAGACTCCACGCGTGTATCGATTGTTATCTCCCGCATCGGCGCCGTTGTGCGTGGGTGACTGCAAGCGCTGATGTCTCCGGGTTGGAGAGGTCATTGAATCACCGAACGCCGACTGAGGACGTGGATATGGTTCTTGGCTGGGAGAGATCATGTTGTAAGGCGTGCCGCGGGAACTAAACGTATCTCGCGCCAAGTCCACAGTACTACTATGCAACGAACCTTGCACGGGAAGGGGCCGTGCAGTAGTCCGAGAGTCAAAAGATCGAGGGACGCCCGCAGAGTAAGCGGGGTATGGTGGAACAGGAGGTGTCTGGAGCGTAGGCCTACTTACAGGCAATTGAGGAGGGGCGCGTCGCGATCCGCCAGGCGTCAAAGTTGTGGGGTGATTGAAACCTGCACGAAGATTATCAACACTTTTGCTTCCCTTGGTGAATCGGCTCCATTGAGATGCAGAAGCGGGTATGGCTTTCTGTTCTCTACGTTCCTCTCCTCTCCATGCAAAGAGTTTGGACGGCAGGGGTACGCCTGCAGAAGGACGGGAAGACGGTACCCGTTCACGTTCACGAGTTTCTGTCGTGGGTGTTGGAACGGGTGGTGGTTGTCTTGGGATGGCAGGCAGAGCAACTTTATTGCCAGAGTAAGGAGATACCACTTGATTGCCGTGAGTCGAGAGCTGAGGCGTTCGGGGGCCAGAACGGGAAGGAGAAACGCTGTATTGTAGTTCTTGTGCAGCTGAAGAAAGCTCAGTATTTGAGCGACCGCTCTGGGAAGGTACTATGACCCAGGCCTCAGATCGAGCACCATCCTCAGGTGTGAATCGCCGTCGTTTATCCTTCAACGGAGATAGAGTCTCTCTCGAAGGCTCTGTCCTAAGTCTACCTCCGAGGGTATGCTGCTGCCGGGTCCTCCACTGTCTCCCTATGTTCTCGTGTTCGCTAGCGCGCAAAGCTTGTTCACGTTCGGCGGCGGCGTCGGAGCCAGAGCGGCCATGTGCTCTGTGCGTCGGAGGCAATAGAGTGTTCTCGTCCGGGCTAAAAGTTAATCGATTGGGGGAGAGTGGGGGCGGAGGAGCACGATCATATTGCCTATTATGATCGTGAGAACTTTCGGACAGTGGTGGACTGTTCACTCTGGGAGGAGGGCGAAGATGAGGGGAACCTGGTCGGAGTAGCCCATTGGGTCGTCGTATATGACGAGGCGAGGGAGGAGCGTTGCTCTGGTGTTGTGGAGGGGAAGGGAGTGGATGAGACAGCGGTGGTGTCGGTTTGTATGTGTCGCGGTCTGGATTATCAAGGTCGGCATCGTAACCTGTACTCTCGAGCAGATTTTGCTCATTTAAAGATGATACACTTTCTTGTCGTGAGCGGCGTTTGAATCGTAAAGGTCCAGCATTGGAATTAAATGAAGGAAGGACGGGCGGTGGGACAGATGGGGCAGTAGGCGAATATGAGCGCTGGGGCGGGAGGGGTTGCTCATGTACAGGCGCAGAAGGGTCTGCAATGAAGAATTTGAGCGATCCCTTGGAGTCACCATTGTCACGGCAGTAGGTAAATAGCTTGTCGTCGTCGAACGGGTGTCCGATGGCATAGGCCCCCATTTCGGTTAGATATACGGCAAATCGAGGCTGTTCGTCGTCACGAATATTGAGCTGCGGAATGTGAGCCAGGATGAAAGGAGAGGTTGAGAAGATGTGCTAACTTTGTTGAAGATGCGTTCCCGTATGAAGGCGGCATTGGGAGCTCCTGTGATGTCGACGGTGACATACCAGTCTGAGTCGGCGGTGACGACGATGAGGGTCTTGTTTGTGATAGTCGATGAGTTGTCTGTGGTAGTAGTGGGCACTGTGGGTGACTGGAGAGAGGTGAGCAGATTGAATGAGAACATAGAGAGCAGACGGCACCGTTCTGGGGCGCTTTGGGGGGCTGTCGACTTGAGGACGTCCACTACGACTGTAGAAGGGAGACTTGAGGGTCTGGAATAACTTTCCCTTACGGGAGATGGGCGCGTCGTGGTGGGGGGCCGGGTCGTCTGCAGCTGGGGAGTTGGTTGTAGACGGTGACGGTGGGTGATGGGCGACGGCTACAAGAGGCTGGTCGTCGTCAGTATCGTCCTCTGAGCCTGGATTGGCGACGTAGAGCTTGCGTGCCCGTCGTGTCCCCCTCGCATCCTCAGACATGGCGGCGAAAGCAGAGCGCGCGCTGACAAACAAATATATTATTTATTATATTTTACATCTTGGGATATTCCGTCTTGTCTCCAAGTAGCTCTTCCCCCCAACTCAGCACCTTGAGCAATCCTGCAATCTTCACTTCCTTTCCCTGACTCAGGCTCTCTAGGATCGCTCCATTCACCTCCCCAGCCGTCTTCATACGCTGCCCAGGCGACATCAGCTCAGCTATCGACCCCGGCGTCGTCCCACACCCCTCGAACGCAAGCAACGCCATCGTCCGCTCCAGCTCAGACAGAAACTCAGGACTTTCTTCCCCACGTGGCGCAAGCTCTGACTGTGCAAACTCCAGTGCTTCTGCTATCCGTCCTTGCCGTATATATTCAATCAATTTCTGCTGTTGTAAATGGAAATATAGTCCCGGGTTCGTATCTAATATCTATAATATACCAGTCAGCATCTATCCACATGTACTGTAGTATAACATAGGCAGAGTCGGTATCATATTGAAGACTGAAGTTTTGGTTTACAAGTCTCATCACCGACCCCCAAGAGGGTCTAAGAGTGGTGCATGAAACGGTTTAATCCTCTGACTCTGCCTCCCGCACGATTCAAAACAAACGCATACTCACCTCAGGATTCAGGTCATTGACGCGTGTAATGGCATCCTCAATGTCTCCTCGTTGCAGTGCCTCTCGAATGCTCATTCTGCTTTCGATGCTCTGAAAATCAACCGGCGGCGCAATATCGGCTTCATGGCTGAATTCCTCAGCCGCCGCCTTGTACCCTTCGATCACCAGGTAATCCATAATGAGCCGGTTCAAGTCACTGCAAAGAGTCTAGTAAGCCACTGGATCCAACGCAATACACAAAAAAAGGATATCAGATAAGTCATGCAATTGATACTGCTCTTCATTGTATTCAGAGAGATTCCCAATTGTTGTTCATCCTGTGAGAGCACAAAAAACTGAGACTCACTTTTTCGTGACTTGTACGTCGCGAAGCTGACGATCCCATTCAGCCTGCTCAATCGTAGGCTTCGGGGGCTAACATAGCAATGTCAGATATGCCGATGGGTAGCGCTGGATGCAACTGACCATTAGGTATGTTGTAAGAAGAAATTTTGAATTTATGCCACTCAACGACCTTGCTTTAGGGTAGGTACATGACACGTGCTTACGCACTTCTCTAGTAGTACATAAGTAGTATGTATAAGTAGGCTGTACATGCGGTATCTACAGGCGCTAGAGGAAGATATCGCATTATTTGACTTACTAAACAGAATAAACTATCCTAAAAGATCCCAGTCTGGCCTGAAAGGCAACCCCTGAGCGATCTCCCACTCCTTTTGCCATCTATTGACGCGTCGCATGAGACTTGACCATTGCGCCTCGGTTTCAACGCCCACCAACCACTCCTCCGGAGAACCCAGACTTTCTATGCGCTGCCAACCTCGTCTGAGATATGGAAAATTAAATATTTCCCTCCTCCATGGCTCAACAAACTTTGCGCCGACATCCGCAATAGCTCCCTGTTCCGAAAACAATCAGAACCATGTTTCTCTCTGAAGAAAAAGGGAGAAAGAATCAACCTGTTCTGTCAAGTAGTCAACTAACTCATCCTGATAATCACTAGACGTGTTGGTTGGTAGTCTATGCCCGATGTTGTATGGATCAAAACCAGCCTTCCGTAGCTTATCCTCGCGCGCAGATAGCTGCTCCAGTAGCTCGTCGCGAAATGGTAGCAGAGTCCTATTGAGAATGACATGTATCGCAAACAGGCTCTGTGCGATATCGGACGGGCAGTTGGCGATGGCGCTGGGGAGCCCGATAAAGGCCAGAGCATTGACAGGATAGGAAGGCGACAAAGAAAAGATATGTTGGTGTAGGGGGAAAATGTACCGAGTATTAGTGACAAGTTTATCGGTGTGGGCATCGCTATACTGGGCTCGAGGGTCCGTTGTCAGCACACCCCCAGCCTCCAAAAAAGGTTTGCGAATTTCGTAGCCAGTAGCGAGGAGAACTGCGTCTATATCAAGGACTGATCCATCAACGAATACCACACCATGAGCGGTGAAGTGTGATATATCTGGTCTTGCAATAGCACCGTCGGGAATGGGCCCAATTATTGGATCCGGTTCGTGCCTCAAGGAATAGAAAGTCTGGTAAATTCTGTTCGGACGGATACCAATGCTAAGAAAAAGTAGTACTAACCTCTGCAGCAGACGCCACAATTTGTGACCCAATGTCTCGACCACTAGATCCGGCGCCAACAATGAGAACACGGAGACCAGCATACCTCTGTGCCCCACGATACCAGACACTGTGCAACAGTTCGCGCTTGAATCCAAGCCTCGGGCCATTGGAAAGCCATTCTTCCTGTCCCGGCCAGGTGGGAATCCGAGGCAGATGATTGTTCCCTGTTGCAACGACAAGATGGTCAAACTTGCCGAGCTGCGTACTTCCTAGTGCATCACGATACGTAATATCCCAGTGACCGGCGCTTGCATCGCCATTCCATGAAGTCTTCAGAATTTTATGTCTAAATTGAATAAATTGTGTGAGATTGTTCTGTTCAGCGAAACGGGCGTGATACGCCTGGATATCTTCATGCCCGGGGTATAGGTGAGTGCCCTTGGGGAATGGAACTTTAGGGTAGGACATGGACGGGACAGGTGTATTAGTTCGAAGTAATGGATATAATGGTGTCTCGGGAATCTCTGGAGGGGGTACAGGGTGTGGGTCAGGTAGCCTGACAATTCCATTAGTAGTGTTTCCAAATGGTTCGACTAGGAGTACTCACCAGACACCACCATGACTCGCTCTCTCGTCGAACAGGACTATGTTCCAGCCAATCGTCATGGACAGCGGTAAGTCAGCAAAAGTCTTCAACATTGCTAGTCCTGCACTCCCCGCGCCGACGATTGCAATACTCTTCGTGTCGCATGACTCGGGCGCGTCATAAGCGGACAGGCGTGTCCCCAGTAACGAAAACACAATCTGGCGGAAGTTGACCATCGAGCTTAGGGACCTGTAGTTAGCTCAAGCGGGATGGGGGTTGAGATTGCTAAAACGACAGAATCCATGGGGGGTTTATCGGGCTCGCGCAATTGAAGCAATCCATGATTCAGATGACGTGCTTTCGATATAAATGGTGGCTCTCACTCAGCGACCCTGGAACAATATCGCCGGGAAGCTCACTAAGAGTCTTGCTCAATGAGTAATAAGCAGGTCCCCCGAATGGAATGGGCATTATGGCAGATATTGTCTGGAATTGCGTTAGAAAAACAGAGCATTGCTTGATGGATCATTTCAGAACCGTATCGCACCATCGAGGATTATATCAGGCATTGAAGAGTTTATACAGTCGGATTTGGTCAGGATTGCATATCTATACTTTGGAAACGATACCGCCCGAACGGATCATATCAAAGAAATCATCTTTTTCAACGGCACCTGGGATAGCAAAATGAGTACACCAGCAGAGTATGAAAACAAAACTGAGCAATTAACGAACTTTCTTTTCCTCGTCCAATTATGTTGTCCTTATCCTTAGCCTTCTTGCCTTGAGTTTTGCTGTTTATAACAGGCGCAGGTAGTGTTGGCTTTCCTGAGCCTCTCGCTGCTTTTGTCTCTTCGGCAACGACTGCTGCAGATGCTTGGGATTGCTGAATTACATTGAATAGCTTCACGACTGTCCCAAGGCGTTAGCGGCACACTAAAGCAGCGTAAAGGTGAAATGCTAACCTCCACGCTGGGCTACCTTGCGTAATGCCCGCTCACTCTCTCCTCCCCAGCCACCAATAACATCCGTTATTCTTCCCTTGTCCTCCTTCTCCTTCTTTTCGACCTGTAGGACTTTTTTCGCCCGGCTTTCTAGTTTCTCGTCGTTCTTTCTCCGTGCAATCGATGGTTTAAGAGACAAGGGTATTGTCGAAGGTGCGTCTGTATTTAGGAGCGACTGTAGTGTAGTACCGAAATTAGACGCATGGGTCGCTCGGATTTTGCGCTTTGAGGTCTGACGTGATTTTTGTTTCTTCGGTATGGCTTCATCCAAGGTAGATTCCTTGTCACTCTCTGAGAACTCCTCGGAACCAGATTCGTTGAAGGATGCCTCGTCCGGAATACCAATGACCTGGTCGTCCGCATGGTCTTCTGCAGCGACGTCGGAGAGCCGCTGTCTTTTATGAGGATGCATTGAGAGGTTGAGCAGAGTTTGTATGTATGTGTCTTGTGCTTGAACTGTCGCGATCGAAAGAAATTCATCGATCTCATCATTTCAGTCAGAGTGCCAGTTGACTCCGTGGTAACCTGTGGTAACGAACCACGGTTGACCGTCGTCGTATGAGACTTGCTGACCGTCTTTTCCAACGCACTATCTTTCTAATTAGCTGATCAAACCCGCAGTTATCCAGGTCATCCATCGGACTTGCATATATCAACTATGGTTGTGCCGGCTTCAACCCCTCTTCAGCAATGGGACCTCTCTCCGGAACCAGATCTTCACCCATTATATCCTTCCCTGACGCATATTGCCTCTCTTCTATCATCGAATTCGGGGCTGGATCCTAGTCAGAGGGCCGAATTAATCGCGCACTGCTTGGCACGCGCATGTGCATTTGGAGAGCTCATCGTCGTCCAATACCTCATGTCTGACCCTCATGCGCAGCCTCACGTTGATTTGTCAATGCGCGATGAAGATGGTCTCGGTCTTGTCAGTCTTGCGATACATGGATTCGGTGCTGAATCTGAACGCGACGTGGAAAGAGAAGAATGTGTCCGATTATTGATTGCACAAGGAGCAGACCTAGAGGCAGACAAAGGTAAGTTGAGCCTTAGAGGACCCATTGCTCTAATTATGTCTCTCTTCAGACGGATGGACACCGTTGCATCATGCTGCATTACTCTCTCCGCCCACCCTCGTGTCCCATCTGATGACACACGGCTGTTCTCCGTTTGCTGTAACGCGTCGAGGTTTAACCCCTTTGGATGTCGTAACAGCCCATTCTATCCTTCCCGGACGAGATGACGTCGCGTTATTGCTGGAAGAATCTATGCGAAGTGAAGGTTGGACTGGAGGGAGAGTGGAAGAGAAGAGACGAATCTTAGAGAAACGAGAAAGGCGAAAAGCACGAAGGAAAGGCGTGCGAAACGACATCAGCCAGATTCTTTCTGTTCATGCAACGTGGTGGGGTGAGACGGACTCTGATTCCGATTCAGAGGATGATGCCGAAGATGACGACGAGCACATCTACGTTTGTGAACCTGCCTTTACGAAGGAAGCCACTAATCAATAGCGCAGACACCGCCTCCAGATTATACATCCATGCTGGTTTTCTCGCCGCCGTCCTTGCCACATATATTCGACTCGCTTATAACCAACTACAGGCCCTCACTGCGCGATGCAACCCCAGCTAACACTCTTTATCTATTGGCGAGATTCGCTTGTCTGACATGCGATCATACCTGGCTTGAAGACTTAATAATTGGTGCTACAGATACCATTGAGGAAACATTCTTTGTATTGTCGTTTCCATCGCGTCAGCCAATCTCCAATCTAATGTTTTCAATAGAGCCGTGCTGAGGATGTAACTTGCTTGGTTTTCTGGCTATATAACACGACAGTTTGGCTACACCTCTTGCAATGCGACTCTTCGATAAACGAGGCATGTGAATTGTTAGGGTCATTTGATCTTATCGAGGAAGTTATCAACTCGGTCTTTGGTATGAATACTAAGCTCTGCATCGTATCGTCCTTTCTGAGGCTGGGATTCAGTCTTCATCATTAGATTCGCTGAGCGACGGATTGATCAACTCTTTGATGCGGCTTTCCTGGATTTCTCACCTCAGGGAACAGACTTCGAGAGTGTCCAATTTGAATCGGACTGGTCCTTCTTACGACCATTTTCTGCAAAGAAAAAGACCGCTCCTTCTATTTCCGCAAAAACACTATCACGCGCCAGAGCCCCATCATCACCCCCAAGTCCTGGGCAATCTTTTCCTCTATCTTCAAGCCAAGGGCAAATTCCTACATCCTCTTCAAAAGGTTTCTCCTCGCTCCGACAGACCTTCGGGCGACCTTCCACGACACCTCTTTCGTCACTGTTCCCAGACTCTACCCCTCCACCTTCACCGAGCGATTTGACATCGTTTTTGACCGCGTTACATACGCTACTGAATTTGTCTGATATAAATCCTGCCATGACAACACAACTTTGGTCACAAGTAATGTATTGGACATCATGTATGACGTCGACCTTGGAATCAAGCTTTGGCAAGCGATGCTAACCACTTGATCAGGTGAACTTTTCAATCGCATCATCACTCGCAAAAAATATCTCTGTCGGTACGTGCCTTCGTACCCATTCAATATATTTTCTTCATGAGTTCCATTTTCAGATCGCGTGCCATGCAAATCGGAATGAACCTTGCCGTGCTGGAGGAGTGGATTGAACAAATGGGAATTTCTTCCGGTGTCCAAGCTCATTTTCATCCAGTGAGAGACCTGCTGAACTGGTTACAGGTGATTCCATCTCTATTCTTGTAAGAGGCTCCCACTGACGACTAAAACAGAGCCATTCCTCCATAACCGAGTTCCTGGACCTTGTGGATACTGTTCAGACACTAAAGAATATTAATCCTTTACAAGTAAGTTGTTTCACCGTCTTGTCGACATTGTAACTATAACATTATTAGATGCGACGTGCTGTCCGTGAGTACAAGTATGAGGTCAACGAAGGAAGAATGAATGAGGAATGTGTGCAATACCTCACTCAACTTCAGAAAGACTGGGAGCGGCATAGGGTCAAATTAGGAGTCGAAGCTCTTCGCAAAGAGGTCGAGCTTTTCTCACATCATAAGACGTTATTTGACTTTTGGGCTACAGATGGTTGACAAAGATCGGGAGGGCAGTGTCTCATCTTACGTTGTTGAGTCGTCCAGCGAGCAAAATGGGCAAACCCTTTCTATCCACGCGAATTCATCTGATGTTTCAAGCCATCAAAGCATTGACATTCTCTTTGCAACACACCAGGAAGCTTATTCATGGGAGCCAATCAAACCACCCGCGGCTCTTGGGGAATTGTTGGATTCGCGTTACATGCTCCCTTTACTATTCCCATCCGACCCTCGTATGCTTTCTGCTCTTCCCCAAAGACTTCCTTTCCTTGATGAAGAGAGGGACGAGAAGAGAACTCTAAAGCTTGGCGAGAGTACGCGGAGTATACCGTGGAGATCCCGTAACAAGAAGTTAAGGGAGGTCGGCGTAGGAGCTCTACAGTGGGTGGATGGCGTCAGATCAGCTGCTCGCTGGGAAAGACCTATTACCTTGGATGATGAAGAAGATGGCTCACAACCTCATGCTGGTGCTCTGCACGGTGATGAAGATACCGGCTTAAGGATTAACACACATGTGCCAACACCATTAACGAGGCAGCCATCTCAAAGGAAGGGAAGGCATAGTATAGGAGAGGCCACACCAGTAGACCCTGTAACATGACCTTGGGATTCATTTTCCATGTTTTTTACACCAAATCATAGAACACATGTTGCACCAGTTGAAGTCGCGTGCGGCGGCGAGGTTGACATCATCGCATGAAAGCGGTGCACAGCCATCAACTTCTGCGTTCGGCTCACCGCAGCTCTTACTTATTTCCTTCCTTTCTTTCTACCCCAGGTGTTGAACTTACTGGGCTGTTATTTCCTGCTATCTCATTTCTTAAAATGATTCTACCTACTCATGACGAGAAAACGCAACCCCCTGCCTATTTCGGGGACTTAGACCATAACGCCCCGCACGCCTCGTTTTATCAAACAGGCCTACCTGCAGACACGATCGACCACCTTGGCCCTTCTGAATCTCGTCCCCCACTCTTTCGCGAGCCCAGCAGTGACGATACCATAACACCGACATCTGACAACTACAATTACTACTCATCTCACTCCGCCGGTAAATTGAAACATATAGACGATTCTCAGGCATCTCTCGTCCATAATGCAGCAGATATCAATCGCTCTTCCCAATACCAGGACTTGGGTGAAGTTCCCTATAATACTCCCCTATTCAGTGTAGTTGATCATCATGTCCAGAGTATGCCGAACCCGATGAAAACGCAGACAGGTCGTTGGAGAAGAAGTCACCCTTGGCCAATTTTCTAGGGCAAGGAAGGTATCCAATAGAACAACGGATAGAGAACAAGAAACGCGGGATAGGCAGGCAGAAATATCCTTTCGTTGGTATGTGGTATGCTCGGTGGAGGGTCTTTGTATGCTCAAGTTCAAATTTATCGTTTAGTGTGGACTTTGACTGTCGTTATGATCGGCGTCTTCATCTACGAGTTAATTGTCAATTCTCGGGCTCAGGGTACGCCCGTCTCAATGAAGGTGTGGCTGTTGTCTTCGAGACCAGTCACCTCCAACTCAGTCGTTTCGCGCAGCCTGTCGTGAATCCTATGCTTGGACCGTCCTCCAGCGCTCTTATCAATCTTGGAGCGCGATTTCCTCCTTGCATGAAGCTCGTCACTGCGGTTCCTCCGTCTACAAACTTCGGATGTGAGATTTTATTGAATGAGTGCTCCCATGTTATTGATCACCAATATTCAAAGGCCTCAATAACACTGCCAACCCGCCCGACCAAATCTGCTCACTTGAAGACATATGTGGATTTGGTGGTATGATTGTGGCCAGTGTCTTTCGTTTGTCCTCTCATGATATTGTTCAGGCTTTCACAACAAAGACCCCAATCAATGGTTCAGGTCAGTGTGAATGCCCACTTTCTACTGGATTATGCTGAATCTTCCGCAGATTTATTGTGGCGATCTTTCTGCATGCCGGATTTGTTCACATCCTTCTCAACATGCTCGCTCAGCTGACGCTCTCAGCTCAAGTTCGTGGTCATCTCGTGAAACAAACCTAGTTTTAACTGTAGCTTTAGATTGAGCGAGAGATGGGCTCTGCTGGTTTTCTGATCACTTATTTTTCTGCTGGCATATTCGGGTGCGCCTCTCGTGGATTATTCTATTCGTTGACTTTCTAATGATCACACCATCAGCAATGTTCTCGGAGGCAACTTTGCCCTGGTAGGATTACCTTCCCTTGGTGCTAGTGGTGCAATATTTGGAACAGTGGCTGTGGGTGAAAGCATACTTGAAGATAGCCTTCAAGCGCTAAATCTTGTCTATAGGTCACATGGGTAGATCTATTTGCACATTGGAAGTACCAGGATCGGCCTGTTAGAAAGGTAATAAATTGTTGTTTTCCTTTGGCGGAGTTTTGCTGCAGAGATTGAATATATGATCATAGCTCATATTCATGACTATCGAGTTGCTCATTGGTGTCGCCATGGGCTTTATACCCTGTAAGTTCAACGAATTTGATACAACTTGATTATACTTGTTCACACATTTCGTTGTAGATATCGACAATTTTGGTTCGTGTAGTTCAGCCTACTGCGCACTCTTCATTCATTTGTTTGCAGCTCACTTAGGAGGGTTTCTTATGGGTCTACTGGTCGGAACCATATTTTATCCTGTGATCAGTGTCACGAAACGCCATAAGCTAATAATGTGGTGCTTCCGCATAATCGCTATACCTTTGGCTGTCATTCTCTTCGTCGTTCTTACTCGAAATTTCTATACTTCGGATCCCTATGCCGGTACGAATTTTACCAAATCGTATGCTTGCGCTCCCTCATGCTCGTTCCAGCTTGTTCTTGGTGTCGCTATTTATCTTGCATTCCCACTTCAGCAAACAACCATTGTCAAGGGTACGTCGACTAAAATTCTACTTGCCGATTTGACCTTCAAGTTTGACATCATCGACACAGGACAGGTAAATTGTTCATTCCTTATACGGTTAGTGTACCATACTCATATGATATAACAGGCTTAACAAACGTCGGGTCGTGAGCGCAACATCCGACTTCAAGTCGCGTTTTGATCTTAGCAGAGACCGGAAGTCGGAATGGCTTGTTACCGCAGCACATTCTATGCACCCATACATTACTCTGGACTTCCAAATAATTCTCGCATACAGTCGACCTCGCGGACATTTTTTAGTGCAACGCATGGACTTGACTGACATTACTTGAACTTGCCCACCTAGTTTTTAAAGATCTGTCATTACGTAAACTCATAATTACTCGTTACAATTACATTGAACATCCACGCATTGAGACGTACGGACTCAAACGATACATGCCCGTGAACCACTAAGGCACTACGTTTGGATTATAGGGGAACAATCCTTGAAACTTCAAGATGAACTCGCTTTCTCTGTCTCTAAATCCCAGGTGGCTACACATTGTGAGCTTGTTCATCACAGCTTTGGCCGTCTTCGCTGGCGTAGCGAGGTATATTTTCTTGGGTAGGCATACTGCGTAAAAGACATGAAGACGCTAATACTTTCTTTACCAGACTGGTCAGATCATAATCATTGCGGACAATTGCTAAACAGCGGGAGTTGGTTGGATGCAGACTTACAGAACTGGCAGCCGAGTGGTGAGTTACGCATGTTCATCCATATCATGGCATCTGCTCACTTAGTCTAATACCTCTCAAGGCTGCATGCTTTTCAACTATAAACCGCAACAAGTAAAAACGTGTATTGACTCGAAACCCATTATATTCATCGGAGACTCTGTGACGCGGACACTATTCTTCCAACTGGCTCATATATTGGATCCTTCATTGCCAACAGCACCGGCTAACGACGGAGCGAAACATTCAGACCACACCGTGACCGTGAAAAATGGCAGCGAAGTATCCTTCATTTGGGATCCCTTTCTAAACAGTACCCACACACTCGACATTGTGCGATCGGCGAAAGACGACACACGCCGTCCAGCACTTCTGGTGCTCGGATCAGGCCTATGGTACCTTCGGTATGCCAATACTTCTGGTGGTCTGCCAGCATGGGAGGCAAACATAGAGCACATTCTAGCCGAGATCAGCAAGACTGTTATCAAGCCCGCTGACAATGTTGTCATCCTACCCGTTGAAGAAGTTGTCTCGTCAAAATTGAGCCAGGAGCGTGCCCTGTCGATGCGCTTGTCTGATATTGATGCCATGAACTCTGATTTATCGCATCGCATAAACTCACCCAACCCAGGCCTACGTTTCTCAGGCAGACCAAGCTCACCAGCGTCTCTTCCATTGGTTTTCAACAGAATACTATCCCCGTCTCAGACAGAGGATGGTTTGCATTTCTCCGATACCATTGTCAAGACCCAGGCCAACATCCTTCTCAATCTGATGTGTAACGCCTTAATGCCGAAAACATTCCCTTTTGATAAGACGTGCTGCAACTCATACCCTTGGCCCTCATTCTTACATCTCTTGGCTCTTGTATTGGCAATATCTTGGGGACCCCTATTGGTGGTACTATCGCGTCAGGCAGGCAAGTGCTTACCCAAAGATTTCATAGTCACCTTTCAACCTTTCCATCCTAGGATCTGGACGCTCATGGGCCAAAGACGCTCAAAACCCGGCACTCATATTCAGCATCGGAATCGCCCTCGTTTTCCTTTCTGATCGTTCTGGACTATGGTTAAAGGAAAATAAGCAATTTAATGCTTGGACTTTCGCATTCTTGAGCCTTGTGGCATTGCTAGTCGGATTTACCACCATCAAACGGGGCGACAAGGACTTGGGGTTCTTGAACAGAGAGCAGACAGACGAGTGGAAGGGCTGGATGCAGCGTCAGTCTTCTTTCTTGATAGAGACCTTTTCTTAACACTAATAGTCCAATGTAGTCGCCATTCTCATTTATCACTATTTGGGTGCATCTAAAGTATCTGGCATCTATAATCCCATTCGAGTTTTGGTTGCATCATATCTTTTTATGACTGGTTACGGACACACGACATTCTACTTACGGAAAGCCGACTTTGGATTTCTCCGCGTTGCCCAAGTATGTTCTTTCCTGAACAGGCTTCGTGATCAACATAATTATAATTTTGGCAGGTCATGGTCCGACTCAATCTCCTGACTCTGGTATTGGCATACACAATGAACACGGATTACATCTCATATTATTTTTCGCCCTTGGTATCAATGTGGTTCCTCATCATCTACGCCACTCTTTTCGTCGGTTCACGGTACAATGATCGAACTGCGTTTGTCCTCTGCAAGATTGTCATCTCCGCGGGCCTTTTCACTTGGTTTATGAAGAAGGAATGGCTCCTAGAAGCCCTCTTCAATTTTCTTCGACGCGCGTGTGGGATACAATGGTCAGCCCGCGAGTGGAACTTCCGGGTAACTCTTGACCTGTGGATTGTCTATGTCGGCATGCTGGCTGCCATTGCAGTCATCAAAATCCGGGACCATCGCCTTACGGATCATGCTCATTGGGCTATGATCAGCAAGGCCACGATCGCTATTTCAGCTATCTGCATTGTGTGGTTTTTCGCATTTGAAGTGATGCAAGAGTCCAAATTCACGTACAATCTATGGCACCCATACATCTCGTGGATTCCCGTCTTGGCATTTATCGTCCTCAGAAACGCCAGCGTCATACTGCGTTCCGCGTCATCTTCAGCGTTTGCCTTCATCGGAAGGTGCTCATTGGAGACATTTATCATTCAGTATCACCTATGGTTAGCAGGCGACACCAAGGGTGTTCTTCTCGTTATCCCAGGAACTTCATGGCGACCTGTCAACTTTGTTCTATCGACGATCATGTTTACGTTCGTGTCAGACCAGATGGCACATGCGACGACGACAATCACGAATTGGATCTGCGGCGGCGCAGCTAAAACGTCGCTTCCTCTTCCCGCCACGTCTTCTAACACTGCCACCTCATCGGCTCATCAAGATCCAGATGTGAACCTGGCAAACGAAGATGCAACATCTGCCTCAATTCCCCTTGTCTCATCGAGCCCCCAAAAGGATGATTTGCGAGATGGGTCTGTGCTTCCCTCTGATACGCTAGTCGGATCTCAACGTTGGGTTGATCGCCTCGCGGAAGGGTCTGCTCCACCCCCGCGAACGCCTGGCTTCCGGATATGGTATGGTGAACAAGGATACAGGCTGAGGACGAAGCTGTTGATCGGAGTGGGCATAATGTGGGCAGCAAATGTTCTTTGGATGCATTGAGGACATGTGTATATAGATAACAATACTATGACTAGTTTACTCAATGTCCAGATGTCTGTAGAGGCATTAATCAATACATTGACTCGTAAAGGGACGAAGAGGAGGTCAGTATTAGCATGGAAAATCATCAACGCTTGTCCTTTAGACAAGGTCAGTGCTTGACTTCTATATTGTACATCATTCATAAAAGAAGGGAAAAGATACTCACGTTGCGAGCGAGCGACGTTGATGATGGGAGGGAGACCTGTTGAAGAATGAAAGAATGACAGTGAGCACGAGAAAGAACAACGGGGAAAGATGCGCTCGGAAATTTGGGTATATGAATGAAGTTCATCAGCCCATGGGCTTCGAAGTAGCGATTCGTTTGTCTCGTCATAGCGCAGAAGGAAAGGACATACCTTGTTGGGTTGGAGGAGAAGAATAAGCGAAGACGAAAATTTAAATGGTCGGTGGTTAGGGCCGGTCGTCACGTGATATGAATGAATAGAGTGCGTGTTTGGTGGAACTTGGAATATTGCGTTCCCTTTCTTTCTTTCTTTCATGGCCAACGTCCTGCAGCAACAGCCGATTGATTTTCAGCCAAGGCCCCTCTCCCATGCCACCTCTTCACTTGCCTTTGGCTTTGCTCTAGCATCATCGTCGTCGTCGTCTGCAATGGCGTCCCATCCATCACCCACCCTCGGCCACACCAATCCTGCTGCGTTTCAACAGCTAGCCTCGTCTCTGAACCACTTCTCACTGGCTAGAGTACAAAAGAGGCGCCACGACTTTGAAGACGATTCTACAGGCGGCCGGGATGCCTCTATGGACCGCAGTCCGACTCCAGAACGACCAAAGCGTGCCCCACCGAAGCGTGCCCGTGTGGTCCCTCAGACAGACGTCAGAGGCGACTCGGATTTAAAGGAGAATAAAGCACCAAACTGTGCCGATGATCAGGATGTCGATGTTGGAGTCTTATTAGGTGAGTCTCTCTATTTATCCCCTCTTTGGCCTCTGAAAAGCTATCCTCGCAGCGAGCCTTCCATCACAATCCCTTCTTCCTCTACTGACCTCTCTTCTTAATGCCCAACCTTCCCTGAAGGCAACAATTCTGCCGCTGATACCCCGGCCAACCCTCGATACCGCTACGCAAGCCTTGGCACAGTCAGCAAAGAAGCTACGGGATGCCTATCCATACTCCTCTGTGCCCACATTCGGTCAATCGAGCTCCTCGACATCCTTTGGATTCGGAAGGCCCTCGAACACAAACACACTTGCGTTCTCCCCCGGCCATCATAGTGGTGGCATGCGTGACTCGTATATCACTTCCCGGCTCGGACCACATATATCAGAATTTGTGGCCGCGTGTTTTTCATATCTCCCTTATTTTTCCTCTGCACTATCACAACTGTCATCAAGTCACTCGACAAGTCTGCAGTCCTTACACAAAGACAAGTCACATCCGGCAGAAACCTTCTCTTTTCTGTGTGCGGTTACCAATCACGTCATCTCTCAACCTCCATTAGCGCAGTCAGAGCTTGCGCAGCAATTATTTCCTCGCCTTTCAGAGGAATGGAAGGCATGGATTCTCAGAGTGGATGAGATTGTCAACCGATCTGGTGGGATGTTTGGGAGCGAGACGGTGCAGGGCTGGGGTCGGGCGTTGGATGAAATGGCAAACAGCAAGATTGTGGATGGTTCTGATATGATGCGGATAACGAGGGATATGTGGGTTTCAAAGGTTGGATGGTTAATAGGACGGACTGTACAACATGCGATGGATGAGTATTAGAACTCGATTAGAACTCTTATGATAATTAAATTATTATCGGAACAATTGTTTGGTTGTGATGTGACCCAAAAATTTGAACCCGAAGGGACTTACTGCCAAGTTCCCATATGCATGCACCATCGTGCACTTGGCCTGCTTCCCAGCACTCCGTTCTCTGCTATACTTCATGCAGCAGCTGCTCGAGCCTGGGTCCGCAGTGCTTCCCGTTTCTCAAAACGTCCAAAGTATGTTTCTTTTCTGTATCTGTGTGCCGCTGTCATTTATTGCTTTCCAGGCCCCTTGTAAAACCCCCAGACATTGCCCTTGTGCGCTATCTTCAACGCAACGACGAAATCATATCCGATGCTAATCGGAAACGCGTACTTATGGCCACCTCTGTCACGTCTGGCTATTTCGACCCAGACCTAGTCAATGACTATGACTTGTTGTCATTTTCTGACCCCGATAGAGACACCCTCAACGACGTGGATCACATAGAACCACCATGGCATCGGCATGATAGTTCAATTCTCGGCACTTCTGTGGCCCCAAGCGACCAAAATACCCGTACTTCTCAATTTCCACTCGCAAAAAACGCTCCCTCCCTCTATCAGAATTTGTTGCGCCTCCTGCGTTGCTACGACCCTCCTCCAGCTCTCCCAGCTCTTATGGACTATCACGACCTACATCCAGACTATCGGTCGATGCGTTCATACAATTTACTAATATCTCTCGCGCTACGCACCGCATCGTATGGGACTGTCCGGTGGTTGTTAGATTCAATGCGTGCAGCTAATGTGCCAAGTAATCTTGAAACATGGAAATTAAGGGTACGGTGGTTAGTCCAATCGGGCATGTGGGACGTGGCTTGGAAGGAAGCCATGGAGATTTCATCGCGCACCAGCACTAGAATACAAGTGGACGGTAAAGTTCGCTTCAACGTGACCAATGCCCTTCCACTTTCCATTTGGATAGAATTCTTCAGAACGTTGAAGCACGGGACAACACGCTTGCGCAAACGCCGAAAGGGAATGACGACACCCCCGAAATCCACGGCGCCTCTGGAATCCAACTCCCTTGATTTATATTCGACACGTTACCATACCCTAATGAATAATCGTCCAACAATCATACCTCACGACCTGTCCAAATCGCCACCCAAAACTATTTACTACGCCGTCTGGGTAATGCTCCACGTTGGACAAACAGACACAGCTCTATCCTTGACAAAGACGTACTTCGCCCGTTTGCCACCATTGATAACTGTGTCGTGGTACAGAACATGCCTCGACATCCTCCACTTGCACATCGCCAAAGGTTCATCTCAGACCGGCCTGCGTCGGCTCTATGAGACACGGCGAAATATGGTTTCCCTACTTTCCGTTTACCGTACGCTTCGTCCGACATCAACGACCCTGTTCCTTCTTCTAGCTCCGTTGTATCGCGCCAAACGATGTGGCACGGTAGCAGACAACACAGTTCGTGCCTTCAAACGCCAGTATGGCTCGCGAACCGAAGATCGCCGCGTCAGACGCCGTGTGGCAATCCTGGCTTTGAAGGAAGGCCGCAACGATATTGTTGACAAGATGTTACTTCTGGAACGGGGCGCGAGATGGGCACACGCAACGTGGCGACTGACGCGACGCGTATTTGGCACGGCCGCCAAGCCGCTGCCACGGAGACTTTTGAGGCCGCCAACAAGAATAATCTTCAGGCGCAACGGACAAGAAGAGCGCCGGTGGTGTAAGCTTATGAAGCGCGTGTCCCGTACTCGTAGGCACAATCGTACAAAATAAAGTTACCCCCGAGCGAGAATGAGGCATGCCTTGGAGCGATGCGAATAGTAGTATAAGGGGGCACGGAGCCGTCGACGCGTTGCATACAAAGTTGCGTGGGCGCCAGGTTAGGTACTTGCTGGCGTATATGGGCGCAATCTGTTTGTGGAAGCGGATTGCAGGAACGAAATGAGTTCGCTGTCAGAGCGATCCGCGACTTGCAATTGGCTTGTTTTCAACGTCTGTTGACTCATGATCAAATTCAGTCAAGCATGCTTGGCCAGGGTCACTCTTCCCCGCCCGTACACAAGCCCACACCCTTGGAAACCCGCTTTCGTTATATAAAATTAACGACTGATAAATTTCTAGTTAGGGTCCACTCAGCACCGCAATATCCCTTAGAATGTGTCCGATCGCTTAGCGAGATCTCTAGTCACCGACGATAACAAAGTGATCTATTTTGACACCTTCTCGCCAGATATTACGGGGTCAAAGGGATCTTCGAGGTAAAAATTGCAAGTAATTCGATGGCTACTACCATTCTCCGCTGCCTCACATTGCTTCTGTACGCACGATTACACCGGAGGTCAGTTACACTGCGGTCTCGTCAAAATCAAATTATGACACCCTCCACGAATTGAACAACGTCCTGTTCATTGTGGCAATACAAGATGTCATTCGCTGGGTGTCAATCTTGCACCAGGAAAATCTCCGAATACGACCCAAGGCTTAGCCCTGTCATTTTGATTTCCAAACCCGTAATTATAAGAGGCTCACCGAATAATCTAAAGATGACGCTACAAAAGGTACAACACTGAACCAAGCCTCCGTCTCCTCAAAGGTATAAATTACCCTAGTTTTAAGTCTTATCTTTCCGCCTCATTTCCTTCCCCAATGGCAGTCCCCCCTTCTAACGAAAATCTTGTTGCACTGTCTTGCGCCAACATCGGTGTTGGTCCCGGCGGCACAACGCATATGCTCGCGTAAGGATTGCCTTCTCTACTCTTATTAAAGGCATCTCTTATTCCATCTTCAGACGAGCTGTCGTTGTTGACTACAAGGGAAGAATTATCTTCGACAAATATGTAATTCCAACGGTGCCGGTGCGCATTCTGGCCGTCTATCGAAGCTTTATTGCATTTACATTGGAGCTTATCTTCTCTAGGTCACCGACTACAGGACAGCGATGACGGGAATCACCGCAGCAGACTTCACGCCAGGTTTGCTTCCCGACATTATGTCCCCACTTTCATTCATATTCTTGTGTTAGGCAATTCATGGCCGTTCGTGGCCGTTCAACAATATGTCTCGCAACTCTTAGACAAGAAAGTTCTTGTCGGACATAGCACATGGAACGATCTCTCTGGTAAAAGGCTTCTTGCTACTCCAACGATCACACTGATGACCTCCTATAGTACTTGGAATACCCCATCTAGCTGTCAACACCAGGGATGTTGCATTGTATCAAGTATGTCCCGTGTCACGTACGCATCGCGGCTACGCCACCCGCAGTCCTGACTCGAGGCCAGCCTTTCAGAAATGCTTTGCGTTCCCCCCATCAAGTTATCGGCCTTCAGACACTGGCATGGCAGCTCATGTGCCGACGCTGTCAAGAAGGCTCTCACCATCCCGTTCGTAGATTCCATTTGCGTGTTGTTCAGGTAGCTTATTGGCGATTTCTTCCCTAGGTCGAAAATGCTCGAGTAGCAATGGATCTTTATCGATCTGAAGCCGAAGGCTGGGAGGCTGCTATTTCAAGAAACAACTGGCCGTGCGCTCTTCCACCCAGTACTTTCTCCCGATGCTACAACTAAACGTGCACCGCCGTCACTATCACGTTAATATCCCAGGTTTCTTCTTGTTTGGTTGCCCACCTGTCGCCGTCAGTTAACTGTGTGTCTCTAGATCATAATTAATATAGTTGCCCCTTGTAATGATTGGCCAGTCTATCAACATGTATATTTCTAATATATCGTAATACATATCGTCCTCGAAAAAAATCCAAACCCTTTTGGTATGCAACATTCCAGAGTAAGTGAAAGCAAAAGCAAGCAGAGAGTTGAAATGAGTTCGGCCGACAATCGGTGTCTTGATGTATATTCGAAAGCTCGGAGATTTCGAGATTCCTGAGGCAATTCTCCGATTCACTGACGGGTCTATCGAGGAACAGGACATGTTTCAACAAGGTCGCGAGGTGTGTCAGGGTAGAAAGATATACCTTCTCCGCGCCTAGAACTCTCATCGTTCCTTCGTAAACAAAAAAGGCGCAGGCGTTCACAGGGAATGCACGTAACAAACAGGGCCCTAAGCCACGGAAAAAGCCGGAAAGGCCATGAGTCGAATAGATGTGGCGAGCCGTTGAGAGAAATGTCGGACGACTGGTGACCGATAATGTTTGATGTGAGTAAGGCTGTGGATAAGGATACGACATCATTCGACTGCCAGGGATTTCAGCAGGTGACTCGAATCGAACAGAAATGGTTACAACTTTTTGATGTTGTCGGCGGGAATGGCCATTCCCCAGAAAGCAAAGGCACCAAGGCCACCAGACACAAAGTTTGCTGCACCTGTGCTGATCTAGATAACGCACGTCAGCGGGTAGTATAACGAATCCTGAATGGTGGATAAGTCACCTCATAGGGCGTCCCTGCTAGTCGCGAGAAGCTACGCATGAAGGCCTGGAGGTGGTGTTCGTATGAATTAGGCATAGTCCATAAAAGAGGCGCTGGCGCGACTCGCCTCGAAGGACAAAAACATCCAAAAGAAATTACTGCGAAAAGCGAGGCTCCCGGTAAACCCTGACCACATGCCACGAAAGCCTTGAGCACGAATGATCTGGCGTGCACAATCTACAGGTCCCTTGAACTGACGTTCGGCTACGGACCGCTGAGACTGTAATTGAAGTTTTACTATGGAAACGGTTTCTGAGACTCTGCAAGTGGATATCAAAACCGATAAATATAAAAACCTTTTAGAAGCTCGACTGGGGTAGCGATCAAAGTGCTAATTGGTTGAAGCCGATCATAAGGTCCTGGCGCCAGTAGAAATGAGGATATTAGCTCGTACCTGGTGAATCCAGCGAAAAGGCCCGCGATTCCATGTCCAATCAGAGTTAGGCGTGGAAGGCCGGTGTTTGGAGTCATCTCCGTCATCCCATGCCGAATGAGAAAGAGTCGATAGTTGTGCAGTGAACCAAGCAGTACAGAATCTATAGCAGCCCAGCCAATAGCGGGCGGTGTGGCTCCTTTGTAAAGAGCAAGTGCACCCTTAACAAACGAACTGAATGGGAATCAATAAACCCTGCCTTTAATCACCTCATACCTCGTTCCGCAAGATTTTAAAAAGAACATCAACAGCTCCACGGTACGTTCCTGGTGGAGAGCATTGCATGCGTGTTTTAATGGTGTCGAACCTTGTTTTCCGGAGAAGAACAAGTTCAGGGGTAAGGACATTACTGAATGACTAGAAGCTCAATTTTGACCAAAGCCAACAGCTTGAGGCTCACCATGAGGCTCTGGTAATTTCTCACCCGTGCCCGACGGCGACCTACAGAGAAGCAGTGGGTCAGACACTGAATAGTTTAGCCGGAGTCGAAAGTCAGGGAAAGGTTTTACTTTGGTTAGACCTTGAAGGAATGTTAGATGCACAGAGCGGACCTTGAAGGATAAAGGAGACTAACCACTGCCGATGCCAGCGAAGGCGCCGACGATCCTGAGATGACCCGTCTGCGGCGCATTGTCCGACATCGTTGAGTTCGTGTCGAGAGGGAGGTTACCCACGTGATGGCGAAACAACTTTGACATGCTGCTGATCTTG
Source organism: Tephrocybe sp. 10521TJB (assembly GCA_018221635.1). Taxonomy (NCBI): domain Eukaryota; kingdom Fungi; phylum Basidiomycota; class Agaricomycetes; order Agaricales; family Lyophyllaceae; genus Tephrocybe; species Tephrocybe sp. 10521TJB. The sequence continues at coordinate 128,370 of JABAJS010000001.1, read as the reverse complement.
CCATTGGGGTCTGAATCTTTTCCACTTACCGTATGCAAGGCGAAGAAGAAGAAAAGCAATGCCGCATTTGCCTCGACGGCGTCTCCTCTGAGCCTCTGCTCGGCCGTCTTATTCGCCCATGCCTCTGCAAGGGCTCCATCAGCGTATGCAGATGCTGCTCTACAACATTCTTCCATAGGTCTAAACACCTTCTCAGTATGTCCACATCAAGTGTCTCCACAAGTGGAGGAACATTTCAGGCACAAAGAGCGCCTTCTTTTCGTGTCCGCAATGTCGCTATCACTATCGCTTCGCTCGTACCAAGATCTTTGGAGCGGCCACTAACCCTGGTGAGCTGTACAGATGCCCCTCCTGCTAGTCTGGTCCATTAAACCTTTCTGCAAAGTTCTCATCGGTGGGCTATCTGGCCTCATATTCACAGCCATCGTTCTTCTTGCCTCATTCGTAACAACGTTCTTCGTGTCATGGTTCGAACAACCTTCGACTTACTTTTTCTCCTCCCACTTCATCTACATCTCTCCTTTGGGCCTCGTGCAGGACCTCATCACCGCTGCACTTCGGATACTTCAGGACGAAGATCTTGGTGGGCTTTTTAATGACAGACCAAGCCCACATCAGGCTTGCGTAGGCGACGTCCCCCCATCGGCTCAACCACGTGGCCTCCTAATGAGCTTCGTGCGGCGCTTTGTTCTTGGGCTTCCAATGGTTGGTGCTGGGTCGTTCGTCTATATGCTTTTGTCGGCACCTTTTATTGGGCCTCTTCAATTCCTGGCCCGTCGCAGAGGAAGCCGTAGTAGACGAGATCAATCCCGAGATATAGCAGCTTTGCTTATCGTTGCTTTCATACTTGCTGGTTCAGCCAAGTGCGCGTACACACTTCTTATAACTTCGTCATCTCACGATGTTTTACCTCTAGGGCTTTATATCAAGTTTATCGGTTAACGGATAAAACCGTCAGACGTTTTCTTTTGCGAGCGGAGGAAGCCATTCTCGAAGTCAATTGACAACTGTATAATCATATCAGGATACCCGTTCTCCTGTATTTATCCATCTCATTCATCACCCCCAACAATCCTTGAGGTGCCTTTTAAAATTGTCTGTGCGATATGAAATACCGCAGACTGATGTATTAGCACGCGTTCCATCTTGATCTAGAGGGAACCCACTTCGTGGGGACTGCTTCATGAATGAGATTGAGACAGGTTTGTGTGAATTCAGCGCACGTTACCACTTCAACCAGAGCCTGTTGTTGGGGTTGACGCACCCGTAAGGGTAAAAGTCACGGTGCTCGTCGTTCCTTGAGACGCAACAACAACTATTGAACCCGAAGCTGTGACGACAGTGACAGGTGCGGCACTGGATACACCTTCCGTTTTGGCCCTAGAAGCTGCAGGGGTGGCCGAGGCAGAGGTGGCCGAGGTCAACACGGCGGTAGAGGTGCCTCCTTGCGACGCAATTACTATTGCTGACCCTGTTGCTGTCAAAATTGTGAATTTTTGGTCACTCGAAGATGTCGTAGGTGTAGGCGCAGGCGTCATTACAGAAGATGAAGACGAAGAGCTTGACACCACTTGACTTGTAGAAAGTGATGCAGAGGCTGTTGACGTCAGAGTCGACTGGTAACTTGTGGATGGCGAGGAAGAAGATGGAGACGAAGAGCTCGGCGCTACCAGGCCTGTGGATGATGATGCAGATCCAGATGCTGTCGACGTCAGAGACGCAGACTGGGAGGTTGTGGACGCTGAAGGTGCCGGCGTTGACGATGAATTTAACAGAACCGTCTTGGTATTTCCTTGAGTCGCGAATACGATCGTTGATCCTGTAGCTGTGATAACGGTGTACGTCTCAGCCGCCACAACAGCGGAAGTTGTCTTTGCAACTGCAAGCGGGGTTGAAGTTGGCGAAAAATGGGTAAAACCAATTTTATTTTCGACTACGTCATTGACGGGATGAATGAAAGCCACCACGTCAAAGGAAGAAGCTTACTGGCAAGTTTTTTTGATTGCGCTTCTGCCAAAAGTTCGCTTTTTGTTTTATCAACTGGATGTTAAGAAGATTTGAGATGGGGTGTCGTCGGCAACGAGTTGCTTTTTACCTTGTTCCATCTTGAGCTTTATCTGCTTATACTGTGCAATCATATCAAGGATAGTAGCTACCCCATGTCAGCCAGCCAAGAGGCGCTTGCACATTTTCATACACGCACAATTGTCGTCTCGGCGAGCGAATGATATCGACCTTGGCGTAGGAATGGCGGAAACGTGAGTAGTCAACAATGCCGTCAACAGCAAAGTAAGGAAGTTCATCGCGGATGATTATTGCAGGGGGGCTAGCCAGAGCGAAGTCGCAATGATTGCTGTCGGCCTGTATTTAAGTAACTGGAGTTGATGCGGCGATCGCAACAATCAAAGGCTGGAGATATCATTCTGAAGCTGTGCATACTCTGTGTATTATTTGAGCAGCAGGTAGGTAGTGAAGCTGTTGAGAGATCTGGAGATGCATTGAGCATATGACTATAATTACTATAAAGCAGATGTGATTTCGAAACAAGGTCCATGGCGTACGGTCGGCACCGATTATATGTACTATAAATACTAAGTAGAATATTCCTATTGGGATCGTATGCATCTATATGGTAAGCATGGCGCCAACGAGGGCACCACCCACAACCGTCACGAGGCCCACCGCGTGTGAAGAGGTGAGTCCGAACGAGTAAGTGCTAACAGCCACATTTGTTTGAGTGGCTTGAGAGGCAGCAGAAGCTGCTGCACCCGTTGCGACTGAGTAAATAGATCCTCCGAAAGAGGTGGCGACTCCAGCACCTGATGTCGCAAGAGTAATCGCCTCGCCGCCCACGCTGGTCACGACTGTGATAGCTTTGTCGCCAACGGCTGCAAGTTGTAACTTGAGTAACCAAGAAAGTGTACGGATCAAGAAAAACTTACATGTAACGGTTTCAAATACGCCCCCGGCAACACTGGTAATGTCGCTTGCGACTCCGCCACCAACTGATGTTACATCACTGAAGATGGAAGCGCCTGCTTGCCTCTTTCAATTCGAGAGATATAAAAAGAAGAGAGTTGAAAGCCCTGACTTACCTCCACCCGTTATTGCTGAAGCTGCAGCAGACGTAATCGAGTTGAAGACGCTGTCAACTGGTTGATCCAAATCAATATACATAAGGTGGTGATAGCCCGGAACACACCTTGGCGACGTTCTGGCTCGGAATCAGCATTGACAAGAAGAGAAGAAGCGACCAAAAATGCAAAGACGGTAGATTTAACAAACATCTTTGTGGTTAGCTGGGGGAGACGAGTGAAGTGGAGCAATGCCTCATATTTTATATATCTCCATTTTATGGCGGTGTACCAGAGGCCGTGGTAGGCCGTGGCCTGCGGACACAGCCGGAGATTACGTCATAACTCTGGACCACGCAAGGAATGCTAATGCCACGTGATCATCCACTATGCCTCGAGCCATCATCTCGCCTTCCGTCCTTGCCTCTGACTTTGGCAATCTAACTGCGGAATGCAAGCGCATGATAAAAGGCGGTGCTGAATGGCTTCATATGGGCGAGTAAATCCACCCGCCATCGCCATATTGCGCCACTAAATACCAACACACAGATGTCATGGATGGGTATTTGTTATCTCGTTCCTCTGTAGATCTGCAGGACTCATTCGGAAGGCAGACACTTTGTCCCCAACATCACTATGGGTAATCCTAAAAATCTGATCAAATAGATTAATCTTACAATATCTTTTGCCAGGTGCCCCGATTCTTTCCTGTGTCTCTAAAGGTGTTCCAGGCATATTTATGGACTGCCACATGATGGTCGCAGAACCCGAAAAAGTATGCATCTAGAATCATTTAATACCTTCCGATCCTTATCATCACTCACTATAGTGGGTCAATGACATCGCTGATGCAGGCGGGGCCCTGTACTGCTTTCACATTGAAGCCACCAGTAAATTTCCTGCTCACTCTGTTGCATGGAGCGGAAATTTAAGATCCTGCAGATGACGCGGTATCTCTCATCGACGCTATCCATAAGAAAAATATGAAAGCTGGTGTTGCTATCTCCCCCGACACTCCATCGGAGGTAATCACAGATGCAATCGGTGAGGCAGCCGACATGCTTCTCGTCATGACAGTTTATCCAGGCAAGTGATCTTCTGCCTTCCTTCACTCACCTGAGAATTTTGAACCAGGGCGCGGAGGACAAAAATTTCTGGAGCGATGTGTACCCAAGGTGTCAGAACTTCGTGCACGCTTTCCTGACAAGGACATCGAAGTCGATGGTGGAGTCGGCCCCAAAACAATTGGTGTATGTGCTGAAGCAGGTCATTAGTCTTTTCCTCCACTATATTCTAGTAGCTGATTGGGCACAATTTACAGGAAGCAATGTCATAGTTGCAGGAACTGCGATCTTCAATGCCGAGAATCCTGAGGAAGTTATCACGACATTGAAGTTGGCAGTAAATACAGCTCAAGCTAAAACACAGTAACTTAAGACCATGATCCAAGTCTATAGCTAATTAATAGATTACGGCTTTACGAGGGTATAAAGATGAAATGCGGATATATGCAACTTGGTTTGTGTGCGTCCGACGCGAGGTGTAACAAGTCAGTTTAATTACCACTGAAGCCATTCACCGTACATGTTGGGCCGCTCGCCTCGAATATAAGCTTCAAACGTCCTCTTCAGCACTGTAGCCCAGTCAAGATCTCGTCGGTCTACCACTCCAGGGAATTCCGCCGAAGATGCACTTGTGTTGCGAGCTTGGCGTTCACCAGTAATGAATCGGTCACCCAGTTCTGGCCAATTCCTTACAGGATCAAAGGGCTTCCACCTGGTAGCGGGGGTGAGATAGAGAAACACAAGGAGGGAGGCTGCGAGGTTTCTCACCAGAAATTATGGAAGTGATATGAATAGGCGCCTTTGAAAAAACCATCAATACCCATCGCTTGTGGGGCTGCGCTGTTGACCAACGGGGTGTCGAAAAAGTGCGCGAAGCTAGACCGAAAAGATCAATAAAGGATGCAACTGTTATTTTGAGTATTTACTCTGTGAAATAAGGTTGTGGAGGTCGATCTCGTTGGTAATTCTCTGTGTTTAGCCAAGCGGAATCGAACAAAGCATCTGGAAGTCGAAGCAATAGTTCCTCGAGGTGGGCGTCCTGAGTGTACCGTGAGATGGTCATTGGATGGAAGTCCAAGTCATTTTTAAGCGCAGTCCGGAAGAGGAAGGTCCCCAATGCCGAATTCTTGTTCATGTGGAGGACGGCAGTATTATACCTAGGCAATCGTGACCAACGGTATGCAAAAGCGCCCTTCCAACCCCATAGCTCCTCCCAATCGCGCAGGAATATTGTATCAGCATCGAGATATGTACCTCCGAATCGATGACACAAGACAAAACGTGCCATATCAGATAGGATGACCGACATACGATCGTAGGTTGAAGAAGATTTTGAGCCCGCTCTATTGAGGAGGTTGTCGGAGTCGGCTTTAGTGGTAGCCCCTCCTTCTGCTTCGTTCGCCTTGTTGTCCTGAGGGACAGCGAATATATTGCCGCCGGAATTGAATAGGTCTCGTTTTCGCCACTCATCTTTCAACTCGGGGACCCCATCTAGTTGTTCTGTCGTGTTCCAAAGCTTGAAAACGATGATTCCTTTGAATCTGGGGTGAAGGAATGGCGAAGCCCAAGGGTTCTGTTTAAGTTCGGTGTACATGTCGCGTACGGCGGAGGGGTTTGGGACAGATGCCGCCGGGCCCGGATTAATCCACATCCAAAATTGCGGACGGCAGATGGTATCATCTGGGGTCTGAAGGTGCAGCCCGGTGTTCTGAGTATAAAGGAATGATAAGATCGCAGTGTATGGCTTATCGGTGAAGGGGCCTGTCCAGAACATGTGGAACATGCGAGGATTATCGACGTCGCATGGTTCGGAGAGTGAGGCATAGGGTCTATGCTGCAAAGGTGGCGGAAGCACAATGGGCGGTTTTTCCATGTTACTTTCTCCAAAGTTCTCTTGGGCCGCATCTCCAAGTTTTGAGTTGATATACGTGGGCACGGCTTCAGAGTTGGGGATTGGGACACCAGCCTCCGCATCTTCCATGTAGATGTACTCCCATTCACTGAGAGGTCCTCTCCGGACCCTGTTCCCAGTATCGAGGCTACCACCAACTCTAAGTACCTCCAAGCAATCACGCACATACTGGCAGGAGTCAGGACGCAGAAGCTCCCTTAACTGCAAATCTCACCTTCGATTCTGAGAAGTCACAATGATCCATGATCACATCTAAGTCAGCTACACTCCCAGGCGCTGGCCGTGGAGGGTACGCCGTGTTGCCTGGCTTGTGCTTGACCCCCAGATAATTACGGTTAGGCCCAACCCCTCGTGTTGAATTTGCATGGCCTGAAGGACCGCGGGCAACGGTACGTTTGGGTGGTATGGCAGGATTTCGTGGAACGACACGGAAACCAACTTCCTCTGGTACTAAGATTGGTGTTAGGACAAGATGTATGAGCGAGCGATTGATTTGAACTCACTAGGTCGACTGCTAGGATAGTGTCCGCTAGAAATCTCCCAATGCCATATGCGCTGAAGGTCTTCACGTTCGAAGACTAATGTCGAGGAGTCTCCGATGAAGGGGCGAGGCCACTTCTTCGCCCGCGTGCCAAATCTCTTTGTAAAAGCAAACGCGACAAACACGAATATCACGAATCCAAAGAACAATATTGCAGAGCCTAGTTTTCGGCCGAAGCGAGCAACGGTGGACGAATGAAGGCGCCGGAGGTTGGGAAAAAATATGCGCAGTCGGCGAGTTTGGACTCCAGGTATTGGCAGTGTCGTTTTTAGGAGCCATGGAGAATGATGACGGCGACCGTATTTCTCCTTTTCAGCCGAAGAATTGGAGTAATTTGGAAGGCTGGTGTGAGGGAAGTATCCGGGACTGCTCATGGCCAGTTGAGCAAGGTAAAAAGTTGTCAGTTGTCCGATCAACAAAGTTCTTCGATCGTTAAGTCATATCAATTGCATTGCTACATCTAAATCAAACTGGATTTATGGAGTGCTACTATCACGAAGCAGACATATACAGAGTACATTGCTGACACAGAAAACGCGCCTTTTTATCTATATTAGACCCATCCTAGTCAATTGGACCCCAAGACCTGCAGAGATTGCAGTTCCAAGTCAGCCGGGTCAGTGGGAACGGTCAGAATGCGCATGGTGTTGGTGTGGCCAAGGCCACCTTTCCATCCCTGCACAGCAATGATAGTAGAGCCTGGTGTAATGACACCCAACGCGAGGGCACTGCGGAGACCAAACCGGATGCGATTGTCGACCTGGACGGGGTTATTAAGTGATCATGCCACACAATCAAAGCCTCTTGGTCTTACATCTGTCTGCCATTGGTGAGTTTGAATTCCCCTGGGTTCAGGGTACCAGAAGGGGTAGCATCCACGGTGCAAGTGAATTTGGCGGGCGGTTTGCTCGTTACGGGTTACTTTTGGCACCGTCAAGACTCAAGAAGAATTGCTATACATCACAAACATACCGGTAAGGATGGGGACTCTGGGACGATACTTGGAAATGAGACGAGCAGTATTACCGCTGGTGGACAAGACAATAATGGCGCTCGCATTTTGTTCAGAAGCAGCAGCTACGGCAGCAATGGCGACAGTCTCCGGAGTTTCTGTCGGACGTATCTGGATGGCCCTGAGTTCATCGTACAAAGGCGGGTAGCAGATAGCAGACTCGGCAAGCAAGCAGGTTTCAGCCATCATCAGGACTGGCATAAAATATTGAGTGACGACGGAAGCAAGACAAATCGTAGAAATTCACCGGATTGAATAGGATACAGGCCCTTAGCCGTCTCACCGGACAGCATAACACAGTCGGCACCATCCAGGACAGCATTGGCAACGTCACTGACTTCAGCGCGAGTAGGCCTGGGGTTGTACTATATGAAAAGTTAGTAAAAGAAAGCTCAACTTGTTGGGTTTATTACCGTCATGGACTGTCATGAAAAGTCAGCTATGCACAAAATAGATCGGAATGGTTCGCACCTCGAGCATCTGGGTAGCGACAATGACAGGCTTTCCAGCGATGTTGCACTTTGCGATCATCATCTTTTGAGCCAAGAAGACTTGGGAAGCGGGGATCTCGATACCCAAATCGCCACGGGCAACCATAACACCGTCGGTCTCCTTCAGGATCTCGTCAAAGTTTTGAACGCCTTGCTCGTTCTCGACCTTGGCAATAATCTTGATATTTGCACCATCAGGGCCAAGGACAGTGCGGATATCTCGGATGTCCTGGCCACGACGGATAAATGACGCAAAGATCATGTCGACGCCGTTCTTGACACCGAACTTTAGGTCGGCCTTGTCCTTCTCAGACAGAGCAGGAAGATCGACATCTGTCTTAGGAAGGTTGACACCCTTGCGGGACGAGATGTTGCCACTGTTCAGGGTGCGAACGTGGACGTTGGTCCCATCGATGGAGAGGACAAGAAGAGAGAGGATTCCTGTGAAGGGGATGAGCTAAGCCAGGAACAGGAAAGATCAGGGCCTTGGCTAACCATCATCGACGTAGATAAGTTTTCCAGGTGCAGTCACCTTGGGTAGATTTTGCTGCGAAGATAAATCGGTGTTAATGATCTGTCACTGCAAAAGCGGAGTAAGTGCGTACGTAGTCGACCCAAACAACTTTATCATCACAAGCTTCACTGTACTTCGGGTCAGTAGAGATGATGAACTCGTGGCCAGCAGGAATGGGGAACTAGATAGTGTATTATGATTAGATTAGATTCAGATCTCCGAAAGAGCCGAACTCACGTCGGCACTGTTTTTGGTCAGACCAGTGCGGATCTCGGGGCCTTTCTGTCAATCGAGGTCGCGTCAAGACACAGATAAAGGACCCCCGTAAGGCCGATAACGTACAGTGTCAAGAGCAATGGCAACTGGTCGTCCATTCGGATCGGCTACGTTGATTAATTAGCGCGATTTAGAGCAGCGGAAAAAGGGTGAACCTACCAGCGACCATCTTCCTGGTATTGTCAATGACGCTCTGATGGTATTCATAAGAACCATGAGAAAAGTTCATGCGAACTGTGATATTTGATTGAGTTATAGCAAATGAGACAAGCGAGGATGGGACATGCCAACGTTGACGCCGGCAAGGCGAAGTTCAGCGAGCTTCTCAACAGTGTTGACCTTAGGCCCTATAGATACATATTAAAGTGAGATTGAGGCCTATAGCGCGTATATCAGAAAGGCTACCGATAGTGGCGATGATAGATGTCTGCGGAAGGTGTTAGTGGAAAAAAAGACAAAAAAAAGGCATGGATCGACCTTGCGAAGGAATTTGGTCTGCTCAGTGGGAACTGGGGCATAGGCAGTGTTGAGAGTGGAGTTCCACTCGAGCTGAGAACGGATGCCTTCGTCGGAGGGATACATGGTGGTGGTGTTGGAAGAAAAAGATTGATAGCTATTCGATTTATACGCAACTTGAAATACTTATAGATCAAATATAGATTACCGCTTATCGATGAACGTTTGATCGCGTCACACTCCGTGACGTCACCCTACGCCCGTGCACAAGTCCAATTTACTATACTATACACTTATAATATACGATGCACAAAAATATGCCCTACATAACCCTGAGCTGCCATCCAGTTAGACCGTTCTCAGCAGCAGCCTGTGCCGCCGCCATCCACGTTCCTGGATCAACAGCCGGCATATTTCCCAAGTCAAGCGGTGGATACATATGATCGCAAGTGACCGTACGCCCTGAGTGGTATCCAACCCCGTCAGACGCTCGAATGAACAGCAGCGGCAAACTTCGTCCTGAAATCGACAGGAGCGACGGCTGGTTTGGTGCATTTCGAGCCTCTCCACCCGACCCGTCTGCATTCGGCGACTGATGGTTGCTGCCCGCTCCCTCTTGGTGTTGGGGTAAAGCATCCTGATCAAGTGCCTTGATGACAGCGTCGATGCTGGGCATGTCTACAACAACTATCGTGTGCAATGGTGATGGCATGAAGCGCGGCCCACCAAGGGTAGGCGAAGCACTTCCTCCTGGATCTGTCGGCCCTCCGTCTTGTGGGCCAGGTAGGGCCTGCACGAATGGAGAGACGGCAGTCAAAGGACCTGCCGCCGATGCTGGTTGATAGATACGGTGACGAAGAGGGCCAAGGTTGCCGAGATACACATCCAAAGGTGTCGACATCCTTGTTTTGGGGTCCTCGTAGAAAAAATTGGACACTGTCAGTTCGATGGTGTTATCCGTTTGACGGTACGCGGGGGCAGTGAAGAGGGTTGGGAAGGGCGTTATAGGCGTCGCTGGAATACTGTTGTTTTGCCCGAATGCATCAAAGAATGTGTACTGGAATTTCGCTGTATCGGAAAACATAAGTTAAACAGCTGATAATTGATGTAGTCAATGCTCACATATTCCGACAATTGTCCAGCAAAGATAATCATCAACCTCGTCGGAGATGATACGGACGTTATCTTTGACCTCGTCCCGCACTCGAGGCGATGAAAAAAGCAGTGGGTGTGTCCCAGTTTGAGAGGAAATTCCAGGTGCAGGAGGCACTACAACGCCTGGGGTACCAGGCAACGGTCCTGCAGCAGAGAGATAATGCCGAGATCCATCGGGATTGACGCGTTGAAGTGCAATCTTCTGCATTTGGCTGACGGGGCCACCATCTTCAGCAGAAACTCTTCCTTTATCGACTTTGCGAATGATAAGAGGTGATGTCGATATCCCCGAATGAGTATCTGAAAGGACGATCTCGCATCCATATGTTACAGGCTGGGGACCTCCTGAGAAAAAAGAGGAGTGTGTGAGTTGTGCGCGTCCAAGTTTCTCATCACATGACACGCACCGACGTTGGTCGCGGCCTCGGCGGGACGACTGACGACATTGACATTAAAGGCAGACCACGCGACGTTGCTAGCGCAAAGCTGAGCATGATCGATGGTCATGTACTTGGTGCGAACAGTTTGTGAATTGATGCGATTGAACAATGATACTGGGCCTCCCGCGAGGATACACGATGAGATGTTACGCGTCTTGGCCGTCTTCTTGGACGGTTTAGATATAATTGTGACAGGTGCTGAATCAAACGCGGCCCATACACGACCGGTAGGAGCTTCCGCACCCTCAGGTGTCAGTGCCGCAGGTGGTGGCTCGGCGATATCAAGGGATAACTGAAAACTCTTTGCTTTCGCAGTTCCAGTTACGTGCAAAAATTTGAAACTGGCAGTCATATTATTGTCGAGGGGAGCTTTTTGCTCGAATGAACGCTCCCCACTTTCAGACACAACAGCCATAGACAATTGCTGAGAACGAAGGTGCCAAACAGGACCTTCGATGTGGACGACTGGAGGTGGACAAAGAAAGCGCTTTTCTGTGCCATACGATTTTTGTGCAACAGCGGCATGAAGACAAATGACGGTGGTCATGGGTATGACACGAGAAGGGTCGTGGGTAACATGGTCACGGACGATACGACGAATCTTGGAGTGAGGATCCTCTGGACCAGGTTCGTCCAACTTGCGTTTACCAGCGGCGGACTATATAAATAGGTTAATGAGTGCGCCACGCAGATAAGGACGAGAGACTAACCTGGGAGAGGGCATGCGAATCGGCGTCGGCCCATGGCTGGCCATTAGCTGGAGGATCCTTTTTTGAAGCAGCAAGGATAGACTGGAGAGAGGCATTGGGGTCGGCAGCGACAATAGAGGGAGTAGGCGAAGGTGTTGACTTGGCTCCTTGTGAAGCAGACTCGGACAGCTTATTGGGGACCTAGAGCGCGTTCTCGATTCATTACATAGGGGACAAAATATGAAGAGGAGGTATTACAGGTAATGGTACACTGGCGTCAGATTTTTGGGGTAGCTGGGGCTCTCCAGACTCGGGCTCCGTCATGTGTAGGTGGTGGTCGAGGTAGAAAGGGTCCTGGGAGCGCGACATGCTGGGCGTGAGAGTTGTGCGTGAGAGTAATGGCGGGGAAACGGTCTCACACAACTCAACCAACGTGTGGGAGTTTTGTCTTCCGGCTATTTCCGTTATCAATATACCAAATGGGGAAATATACTTGGATCCCCGCACCTGTCTCCGTTCTGACTAGTCCTCCCAGCCCTGCGTCTACCTGCCGTGCCTGGTTTACCGTCGTCGTCGTCATCACCGTCGTCGCCGTCGTCGTCCTCGCCATCCCCCTTTCCCCGCAGCCTCTTCAGCATCGCCCCTGTCATTCATCAGCACAGAATCTCACCCATGACCATCTGACAATTACCCAGTGACAGAACCCCCATTTTGTCTTCGCCCTTTATCGTTTCTCGCGTCATCTCGTCCGACGCAGCGAACAAGCTTCCTCCCCCTGCAGTCTCCTTTGCTTCATCACGCAGCCACCCCCATTTATCATCGCGCGGAAAAAATCCTGACAGACTAAACGCGTCCTTGCGCTCGTCATGCTCGGCTACTGCATCCAGTCGCATTCCGCTCTTTGCATCCTTCACCGCTCCTTGAATCGTATGGAATGACGCCGCTCGCACCAGGCTGGGCGCCGTTGGCAACAGTGCGGGCATTCCATTGGGCGCCGACTTGGATCGTTGCAATGCAGTCATGATGGACACAGAGGCAAGGAACATCTCACATGTTCAATCCCTTTTTGTGCCCCGCTATGATGTCAGCAGTCCGGGAATATTCATAAATTATTACAAGTTCGCGCTATATTGTAAATCGTAAAGGTATAATATACTGCACAATGTCCTTGGATCATAGTCTTCAAAACAAAGGGTAAAAAACAGTCCGTATATACTGGGCAAGAAGACTGTCCCAAAAATGTAGTGTGTCATAACGCCACCTCCATTCAACTCAGTGGATCACCGCTCTGGCGCCGACTACGTCTCCGCCCGTCTGGGAAAGGGACACCACTAGGCGACACCGGTACCAAGGGGCGCGAGTCACGTCTTGAACCTGATCCACTGCTCGTCGTTGCCTCCGCTTTACCTCCAGCTTCTGCCTCCTGATACCTCTGCCAGTCCTCTACCTTCATTGTCGAGAGACGCTTCGACGACGATCCGACTCGTGCAAGCCGATCGTGGCTCAAAGAGCGCGAATGCCGCCGATCTACAGGTCCAGAGGGCGACAGAGACTTGCGGCCTTTCCTCTCACCGTCGTCCTCATAACGCTTGCGCTTGTCTTTTTCATGTTGAGCCGCCTTTTCCGCCTGCCTCCGCATAACTGCCTCTTTCTCTGCAGCCTTGTTTCGCTCCCAGCGTTGACGCGCAGCCCTCACGTCCGCCTCCTCTTTTTCTGCCTGGGTCAAAGGTCCCTGCAAATCCCGCATTTTCTCGCGATGACGCTCGTTCAATTCCTCAAAGGTACGCGTTCGAGTTTGACTAGGGCGTTGCGGGGTTAGCGACAAGGCAGCAGACGATTTACGAGGCGGAAGGATTGTAACGGGAGCGATGGCGCCTGAGGAATTGCGTCGATGTCTAGGCTTGGCCAGCTGAGCGAGGGGGATATCTTCAGATGATGCATTGCTGTGTTGATCACCGAATCCCAAAGCACTTTCCCGTTGTTTTCGTTTGCTCAGCGCATCAGAGACAGCTGGCGGAATTGGCGCCCTGGGCGACGTTACGACAGGGGTAGTAATGATGGGGGGTGTAACGCCTGAAGGGGGTTGCAGGAGTTTCCGCTCTTGAACATACGCATCCCATTCTTCATCACGTAGGGGTGCACTTGTGGGTCGACTCATAGCCTCATCAGGGGGGGGTAAATATCCTAAAGATGACAATTCCATCGAATGAGCCCGCGCACGAGGGTTAGTCTCCCTCGGAGGACGAAGATGGGCTGGGATGGGAAGGAGAGCACTGCTCGCGTCAATGCTCAGTGTCCGACGCGAAGCGATGGATGGGCGGCGCGAAGCACTTGATAAAGATGGTGCAGGTGTTTCTGATTTCAGGGCCTCGATGGAACGTCGGATCGTCTGAATTTCCAACATGAGAGATTCCCGGCGCTTGAGTTCCATCTCGTTTGGAGAAATATCCTTTTTACGATCCTCAGATTGGTTCTGCAACCGGGGTTCATTGGAGGCTATGAATCCCGAAGGGACATCCTCCTCTATCCCCAAACCCAGATCAAGCGCAGGGAGTGCACCAGGACTTTGCAAGTTTCTCGCTGCCCGTCGAAGTTCTTCGTCAGGAGTAGGTGCCGCCTTGAAGTCAGAAACGTTGGAATGACGTCGAGCGCGACCATCGGCCACCAGAGTGGTAGAAGAATGATGCTCGGCGGAAGAGCCATCGTGTTCTTTGGCTGGTAAATTTGAAAAACCGCTATCCTGTCGGCCATGTCGAGACAGGGTTGGATGCTCTGCCTCCCATTCAGCCTGTTCGCGCTTGACATCATTGAACCGTTCTGCAGCATGAGCTTCTGCATCCTGCTCGCGTTTCTTTTGCTCTTGGGATATTTCACCCAACTTCCTGTGAAGGACAGAAAGTATACGCAGTTGAACGGCCGCTCCCATAAGGGCAATAGCTCCAATCAAACCGAGCTCGATCTGCATGATCTGTGAAACAGGAAAATCGATGCTGTTCGATGTGAATTTGGGAAATAGTGCCCGAAATCCGAGGTTCCAAATATAAAACTAATGGTCGCGTGAGATCAGTTGCAAGAGGAGAAAACATGAAAAGATTATAGCCACCTCCTTGAGCCCAGCTGTGGTAAAACAATCGACTCCTAACATGAAGGCAGACGAACCAACAAAAGCCGTGGAGATGAGTAGAATGTGATAGTGAATCTTTCATTGTGCGTTAGGTCTATTGATAGCTGCAGGTGATGGGTGTCGACTTGCCTTGGGAATTGTACATAATATAAAACCAATGACGGCACAACCTGTAGGCATATGGTTAGCACGAGCACAATGTATGGCATATAGTCACACACCGATGTAAAGAATCCATCGGAAACCTACCCCTTTGATGAGACCACCGTTATGGAAGCATTGGATCCAGAGTCCGAGAGCAAATCCTCCCCAGGCGCCTATGCCATAGCGTGCTGCTTTCCAAAAGAATATAGCGATGGCACCTCCTGCAAAACCTGCGATTGCAGAAGCAAGGACAAACATTCCGCGGAGTGTTTTGCTTGGAGGGTTGACAGCGGCAAGGATGCCAAACTTGAGAATTAGAACGAAGCAAACGAGTGACAGGGTATAGAAGCCGATCAGAAAAAAAGAAGTCCTGGGATGGAAGTTTTCATAGGAGGTTGTCAGGTTGAACAAGGAGCGCACCATCTATTCTTGTGACCCCAAAACGTTGAGGGGAGGCCTGTGATAATGAGAAGGGCTCCAAGAACGCCAAAGGCGGGGTCGAGTTTTGTTTCCTGTGGAGCATTTGAGAGGGGCGCTGTGAAAAATAGGGATGACGTACGAGGACGATGGGAGAGGGGGTGGATGACGCTGTAGCTGATGAAGATGAGGTCGAGGAGGAGGAGGACGAAGAGAGTGTCGAGGAAGATATGGTGCGGGTGACGTTGAAGGTTGTAGGTAGGACGGTAGTAATGAGGGAATTTTGGTTTAGTGTGTGAGTTGTGAAGGTGGTGGTAACCGAAGCGGTGGTGAGAGAGAGAGATATAGAGGACAAGGACGACGAAGAGGACGTGGAGGACGAGGAGGACGGGGAGGACGTGGAGGACTGGGCATTGGCGGCAACGAGGAGGGCGGCGAGGAGGGCGAGGAGGCGCATGACGGGGGAAGCCAGTAGACGGGCTTCTCACAAAGTGTAATACTGCAAACTCGGTTAATTATAGCCGCAACTACATTTGATCTCTATTGCCTTTTCAGTCAAAGTGCTCAAACGTAACAGGCGTCTCGTCTATCGTCGCCAATATCCTCAGCATTTTAGAGCCTTCCGTCACTCCTCCTCGCTTCTCCACCTCTTCAGCGTCCGCCTCTTGGTCCACAACGGTAATCACCTTTCCACCCCTTCCAAACCGTCCAACTCGTCCAGCAAGGTGCACATAAGCATCAACTGTCTTCCCATTCACCTTCGGTCCGTCCGGAATTCCCATAATAAAAACATGTGTCAATTCTGGAAAATCCACCCCCCGTGTCGTGGCCACAGTCGAAACAAGTAATGTCGGGTTTTCTTGCCCGGTCCCATCACCTCGCAATAGATGCAATCGGCCCTTCTCTCCAGTCAGCAGGTCTAGGCCATGAGCGTTTATGCCCATCTCGCGCAGCTCATACACCGCACGTTGCACTGGTGACGAAGAGGGCAGCACTAATAGTGCAACTGACGGCACGTCTAGCGCAAAAGCGGTTGCAATGGCCTCCATAGCATTTGGATTGAATGGTGTTGGCGTACCCTGGTATTCTTCAATTCAAATAAAAATAGATCATGAATACACCTGACAGGGATAGATCTATCGTCTGACTTACTTGTCACCATCTCTGGGTCATTTTCCGCTCGTTCTGATTCTATCGAGGGCGCAAATAGAGCATGTGGGTCGATTGGCTGCAGGTGTTCACTTTCTGTAGGTTTCGGCGCTTTCGCACCCGCAACATTCCTAATACCCTCTTCTGAAACGAGCAGCACGGAATGAGAGATACCGATACCCCCGAGGCCGTCATGAAGGAATAAGTCGGATTTCTTCTTCACATTCGAATCCCGTTTGCTACCTCGTACTTTCACTAGGTTATCCCTGTTCAGCCAGCCACTCTCTTCGAAAAGATAATTATTGAGATGCCGTCGTAAGGTGGCGCTCGCCAGAATCAGCTGAATATCCTCCGTGGGGTACATATGCGACTCTCTTCGCCGTCGTTCCTGTACGGCCCCCGGCTCATCCTTGCGTATGGCATTGGTTTGTTTTCGTTGGGAAAATATTATGTCAAGTAGTCGTCGCGTGACGCCAGGATGTGCAAGGAGTTTCCTATTAGCCTTCTGTGTCGCCTTGAAAAAGGACCTATTGGGATCCTTTTTGGGGACCGTTTCTACAAGATAGTCGACTTCATCGACAACGACACCAGACAATTTGCCCAGTTGTAATGCGTCTGGTTCTTGGTTATACACATCCATGATTGCCTGTGGCGTCCCAATTAAGATGTGAGGTGGTGTTTGACGTAGGCTGCGAAGACCGTCTGTGAGATGGTGGCCACCATCGCGCACCAACACCTGCGCGACTGATGATATATCTGGAGACTGCTGTGATATAACAGCCATTCGTTCAATCCAATGCAATAGTTGATGAGCAAGGTCACGATGAGGCACGAGAACCAATGAGGTGATGTGCCGTATTGGTGTTTTTTTAGTTTTCCCTTGCGACGAGACCCTTGCTTTATTTAAAAGAGCTATCACGAGCCCAAAGGACCTGGACAAGAGACGGTCAGAGCATGACAATTTAAAACATACTGCCTTACTTTCCAGAGCCTGTCTCGTCTTTGAGAAGAACGTCTTTGCCAGACAATATAGCTGGTATGAACTCTGCCTGTGTAGCAGTTGGGGATAAAACATTCGGGAATGCCACTTTCAATGAAGCGACGATGGAAGGGTGGAGACCAAGTTCTTCGAAAGTTGAAGGTTTTGTCGTCGTAGTCGGTGTGGTGTGTAGGGTGGAATTCGCGAGTGCATCTGCTTGTGCCTCAGCACTACGACTCATCGACCGAGCAAAAATGTAGGGGCATCGTGTCCTGAATGCTCTCTGGCAATATATACCCGACCGAAGTTTCAGTAACTGCAAGTTTAAGGTTGGGAGAAGAGATTTCATACGTCACGTGGACGAAATTTCGCAAAAAGACATGACATCGTTGCTTGAACTACTTAATTTTCGAAAGCAGAGTTAAATTCAGAGAACTAAGAAAAAAGCCATTCATGATGCAGACAAGTGGTGTCAATCCTATAATATAAGGTCTACTGTGCTGATATAGGTTCGTAGTGTCCATGTCCACTATTCCACTTCCGTTTAAACAATCTGTTCAACCAGTCACTCCTCGGTCGTGGAACAGGATGAATCGTCTGATGGTCGGTTGGCAAAGTGCTAGATACAAGAGATGCTCTCTCTGAATCATTTTCCAATTGTTCTTCTCGTTCATCTATTTCATGGATGTGGTTGTGAAGAAAGTGAAGAGACGTAAAACATGAAAATTATTCACCTTCTCCGAAAACAGTGTCCATTTCTTCAAGAGGAACGCCTTTCGTCTCCGGGTATACTATAAACCAAGTTATCAGTGCAAGCAGATAAAGTAGATTCCGTAAGGTCTCACAGAAGTACACTAAAAGGCATATTCAGTTGAGTTCAAAATGCTATGACTTTATTGCTTACCCAAAACGAAACTGCACGCGCAGAAAAACCCGTGCATGGGATAAAGTCGCCATGTCATTGTCTCTTGGAGATAGGGAGTAAGCTCTCCGACTATGAAATTGAAAAGCCAGTTTGTGGCTGTGGACAAGGAGACACCCTTGGCCCGAACAGAAAGCGGCATGATCTGCCAAGGTACGCTATCAAAAAAAAATTGGTTTGACTTCTCCAAGCAACAAACCTCGGGAGGATAAAGCCATGGTACGGGACCCCAACTACAAGCGGGTATTAGTGATTTTGATCAGGGATAACTGTGAAGTTGACACGAACCTGTATCCAAATGCAGCGTTGAACACAATGACACAAACGACGACGGCATTGGGGGTACGTGGCACGTCGATAGCCATCCACCAGCCGGTAGCGACGAGGGCTGCACACATCTGAAAGTTTATATGCGTCAACAGGGACATGTAAAAGGTGAAAAACGAGGTGCGTACTATGACAGCACCCGATAGAAGAATTGTACGTCTTCCCCACCGATCCACTAGATACCAGCTACACTGTATGTTTAGCATTTCCTAGAGCACAGTTGAGAAAGCTACTGACGGAGGAAGAGTACTCAAGATATAAATAAGAGAATTAAAACCTGTCATTAGAATGGCCTGTCGCCCAATCCAGCCAGCCTCTACCGGTTATCATGTTCATCGTGGTTAGGGTATATACGTCGAATGGATGTTAAACATACCTTCAAATACTCGAGCTGCGTAATATTGTTGTTAATTACGGTACGGATAAAAGGGACGAAGGATGCGTACGAGCATAGTAGGAAATTACTGAGAAACAAATAAAAAGTGTTAGAGTCATGGATGACCTGGTATCACGAACCATTGATTCCATTCTAGTATGCTTGAGTGAGTAGAAATTCAACCGGATTTCCGAGACCTACAAGTTGTGCGAATGCTTGAGACGACATTGCGAGTAGGACGCGACGTTTGTACTTCGTCCACATGGCACTGTACGTACGCGCTTCGCCAGAATCGCGCTATCCAATGTTAAAGGTGAGCCAATGACAAGAGTCCTTGATTGTAATGGCTTGCCTCTTCTTGTACTTTTTCCTTTATCTCTTTGAATTCAGCGACAGCCGTGGGGCTATCGAGGTCACCTCCATGCAGATCTGCAAGTACTCGCATTCCTTGAGTGTCTTGGTCTGTGTCAATAAGCCAACTATGTTTTTTCAGCGCTCTATCAAAGGAAGAATGAGATGCCAATTACCGCGGACTTTCTGGCATGACGAGTGAGCCTGCCGCTAGTATGAGGCCGATGACGCATTGAATAAACAGAGGTATCCGCCATGAAAGATCGGATTCAATGAAGGAACAAAAGTAGTCTGTCCACTATAGAGAATGGGCGTAGGTTGTATTAATCGTGCAGTATAGCTGTTACATACCACTGAGGAAGAGTATCCGATGATGTTACCAGTGAATTCCATGCAGGCAAGGGCACCACGCTGAGGATAAATCGTCTTCAGGAAACTTGACAGTGCGGTAAAGACACTAACATACGTGTGTGGGCGGTGATATCTCGCTTTGATAAATTGGAACAATAGTCCTAAATGCAAGGATAGATGAAGCCCTATAAGACGTCGGCAGGCAGTCCGTAGATACGTACGAAAGAAGGCCTACTCCAAATCCACTGGTAAAACGTCCAATTATCATAGACCAGAACCCGGTAGTAAATGTCTGAATGGCACCTCCGAGTGTGAACACGACAGCACCCACAAACAGAGTTCCTTTCCGACCGATCAAGTCTCCGACTCGGCCAGCAGCAACAGAAGTGACTAGGAGAGTGTAAGAAAGCATTGACAAGGAATAGAAAACAACGCACTGAATGCTCCAACCTCCAAAATAGCGACCATTGTGCCAAGCGCAATAGGCCCTGGGTAATTGAAGTACGCTTTGAAGTAAGGACTTGTTATAATACCACTCATGACACTGGCAAAACACTAGTGACTCTCAGATACGGCTGAAAAAGTGCATTTGCTTACCCTTGGTCGTACCCAAACTGCCACAAGTTAGGAACGAGCGACCTCGGAAGAATGAATGACTGACCAGAAACACGCCCAGACTAGCGAAAACTGAGATGGCATAGAGTAACGGTTGACCCACGAGGCGCCGTCGAGAAGGGGGAGTGATAGTCGCCTCCATGATGCATTGGCGTCACAGGCTCTGTGATGAGTAGTATAAGAGGGACGGCGAAAATTGATTGCAGTCTAGTGTCACACTAAGTATATGAAAGCTTTATGTTCGGCAAGTGGAGCTGCCTGTCGGCCCCACGCTTAGCTTTAGCCCCCAAACTCATGGCAAGGTCCGAAGCCTCGCTCGACGACCTCTCCTCGAATGCCTCGTATGACTCCGACGAGGATTACAAACTAGCTCAACAAGAATGGGAGGAGAGCTTGCAGCAGTTACAACTACTAGTATCGGTTGTTATAATGCCTTTTTTCGGCAAGTATCTTGGACGTCGTTGGAGCCAATGGGGTCCGTCTACACTGTCCTGCTTCATGATGCAACTGCTCAACCTCACAACAGCTTACGCTCGCTATCTTCGCGTCGGGTTGGGAAAAGCTTTCTTCTGGGGGTGAAAGATCCGAGAAACGTTCCGGTAAGTAGCATCCATTTTTCTAACGATACTTTCATGAACACAGTGTTTTGTTAGTGAAATTGCTTTTTTCAAACATGCTAGCATGAACATTCTTTACTTCTTGGCAATGTATGCTACGAAGCTGCCCGACGACTGATTTTGAACATTAAGCGTTTCACTCTATCTGAAGGCTGATGTCCGGAGGCAACCATATCCTTCACGATCTCTTCCGCAACCTCCCATTCTCCCCTAGATAGAAGCCCCGACAACAAGAGGTACCAAGTGTTGTGGTTGGTCATGTTTCGTCGCCGCATTTGGCGATAGTATGTGAGGGCACGTTCGAGTCCCTCCGGTTCGGGATGATTCAGACAGGTCGTGATGATGAAGTGGTAGGATGGTTCAGTGAAATCGACGTGCAGTTTCTTCATCCGTCCGATAATTTCCTTCCACCATTGATCCCTCCGCCGAGAGTCCTTCCAATCGATATGATAAAGGCCTGTTAGGATGGACGTATATGTGATCGCGTTAGGTTTGGTGGCACGATCCTGCTCCATGCTTTGTAACAACTGCATCACAATCTCCAGGCTATCCTCCGTAAGGTTTTGCAATTGATGACTGATTATCGTAGTGTATATTGCAACATTGGGCTGAACTCCCTGCTTCCTCATTATCTCCATCAGGAGGTCTGGTGCATCGCGCCGTCCTGCTTTGAGCAGTGCAGAAAGGATGGTGGAAAAAGTATAGACATCTCCCGCTATTCCGAGCCCTGTCATACGGCCCACAACGTTCGACAGCCCCTGGAAGTTGCCTCGGCGCGTATGATAAGCCAAGAGAGTGTTGAAGGAAACAACATCGGGTTTGGGGCCTTGTTTCTCCATTTTTTCGAGAAGATCTTGCACAGCAGCTTCTTCATTGAAAGAAAGAAGGCCATCGAGTACTGTATTGTACAGAGAAAGTAGATGTGCCTCCGTAGTGCTATGAGGAGGCTGCCGTTGGAAAACCTGGAACACTTTCAAAGCTTGGTCACGTTTGCGACCCTTGAACAATGCACTGATCAAGGCTCGATACGTCAGGGTTTCAGGCTGAATGCCTTGCGCTGTCATCATTTTCCAAGAAGCAGCGGCCTGCTCGACTTCGTTCATTGAACCATATGAGTCAATGAGAGTCGTCCATGAGAGGGCGCCAGGGGTTATGCCGAGTGCAAGTTGATCTGCCCAGATCTTCGATGCTAAATCGCGACGCCTGTATCTGAGAAACGCAGATAGGAAAGCCGCCCAACCAATCTCCGTTAACGTCACCGGTTTCTCAGAGCTCTTTTTCGCTGAATCAAGAGTG
Organism: Tephrocybe sp. 10521TJB; assembly: GCA_018221635.1. NCBI lineage: Eukaryota > Fungi > Basidiomycota > Agaricomycetes > Agaricales > Lyophyllaceae > Tephrocybe > Tephrocybe sp. 10521TJB. Next base: position 106,078 of record JABAJS010000001.1, on the reverse strand, counting down.
ATATAGGGCTCTGTTCCAGATATACCGTCCATGACCGACTGATAGAATCCCTCAAGAGGCTTTGTCGACTTGGCCCCCGACAAATACGCAATGTGCTTAGACAGTGAGGCAGGCTGAGATAGCATTCGCGCTATTTCGAGGTGCGCGGTGAAGCGTTTGAACTTGGCGTGGAAGGCTTCATCGTGCAAAACGTTTTCCTCGAGGAATGATTGGACGGTGTAAGAGTGGAAGGGGATACGGTCTTTCAAACACAGCTGTAGTGCAGACTGGAAAGTGCCTTGGCTAGCGTGTGCTGCGATAGCAGTGAGAAGAATGTAAACACGTTCTGGATTGACTCGGTTTTGCCTGTGATGCTCGTCGCTGACTAGGCGAATTCCTTGTACATTGTGCTCTCCGTTTGCTTCGGTATCAATCCGCAATTCCTCAACGCTCGAACGCTTGATAAATTTGTCATAGAGATCTATGACAGCTGTAAAATTCTTCTGTCGTAGACGGTGAAGCATGAGGGTGCTCAAGGCATCAAAATAAGGAGGTGTGGAAGATGCAGCTTCAACAGCGAGTCGAGAGAGCCAGGATTCGTCAGATGAATTCAATTTTCCAGCAGAAGCCTCCTGCAGGAGAAACTGCAAACCATCTTTCACCTGAGCTGGAGAAATATGTACGTGGAAGAGCTTGTGTTGGTCGAGATCTCGCAGAGTTGCGATGACGGTGGATGCATCATTTTTGGCGTATGCTGAGCGTAGCTGTTCCTGTCTCTTGTCAAGTACTTGGATCTGGGCAGGCTCGAGGTTATGGAAAGAGAGGAGAGTTTTTCGTGGCTGGGTTGGCTCCGCTGTACGGGGCGGGGAGTGACTGGGCTTGGAATACTTGGATGTGGTTATGTGTGCAGCTTTTGTCAAGAGCGATGGAGCGAGAAAGTCCAGAAGAAATATGGACTTGCAACGGGTGGTTGCGAGAAGCATGGACTTTTTGCACCGCCACATAATGAACGCAGCTTAACCTGAACCATGGGTCATGGAAACTCTGACAAGTTGTACATCACACATGCTGAACACGCAGGCCAGTTTGGCTCTCATTCATCCTCTTCTGGCTTCAAATTGTATGTTTTCTCCAACAATAAGTCTTGCCGTCGCTGACCCAAGTATAGCAAAGCCCAGGCACCGCACCCTGGCACTAGAACACCGTTTGATTCTTGTGCACTCTCCTTTCAACCATTTACCCACCCCGTCTGCGCACGTAACAGCGATGGTACTGGAACGGTTTTTGATCTCGTCAACATCATTCCCTGGTTGAAGTGGGTAGTTTGAGCAAGATCTATTTCTACTCTGTCTGAACTAACCTTTCCAGACAACACAAGAACACGCATCCTATCACCAAAGAGCCTTTGACACCTGCTGATCTCATAACTCTACATTACTCGCGTAAAGAAGCTTCTGGAGAGATTCACGACCCCATTTCATTTAAACCTTTCAGCGAGCATTCTCACATTGTAGCAATTGCAACTACAGGGAATGTCTTCCTCGCAGAGAGCATTAAAGGCGGAAAGGATTTGGTCAGCGAAGTGTCCTTCAAAAAGTCAGTCCCTGTTCATATCTCATTCACTGATGATGGAAACTTAAAAGAGATAGGCAAGACGTCATAACATTGCAGAACCCGCATGGTCTACCTCAAGCCTCAGTACCTGCCGCGACGGCTTTAGCGCTGGACTTATCATCTAATCAGAATGTTCCCATTACCGCCGTTTCGAACGCTGCAGCCTCTCGAGGGACTGCTGTCAAGGTGAAGGCCGCTGTTCCCTGTTCGTTATTCCCTCTCCATGAACTTTCAAGGCATTTCTTAACTTAACTTACCACAGGGAATGAATCTCCTTATTCCAGTGGCTTGCCCGGTGCCTCTTTGACATCTACTTCCGTGGATCCTACGACAGCGAGCTCCAAACTTCTCTGGGACGAAGTTCGTTTTTTCCCTAGTCTATTCCCCAGTTGTCCTTACTAGGTTCCAAAGGAAGAACTAATGTTTGAAGATATCGCCAATCCACTCAAAGGCAAAGGGAAGGAGAAGGATGTAGGCAAGCGCCGTGCCTATGTTCGTCTCGTAACAAGCCTGGGTGGGGGTAGCTTGAATCTGGAACTCTTTTGCGAGAAGGTGTGCAGCTTTTTTCCCAACATCCTTTCTCATTTCTAACCTTTCACAGGCGCCCAAAACTTGCTATAATTTTTTAATGCTTGCCAAGGCGGGAAAGTATAATGATTGTTTATTTCATCGACTAGTGCCCGGATTTATGGTACGTCTTTACCACCATAGTATTTCTTACCTTCCTCATGTATTCATGCTGCAGATTCAATCCGGAGATCCGACAGGCACTGGTGCAGGAGGAGAGTCATATTGGGGGACCCCTTTCAGGGATGAACACGACTTAAAGGGAGCCGCAAAACATGACAGCCGTGGTGTGCTTGCCATGGCGAACAAGGGCTCGAATACTAATGGGTCAGTAATTTCTTTATACCTCTTATGAGCACTGTCCAATCGGTTGGTCTTTACAGGTCACAATTCTATATCACCTTCAAGCCTGCACACAATTTAGACAAGAAGCATACGGTATTCGGCAAGCTAGTTGGCGGAGAAGATGTTTTGGATTTGCTTGAGAAACTTCCTTTGAAAGACGGAACGGAACGCCCTGCCAAAAGTGTTCGAGTGACGGAAGTTGTTATGTGAGTATTTACCTATCATTCTGCTTTGCTGGCTAACAATTAGACAGTTATCAAGATCCGTTTGACGATTATAAAAAGCGTCTAGCCAACAAACTGGCGAAGAGAGCACAATCCAACAAAGAAGAAAAATTCCCGGAAAAGAAAGAAAGAGACGAAATCAACTGGTTCGGTGTCAAAGTTGGAGCAGAAAGCACCAGACGGGACGATGAGGTCGGCGGGGGCAGCGTTGGGAAGTATATAAACCTTAAGCGGCCGCAAGACACTTTGGCAAATAGCGGAGGAGAAACAAAGAAACGCAAAACAGGGTTTGGTGACTTTTCAGGATGGTAACGTCGACTCCTATAAACTCTATATATATGTACTACGTTCCATATACACGAAGACGACTCATGCCGCCACGAGAACTTTGCTGTCTGCATTGCGAGACTCAACATTTGGGGCGGACACTGGTTGTGAAGTTGGAGCTGTGGGCATGTTGACCACAGGTAATTGATCAGCGGACTAAATGCCGATAATTAGCGACAAAGAATAGGGTATGAGGGAATAGTCTCGCCTGTTCCGCCTGTAGTTGCAAAAGCTCTGCCTGGACCGCATCTTCCTCATCAAGCGTAAGGGTATTAGATAGCATTTCTCCGATTTCCTGCGCCTGTAAATGCCCGTGCGCACAGCAGTGACGGGTAAACCTACCCTCTCATATTCTCTCGCTTCCTGCGTCTCCTGCATTAGTTTGTCGACCGACTCGATATTCATCTCCTTATGTATTTCCTTTAAAACTTCATTGCCTTGTCGGAGTCCATGAAGAACGGAAGCCTCCACCAAGGAGAACTCTATCGTAGATACCTGGAACCAAATTAAACGCGAACTTGCATCAAGCAAAGGAGCACAGACTAATTGTTCCAGATTCTCTAATTGCCCATCCGTTTTCGCGAGCAGGCTCTGTTGGTACTTACGTTGACGCAAAGCGATGACAGCTCGATCTTTGCGACCAGCAGCCAGGTGAGCCTTGGCAATTAAATGCTCTCTGTCGAGCACAACTTGAAGCTTGAGAGGGTCAGCCCACGAAGAAGCAGACGAGATTTGATGATACCTTCTTCTGATACTGTCGGAGCTTATCACGTTGCAACTTGAGACTGGAATCGTGAGGGATGATGAAACCGCACACTAAAACGTGTAGTAGGCGTACTCCAGTACAGCACGGTCTTGAGCAGTTATTTTGGGTAAAGATTGACTTCCGCCCATTGTAAATCGCTGTGACAAGATGCGTTGCCTGAGGCGTTTCCACAACGTAAACCGTTCAAACTATAAGAAGTTATCAATAACGCTGATACAAATGATAACTTCATGAAGGAGGACGCACTTAGGACGTCTCCGCGACTCGTATCTCCACTGACAGCAGTAAATATAGTTAGGTAATTATATTTGAAGTCAGGTGAACATGGAATGTATCCATCAACCGAGACTCTTAACTTGTTCATTCCCCACATTCACATATTGGGTGGGATGCTGCCTGCCACGAAGTGAATGGCTCTTCGACTGCTGCGACTTCGGAAGTCCATTTCAGTCATCCAGAACTTTGCTAGCTACCATGATTATGTGCGCTTTGCTACACCAGGTACCCTGTTCAGCTGTCGCGTTCGATGTCGTCTATAATTCGGTTTTTAGGTGGTGTTATTCGAGTGCCGCTAAATTCACCTAAAGTCATTGGTGTCGCCAATTCTCGTGGTGACAGGAGGTGAGCTGCGTAATTGGGTGTGCATTTGTCGCTAACTCACGGTACAATACTTAACTTGGTTCAGCCACCAAGAAGATTTCTATGCATACGCTACGCTCTCTCTCGACCCTGAAGAACTCCGCCTCAGCGTTAAGAAAGCTTTTGGCGTCGATTGGGATCCCAACCTTGTTGGGAACTCATTCTCCGGACAAGTCACGTTTATAGGCATTTACGACGGGTTAGATTCTTGTCTCCTTTACGCAAATTTTATGATGCTAAAAAAATTAGGCATGGAGGCTCTGCCGTATCTCAATACCTGCGCCAAGAACTACATGGCATTTTTGAATCGGTCAATAAAACTGCAATACCCGAACTTTTTGCCTGGTCTAAGGAACTGGGGGGGTACTTTAGACGATTCAATGGAGGTGTTCTCGCGCCCTGGATCAACGGCACAGACAATACGCCCCCGCTAGATCTAGAAGCCCGCGCCACAGAAGCATTTTTCGAAGTAGACTAACCATAGTTTTCATACACTTGTCATACATCTCTAACAAAACGTCAGGTGGACCGAAATTTGTCTTCCGACCCCGTTTCTCAGACTTGCGGAGCAACAGCATCGATTGCTCTTCTACATTCTCTCGATGCACCTGCGACGCCTTTTTTTGCTGCGGAGAAAGTTGTGCTTACGATAGCTCATTGCGGGTGGATCTCCATATATTTCTGTTTTGCGCTGCTAGATTTCAACTCACCTTTGACTAGGGACACACGGGTACTTCTTTGCTCTGTTAACGCTGGAAAAGTCGTTCCAATGACGGAGAACCACCATGCTGATGCACATGTGGAGTCAATTCGACTACGGCGCATGATGGGGGCTTCTCTCATAACAGACTCATTTGGTGAATCACGGTGAGATTTCGCTTCCTTCTTGTGCTCATCTCTCTTATTATGTATAGATGGATGGGGGCCTTGGCGAACACTAGATGGTTTGTCGCCTAGATTCACGCATTGGCAATTTCTGTTAAGACCCAAGTATTTTTAGTCTTGGAGATTTGCGCTTCAAAAAGTTTGGAGTGACGCCTGAGCCACAAGTCCAGACTAAACTGTTGAATGGTGGTTACACTATTTTGTGGAGTATTTCACGAGATTTACCTCGTTCTTGCAGGTAGGGAATGGGCGTATGTGGTTCTTGTGTCCGACGGGGTGTCATCGATCCTTTCAGACGCAGAGATAGTTGACGTTGCTAGAGGAGCACGGGACCCTAAAGCTGCAGCGGAATCCATTCTTGCACTTGCTCAAGAACTCGGTGGAGAGGATAATGCCACTGCCCTCGTCGTCCCCCTTGCTGGTTGGGGGAACATCAAAGGGCCTGATTCGACGAAGGATCTGCGAGAATATAGACGACAGCAAGCAGGTAGGGCTTTTTCTATCGTCTACAAATACCGTTATAACTCGATTTTAGTTGGAAGTGAACGTCAACGTAGAATGTAGATTTAGAAAAACTGGGAAATACGTACATGCTTTCTATATGATCTTGTCAAGGGTGAAATCGCCGCTTCGTATTGCTGATATCGTGTTCAGAGGAAAATGTACGGACGACTAAGATTGTCTGCATTGAGTGAGCAACCGATCAGATCAGTTTCATAATGCAGCGCCCGTGACTGCATCATTAAATAACTACTACATCGACAAACGTGAGCATGGCTGACTCTCTTCAGGCGAGACTCCAAATAGCGTCTCTCGAATTTCAAAAACTTCAAGGGGAATTGTCAAATGCCGTTGAAGCACGGCAAAGACTTGACGCGCAGCTCTCTGAAAATGAGCTCGTCAAGAAGGTCACCTAGGAATATAATCGCTGAATTTTTCGTACTCGCTAACCAAGGCTTTCCCTCAGGAATTTGCACTTTTGACTCCGGAAAATACAGTCTTCAAACTAATGGGGCCTGTACTGGTGAAACAGGATCAGACAGAAGCGAAGAGTAATATTGAAACTCGGTTAGAGTTCATTCGCTCAGAGATGTAAGCGATTCATCCGAATCGTTACTTTCGTACCATTGATTGTTTGGTCCTCAGAAAACGTGTAGAAAGCCAATTGAAGGATATTGAGGGGAGGCAGGAGAAGAAGAAGATCGAGGTTCGTATTAGGTGTACTTCACAATGTTACTACCGCTTACCACTTCCCATCCTGTAGATTGTAGAAATCCAGACTGCCATGCAGCAATTACAAGCTCAAAAACCAACTCCTGTCCAACTCCCCAGCACACTCGCAACATAACGCGGACCCTCCATTGCAGGTTCACTATGACGAGCATCGGGACCTCTCTCGACCGCCAGGCCAACACGTAGGATATAGTTGCGCGTTAAAATGATGACACCTTTCTGCTTGTTGTTGACGCTGGATTTGTTGCAAGAGTTGGTGTAATCTGAGCACGGGCAACCTCGCGCTCCGCGGCTGGGCTCTTGAGTATCTTCTCAAGCTTGAATCGTTTCAGAGCGGATACTGGTGGGCAATTGCGAATGACGACCGAGTCGTCCTTTCGTAATTCTAGGTTGGAAGAATCAGTTTTTATTTTCAATACCACACAGAACACGACATACGGTTTTTGTCGTCATGTACCAGGTACTTCTTACTCCTCTCGATGCGCTGTAAGGATGATGAGGCACGACGCTATAATATAAATGCAGGGAGCTCACCTTCCCAGTTAATTTATGAATTACCCACCTCGAGACTGTCACCGTCACTGTCTTGTCCATGAACCCAGCTTTGGTAACAATCCCGTTGAACGCCATGGGAGGCATGTTTACGCTTTTGCGATGTTGTCAAATTTTGGAATTGACAATTACAGTTTAAGATCGTGGGAATCAGGAATCGCGGTTGTGATTAACTCGTGACTATTACCGTCACACTGCAATTCCTAAGTGACTAGGCGACGTATACCTTTGTCCATTAAGTATTACACAGGCTATGCCAATGAATGCACTTGTGCTGAGCATATTCAAATTCAGGGACTCAGCCTGACCTGCCTCGAGATGCAGGCAGAAGCAAAATTCTACGAAGTAGAGGTATCTTCGAATTCCAAAGTTGGAATACTATGAAATAACAGGGTACTTACAAAGTCCCTAATACATAATGTAGAGAAGATATCTATGCTTTCGATCTAAAGGGATCGTATTATGGTATTTGAGATATATCAGTTATATTCATACCGTTCCATCCAGAAAATTCATTTGCACTTCTTGCGATATATGTAGCTAGGCATCCTCTTGTGACTTTTCATCCCGCCTGATAGGACTCTTCGAGGGGGCGTACCTGGACTTCTGTCGCAATACTGGGCCATATCTGTGAATAGTACATGAGATTTTAAATATAGACAGAGCAAGGAAATTGTGCACCTTTGTAAGACAAGAGGTATCGGGATCATAGCAATGGCGAAAAATCCAAGTAGGGACGATGCCCACCTTGGCCCAAGGCCATCATACATCTTGGTCGCAAAAAGCTAATAAAGATGTTAATAGAAGAAGGGTCGGAGAGAGTGATGGCCTCATACAGGAAAAGCAAAACCGCAAAGACTGCGCATCACAGTGTTAGAGGCCATAGCTGAAGCCGCCACTGAAAGGTATGCATCCACAATATAATTAAACAAACCAAGCTAAAATTTGAATGTAAGCATAGCATAAACATGGCGACGGGAAATGCACCTACAAAAATCCAACAGATACCAAAACCCATGAGTAGACCAGACATCATGGGAGCCCAGAATGATATAGTAGGAAAGGATGTCCACCTATCCAGAGTGATGAGCACAATAATTCGAAGCAGCAAACAAAGTTGTGCTTACGCGAACCAAAAGAACGAGATTGCGTACAGAGGTCCCGCAATGAGGGCAATTTCTAGACGAGCTTCTGGAGGTACGGGGTTTGGGCGGTACTTCTCGACAAGGCGTTCGTATTTTGGATTGTAGATCAAGACATACTGTAGGAAACGTTAGTAGGGTTGGTACGGCAGCTGTCGGAATGGAATGACACACAAGTATCACAGCTACTGTCCCTCCAATCGGCAATGGAATGAACATGAGGCTAGATATCCCAGCATTAAATTTGTGGCCTTCGGTGAAAACCACCGGATAAGCTTGGAATAAAAGATACAAGCAGCCATACACAAACTAATGGGTAAACCTTTCAGTAGGGTATTGACAAGGAGAGAAGTCCAACGTACACTGATATATACTGCGAGCGCTATTAGCATCGGCTCCTGAACAAAAATAACGAAGGGTCGAGCAACAACACGTTCTGCTCGTTGTAAGGGGGTAATTATTTCCTTCTCCATAGGAGCATAGTAACGATCGTCTTGAGTTTCTGCCCGTTTCTTTTTTGCCTTTTGAACAAGTAGAATGGGCCTTTCCGCACGTGAATAGACGTTGTGACAGGGGAGTAAAACTGCGACTCACGCATACGTTTCAGGAATCGTAAAAACAATTATCAGCCAACAAGCTCCAGCCTTGCAAAAAAAATCGGTAACGAGTAGCCGGGGATATATGGAGAAACATACAAACATAGCCAAAAGCCAGAACACCCATCGCCAAGTTGTATTTTCTCCTAGAAATCCTGCAGCAGTAGGCCCTAGTGCAGGTCCAGCAAATGGAGCCAGAGTAAATATAGCAAGCGCCTTTCCTCGCGTTTTAGCGTCCCAGATATCGGCAATCAACGCCCTGCGAGTCAACTTAAGTCAATCCTTGCTTTTCACGGAAAGTGAGATCCTGACGCACCCAGAATTTGTCAACGGTGCAGCAGCAAACACTCCTCCCATAAAGCGAAAGACGAGAATAGAGCCTGTATTTTTCGCGACGGCCGCAGCAATTTGAAAAACCTAAATATATACACAGTTAACATCCTATTTTCTTGGGCCTCAACAGGTTGATGCGGTGACGTACGGCATATACGATGAAAGTGTATATAAACACCGGGCGGCGGCCATACTGTTCGGAAAGCGGGCCCCATAGAAGAGGCCTGATTGAGGTTAGATTCAAAGGTCAGACGTGCGGAACGCGAGACGGACCCGACGCAGTACCCAGCAACGAAGAGAGAAATTAGAAGGACACTTTCAATCTGTGACATGTCAAAATCCTCGGCCAAAGGCTCAACAATTCCAGAAGCTGTAGAGGTATATATATGAGTTGCTTCAACTTTACACCACAAGCACATACGTGAGGAGCTAGCAAACGTTCTACGGGTTTGCGATATCAGTAGTCAGAAATAAGATAAACGAATTGGATCTGACGCATTAAGGACAAGCAATCCGCTGGCCATAGTTAGATACCATCGCCGCAATCTCGACCAGTTCTAGAAAAATGGTGGAGGTCAAAAGAAAAAAAATCTCACAAGTCCACTTGACGCACCTGTGGGTTTGTCGGGTCAGAAGGATCGAAGGCGACCTGATAAATATCAACGTCTTGCGGTGGAGGCTGGACCTTGTCGATACTCTCACGAGCGACGGTGAGATCGGAGGCGCTCGTGGGTTCAGCCATGGAGGTCAAACTACTGGTCGCGGCAGATGAAATACCAGTCGCATTGTCGTCAGTGCCGTCTGAGTGCCGTTGGCCGCAACCAGGGGTGTGAATTATAATTTGTTCGCCTGCGTGGCCACATGGCCCATGGGCAATTCAACGGATAATAGATCAGCACGTTTGACTAAACTCCCTTATCCATTTAGTCAGCCATGAAAATGCCGACCTATGTAGTCAGAGAAAGAGTTATAGCGCCAGTAAGGCCACTGAAAATTCCAGCTCGTCCATATTTCATACCATAAGTATGCCTGCCTTCGAAAGCACGGATCAGCGAAGTTTAAGGCTTCTGCACTGACAATTACGTAAATTGCTCACAATCCAGCCAAATCATTTACACAGGATATCTCCGACGTCGGACGACTCATGGACTTCACCGAAATCTACAAGCAAACCTCCTACCTTGCTACCTTCAGTCCTGGAGCACAGTTCATTTTAACTGCGGTACAGGACCGACTTATCATACGGCGCACAGACACTTTCCAAATCACACGCACCTGGCTGCTTGATGCGTCGCGATCGCTGACACACGCGTCTCTGACAACGCTCAAATCAAAGCCTGGTCAGCCATCAAATCAAAATCCTACTCTGGAGGCGTGGATTTCTCATCTTGGATGGTCCTGCGACTCGGAGTTTGTCCTTGCTGCATGTGCGAAACGTGGGGTGGTTCATTTAAAAAAGCTGCAAGACGAAGCATGGACAGGTCGAATAGATTGTGGAGCGGAAGGTGGCTATAAGCATACGTCTATCCATTAATCGCGCTATCTTACGTGTTTCCAAGGCCTCGTAAAGGCCGAATGGGCCCCAGATGGTCGCACAGTTCTTTGTTTCTCTGAGTGGGGTGTTAGTAGCTCTTGACTCACTGTCTCTCCTCAAAGTAATTGGCGGTTCAGTTGCGCGTAACTTTATGGTCTTTAGTGACGGGAGCAGCCACCTACATCCAGTACCCTGTGTTTCCTGACAGAGGTATGTACTTTCATGCATATACTTCCAGTTGTCACCCCAATTTTGACAGGTTATGCATTTCGTGGGGATGGGCGATATTTTGTGCTGGCGGAGCGTCACAAATCCAAGGAAACTCTGGGTCTTTACGATGTTTCTGATTCGTATAAACTCATTAGAGTATGTTTTCCACCGACACGTTGATAGATACACCCTTTAACAGGCACCCCAGCATTTCCCGCTTCCCACAGTTTCATTGGCAGCGTTATCACTTTCACCGACAGGAAATTATTTAGCAATCTGGGAAGGGCCATTACAGGTTGGATATTGCCTGTCAACTAACGGTCAGCTGCTAAACATGCGCCTAGTATAAACTCTACATTCTGAACCTCGCCGGAAACACCATCGCCACGTTTTCTCCAGATCGCGACCCTGGTCTTGGGATTCGATGCCTTGCGTGGCATCCTAGTGGCATGTTTCTTGCCCTTGGAGGATGGGATGACAAGGTGCGTTATACTCGTGTTCTTTTTAATTCACATCTGATTCAGTCTGACGATCAGTAGATTTATGTATTGGACAACGTTACTTGGTCCCCAGTTATCGCCTTCGAACTGTCAAGTAGAGTCCCGAGTGGTGTTGTAAGCTTAATTGTATTGACTATGGACTGTGACTTAGCTATTTGTCCAGACCGTTTGGAGAGAACCCTCCAAGTGGCTCGAGGCAACCGAGGGCCGCGGTTATCTCTCATGTAACATATGCTTTCTTTCAGATTTTTACATATCGTTGATGATCATTGGGTATAGATGAACGACTTCGAGGACCTTATACGGTGCCGAACATCAAAGCCGATACAACTAAATCACTCCCCAAAAGCGGGGCAGTACAGATGGAATGGAACGTTAACGGAAGTTTACTTTGTGTCAGATTTGGTGAGCATTTGTCGACTTCCTTCTCAGTTGACCTCTCAAGATCAAAGACAGAGAATATGCCAGTGACAGCTCATATTTTTGATTTCCCAACGATTCCACAAACGTTCAGTCCAAAGCTGCGTACTGTCCTCGTTCATTCTCAGCATATTCAACATGTACGATGGAATCCTGCACGAAAAGGCAACCTCGCTTTGTGTTGTGGAAATCGAAGTGTTTATACTTGGAGCAATGAATGGATAGGTGAGGCAGGGAACGAGGAAGAGATTGCCGAGTGCATCGGGGTCCCAGCGAGTAAGTACATATGTCTAGGGTATGCCTTTGCTCACTTGGCTATCTACCGCAGAGAAATTTGAGACCAAGGATCTTGAATGGGCACCAGATGGGAAGGGGCTTATGCTCTTAGATAGAGATCAATATTGCTGTGCGTTCGAAGTCGAAGAGGATCCTGTGGTAGATGTGTAAACGATATCATTAATAATAATGGATCTATGTAGAGCACTCGGTATTGGGAGGGTTGTTTCTCTGGCACTTTGATGGACCCCCAAGATCAGATGTTGGAGCAGAGTAATCTCTCAATGTTATGATGAAGCTCCTGAGCTGTGTATGCATGGGACGATAAGTAGAACGCACACTTTGACATATCGCCGCATCTAGGTTGTATCATTCAGCCGCTTCTACAGGTTCTATTCAGCTGGATCTCTTCTCTTGCGCTCTCCTTGATCATAGTTCAGAAATGATTATCCTTAAATGATACGTTATTAAACAACCTTGATTTGTATGCATTCTCCCTCGCTTAGCCCTGGACCGGGATCCACTCACTAGGGCTAGATGGATCCTTCACTTTACAAAACGTTAACGACCTCCCGAGGCTTTTACTACAAGTACTATCACCTAGCTGGTCAGGATTCTTCTTTGCCTCCTCTCTTGTTCCTACACGGTTTCCCCGCAACATCCAATACCTGGAAAGAGCAGATCGTCTACTTCGGGAAACATGGCTTCCGCCTCATCGTCCCGGACTTGCTAGGTTTCGGCGGAACATCCAAACCCGTGGATCCAGTGGCGTACAGGCCGAGCTTGATCTGCGAGGACCTGATTGAAATTCTGAACACTGAGGCAATAGACAGAGCAGTCGTAATCGGTCATGCAGCCATGTTCGTTACAGTCAGTCAAGGAACGCACCTGACCTCAACTTACAGTACTATTATCTTTTTCTCCTCAGAGGTTCAAGAATTACATCGCGACTCGCTAATATGTATGGGAACCGATTCTTAGGATATGCCTTCCTCGCCGTTCCATACACAGCCCCAAGACCTATGCACAGGATAGAAAACACTGCAATTGCGGTATGCATCCTTCGAATTATACGGTACTCGGTCATTGAGAATACTGATTCCGCTTCTGTCCCTAGACAAAGAAAATGTGTGGATACGAGTTGTGTGGCCATATTTTATTCTTTGCAGGCGACGATGCTCTGCCGATAGTCTCAAACCATGTGGGTTGGTTTCCCTAGTATACCAAAAACTGCGCACCTATGACTTAGCTTCATGCCGATCAGGTGCACTCACTATATAGCGCGATGTATCCACAAGATCCAAAGATGTGGGTTACTGATGTTGCGCCTATCGGAGCACTCAAGGCCTGGCTAGAGGCAGATAAAATATCGTCTTCACCATCTTACCTCACTTCCAGCGTAAGTGATGTCAATCCTGAAGCTTAAAGGCCTTTGAATGGAACTCAGGATTCGTGATCTTTCACATAGCACAAGATTGAGTGGTTGAAATCTTTCGAAGAAGGGTTCGCGGCGCCTTTGTGCTGGTTTAAGGTTCGCACCTGAGGCCTCACGGCAGGTTCTAAGACTGATACGGTGCTATTGACAGGCTACTGTATCTGGAATCAACGCTGAAGACGACAAAGGCAAGTGTTCGCCGTTCTTTGGACACCTTTCTCATCGAGCGGTAACAGTTGTGCCTCTGGACAATTATTCAATCAAACAACCTGTGTTTTTCGCTGCGGCACACCATGACTACATTTCACGTTCGGTATTTGGGATAGCCCTTACGAACCACAATTGTATGAACGCAACTATTCGCGAATTCAACGCTGGGCACTGGCTGATGATATCTCACCATGCACAAGTTAATGCGTCATTATTTGACTGGATTATGGATTTGGTGCAGTAGTTTGGGAGTACTAGGAAGGGATTACATCTATGTAAATTTCGGCGATGATTACGTAATATATTGAGCCGTGACACGCGTCCGATTGATAAATTTCTGACATAACATTTTGGAGGCGGTTGTCTCTCTACGCCGGTAGAGACTTTTCTTCCTTCCTTCCTTCCCATTCGATGCTCCCTCGTTCATTTCGCTCTGTTTCTCGTATCTACCACCGCAGACTTCCATTTCCCGCTGCTCGTTCCTACGCCACCCCTGTAGACCCCAGGAAGTCAAGCACAACCCCCCGTAACGATGGGCAGACTAAGGAGGTAGAGGACGTTTCTAAGGAGAACAAGAAGACAGAGGGTGGGCTGGTAGCTGGTGCACATGAGGATGAGAAGAAGCAGACTGAGCAGCGCGAGCAGGACTCTTCACCCACCAAACCCCCTCCCCAGAAGCCCGACATACCAAAAGTTTTGGAGGGCTTTTTTCAGCAATACCAGAACCAGTCCTCGCAGCACAAGGCCAACTCATCACGCAATTCCGAGTCCAAGTCTGACCAGGGCAAATCAAACAATGAGCCTCCTCCACCCGGCAATAATAACATGCTGAACAGCCAACTGGCGTGGATGGCAGCGTCTGCTATCGCATACCTTGCATATTCGAACGCATCTAGCGGGAATCACCGCGAAATTACCTGGCAGGAGTTCCGCACCGCATTTTTGGACAAGGGTCTTGTTGAAAAACTCACCGTCGTCAACGGTCACAAAGTCCGGGTCAAACTTCACGCCAATGCAACGGGTGCAGTGTATCCCGCTGCTCCTACCGGAGAGTTCTATTTTTCGATCGGGAGTGTGGATGCATTTGAACGCAAGTTGGATGACGCGCAGACCGAGCTGGGTATTCCAAGCCACGAGCGTATTCCCGTTGCCTACCAAGACGAGATATCGGCCTTCAGTACTGTCCTGAACTTTGCCCCCACTGTCATCTTGGTTGGTTTCCTGTACTGGATGTCGCGGCGTAGCAGCGGAAGTGCGGGTGGCGGCATTTTCAGCATCGGGAAGAGTCGTGCGAAGCTCTTCAATAAGGACACGGAGGTAAAGACGAAGTTCAAAGATGTTGCAGGAATGGACGAGGCAAAGGAGGAGATCATGGAGTTCGTCAATTTCCTCAAGGAGCCCGCCAAGTACGAACGATTGGGTGCAAAGATACCACGAGGTGCTATCCTTTCTGGACCTCCAGGTACCGGAAAGACACTCATCGCGAAGGCTACCGCCGGGGAAGCATCTGTCCCTTTCCTCTCCGTCTCTGGCTCCGAGTTCGTCGAGATGTTCGTCGGTGTTGGCTCTTCGAGAGTGCGCGACCTCTTCGCATCGGCGAAAAAGCACGCACCTTGCATCATCTTCGTTGACGAGATTGATGCTATCGGAAAGTCGCGCTCTAAAGGAGGCAACTTTGGTGGAAATGATGAGCGTGAGTCGACGCTTAATCAACTGTTAGTTGAGATGGATGGTTTTGGCACCAATGAACACATCGTGGTTCTGGCGGGCACAAATCGGCCAGATGTCCTTGACCCCGCCCTCATGCGACCAGGCCGCTTCGATCGCCACATCGCAATCGACCTTCCGGATGTTGCTGGACGCAAAGGCATATATAAGGTCCACCTTGGTCCTCTTCGTCTTGCCGAAGAGCTGGTTAAGGACGTGGATAGTTTTGCTCAAAAATTGGCTGTCCTTACACCTGGGTTCTCAGGCGCCGACATCGCCAACGTGTGCAATGAAGCAGCACTACATGCTGCTCGCAAAGCTACCGAATACATTAACTCTGTCGACTTTGACACAGCTATCGAGCGTGTAATAGTTGGTCTTGAAAGGAAAAGCCGAGTCCTCAGTCCTGAGGAGAAGAAGACTGTGGCGTATCACGAAGCAGGTCATGCAGTCTGTGGATGGTTCCTAGAACATGCCGATCCTTTGCTCAAGGTGAGCATCATCCCAAGAGGGACCGGTGCATTGGGTTATGCTCAGGTAAGTTTTGGATCCCTTGAACATCATTACTGTGATACTGATTGGTTTGCTGCAGTACTTGCCACCTGATAGATACCTACTTTCAACGCCTCAGATGACTGACCGGATATGCATGACTTTGGGTGGCCGGGTATCGGAAGAAATTTTCTTTGGCTCAGGCAACATCACCACGGGTGCCCAGGACGATCTGCAAAAAATCACTCGCATGGCGTTTGAGGCCTGTGCCAACTATGGCATGAACGACATCATAGGGCCCGTCAGTTATGGTGGCGAGAAGGGTTCAAAAGAAAATTGGACCAAGCCATTTAGTGAGCGGACTGCCGAAATGTTGGATGCGGAAGTGCGAAAAATGATCACGTTCGTCTATTGATTTGTTTCTCTAACCTTTTCATATTGATCCATTGTCACAGAGACGCGTACGAGCGAACAAGGAACTTACTAACTGAACACCGGGACGACGTGATCAAGGTTGCCAGTCTCCTCCTCGAAAGGGAAGTCATAACTCGGTACGTTTATTTACATGAGGTCATGGAATGTCTTGTCAACCATACGCTTTAGCGAGGACATGATCGAGCTACTAGGCAAGCGTCCGTTTGTGGGTCGGTCAGATGATATGGACAAGTGGCTAGACGAGCATCACCGAAGAAAGGTCAACCCTCCTTTGCCTGAGACACCGCCACCTGCACCTGCACCTGAGGTCGACGAGCCTCTTCCATCTCCTGTCGCAGCAGTTACACGGGTGCAGGATAGATCGATGCTTTAATGATTAGTTTGCATACTTGCATTTGTATCTAATATAACTATACATAGTCACTACTCAATCTGACCTGGAGAATAATTCATAACTGGTATATATCCCTACTCAAATCGTATACCGGAAACCGCTCCATTGATCGCCCTTGTCGATCCTTGCAGCCTGTACGCTTGGGTAACTTCCATTCTTTGGGTTGGCGAGCTTGTTGTCAACACCCTCAATAACTTCATCCCGTTCCCCTCGATCACGACGGGCATTTTCACGCTGCAAAAGTGTGCCGAATATAACGGTGCACAGGAATCCGATCGCGATATATGCTAACACGATACCATGTCCTAGACGGAACCAGGGCTTGAACGAGGAACGATACTAGCCATACGTTGAAAACACTATTCCGTGCAGATGAAATCGCAACTCACAATGTTAGCTGTTACTGCTCCATTAATGTTTCCGAAGCCAATGGCCATGCCCAGTGTAACACTGCGCTTGTAGGTTCCTTCGACATTACTTGCAACCCACGCCCTAGATAAATGTTGTTCAGATTTTGAGTCATGTAATTGACAAGTTATCTCACACAGAGTTAGCTGGACCCAGAAGCATGTCAGCACATATAAAACTCCTCTAGGTGTGAAGAACATACGAATAATAGGATAGATTGCGCTGCGTAAAAGATGAGCTCAGTAATACACCATCAAGACGAAAATCCGTCTTACGAAACAGCCAAGTATACTGCGAAATACGACAGTGCAGGCTTTGTGGAAGTAATCAGAATTATATATGCTGCGATACCTGAGGAAGGTAAGTCAATAAGTGCCCACGGAGTTTTAAAAGGTGAGATTACCAACTCCAAAGAGAGCACTGCACTGCAGCATCAGAGATCGAACTAATCACAGGCGAGGATAGAGAACATACAGATTAATATAATAGCGTCGCCCAAACCGATCTCCGAAGAACCCGATGATACAAGTTAAGATGCAACCCCATGCATAGACGGGGACGGAAAGGAGATTGGCTTGGGTTGGCTTAGTAAAACTGGGACCTGGCATGTGGTTGCACTGTTAGCACGCCTGGCCTATATAATTGAACACAAGAATAGATTAACCTAGCTGTAAGCAGGGGTGGCAAAAGGCGACTGATGAGAATGAAGAACCGGTGAGATGACAAGTTCTGACTAACCTGGCTAATGATGGTGGGTGTAAATAGTGAGAAGGCGTACAGAGGGCCGTCACTGAACACGGGATTTATGTCAGCAAGTGGCAGTAAGTACTCGACCTTGATGCAACATACAAACCCATATATATTCCCACTAATTTGATATCCATCAATGTGTAAATAGGTAGGGGATTGAATGGACTCACTAGCGACCCAAGTTTTCCAATCCTTCAAGCTCTGATACACATACGACATCTTGAAATTCTCCCCTCTCGCGCTGAATTGCAAGTCGTCTTGGAGGCGACGAATGACGAAGACACCTACACAATGCACCAAGACTGAGAGGCTATCGAAGATGAGTGTAAAGCGGGAAACGTACGCTCCTCTTCTGTCAGAAACTTTGCTGTATCAGGGAAGTCCTGAATGATCCAGTACGAAAATAGGGATGCAACAACGGTAGCGAGGCCTTCTAAGATAAAAATCCACGCCCAGCCTGGTTTGAATCTGTTTCAGGGTTGAAGTCTACGGGCGCCGTCAGCAAAATACCCACCAGGTCTGTTCGCAACACCATCTAAGTTTGCAATCGCGACGGCCAGAAGGCCACCTACGAATTAGAATAAGCCCAAGATTGAACAGTTTGCGTAGAATCACCTACTGAATGCTCCCGCAACGGTTGCAGAGGAAAAAAATAGTGCGATACGGATACCCATCTCTGAACGCTTATACCAGCTGAGGAATGGTTGTTGTCAGATAATGAATTGTACTGCACCATCAGAGCATACCTCGAGATATAGTAGACAATTCCCGGATACATGCCTCCCTCAAAAAGGCCAAGCAAAACCCGAACGGCTGTGATGGCGATATAGCCTTCAAAACAGCAAAGGAGAACAGACGTACCAACAAAGCCACCATAGTTAGCTACTATACCATGCAAAGTCTTGACAAAGCCAAATGAGAATTATATGGACGTTAAGCCGAGAGAGGGTATTTACCATGATAGTCCCCCAGAGGAATATCATCGCTGACAACCAAACAGAGGGCCTCAGTTTTCGAAGAAGTACGTTGCTCACAGGCTTTATTAGGTATGCATTAAATCATACATATATACAAATTCGAAAGAGAAAAGCTCACCTCAAACAACGCGTATGGAAAGAAGAACACAGTAAGAGCAATAAGATACTGGTTGTCCAAAATATGTATGTCGCTCGTAAGGCCGTACAGCTTGATATCCCTGATCAATTGTGTCTCAAGCAACAAATTCCATGACATACCTTGGCATTCCCGACACTCCCTCTGTCCAAGAAATTTAATAGGTACAACAAAGCGAGCCATGGAATTACGCGTAGATCGATCTTCCTCAGAAGCCTTCGTTCGTCAACGCCTGAGGTGTCTATCTCAGGTCGGTAAACATGATCCGGTGTAATGCTTCCTTCGGACGACTTTTCCTCCATGATGCGGATAGAAGGTTAGAGAGAGATCTGCGGAAAGAACTTTACTCGCATATGGGGTTTATAGCACAAGTGAGGGTTGTGACATTTGGCGCTGTCACCTTATGTGATGATAAACCGAACTGTTCCTGCCTGGTGATGGAGTTAGAGATAACTTATTAGGGACAGATCCCTCTCAATCTGATGTTTCCTAGAGGGAACAACGTGATCTAGAACCTGAGCGCGAAAAGGGCTGCCAACTCGGACAACACTCGCTTTCCGCGCGATATGAAAGGTTCAAGTGAACGGCAGTCCACTGTGCCCTGATCAGACACGCAGAAGGACGGCCCTTTATGGATATGAACACCCATTAGAGACCCGGCACAGCTGGAGCGGTCGCAGGAAGGCCGTCCTTAGGTAATAGGGAGTCCAATGAGGCTGCGAACAGAGAAGGCATCGGTATTGAGCTCGAGGCACGAGAACGCGAGAACTTCTGTCTTTGCTCTTGTGACTGCCTTTGTATTGATTGCCCAATGGACCTACAATTGTCAACGTCAAACTCGGATCACACACTCCGTACCCATAGTTCATAAGGATAAATCGTGTCGTAACCGGTGGTAGGTAAATCGTTGTTGCGCGTCGCGAGAGCCATGCGCGTAGTGATCGATTTTCTCATTGAAAGGCTTTTCGATACACATCCTGGCCAACTGTATCTTGAAGTCCGACTAGAACTAGGGCAAGCCATCTCTTTACCGTCTCTGTCTCTTTCCCAGCAACTCGCACAATTGCTCCGTGGCTTTGACCAGAGGTCATGGGACTAAGAGACCAGACCATTTCCGCCGGTGTCTTGGTTTTGAAGATGGAGATCTGGTCATACAGGGCGACAAGATGCGGCAGGATGGTCGTACCGACTAACGGCCCGTAGAGGATGAGCGTCGCATAACATGAATAGGGCGCCATTCTGTCGCCCATACTGCGGGCAGGAACCTTGGGGTC
This sequence comes from Tephrocybe sp. 10521TJB, assembly GCA_018221635.1. Lineage (NCBI taxonomy): Eukaryota > Fungi > Basidiomycota > Agaricomycetes > Agaricales > Lyophyllaceae > Tephrocybe > Tephrocybe sp. 10521TJB. The sequence goes on along the minus strand of JABAJS010000001.1, from coordinate 85,718 downwards.
GGACTGTGCCTCATCAAGCAACATCACATCCCTAAGAACCCTTGTTCCACCAACCCACACTTCGTTGGCACTGTAATATCGAGAGAAGACCCATTCTTCTCCCATTGACATGCGACCCGAGGTCAGCCAATCGAGTGCTACAATAGAGGCATTTTCGGATAATCGGAAGGTTTGTGTCTGATTATAGGATGCAGATCGGAAGCAAGTGACGGGATCTGGAAGGAGTAAGAGAGCACCACCGGAGGCAATTTCGAAAGTCATGTTCTGCATGGTCGCCTTTGATGCTACATCTACGGAGATGGGGAGTTGCTGTGCAAGGCTTGGCCGAGTTGATGCAAGACGTTGTCCAGGTCGAACCTTAAAGACTTTGGTGGACCCCTAAAGCAAATTTATTGCAGTTTGAGTTTCCCTAACCCTCATTCAAATAAAAATGAGGAGCCCACCTGCGAAAGCATGACAAGTATTGTCTTCGAATCAACAGTAACCAAGAGTCGGACGTGGTCTCCTCCGACCAGCCCCCCGCCGTACGTTAAAAGGTATATAATAGCGACACCATGTCGCGTTATTCGAGGAGCTAGTAGCTTGAGTGGATATGTAGACGCCAGGTCAGAGAACACAGCACTAGAACCATAGGAAACTAAGGAGATTCGCCCTTCCCCAGCATAGATTTTGGGAATTGGCGTAGAAGAACAAGGTGATCGCATGATAAGGAGTTTGATAACATAACTAATTCATCTTCTGAATCATTCACGCTCTGTGCATACAATACATGGTTCTCATTTATAGATCACAACAGGAAAAAGGATATGAAGGCATCGAATATCAGAAATGTAAAGAAGGTTGGTCGGTTGGTTGACAAAACAACAGGATTATAAAGAATAGATCGATCGCAGAAAAGACATCGAATAAAGAGCTGTACAAGGGTCGGGGCAACTAGTAAAAATAACAGTAGCTTAGGGGTGGGCAGGCATACAGAATGAGAGGCCAGTGATCAGTACTTGCGCGTTGCAAGTGCCCTGATCTCATATAGGTAGGAGCGATCTGGGTTTGAGAAAATGTCTTGTGCTGCGAGAGCCGATCTCCAACCTTTCATTTCCACGCGGTGTCTTTCCTCAGCTGTCCTACAAGTTTCAATGAAAGTCTCGTCGATATCAAAGACCATAGAGGCTCTCGATCCACGCTCGCTTCCCGATTCAGATATTGTCCGTGTGTGACTACGTGCTGGACTGGGTGCGTCTGCGTGCGTGGAAGAGGTACTCGAGTCCCCACTCGAAGCTGCAGAGACGGTATTCACACTGCTGATGTCGGAACCGGAAACTTGCTGGACGCCAGCACGTATGGTACCTCCTTTGGTTTCCCAATCGTCTTCCTCGTCGTCGGCAAGATTGGCAAATACATCAGGCTCGTCTTCGTCTGGCGGTAATGTTGAGATCCAGCACATACGTGCAGGATCGAATATCATATTTCCCACTATCCGCGCGCCAGAAGCGAAAGAGCCAACAGGAGAACCGATCGAAGACCCGGTAAGGTGCGTAATGAGAGCGGGTCGAGTCGATGTGCCTACAGCGGAATCGAAGTCTTTCAGAACGTGGTCATTCCCCTCCCATCGAAGGCTTAGGGGATTCCATTTCATATCTCCAACAACTATTCCAAGCATGAGCACATTAAAGCAAATTACTGATGAGATGAAGAACCTTTAGGGCCATTGGCACCGCCAAGATTTCGTATTAGAGTGGGCTTTCTTCGTGTTTGTGGGGAAGGGGTTGCGACAGCCTTTTTCTTTGCCCTTGGACTAGAAGGTTTTGGGCTAGTAGGTTTTGGAGGGAACTCTATACGAGCAGTGCGTTTCAACGTGTTGGTTGCGGACGCTAACGCAGTTGTAGGGGCAGGCTCTGATCATTTCATTAGCCGAGATATCAAGTCAGAACAGAAAATGTGCCTACCGTCTCCACTTGAACCTTCTCGACGGCTCTTCTTTCTGATCGTACCCTTCTCACCAGGCTTCGACTTCTCACTGGGCTTCGAGGAAAAGGTAGCTCCCGGGACACGGTTTACATACCCTTTCGGTTGAACACGATACTTGCCCTCTTTGTCGCGATCAGTGGGAAGATCTTCAAAGGCGTCTAGCTCGGTTCCATCGCCAAATAGTCGTTGACGTTTTGGTCTCCGGAGGACCTTGGGAGCTGCAGCTTGAGAAGTGCTCGGGACGCGTCTTAAGGAAGTGGTAGAGGGCGGCCGTGGAGGAAGAGGCGACGTTGCACGAGGGGCGGGTGATATTGAGCATTGGGTGGCAGAAGCACCAAAGACAGAAGAGAGGGCAGGTCGGGCCTTTGAGCGCGACTGACTTGGCATAGTGAGACGTAGGGCAGCAGGGTTGGAGGAAGGGGTGGATGGCCGCGTAGGAGGGACTTTGTAATCTTGTACTCGACTTGTCGAGTATTTGTGGGATTTGGCACGAGAAGCAGCGGTGGGCTCTTCGTAACGCGCCTTGCAGGACCCTGCCAATGCAGCAGACCCAGAGCCTGATGCCTGGGAATGACTGGACTCGATAAGGGAGGACAGGGAAGCTTTGCGAGAGAGATGTCGCATGGTTGCTGGAGGAGTGGGAGGCTTAAGGCCGGAATAGGACTTTTGGCCACGAAGACTTCCAGGTTTGGGGGAGAGAAATGATGTCGAGGGAGAGGGAGCGGGAGATGCTGATGACAAAGCTTGGAACGTTTGAGAACGAGATGAACCACGGAGAGGCGGTGAAGGAGAGAGTCTGATTTTCTGCAGTTGGCGGGTGGAGGATAGTGGTGGGTTCAGAGGAGATTTGGCTCTATTTAGCCTGGAAGGTGGGCGGAGGGACGATGGTCTTTGCTGGGGCACCGTATGGCTCCGGTGGAAGGGTCGTAGGGGTTGCTGTGTTTTAACGAGTAGGCGACTGGGGCTGAGATCAGCGTCGTCATCAAAGACGAGACCAGCCTCGAAATCGTCTTCAGGATCTGGAACTGCGACTTGTACCTGGGTATTGGTGACCCGAGCCTTCTTTTTCATCTCTAGAATTTTGGTCAATTGGCGACCGCTATGACCGGATGCAAAGAGAGAAGAAGGAAGGACGAGACCCTCCAATTCGTCGTCGTCGTCCTGGTCTGTTTCTGAACCTGGTAGGGAAATAGAAGAGGTAGAATTGGAGGAGGGAGACGCATCAGCGAAACCAAGAGAGGAATATGCGTCGGAGGACTGTGAGGACGATGTATGATCTTTGTCACCCCATTCGAGGGAATTCTTGGACGAACGATGACTGAGAGACAAAGGGGCGAGAGAAAGCTGTGTCAGATCGGAAGGTAAGGCAAAGGCATCTTCAAAGTCCTCGTCAATGGTCGATTGAGGAGGCTTTTGAGAGACGGATAAAGGAAGAGCTGTGAATTTGATGGTGGATGTGCCCTCGTCGTCGTCATCGTCGTCGATATCGGATAATGATGCAGGCGGGCGAATAATGGATATTGGAAGTGCGCGGTTCTTCCTTGGGCTCATGTTCAAGTCGAGGTCCCAGTCTTCATCGTCAGCATCCATAGCAGCTCCCTCAGGGAGGTCAAAGTCGGCGTCGGGCCATTCTTCACGGGGCAAGACAATTGTTGGGGCGGGAATAGTGGCCATGAGAAGGAAAAGAAAGAAAAAAGAGAGACGAGGGCGGAAAGAACTGAAGCAGAATTGAAAAAAAGAGCAACCGACACGGACGACGACAATAACCTCGTGTTCATTGAGGTCACGTCACAGTCACGTCACAACTACTAGTACGGCATTAACCGCCTCAGCTCCCGCGCATTGTCCACAATTTCGTCCGTACCACTATCCGACTCTGTTCCTTCCTCAACATCTCCCTTCCATCCCTCCAGCCCCTCATCCAGCCCACGCCGCAGACGTAGCCCCCGCTCAGCCATCATGTCTCCAATGTCCCGCAGCTCCCGCCCGCTAAACACGCTCCGTAGTGGTCCAAATGCAATCAAATATAACTCTGAGCAGAATTAGCCCCTGTCCATAATGCATTCTGTATTCGCTTACCCTTATCCAATGGGCACTCCCTAATTGCCCTGAATATAAGCTTTTTCGCCCGCTGTAGCTCTCCCGCACGTATCTCAAACTCAATGTAGATACGCCAGATTACATGGCTCCCTTTTGTCCTGATTCGAAAGTTATTAGCCGTCAACATCAGACCCGGTTGTGCGCACCTCTCACTTTCCACAGCACCAGCTAACCCACTTCGCGTGCGTTCAATTTCTCCACTCCACCGCCCCTTGTCCCACCCGGCAACCCACACTTCCTCTGCCCTCCGTATCACATCTTTTATTTTGGGACCACTCTCGCCTAGCATTCCCCTCACGCGCCCCCACACACCTTGACCTCGTTCTCCTTCCAGGAACAGCCCTAATATGATCGAATTGCTTGGGTACTCCTCCAGAGCTTTCTCTACACGCTGCCTCAACACGGCAAGGGGCATCGGGTTCTTCAGCACCATTCCATATCCATAGATTGTCAGCAAGCACGCAACCATCAAGCTCTCCCGACGCGGCCCCTTCTTGCGTTCTCCGAATAGATGGTCGTCAAAGATTTGCAGTGCAGGTGAAATACCGTTTCCGGCCAGTATCTCCAGGAGTGCCCGCATTTTCACCCATCCCTCCCTATCCTTCCAATCTTGCTCGCCTTTGATAGTCTCGTCCAAACCGCGTTTACACCGCAGCACCGAAATACCGCCTTGCCCCTCTACTCCCACAGAACGTTGTACAACCTGAAGAGCCTGAGCTGAGTTCCCATTCAGCCACTCCATGTGAGCCCAGTTCCACCAGAGAATGCTTGTCCCTTGTTGAGTCGATGTCGCCTTCGAGGCAATCAAAATCGTCTGGTATACCTTCCTGGCGTCATCTAGTCTTCCGCGTATCATTTCCAGCTGGGCATGAGCCCCCCAATGAGCCAAGGATTCTCCCTGCGATAACAAAGAACGAGAATGTTTTATGGCCCTTTCAAGATGTTCAGTTTTGGCTCTTCAGATAACAGACAAATTGTTTACCCACCCCTTGACATTGAGCGCTGTCTCGAACGCCAACGTCAAAATATCCCAATCTGCATCATCGGCTCCCAGCCGCATTTGAACGAATAGGCGTCTGATATAAGATACATCCAATCTTTCGACGTCTTCGTTTCCCCACATAGCAGCTTTCACCTTCCCTTTCTCGGAGACGCCAATTCCGTCCAAAGGCCCAAGGACCCCATGACTCCAGTGCTTCACTGGTCCCCACGCATCGGCGTATTCCCTTTCACGACCAACAACAGTTCCAGCAACTGCATCTTGTGTCAGTTTATTCTGCATAGCGTCTGAAGGGAACAATGCGTCAAGATAAGACCGCCGTGTCAAACAACCTAGGTTCCATCGATCGTCCCAGTTAATGTCGTTGAGATAGTTCGACATGCTTAACGAGAAGCCAGGAACATGAAGACCGGCTAGGGAAATCCAAGCAAGTCGAAAAGCATTCTTCGCCACGGGATACGTCAGAGATATCAAGAGAGGACGGATGTCAGAAAAGAGGATAGTAGAGTATGGGTCGTCTGTGTCGTCGGAAGAACGAGAGGGCAGAAAATGAACATCATCTGCACAGGCTTCACGCGCAGCCCATTGTCGGTATGGATCCAGGTCGACGGTTGGCGCTGTATCTGACATGGCTAGAGAGGAAGAAGCTTCCCCCTTGCACCGGCTAGACGCCCAGGCCGCCCAGCCATGAGACCCAATTTCACCAACACGAGGTACCTCTGACTCCCAAAATGTCTCGAGGTTCTCGAGCTGTGTTTCGTAAGGTAGACCAAAGAGTGATTGCGGAAGTTCGAACGTGCTGATACTCTAAGTCAGATAACATGCAGGTAATGATCACTCAACCTTACAGTTCTGCCTGAGCCTGAAACATTGCTGTTGCGCGCTCTGTAAATCCTGTATATATGATGATAATCAATTAGACGTAAATTGTGAGACAATACTTCCACGAACCAGCACGTTGAAAGACGACTGCGATGCGCCAGAATACTCTGACTTTTGATAGCTCGTCGTGTTCATGCTTACCGAAAAGACCCATCATCCGCACAGCGTCTTCGACCAATCCATCCACGCCATCAACAGCCTGCCTAATCCTCCACTCCATCCACTCCATCCAAATCTCTACCCCACCAATCTTCAAAGCGTCTTCCCATTCTGCCCGGATTTTGCTCTGATGCCACACTTCTTCTCCTGCCTTGAGGTATCGGATTCGCAAAAGCTTGGAAGCCCCGTTCCGCGCGTCAGCTGCAAATGCGCGGGCTAGAATTGAGATAGTGATTTCAGAGCGCGCCCTAGTTGCGTTCTTCGACGAAAGTGGGATTGTTGACAGGGTATGCGACAAAAGTTGAAGCCAAGTTTCAGCTGACGCGGGGTCGCTGTCAAGTCCTTGCTCGAGAGACTTCAATTTCTCCTGATAGGAAGTGAGGGTAATTTCGTTGGACGAGTCATCGTCGCTTAATGATGCATCGGAGGCGCTAGAAGCGTCAGAGTCAGAGTTGGGATCGTCTTTCAAATGTGTGATAGCGCGGTAGGATTCAGCTTTGACATCCTGTGAGCGACTAGAAGGGAGTCGCAGAAAGCCGTCAATTTCGGGATACTTGTAGACATCCCCAGATTGTTGTACTCTTCGAGTTGCAGGTGCGAGCAGTAACGTTCGAGCGCCTGAATCTGTCAAACTTCGCATCTGTTGTGATAGACCGTTCTTTCAATATACAAGCTAAAACGAGCACGACGACGCACTTTCTGCCGCTCCGTCGGTCCAACCTCGATACCCTTGCCACGTCGAGTTGCTGTCCATGAACGGGATAAGCCAAGTATAGTTCTTCCTCCTTTGCCATCATTAGACGTCTTCAAAGTTTACGGAGCACTTACGATCGATGATATGATACTTTGGTACATCCCCTGCGTGTAGGCCTCCATAGCGGATGTTATAAACATCTCCCTTCCAATCCGAACGGTATAGTCGCGGTGACTCCTTGGCTAGAGGAATCTCATCAAGGTCAAAAGTAGGCTTATCTCTCGGATCCTGGCTTTCTGGAGTGTCCTTTCCATGGCGGCTGCTCCGTTTCTTCCTTTCTTTTGACTTTTCGTTGTGCTTCTTTTCGCGACGAACATCCTTGCTGGCCGATAGAGTATGATTGCTGGGCCCCGCCTTAAAGTCAGGGAACGAAGAGAACGATGGTGGCGCAGCCATGTGTATCTGCTTCTTCAACGGCTGAAAAAGTTAAATGTTGAACGTTGAACGTTTGATTTGAACACTCAGTTGTACCCTTAGAGGCACGCGACACTGCTTTGTTACGTAACACACGCGATCCAAATTTTCAGATCAGTGCTTGGCCACCGACCTCTACCACCAACCTATTGACTGTGGATAGCATGCGGCCGCTCACTGAGGATGAATCCAAAGCAGTTTTCACGAAGCTTGCAAACTATATAGTATGTACACTTCTTATATTTTGCGTCTTTAAAGGACTTGGCTTACAACGCTATCCAATAACAGGGGAAGAATCTCATTCACCTGATCGACAGGCAAGACGAACCCTATTGTTTTCGGCTACAGAAAGACCGTGTCTATTATGTGTCTGAATCCTCCATGCGACTCGGCATATCCGTCGCCAGGCCTAACCTCGTCAGCCTGGGCACATGTTTTGGAAAGTTCAGCAAAAGTGGCAAGTTCAAGCTACACGTTACTGCCCTTGATTACATCGCACAGTACGCAAAATATAAGGTGCGCTGATCGGCACAGACATTCTTTTCCACACATGCCTATGTTTCATAGGTCTGGATAAAGCCTAATGGCGAGATGCCATTTTTGTACGGTAATCATGTCGTGAAAGCGCACCTCGGGAGGATAACGGAGGACACGCCAGAACATCAAGGGGTCGTCGTCTTTTCAATGAAAGATATTCCATTGGTGGGTTGCCTATCGGGTGCTGCAATTTCTTGCTTGAACTTGACATGGGCCACAGGGTTTTGGGGTGACAGCTAGATCAACTGTTGACACACGAAAATTAGACCCGACTGCGATCATCGTATTTCACCAAGCGTGAGCCTTATTCTCCCCGTTTTCTTATGCCTTGTATTGACACGAACATCAGGGACGTCGGGGAATACCTTCGCGACGAGGTTAGCGTCTCCCTATTTAGTGTTGAGCTTCTAGCTGACAACACATCTTCCAGGATACGCTTTTTTAATGATTCAATTCAAATTCACACATTAAGCTTTTTGTTCTGGGTGTGATTCTAACAGACCCATCCATCTTACCTAGCTCTCGGTTATGAAGTGCTCAGACGAGGAAAAATCGATTTGCTTTGCTTTTCGTGTGCAGGCACATGCTGGAATTTCAATAGTTATATTGCGATGCGGGCATTGTATTACATATAGCAATTCGCGCTCTGTAGATTTATTTGATGATCAAAAATCAAACTACTTCGGAAGGTAGTATCGGACTTCGGAAATGGCGCCCAACCCCTACACGTATTGGACTGGGCTCGTTGACAACGAGCTCAGTATTGGCAACGTCACACAAGCCCTTGAATCTATCTCAGACGATCTATGGGCTACGGCTGCTGCGGCCGACAGGCTAGTGGATGCTGTCGAAATCCAGCGAACTCTGCTTGAACTGGGAATAGCAAGGACCAACAGTGCACTCAGGCGAAGCAAGGAAGCAGCCAGCCCCTGGCATGCAACACCGTCCGCCATAGCGACAGTCGAGCAAAGCTCTGTCCTCGAGGACGCAAATACTACCGAAAATACTGTTGACACACTCCACACATACTTTGAGGCCACGCCCCACGATGCACAGCTGTGCAGCCTTCGTGTTACCCTATTACACCGTCTAGATCGCCTGAACACTTTCGTGGAGATTAGCAAAGGTGGACCTGCCGGTTTCATTGATGTAGTGGAAGATGAAGTAGAGGAATGGGAGGATGATCCTTGGGCCGACGAAGCCACCAATAATTCGACACATAGACCTGAGGCGCGACCTACCGAAAAATTCCCAATCGCCCTTTCGAGATTTTTGGTAGAGGATCTCTACCATATTGCTTGCCATTTGGCATCCCTGCAGTGGTTTGACGCTGTTCAAACTCTTCTCTATCGACATCGACATTTATGGCCTCTCCGACTGGGCATATTGGACGGCGTGTCGGAACACATACATCCTTCGCTCTTTAGCGATCTGTTGCCATCGTTTAATGCCCCTCTCAACGTTGAGCTAGAACCCTCATCGAACTCTTGGCGGACTCAGGACGACTGGTCAGAACTGCCCCCAGTTCAAAAAGCGTTGAATAGCGTTTCATCTCTAGCATTATCAAGGAACTCAGAATCCATACTCTTGGGTCATCCTACTTCACACACTTCTCCGCTCTCTGCCGTCGAACTCACGACGTGGTACAAGCAACGCGTTAATAATATCATAAACGCGACGGGGTTACTTCTCCGCTCTCTGCCGTCGAACTCACGACGTGGTACAAGCAACGCGTTAATAATATCATAAACGCGACGGGGTTGATAGACATTGCGCTGGCAACGATCCAGCACGGCGCCTCCCAAGGGATCCCAAATCTTGACGAAATTGGGGAAGAATTGAGCCTTCTTTCTCGTCTTGTTTATGACGCCCCTCAAGGGTCATGCATTGAAGACGATTGGAATCTGAGTCGGTGGTCGTCCATGGAGCCATTTGCTATAGTGCGAGCATACCTCGCACACTCAACGCCTGACTCTATATCCAAAGACATTTCTCGGCTTGTTCTGCCTTACCTTTTTGTGCTCGAGTCTCGTGCAGAACGAGCAGGGACTCCGGATCCAGAACTTCCCAACCGCCTGCTTTACGAATTTGTTCTGTCAGCACCACTCGAAATCACAGCTGCTATTTTTGAAGCCTCAAAACCTACCTTGCCTGCTGCACAGCGTCTGATCAAGGATGACGAAGACATTGCACGTCTTGCGCTCGCATGCTTGTATGGTAATGATAGCCTCGACGAATGGTCAACAATGAGCCGTATTTTCGAATGTCTTCCGGCATGGGATGTTTCGCGGGATGAGGATGAAGACGTGACGGACACTACCATCTCATCCCTTGGTACATTCGTCACTCCCTCTACAGATCGTTCACCCTGCACTGCCTTGGAGCTTTTAGTCTTCTTCAAGCCTCTTCCAGTGGTGTCGTTGTCTCGCGCGCTTGATATCTTGGATGTCCATTTGGAATCCGGTGAGATTCTTGCTCGATGGAGCGTGCCAGCACCCCTGCGGTGGTTCCTCCAGAGCCATGGTGACATCAAGGAACAACGAGCTTGGGCAAATCGAATGGCACGTCGCACAGGTAGCTCTGATGATCAGCTTAATTCCAAAGAAGACTGGGAATGGCTACTGGAGGATATGTTGAAGTTGACAGGCAAGGGAAACACCGGGCTTCCTGGTGCTTTCGCCCTTCTGACGCGCGACGAGGTGTTGCACCTGTTTTTGAGTGGCCTGTTAAGCTCTGGAAGTTTGTATCCTTTTCTAAGTTATTCGAGTGAGATCCTAACATTTTTCAACAGATTTTGACATCGCGAAAGACCTTTTACGTTCTACGTCTCACAAGTTTTCGATTGAACCATTGAAAGTTGAAGAAGTTTGCCTGGAGTGTTCCCGAGAATTTTACGATAACGCTCAATCGGGGAATTATAAGTCTGGTGACTTAAAGCTTGCCTATGACTGGTAAAGGTCTTCAGTTCATCGTGCCTGCCTTTCTAATCCGCCTTCATACAGCCTGGACGTACCGCCTCTCACCGATCGTGTCATTCGAGAAAAAGAGTTCATCGAGGCCACTTCGCGCATATCTTCATTCAACGTTTTCTCCCGGCCTGGAATACCAATTTCTCCGATTGAGATTCGTCTCACGGCTGACCGTCTTTCTTTGATATCCCGCGTTCTTTCCAGTAACAGCGACGCTTATAAGCACGGCGAGGTCATTCTGGACTTGGCCCATAAGCTTGGTTACAGAGATGACGTAGTGGCTGAGATCAAAACCCTCGCAATGTTGGCAGATACGGCACTTCAGGCAGAAGATTTTTCCCGTGCTTTTGAACTCGTCGAACGAATGGTCGACGCGGCACACAAATTCCGCAACAGTTCTTCTTCGATTGACCGTGTAGCAGAAGCAGACGAAGTCTGCTGGGTTGCATGCTTTCAGCTGGGCCGACAGTCTGAATTTGATGACATCGAAAAGAAGCTTTTATTGTTGGGTCAAGCCCTGGGTCTCTGTCCCCCAGAAAAGCTACACGACATATTATCTTCGTGGGGACGATTGGCGAAGGAAGACATAGACCTTCGCGACGAGCGGCTCTCTTCCGCCTCTGCATCGGAAATTACTACTTCGATTTCTCGCGAACGAACTCTGACTGCTTCCAGGAATATCGCGTTCTCTCTACGAGCGCGTTTGCAGGAGTTTCACATGCCTTCTCCCCCTTTACTCAGCACCCCCGACGCAGCCGCCCTGGCAAGTCGAACATTCCGAAGTGTTACAGCCAACTTCCCTTTTTCAGTGGGTCGTGGGTCTCAAGTATCAGAGCGAGTCGGTGGGTCTCGTGGAGGAAGTTCCTTAAAAGGTGACGTAGAAGACGTTTCCGCACAAGCAACTCGGGTGTTTAGCAAGGGTATTGGCTGGCTTATTGGAGCTGAGGATGATTGAGTTCAAAGTCTGACGTTGATTCCCAATCTTACGATTTTTTTATTATGTAAACGAATACTTAGCAGGCTTTTGTTGCAGTAAAGGACAGATGCAAGTGTACAACTCTGTAGTACACAAATATAATACCTATATATACAGGAGATCCAGGATCCAGGAATAGTGGGTAGTATGAGGTGGCTGTTCGAGCCATGAAACACAAGTATAGGTAAATCATTGTAATTAAGAGTCAAAAAAAAGATAGAAGGGTAATATAGATGTAGAAAAACCTGGTATATGTTAAAGGAGTGGTCATCTCAATCGTCCGCACATATAACGAGTTTATGACAGTGCGCTGCCGAAACGCGAAGACGACGTCCCGGTTCGTGCCCTGGGGCGGTTAACGACACTTCGTGTCTTCCCATCTTGCATTTCAGTGTCTGGCCGGTTACTCTGAGTCTTGCGGAGATGACCCCGACCACAACTCTCACAGAAAGTGCCCTCGATTTCCGTCTTCCGAAGGTCGTCCACCTCAGCTTTTAAATCTCGAACCTGACTTTCGAGCTCCCAGATTTGTCGCTGCCACACAAGCTTTGCATTCGCAATCTGTTCCTGTAGGGCGCTGATGACCGACGACTGGTCCTCCGAAATAGGGGTCATGATAAGCTTGGGGTCATTGCTGGAACGATCCGACAGCGTGGACGAGCCGGGTGTGACTGGAGAGAAGACTCTAGTCAGAGAGCCAGGAGTACCGACGTCTGTTTCTAAAGATGGCCTGGGTTCTGGCAAGACAAAATGATCACCAAAGTGGGCGCTGAACACTGTAGAGACTGGTCGCAATTTCAGCGCAGGGAATTCAGTGACATTTGCTGGGGCACTCTGCGGGATGGGATTGTCTAGCCACGGCTGTTGAGGGGGGTGCGTGGCTGGCGCTGTCCGCGTCTGGAAATCGTCATCGGAGGCGAATGTAGCGCGATTACTGCTTTGCGATTGTGTGTTGATCGATAGAGGTGGGATGGGTCGTTTAGAGTTTGGTGAAGGTTTTATGGGTGCTGCAGTATCCATAGGGGACGAGTGGCCTGAAGAAGGCAAGGGCGTATCTTGAAAAGATGGCGATAGATCGGCAACGGGAGTATAATTTGCCGTCACTTTTGAGACTTTCTGGACAGCATTTAAGACTGTATAAGCATCTGATAGCGAAGGGACTGGTGGTAGCGGTGTTTTCTCCTCTTTATCTTGGCCACGTCCGCCATTAAACAGCCTCATGAATCCACTCTTTTTGTGTTTTATGGTCTTGCCATGTCCCACTAGGGGCGTATCAGCTTCGAGCTTCGACTGACCATTGCCTACAATAGACTGAAGGGCCCCCTTTGCTTTGGCACCGGCACTTATGGAACGAGCTCTCGACCGCTGACTATGAGGACTAGAGTTTTCGTGTTCTGTGCCATATCCAGAGTCATAAGGGCTAGATGCCAAAATATCTGACGAAATGGCCGATGTTTGAAGAGGATGGATTGTTGGCTGTGCAGTTGCACTTCGCATTCGTTGTGCTCGAGCTTCCTCGAGCGATATGAGAGAAAATCCCGGTGAAATGACCCGATCGGTCCACCCTGGGAGATTGTCTACGCCAGATTGAGGATGTACGAGAAACGGTTCTTCGCTAGAATGAGGCTTCGAATCCAAACGTGGAGTGTTGTTGACGAGCGATATAGGGGATGAAATATCCTTTCCCGAAATGGTAGAGACACGGTTTCGTGTTACTGATGATGCAGAAATGGCGGGCGCGAGCGTGGACTTGGTTCCAGATCTCGACAGCATGCCGTGGGCAATTGAATCTGTTATGGTGCCGATGGAGTCACTGCGATATATGCTTTGATTAGGTGGCGAGTGGTGCCTACTATCAGGCACCTGAGAAACAAGGTCCGGGTTGGCGTAAGGATGAAACCCATCTGCGCCATATGTCGGACGACGATGTGAGATGGGGGGCGGTCGGGTCTCGAGCGTATCATGAGATGTCAGGGTTAAAGGAGCGTGATTTGGCGAAAGGGCGACAGGTGATGAGGGAGCTGTGTTGTTTGGAGGGTCGGACTGAACACGACTCAATGGGAACTTTGAACGGGGCGGTTTTTGTATACCCGTCGACGCCCCCAATGACGATGTCGATAGACTTTCCTGAGCTAAAGCGCTGTTTTGTGAGGGGATTATCAATGAATGATGTACAGTGCTGGCAGGTTATACGTACTACAGAGCACCTCTTGGGTAGGACATTTGCGACGCCGTCGTTTCAAAAGACTGTTTGGATTTCGCCTGGGAACGGACGGAATCCACGCTAGGTCTTCGGGCGTTGCTCGTTCTAGGGCTGCTTGAGAAACCAAAGACCTTCTTGGATGGCAGTAGACTGCTGTGGCTAGGTCCTTCTTCCTCCTCGAGTGTTCCTTCATCCATTTCCCAAGGAGCACGAGAGTGAAAACGCAAATTGGGGCCTAGATAACTCATTCTGAGGTCGTTATTGTCAAGAGTGGACCGTTCGTCATCGTAATAGTCAGATGCGACCGACAGACGGGAGTCGTCGTCGAGGTCTAACATGCTGGCGGAGGGGTCATTCAAACGTTCGCGGTGAGTGCGTGCGCTGAAGGTGGATGTGGTCGGGGAGTGAAGCTGAGGGTCGGAAAGATGGTAACGACTGTGGTCGCCTCTGGAATGGTCGCCCTGAACATCCACGGAGCGCAACATACTAGACGAGGTGGGCGGGCAGAACAACCACTAGACCACTGCCAACAATCCTCTACTTATTCCAGCCTAACCAAATTCTGACTTTAACATTCCAAACATGTCAAATCCGGCACTTCCTGCCTTTGATTCCATCCTGATTCCATCACCGCAACGACGACGACGGCATTAACGGGGCGACCTCTTCGACAACGACAGATAAATTTATTGATTGAACATTATCACGTGTACTCACCTTTTCCTCATGGACACCCCACTCATCTCACTCGCCTCTTCGTCTAATGGCCGTGCCTCTGGGAAGTCCTGGAAAACCCAAAAAACCGCCACCGTGTACGTCCACAGGAAAGACTCGAGGTTTCTCACTCACCTTCGTTTCAGGCGGTCACAGCTCCCAGAGGGCTTGAAAACAAAAAAATGGGACGATCGGATGCGAAAAACTCAGCAGGCGCTTGCCATCAAGAAGCTGGAAGCAGAACTGAGGGAGGAAAAAGAAACTGAGATCCAGAGGTAATGCCTTCTCCAATCCCTAATTATCCTCCTGACTCCTTCCTAGACGGCGTCAGGTCACTCAGGAGCGCAAACAAGCAGCCGAAGAGCGACGAAGGCTAGAGGAGGACAAGGCAAAGGTTATCTATACACCTGATCAGTTGGTCCCAAGAGAGCTAATGTCTCCCTCAGATGGGTGCAAGAAAGGCTGCGCGACTACGTCGGAAGGCAGGACGAACCAAGAAGATCAACGGCTGACCAGCTGTCGTCTTTCCCGCTCCTTTCTGTCCTTTCCTATTAAGTGTATCCCATTGTATAAGTATACATACATGCATGCTGTCCGATCGATGTTATTAAGTTAATATGAATCATAGCGCCCATGTCGTGTCGACCTCCCCATCTTTCACAAATGGCACGTCCAATCCCGCAATCACACTCTCGCATAGCGGGCAACTGCTCGCCAGAACATCTTCAAGTTCGGTCCGCAATTTTTTCGTCTTTTCGCTTGAGTCAATTCCAGTCACGGCCTGCGGACCACCCACACTTATCCCTGGCATCCAGGCCGGTGCAGTAATAAGTGCGGCCAGTGCGTCAGGGACGATGAGGTCCCGCAAGCGGTCACCAGCTGTAAGGACACCCCGTCCAAGTAAATTCGCTGCCCGTGCACCATTTTGTAAAGGATTCCCCATAGCACCAAAGTTGGCAGATAGCAGTGCGCGTGGTGGCTGAGGATTCGACCCATTGAGTTGCCCTGCAGGCAGAAGTGGTTGACCAACCGAAGGCGTCTGGCTCGTGGTTAGCCTGTTTTGGAGGGCAATAATTTTCCTCAATGCAGGGGCTGGCAGATACTCCTTGACCTGAAATGAAATGATGTGTCAGCTGACAATTCGATAGCAATAAACGTATACATACCAATCCAATGAGACAATCAGCGTGGAAAGAATGTCGACAAGGAAACACGTAGAATTGTCGGCTTAAAAGTAGATGCGAACAGAAGGAACACTGTTCGCCAGCGTCGATTGTCACAAAACGATTCTTCAAAGCGACGATCTCTTGCTTAACAGTTTCAGCGGTTTGTGTCGCCTCGTCCATTTCACTCTTTAAAGAGTCTATATGGTTTGAATAACCCTCCAGTGCATGAGCAATCTCCTCCTTGAAGTCATCAATCACGACAAAGTCAGGGAAGAATGGGAGGATATCCTCAATTTTGAGCAGTTCGGTGTTCTCCAAGAAACGCATAGCCCTGATGAGATGATAAGCCAAACGACCGCGATGAGAATGCATGACACCCACGTTTTAATGTCTTTCTTATCTTGCACGACATATCGGGCAATTTTGAGCCACAACTTTTTGCGCAAAGGCCGGTCATCATCGGGCATGTCAGCGTTGATCTTGGCTAGTTCTAGGTCGCCTTTAGCAAGCGCAAGATCGACAGAGTTCTCCCATAGTCCCATCTTAGAGTAAATGTGTACACACGGTTGCGTCCGACCAGCGCTCTTGCACAACCGTAGAGCGTAGTCCAGATCATAAAAGGGCTTCCCGGTAACTGGATCAGATGGCGCCGTGGATAGAAATCGAAGAAGGGGGCCATCATCTTCACTAGTCTTAGACACATAGAAGGTAATAAGGAGGTTGTGCACGGTGGGAGAGATATTGTACTGTTCAAAAACAAGGTGTTGTAAATATCGGATGGCCTGATTGGGAGTCAAGGGATCGCGTGGGGTATGTTGAAGTTGAAGAATGGAAGGGATGAGGCGCAGAGGATCGAGCAAAGGTTGCCTCAACCAAGAGTCGACGGTCTCTTTAGGAGCTTGTCGCATCAAAACGGGTCCAAACCGATAGTAAAGTTCAAGATCGGTCTACCAAGCCATGAGCGCTCCACTAGATTAGCATTTGAATGGAATTTGCTAACCTGTCGGTTGATGACTTCTATTGCTTGGAGCCAGCTTTCTTCCAGAATCCAATGTTCGACAACGCGTTGATAGTCGCCTATAGCATTGGCATAATATAGATACATGTCTGTTCTCCCATGGCTCTGGATTAGTTCATATACGGTAGACCGATCCAAATTATGCTATCAAAACCGACGTTAAGCGGCGTGGAGAAAAGGTTAATCTTTGCTCCTCACCTTATAGGTATCAAAAAACTGTCGAAGGTCATCCTCAAGAATGGTCCTCTCGGCCTGCAGATTGTCGACGTCATGCGAGACCGATTCCGATGCAACGATATCGTCGAGTTCATTGCACTTGCTCAAGTAAAATTCCACAAGCCAAGTCGCCAATATCATTCGCTGCGTCAAGTCCTACATCAAGAGAACCGGTGAATGAATGCGAATCAGTACAGCAGCTGAACGTACTGCTTTTCGTGTTCGTTCGAGTCTAGATATGAGATAGGAACGTAAGGCATCTTGCTCGCCAGCATCTAAGAATTTCAGCGTGACTTCTTCAAACGTCGTGGAGCACTGAGCATAACACTGAGCGGCCTGAAAAAAGCGACCATCGGAGAAATATGCATCTGCTTGAGCAGAAAGCACACGGTCCCGTTGAGCTGCAGTCTACAGAAAGTATGTGTTTAAAAATGCTGACCAACTTCGTGTGTGTATGCGGCATACCTTTGCATATTTCAAGGCCAATTCAAATTGCTGCTTGTCAAGATATATTTTCCAGACATCTCTGTCTTCATTGCCAATAACCAGCTCAAACAGAGACTGATCCGTAAAAATCCAATACGTTCTCCGTACAGGATCGGACGCCACACCTCGAACTTCCTCTCCGGGCCTCTATAATAGTCCAGATTAAGCTACTCAATTAAATAGAAAAAATTTCTGGCTCACCAAAGGTAAAGGTTCTTCATATTTCAATTGATCATCCAAATTGCAAATTGCAGCTATTCGATCATGATATAGGAGTAAGAAGTGAAATTGAGTCAGAGCCATAGAGTGAGGGATTTCTGGATCAACATTTGGCACCAGTGAGGGATATGGCAATAATTCTGCAGCGTCAATAAAGTCCTCAGACTTCGAATCAAAGTTAAGGGCGCCATGGTATACGCCAGGTCCTGTAATTCGTACCATGACATCAGAGAGGAATTCAATGTGTATTGGACCACAAACCTGTCATCCAGGCCATACTACTTGGTAGAGAGAGAACTTGGTCAGAGTTAGGGTTATAAAAACGAAGCTCGGATTGTTCGCGACTGCCAGGTAATTCGAGGATTTCTAGAACCATGTTAGAAATTTACACATTGTTTGCTTGTTTGAGCCTCACTTGGTGCTGTGTCTCGATAAGCAGAAAACAGGCCAGAGAAAACACGACCGCCATCGTCAGATCTCCTGTCGGGCGAGCCAACAAACTGGTATATCCGCGAAACGGTGGTGGCAATGACCAGCGCTTTCTTCGGGTCAGCCGGAGGGAAAAGATCAAACCTGATGCCGGTTATTGGGTGCCGTTCTGGAAGTGAAAAGACAGCCTGCAGGTATCGTTCTTGGGATTTGAAGAAATCTTCCTCGGCATCCAGCACCGCCTCATAAATGGTACCGTTTCTTGCTCCAATGAGAATCTCCCGCGTGGATGTAGAATGTGATGCCGATAGCAACGCTGGCTTGTTCCATGCAACGCTTTCAATTACCATCTTGAATCCTTTCAGCCGTCGAGGCTCCTTCCAACCGCGGTAGAGATACCAATTCTCCCCTTGAGTGGAAGTTATTATAAAGTGCCGCCCAGATGGATCCATAAAGAGTTTGTACATGGTCATCTCTGTAGGCTTCCGTGGGATCTTGAGTTTCACTACCTGGTCCGCATGCGAGAGCTCTATCAGCACAATGATGTTAGAGGAAAATCCCATAGCCAGCACATCAGACGACACGACGCATGTCACAAGAGGTGCGGGGAAGTCATATTGGACACGACCAATATCGAATATGGGCGCGTCTCCTGAATTGTTCGTTCCCACCTGACAAAAAGTCAAGGATTGCGATTACAAGAATTCGACGGCTAGTACGTACCAGCTTCACCTCTTCAAGTTCTGCACGCGGGTCGCCGGGCTCGTAGGGGGAAGGCTCAAAACCTTCATATTGTAATTGAGGTACTGCGCCTACCGTGCTGGGGGGTACAGCAGGGTTGCCTGAGTGCTCAACATCTAAGTAGAGAGATGCACCAGTCAATCCAAACTATTGAGCATACGACTCACAATCGTCGAACATGGGGATTACTTGAAATTCGGGACAGTTCTGCAGCACTGAGCAGAGTCCTGAAATTGCAGATGCACGTGGTATGAGGCGTTTCAAAACTAACAGAGCCAAAATATTGACCCCACGATCGCGTTTCTGGACTTATTTGAAACGATATCATCTACACAAGATCTACATTCAACATGACGCGTCCTATGCCCCGTTTGTTTGTTATCCGCCATGGTAGACTGCAATCTACAGCAGTTACACCAAAACTTACAGTATTCCACTAGGCGAAACTGAATGGTCGATGAATGGGTTAGTAGCATCGGTAATATTGTGATATATACAGTAGACTGACTCAAAGGGATTATCAGGCGACACGTATGTGTTCGGTTCATCTACCACTAGGGACCCCACTTGAAGGATTATTAGACGGGCCGTACTGACATTCCACTGACTGCGAGGGGAGAACAGCAAATTCTTGATAAGGCAAAGGCGATCGTTGGAGACGGGTGTACGTATTATAAGCTTGATAATATTTTAACTGATGCTCCTCCATAGTGGTCGTTGATCCAAAGAATCTCTGTACTGTTTTCGTGTCGCCACGCAAACGCGCACACACAACCTTCCACCTCTTATTCGGTCATTTGCCAAAGGTGCCACACCACATCTTATCTGAAGAAGTTAGGGAATGGGACTATGGTGAGGTATTGTGAGGTTGTGGCATAGAGCTAACGTTGTCAATCAGGCGAGTATGAAGGGCTTTTATCTTCTGAGATCAAGCAAAAGAACCCCACCTGGTCTATCTGGGCAGATGGGTATATTATACTAGCCTCTGTGCTGTCATAACACTGACCTCTATTTCTCAGCTGTCCCGGTGGAGAGTCTGTTGCAGATATGGAGGCGCGAGTTGATGCCGTAATTGCAAAGGTTTGATTTCTAGCTGATCCTATGAATTTGAGAATCTGAGGATGCAGGTTCGAGAATATCACCGACAATACAAGGAGGAAGGCCTCAATACAAGGGATGTAATGATAGTTGCACATGGTCACTTCAGCCGCGTCCTTATCTCGCGCTGGATCAACTTTCCCCTCTGCCTTGGTCAGTTTCGTCGATGCAAGCCGCCACTTCTCAATGCTCATAAGTGCCTCAGGTACCCATTTTAACGTAGAACCGGGATCTGTAAAATATTATTTGACCGTCATTTGTCCTCAAAGCTAATTTCTTTTATCTTCTAGGTGACAGTCCTCAGCTACAACCACAACTCGTTGGCCGAACCCGCACTTAATGCTCTTAATTTATATGCTACCGTCCTATAAAAGCAACACTACCGTTTCTAAACCGTATTACAGTCAATGAAATATGATACATACATAACATGAAATCGAATTTGGCCCTGACCGCGCGACGCGTCTGTTGTTGTCGTGCTGTGATTGGCTCAATCAATCTGCTTGTACTCATCTTTGCCGGGGTCTTCCACATTCTTTTATCATGTCTGAGGTGGTTGAATCGACCACACCATCGACGTCAGGCGCCGCGGAAACAGACATCGCTGTAGAGTCTGCTTATATGGCGCACAACGTGGTCTCTCCTCATGGCGAACATGAGGCAGTTACAGCGGACAATACGGAACAGGTTGATGTCATTCCAAATGGCAACAGCGCGCCTCTTAATATCGCAGACCTTGAAACAATCGGGGCGCTCTCTTCCTCTGTCGACGAGACTACGCCAGGCAATCCAGACACCGCATATCTCGAACCCGATTCTGTTGCTCAACAGGATATTGACAAGCAAGACTCGACAAAAGTGAAGCCTCTTGTATCAGTTAAATCTGTACCGAGCAAGTCAAATAGCGAACCCCCAACTCCTCTAGTAAAAAAGGTACTCACTCAATGACTTTGTCTATATCATCTCTTCGGTGCTAAACATGCATGTTATTCATAGATCATTAATTCGGGAACGTTTGGTGCTGGTGCTGTTGGCAAAGTACCGCCTACGAAACCTACAGGTCTTGGTGGGGTGCCCGCAACAAAGCCCGTCAAACCGGCTGCAACATCCTCTCTCTTGAAATCAACGAGTTCAGCGTCCGCACTTACTAAGGCCCCAATGACCTCCACACGTCCTCCTGTTACTGCAGCGCCCCAAAGTCGAAGGCTGTCGGTTGTACCTACGAAGCCCACCGCACCACCTGTGGCGAAATCCTCGCTATCTGCTTCAGCTAGTGCCAAACCTAGCCATGCTACTTCCAAACCAGTCGCTACGTCTACCGTCAAGGCCACAAATTCTGGACCTAGCACAAAACCTACGCCTCCAACTAGCGTTGTACGTCCATCAGTCGTATCCCCTACTGGCTCCGCCACGTCGGCTACCTCTCGACCTAAGGCTTCAGTCTCAGAGGGTGTCAAACGTTCTGCAACTACCAGACAAAGTTTGCCCACAGGCAGCAGACCCCCACTTGCTTCTTCCGCCAAGCCCCCCGTGTCTCGCTCATCACCCTCTGCCACAGCCACAAAACCAAGTCGCGCCACATCCTCCATATCTTCCATACGAGAGGTCAAAGAGGACAGCAAGGTTTTGGAAGAGTTACAATCTCAGGTATCTGGTACCTTCTCATGCATTTCCTCATTACTTATCCGTCGAACCTCAAGCTCAAGAATGCCAATGAATCCCTGGCTTCTAAATCTGAAGTGGTAGCTGGACTGGAGAGCCGAGTCGATGAACTCGCCAGCTCGTTAGAGGCCGTTCAGACTGAGCTTGCATCAAAATCTGCTTTGGCTGAGCAGCTGGACAAAGATAGGTCATCTCTGGAGAATCAGCTCTTGGAAGCAAAAGACGCGCTTGTAGCTCTTGAGTCTGGACAGCGGGAGAATGAATCCATTCTGTCTGCCCTTCGACAAGATGTAAGTCGTCACGGGGCTAGTAACTACTTGATAATTTTGACATATTTCCCCAGGCGGACGCTGTGAAGGTTTCATCGACTGTACAAGAGGAAAAGATTCGCAGTCTACAAACCCATATCCTGGTCATGGAGACAGAAGCCAAAGCTACGCAAGATTCTTTGGAAATTCTCCAGAGCTCCAACTCTTCGAAGCTTGAAAGGGTTGCCCAGGAGCATGAGGCTCTTCTCAAAGCGACGGCAGCAACGTACGCGAACGAAATCGAAGGTCTTAAAGCAACTCATTCAGCGGCGGCACATGATTTGGATATTATCGCCATGGAACTCAAAGCAAAGTCAGCTTCTGTCAATAGCCTCACTGCACAGATCGTTGGGTTGAAGGAGGAGAAGGAAGAGAATTCAGGAAAGCTTTCAGAGCTTGAGATTGAAGTTCTGGAGCTGAAGGAAAGTCAAGAAGCCAACGAAGAGGAGCGAGAGCGTTTATTAGCTCGGACGAAAGCTTTGGAGGAGGAAGTTGCCAAGGCTACAGCTGCAACACAGCAAGCCTACGAGTATGGAAGAGTGAAGGAGGTTCATTTTGCCGAAGAACTCGAAGAACTACAGAAAACAAAAGAAGCCGCACTCAAGGCCGAATCAGAAAAACGAGACGCTTTGAACACCTCCTTGGAGGCTCTGAAAGTGGAACTAGCAGGCGTATTGGCTGCTCAAGGAGAGATACAAGCTGAGGCTTTAGCGTCCGTGGAGGTACATAATCGCAAACTTCAAGAAGCCGAGAAGGAATCCATGAAGAAGCAAGCGGAACTCTCAGAAGAGATCAAGCGAATTACTGTGGAACTTGAGGTTGGTTTCAATAACATTCCTGCAATGTATGAATTGACGAATAGCACAGAACCAAGAAAGTTACTATGCCTCCAAGGTCGACACTGTGAAAGATGAGCACAGTCAGCTCATCAAAGAAGCCTTCGAACGTGCAAAGGTACGCCCTGTGTTATCGCACTTCAACTAGTCTCATCCTCGAACAAGGCTGAGGCCGGTGATGCACACGCACAAGAACTGCAAGCACTTCGTGCTACTTCGGCGTCCTCGATTGAGCAAATTCAAACTGCTAACCGATCTGCTTTTGAGGATCTCAAAGCAGAACATGCAAGCACACTAGAATCGGAGGTGAACCGGCTCGAGAAAGTGATCGCGACTCTCAAGCTTGATCTCAAAGCCACACAAGATGACCTTGTAAAGGCGAAAGCAGGTCTGGAGACAGCGCGTTCAGAGGTTGAAAACCTCACTCAGCAGCGCGACGAGGCTCGAGTGACAGCTTCCTTGGCGCCCGATTCTGCGGCACATTCTGAGGAAATCGCTCGTCTTACCAAGGAGTTGTCCATCACCAAAGATGACTTGACCACGGCAAATGAAATGCTCAACCTGACGAAAATTTCGCTAACCGAGCTGTCTAACAACCAATCGAAAGACCTTGAAGATGCAGCTAAGGGGCGTGCCGAGGAAGTTACCAAGCTCCGCGTGGCTCACGAGGAAGAAGTCAACACACTCGTGGCACAGAAGTCGGAACTCGCTGTCAGAGTCTCCGACCTGGAAGGAGAGCTGGTAACATTACAGGCCACTATCGCCTCCGTGCATGCTACCCCCAAGACTAATGGCAATGGCGCGGTGCCGCCGGTGTCGCCTGGAGTGACCAAGGAGGAACTTCAGAGGTTGTATGAAGCGCACAATCTGAAGATGCACGACCTCGCGGCAGAACATGAGAAAGCTATTAAAGCTCTCAAAGACGAACTCGAGGTTTCGCACAACAAGTCAGCAGAGCTCAATGCGGAAGTGCAACGCAAAGTGATGGAGATTCAATATCTGGAACAGGACCAGGAAGAGAGTCAAGACCAGATCACTCGGTATGTTGGATTCTTCCGTTTCAAAAGTTTCGTCATGGCCGGGTTAACTCTTGGTTTCATTTATTTTCTGTGACCTGGATGGAGGCTTAATTTATTGACGTATGCTTTTCCCAAAATGCCGTGTCAACAGGTTGACGGAAGAACGGGACGCACTCCTCAACAAAGAACAGGCTACGGCCACATGATGGAAAATTAAAGTGGAAACGGAGTCTCCTATTAGTGACACGTTTAATCCTCGCGGTTGTTCATTTTCGCTCTACATAGTACTCCGTGGCTTTGCTGTTATGCATCTCACTTGATACCTAATCTACCGAGATACATGCCACACCAGTTCGCCGATTCAATCATTCACATACCCCGCCTAATACATGTTTCTGCATATGGATGCGTGTGATTTTGAGACGAGCGAACGGGGAGAAGTGAACATCTGAAAAAGTGGTGCGAGCCGACAGCCGAGGTCCGAATTAGTTGTCCTCGGCTATAGCCGATCGCTACGCGCCAGTCCCCAAAGATTTCTGGATTCAACCCAGGTCCCTCTCACTTTTCGTTTTTCGCCCTCATCTTCTATTCCTCGTTACCTCTTCCATCTTGCAATGGCAATTCAGAAGGAACCTGGTCAGAAGGGCGTCAGTTGGTCCAACATTGCAGTTGGTACGCATTTAAAATCTCTTCATTTCCCAATACTCAAACTGCTACGTGTTAGGTGGTATCATGAATATGGTGCGTAGCCTCATCTCCTGCCTACTCACTAGGTTTCTCTCAACACGAAACACTTTTTAGTTTGTACGTGTTCCTTTATGCGAAATTTAATGTTACTCACGTCTTCTTTCTTGCTCAGGAGGCAGGTGGACTTAACGGACAATGTTCAGTTTCATTTTATAACATATTTCTTCAGGTCACAACTCTTGGTCAACCGTTGGAAGTTTTAAAAACTCAGATGGCGGCCAACCGATCACAATCTATGTGGCAGGCGTGCAAGACGGTCTGGTCGCGTGGTGGTGTCGCTGGGTACTACCAGGGACTCATTCCATGGGTATGCTCATACCTTGACACATTGCTTGCTTTATATTGACGCGCATATCGCAGGCATGGATTGAGGCGTCTACGAAAGGCGCTGTATTAGTCTTCACTGCCTCGGAGGTCGAGACCGCATCTCTTGGCGCTGGCATTAACCCCGCATTCGCTGGCTTATTGGGTGGTATGACCGGTGGTGTTGCCCAGGCATATGCGACAATGGGTGTGTTTCAATGTCCATAGACAGTTGGACTAACTTCTGATCCCCGTTGAATTATAGGCTTCACGACCTGTATGAAAACTGCTGAGATTACGCGTCACAAAACTGCCGCCACTGGTGTCAAGCCTCCATCAACATGGGCCGTGTTCGCTGATATCTACCGTCGGGAAGGTCTTGCAGGGGTTAACAAGGGTGTCAACGCAGTTGCTGTTCGTCAATGTACCAACTGGGGTTCACGGTTCGTTGTTTTGCCTTTTTTAACATAGATTTATGTTGACCTTGTTTTTATGCATGTAGCATGGGTTTTGCTCGTCTTGCTGAAACGTCTATCCGCAAAATCAAGGGCAAATCGGACACAGACAGTTTGGGTGCCTTCGACAAAATCCTGGCTTCGACCATTGGCGGTGCGCTGGCAACGTGGAATCAGCCCATTGAAGTCATTCGCGTCGAAGTACTAGTCTATTCAAAATGTTTAGAATAGCTTGTTAACAACCTCACGTGCAGATGCAGTCCATGGCCAAGGGAGGTGCTAATCGACCGGCCAAGCTGACAATCCTCAACACCCTTTCGTACATTTACAAGGAGAATGGAATTAGAGGCCTTTACCGCGGCGTCACTCCTCGCATTGGCCTTGGTATCTGGCAGACCATCTGCATGGTGTCTTTAGCAGACTACGTCAAAATTTGGTATGTCGACCAAAGAGTACGTATTTGAACAACGCTGATTTTCTCCGCAGGGTAAAGGGACGACAGTAGATTAGATATCATTCCTATAGACCATGATATATATCTTTAATCATTATACCTTCATAGAATACCTACTTGCTCTTGCTATGATTATGTATGGGCTATTATGGGTGCAATAAACGGGTGCAGTAAACGAACCGGATGCCGGCATCTTTGATATGCCGAAAGTTGATCAAAATCGTTAATATGCCCCAGGAGTTCTGCCCCAGAGTCGTTTATCCATTTCAAACAAGACCCAGGTAATAGGTACTCATGAGCGCAGGACAAGCGAAGAAGGGACCTCACCCCCTCCTTTTGAAATACCTCACGGAACTTGCAACCAACCCTCTTCGCACAAAGGCAATCACGACAGGTAACGTCACACCGTAAATGTCCAGCGATCAGCTGTACTAACGTGCTTGGTAAAAACAGGAACTCTCTGCTTCTTACAGGAAGTCCTTGGAAGCACACTTGCAGGTGTACCAGTTAAACGTCCCTCCAAAGATGCACCGTCTTTCATGCACACATTAGCGGCCCTGAATATCGACTCGAAAGCGTTCAAAATGGCCATCTATGGGTTCCTTGTCTCAGCACCTGTGAGCCATTATTTAATGGGGGGCCTACAGAAGGCATTCGCAGGAAAGACTAGCACCGCTGCAAAAATCGGTCAAATCCTCGCGAACAGTCTTGTCGTCTCGCCCATTACTTCCGCTGGTGTGTAGTTATCGTCGTGTTATCTAACCACTCCGCCTTATCCCCGCAACAGTATTCCTTGCGTCTATGGCTACAATAAACGGTGCTAAAACCGTCGACGAGATCATTAAGACCGTGAAAGCAGGGTTTTTCTCTGTGCTCAGGGTAAGGCGCTCAAATTCCCAATATGATAAATTTTCAAGCCTAGTCTTCCTTACTTAGGTGTCATGGGTTGTTTCTCCGCTAACCTTGGTTATTGCTCAGAAATTCGTCCCCTTGGATGTCAGTGTCAAAATTCCCTAAGACGTTGCTTTGACCTGATGATTGATATCTGTCCAGCTTTGGGTGCCCTTTTTCACGTCTGTTCAATTTGTCCTTGGTGTATGTTCTATTTTCGTGAAAGAATATCAATCCTTACCACATCATTACTAGACATTCTTCAATGTCCGAGTGAAGCAGCAGCTGCGTATAGCTGCTGCTAAGAAGGCTGCCCAAGAGAAGAAGGACAAGGAAGCTGCCGAGCCAAAAGCTTGAGGTTGCTACCTTTACATAAGGTAGCGGGCATCCATCCTCCACCAACGTCACGTGATATCGTGACAATGTCTAAATTAGGTCGATTTGATAGAAATTTATTCAGTATTCCCATTCTCGACTCCTAGGCGCCAATCTGGCTCCATACGATTGACACTAGATGGGTATAGTAAATAGTAATCACATTATATCTATCAAAACTTGTGAGAAAACAAAGGAATATGTGAAATACGCGTCACAGACACTGAAAAATCCGTATTTCGTGTGCGCGCCATGGGCAGGAGGTCTTCCTATATGGCCAATCGCCTCAAAAACTTAGCTGGCGGTGTTAAAAAGATCATTGAACACTTTTCGCCACGAAAAAAGCGAAAAATCACGCGTATTGATGACGGGGGAAGGCAATCACACAGTAAGTCTATGTCAAACATGATGCCGTACGCGTTCCTACAATTGATGCAGGTCAAGGACAATATCTTCCAATCAGATTCTGAGATTCATGATACTGGGAATGGTAAAATATTCACTTGAGGCTCTGGAAGGTGTTCCTCTTGATTCAATGCGAAAGTACATATTTTCCTAAATCATAAGAAGCTTAACTGACCATTGATAACAGATTTGCTACTCGATCATGCAAATTCATGGATGCATACTCAAATGGACTCAATTGTAGGCAGGCGGTATGGGCCACAAGGAAGTATAGAGGCCATCGGGTCATTCCAGAGGACATTCTCGAGGAACTTGAGGCTGAGAATATAGTTTAGATGAAATTTGATCTGATGTAGTTTAAATTCAAATTGGTGACACAAAACTTACTCAAATTCTTAGTTGTTCTGGATTTATACACTATAGATATTCTAGATAATTCGTATGGATTTCTATTTTACAGACATTGAGTGGAAGGACTGCGATCTTGGTCTCGACACTCGAGCTCACCGAATTTGGTCGCGTTTTCACGGAAATGTAACGCCACGTGACGTTGGTGGAGGATGGATGCCCGCTACCTTACTCTGTGTGCGCATGTAATCAATCATATGCTACCGCTTCTAATAATTCAAGGGCTTTAGACATTACATATAATAAGTGAAGGTCCTTCCTCCGATGACGACTCCTGTCGGTATCGGTGTTTTATACACCCAGCCGCCTCGTCCAATACACACAAGACTTCAGATTCAAGGCTCCATTTACCAAACCCATATGTTCCGACACGCGTGATCCATAACTCGGGTTGAATTGTGGTAGATTTTGAGGGATCAAGCGTTCCCCGGAATGTGAGTCGGCCTATATATGGAGGAGGTAGATGGCTTTGAAAGGGGTTTCGTCAGATGACGAACATCAGGAACTTCGAAATAGCTCACGAGGCAGACGCCGACAGGTTTTTATCAAGCCTTAGCACGAAAGTTACCTTGTGCGTCAACGAGTAGTTTATGATGTTCATAGTCATTGAGGTGCGACATGGTCTAATGATACCAATGAGGGCAGAGGATTACGCAAAAAAAGAAAAAACGGACCCAAGACTGAAGTCATGATATGTTGTAGTGGGTTCTTGAAGTGACAACACAATAGGATTCATTTCCGCATTCCATTTGCTGGAAATGATGGCATCCAACACTTCCTCCTTTTCTCGCTGTGTTTCGGCGTACATGCTACGCTTGACCTGGATACTCTCTGCTTCTTCAATGATAGGGCCGAGGGCTGCATGGCCAGCCCCAAGTGTCAGCCCTGTCACTGTGACATATCCCGACCGCTGCTGTGACTCGATCTCCCAGAAAACGACAAAATCAACAGAACCGGGGTTATAAAGGGGGAATATATTGGGGTGAGACTGGCGGGGAATGTGGGGGTGAGATTGGGCCAAGGCACGGGACACCGCAGACCGCTTGCTTTGGTAGATCAAATCAAGAGTACTAGACCGGCCAGTAACGTGTTTGGTCTACAAAAATGTCAGTCTTGAAGCACGTAGTGACTGTATTGACGCAGACCTTAACTACATGACTACAGAGGATATCGGTTGGTGGGGGACTGGAGACCTCCACGGACCTTCCATATATTACATCTTGCAGTTTTTTTGACACAAATTTGAGGGACTCCTGCGCGGAAGTACCCGCACTCCAGGGACTGACGCCTAGTAACAATTCCAATGTCTGGAGAGGCAAGAGTGATCCACTGTCAAGAGAGAAAAATTAGGAATAAGAAAAGGCTCGTGATGATATAACATACAGTTCATTCTCGACAAGAGGATTGCATCTCCATGTTGGGCTTAAACAGGTGACTTGTCTGAGTTGAACATCGAAAGAGGTGAACAGAGCGGAGAGCTCCAGTTGGACGAGGAACATGTGATCCAGGGATTGATAAGGACGTGATGCAGTGGATAATTCCAACAGCTGGTGGACCTCGTAAAACCTGCTTACCCGAGTGGATCTAAACAGGTCGGCCTCGTCCTGCTGATCGTAAGGAGGTAGCCACACTTGAAAGTGTCATTTGCACTGACCTCTCGATAAACGAAGAGAAGGTGAAGTTCCTGATCTCCACTTGCTTCAGCATGAAGTAGAATCGGATAATCGATTTTGTCCCCAGGTTCGAGCGACGAAGAGGCACCGAGTGTAACGCGATGTGGCCTCTTAGATTCCAGAGAATTACATGACTGAATTATTTCCATAATTGCACCAGTATCTGTCCAAAAGTATGAGAATTTTCATATTCTATCTCTTCACGGAGTGCTCACCAGCCTCGTCTTGCCCAAACCAAAGCTCATCTTCTGCTCCAGACACAATCCATAGCTCCTTGATTGGTCTACTTCCTGAATTTGAGAACCGGAGCTGGAATTCCTTCATCTCACCCTGAGCGAGAACCACTTGCTCATCGTCAACAAAGTCTATCATGAGTTTGTGTTCCACGTCTTCAACATCAACCTTGACAGTTGTGTCTGGTGCATAAGTGGGCTTTAACCGTTGAGCAGCGGTGTCATGAAGACGACGACCACGTGAAGCGAGAGATTCAGTGGATGACAGAAGTGAAAGAAAATCATAGGTTACGTGAGTGACCACCAAAGATGCTGCGCGGGCAGACTTGACGCATATTCGGACCTGTGAGTCATGAGTGCCAGGATGTCGATCCAAGTCTTACTGGTCCTTACCGTCCGTGTGTAGTTGGCACCGAGGACGATGTCATTGAGGACTTCAACGTCAACGAAAGCAGGAGAAACAAAAGATCCTGTCGCGCTGGCTTCCTGTACAGAGACCGTCAAGTTTGACAAATTAACTTCCGCGTCCAGAGGGTTCCGAAGGACGAGTTCAATCCAAAAGACCTCTGGTTGTAGCAATTGGTCAAAAGGCGAATTGGAGACGGCGACAAACGACCTACCGTTCACCGATGCTTTGCCACTGACTGACAGCCCCTCCTTACGGCCGAAAGACTTATAAAAAGCCTTCCACTGCTCTTCTCGCGATTCCCACACATTGTTTGTTCCACCTAGCATGTCGCTTGGAAGACGTAGTCGCGTTTGACGTTCAAGGCAGAAAGTGAAGGGCAATTTTAAATCAATCAGTTTTTGGCTTTCAGGAGAAGTCGCTTTGAAATGCTGTGAAAGCAAATTTAGTGGTAAAAGCAAGTGATAAGGATAACTCGACTGCTCACACCACAGGCCACCCTAAAATCATCCAGAAACACTTTGTCTGTGCCTGGAAGTCTGTCTCCTTCGACAACACCGACTCCGGAAGGGATAGACGATATGTGTGATGGTTTACCCGTTGATCCCCTCAACAAACCCAGAAAAAAACGAACAGCATCCGCAACGTCACCTGTCGTATACAGCAATCGGCCTGGAAATATAATTATAAGAAAACGTCTACAAAGATAGACCGTGCGTACCTAATGGGTGTTCTATACCTGACATTATTGCGTCTATGCCATGTAGCTCTAAAGGCGATTTTCCTTCGGATTCCCAAAATGATGGAGAGAGGGACTTCTGAGGCTTATCGATATACAACTCATGTGCGCGCCGTAAGAAGAACATCGTTAAAGGTTTCTGCACTCTTCCTTTAGCCCCCTGAAGTACAACTAAACACTGCAACACTCACAATACCACACTTCTCCAGTCTGTTAGCTGCGGACAGATACCATAGCGCTGCTCGCCTGTTGGCATGCTTTTTAGAACTCAGCATGGCAGCGTGCGCCAGTAGCAGGGCTGAAGATGGTTCTTCCGACTGGAGTAATAGTTAGCCATTTCAGGCAAAGAAAAAGAGTCAATGGAAAAAAGAAAACCAACATTGCCTGCAGCCCATACCAACCACCTTTCGCCCTCTAAAGGGGGGCTGAGAAAGTCAGACATGCTTATGCCGGCTTCCCAACGAACAGCAAATTTAAGGGCGATTAGTTGCTCATGAGGTCGAGGGTCAGATGACTGCATTCCTGAGAGGGCATTGGCAACATGAAGAGGAAGCGTAGGCGAAGGGGCCGACAACAAGGGCAGCATGTCCTACATTCGTTTCAGCCTAAAAAGAAACTAGAAATTATGTCCAGAGAACGCACTGAACCTCCTTTGCTGTCTTTTCTCAAAGCCTCCCAGACGGTGACCGCTAGTTTCAGGTCACCTAGAATAGTCGAAAATTCTGCAAGTCGGCGCTGCTGAGAAGGAGGCGAGACAGAAGGACCTCCTGCCCCTTGCATTGATGCATTTGTAGCTGCCCTAGCAGGAAGAGACGAGACTGAGGATGATAGATTGTGTGATGGGGTAGGCGAAGGCGAAGGCGAACCAAATAGACGACGAGTGGATGAAAACAGCCGTGAGGGTAAACGACGGTTGGACGAAAACTAAACCAGCAGCCAACAGTGTTAGAAACATTATAGCGGCATACTCGAATATGGCGTACAACTTCGTTCCAATCCATGACACATTTTTCCATCCACGGTAGTAGGCTCATCACCAAGAACTCGCGAGTAAATCGAGCAGTTTGCTGTATATCGTTCTCGGACATTCTTATAGTATGGAGCCCGTTGGGATCAGCGGGAAATCCTGGACTGAGTGGGGTTGGGGGTATTAGTGGTGGGTTAAGGAAATCCGGAGAAGGTGGTGGTGGAAGGCGAGGGACTAAAGCTGGTACAGGGACGGGTGGAGGAGGGGGAGTAGGCAAGGCCAGTGACAAGAGGTAGCTGTGGAGACCATATTGCTTCTTGACAGCATTAAAGAGGGCTCCTGCTCTGTCTCGAGTATTAACACATGAATTCGAGTAAAAACGAGAACCTACTCTTCATTTGAAAGAGGCGAGTTCGCCGGGTGTATAATCAATGTATATCGTAGAATATTTGTGTCAACCCACGATGGAAGCTCAAGGCCTCGGGAATGCAATGCGGCAATTGCTTGAAGAGGGTTGGGTGCGGTGGAAGATACGGCAAGTATTACTGGAACGACACCTGAATTTCACGCTCGCGCTGATTGATGTGATACATACTGGCCACGGGGTGATTCCATGCCTCGGTCTTTGAAGGGACGTGATCTCCTTCAGTGCAGCGTCTGAGCTCGTCCCACCATGGAGTTCTATGGGTATCTTTATCGGCAGATTTTGGCAAATCTTCGGTCCATCTCGCACAGCGTTTGTTGATGCGGGCACCTATCCAGTCAATTGTGCGGACTGCGCGCTGCTCCTCGTCTTCACGGCACGCAGTTTCAATCTCGGACAGATCAGAGAATCTCAGTGTAAATGATGTGTGCTGAATAGACGCAAGAGTTGTTGTACGAGTTGTTACTGATTGCAGGCCTCAGTACATTTCGTTGAACATAGAAGATAATACACACCCTGTGGCAGGGGAGAGAAAGACTGGAGAATGTGGGGGAGAGGAGGAAGAGAGGAAGTACTGAGGAGGTCCGAAAGATCTTGGGAGTGAAGAATACATATATGTGGGCTCAACGAGGAGGGCAGTGGAGGGGGCATTTATTTAACTTGAAATGTATATGAGTCTGGTATAAGTAGTTCACGGTCACATACAAATAGTTCCCACGATCAATAACTCTCCAGTCCAACTCCCACGGTCACTAAGCAGCAACTAAAGCGCGAATTGTCTCGTCAATCTTCCTCACCTTCTCATCTGTCGGCATCTACAGGAGGATTAGTCGCAATCGCAGCTCGTCCACCCTACGTACCTCAAAGAAACGGTGCATGCGCTGTTTTCGCTCCTCGTCTGCTGCCTCCTGTCGAGCAACATCCTCCACGAATTTATATCCATTATCCCCCTGATACATCCCCCAACCACCTCCCTCTTCCCATTCATTTCCACCGCCCCATGACGACGCCGATGACGAAGATTCTAGCTCTTCTAGAAACTGCTCAAGCCGCAGTACTTCCCCCCTCCGTGCCGCCTCCAACCCCCTGATCCAGAACGGAACCATATCTCTCACTAGATCCACATGCAATCGACTTTCTCTCATCTTCATCTCCTCCTTCGTCAGCACTGGCACATTCCTCAACGGTGCATCCCATGCCTTTGGATCCGCCTCGTTAAGTGTCCACTTCTTCCGTTCAGTCTCTGTAACAGTCTTGGCATGCTGTGACGAGAATCCTTCGTGATGCTGTGCTTCCTTGAGTGACATGTATTTAATCTTCCCTTTTCGCTTTCGAGGTGGTGTGCAGATGTTGCAATGCCATTCGTCGAGACTTCCGCTTCGAACAAAGTCTGTCAAGCGTCAGCCTCGTAATTAAATCGATGGCGGTAAATTACTTGCATTCCGGATGTGCGAACTGCTGCTTATCGACGGATGAGCATGTGTAGGCGGACATGGCCCACAGAAGGATGATTCTGATATCGATGGTCAAAAGCTCCTTATATATGTACTACACTTTACACCTTGTACGTGTGACCATTTGCAGATGATCGCCTCGGCAAATCAAACGTGAATGCCAATTTCGAAGCCCACGTCAACACACAAGTTCTTACAGTCAGTCCCTCGTGTGTGCCAAATAATCCGGCCAAGTTCAACACATCAGATCGGTTTTTAGCATTAACTCGCGGGGGGGGGACACAAGGGTATATATTATGTTGAACTTGTCTATTGTCCAAAACCCACTTGTAACAGAGTAAGCATTTATGAAGGTCCTGGCGCCGGATCTACCCAGGTCCCGTTGGGCCACAGCTCTGCAGGCATAGTGAAATCCCCTGTGACATCTCCCGAGGTGTACTAATCAATATTCAGATTAGAGACTCTGCGCTCATTGATCTGCCACTTACTGCGAGCCTGAAGAAGTGCGGGATGGCTGGGTCGAATGCCGCCAAGGAAAAATTAAGTGCGGTCCCTACATATCTTTCAACGTCATCGACTAATAGTGAAACCCCGTCCCACATATCGGCCAGTTCGTTCCACGTGATGGTCTGATTCACCCACGGAATTGAGGAATTAAAATTGGTCGAGTTGGTTAAGAAAGAAGGTAACAATGATCCAGACGGACCATCTTCTTGAAGCTGTTGCACATTTATGATAAGTACGTGCAATGAGCGCGCAATTCAAGCAAGACTACCTCGGCGGCTGTTTGCAGAATAGAGTCAAGTCCAAAAGCGGCTGCCCCGTTCAAAAACATCCCAAGCAGAAAAGCTTGGAGGATCGCGGACATCCGTGTGGGGAACGCAGTTCCAGGAATGAGGACCATGGAAATAATGTAATGGTGTATTCGAAGCTCTAATCCAGGTAGTTGGGAGATTACCAAAACAACAAGGCCACCAATGATGTACCATTTCAGATAGTGCGGCAACCAGCCTGTCTTGCGCATGACGCGCACCTGATTGAGGGCTAAAATAAAGACGACTATAATGATGATAACGAGAGCAGTGATAGCACCCGATCGTTTTGTTAAGTCTGACGCCGTGAGACGACTGATCGGTATTTTATCGAAAGTGACGTTAGTTAGTACGCCAACCCAGAATGGCGCGATATACCACATTGCCGCTTCGAGGGGTGCCGTGGAAAAAGCAGGCATGGTAAAGCGGAATGCTAGTCGCCAGAACGCGTACGCAATGAACAATGTGGGCAAGAATGTCGCAAACGCATCGCTAAGAGGTGGAGGTGACGCTTGTGGCTGGGAAAATAGAGAAACGTGCCAGTAGCCAATACACACAAGGCACCAGTACAGAATGATAGCTCTAGGCCTGAGGATGACAAAGAGAATCCAAGTGATGATAATGTTGAATGCGAGCGCCGCGTCGCGATTATCTTGACAGTGAGATAAATTTTCTGTTTTACTAAGCCTGAAAGATAGTGGAAACACCGTCGGAAAGCCGATCGATGTCAGGTCGTTTTCGGTAGTAGGAAGGAAGTCGGTGAAGTTTCCAACGAGCTCAAGTGATGCGCAGCCGCCTTTGGAGTTGGATGTAAAACCCCTGAACAGAAGATGAACAACATATCAGAATCTATATTTGAATTTTACCCACATCTGATTTGCCGCAGCACAAATGAAGCTATCACCTCGGTAGGTGTGCTGCGCATCCCCACCGCCCACAATGAGAGGCACGTATGCAACCTGTTCTCCCCCTACGACTCGGGGATTCTGGAGGATGAGGCTATCACATTGCGCCGGACACCGAAAGTCGAATGATGAGTTGGTAAACGGTTCACATAGTTCACCATTCAACCCACAGCCATTATTCGATAGCCAGTACGTAGCATCGCAAGTGATATATGATGATGCTGGGGTGAGGAACGATTGTGCGCGTGAGAAGAAAGCAAATCCCACTATGTAGGCAGCCCCGAGGAGAAGAAATAGCCAAAGGTTAGTGAGAGGTCGAGTTAACTTAATCCCTGTGGATTCCAAAGGTAAAGATACATGTCTTCCACGTATGCGCCTATCTATGTCTAGGAATGGTATAGGATCTGGATATGTGTGAGTCGAGTACCCGTGATCTGCCTAAACACAGACCTGGCATATTAATCTTAGGCCTTGGACCTTTCACATAGTTGAACACACGAGAGAGTTTTTCGAACGCCCGCGGGTGATTATGGCAGAAATTTACTAGAAAGCGATGCCGTCTGCTCTCCCGAGACCTTGGAGACGCAATGATGGGAGTCCTGAGTGCAGCATCAAGCTGGGGGTCCACAGAGAAATCGGCAAGCTGAACAATAGTATCTGCACGCGCTTTATGTTCATCAAGAAAGGGTGCCAGGTCTGCTGTGTGCGACAAGCGCGAACTTGTACTTGAGCTACCCTCAGCCATATCGTTGCTCTTTATGGCTTAGGCGACGGGGTTGCGCGACTTAATAAATGAAATTTCATCTGACTAAGCGATCTGAAATCTGATAATCACGCGTGACGCGGGAGGATGTATGTATAGCTACTAGTATAGATCAATGATCCATTCCATCCATTCATAAATTAGATTCCATTCCTAACTTCACCGACGGTCCTGATACAACTACATAGTACTCCATGGCCAGGCCACACAAAGGATAAGTTTCCGCCTCTTTGACCAGTCGTCAAAGCAAAACCCCCGTCCAACCAATTTCGACACACGATCCGTCGGAAATCGGTGAAGGTCTAGTACTCAAGTACTCATGAAGCAATCTAACTATACTATATAATTTCTCCCATTCCACCGTACGTTCCACCGCTAGTTCGCGATCGCCAATGCAACGCGTGCGCACCATGAGCACCACCCTCTTTCAAATTTAAATATTTGCTTGGTCGGTTGTTTCCAAACGCCTTTAGTCGTTTGTAACCTGCTGTAACCTCTCCTCGTCAATTCACCAAATTCAAAAACGACAGGAGATGAAGCATACGATAGTTCTGCGCAATTTGACGTATCAGCTTTTGGCCCGAATTGCAGATCGATATACTTATTGTAAGTCAACAGTACTAGTTCGAGCCGCTACATATTCAATTCGGAGAACTGGATGTTGGTTGTATCTGGCGAGATGCATATGGTAAAAGAACTACAATTGTATTGAATACCGAGTTTTTATTAATATCTGTTTTTATCTTTGGGTGTTCCCTCACAACCGTCAATGTCGGCGCAGTATAAACGTGATTCACGTGGCTTGAATCTTGAACGTTTGAACGTTTGATCGTTTTGAACACTGGCACAGATTGACACTGCAAGGTCACTGCATGCACCACCATACTGCTGCAATCCATGGATAACGAGCATACTTCGACTGCTCAGGAGAATACGCTTATACCAGTTGAAACGAACAATTCTCCGATGTTCTCAAATGCTCTTTCCGCGTCACTTCGTCTCTTGTTCATGTTTACCGCCAAAATTGCCTCGTATCTTCGACCCTTCGCATCCCAAATAATCCCTATACTAATATGCCTTATTCTTATACCCCTCGTCCTCTTCCTTTCCCTATCAGCGGGATTTATCGTTTGGAAAAGTGTTGCTGTCGGTTGGGAGTCACCTCTTCATTTACAATTTGGGTAACATCTTCATGGTTTCGTGATTTACGTGCCCAACTTACGCGTTTGGTAGCGATGGTTCACTTCCATATGCCCTGACGCATCTTCCGCCTCTGATTCCGCAACAACGATACGATGTCTCTGTTCATTTGATCATCCCCGCCACCGAGTCTAACTTTGCACTCGGAAATTTCATGACCACCTTGACTCTGAATACTTCTTCCAACAAGACTTTGACTTCCGTCCGCCGGCCTGTGAGTTACAGTGCGTAAAAACCTAAACCTTTCTCTTGCTTATGCATGCTTTGAGTAGACGATAGTACATCCTCCGAAACACTCCATTTTCCGTCACAAACCCAGCGCGGTCAGTATCACCTTACCAATGCTTCCCTCCTTCATACCGGGCTCGTCTTCAATCATTGCCTTTGTGGAAGTTGGTCGTCGCGACTACTGGAAAAGCTTAGGAAATGGCGAAGGGAAAGAGGTCAGCGTGATTTCCGCGTCGATTAGAGGCTCAGTAGTCCATCACGGCATTCGGTACAGTGGGAGCTGCATTTTTTTTTTGAGATTTAAACATCTGACTGACCCTCCAGAGGCCTTGTATCGCGCTTCCCCCTGATTTCCGCCTTCTTGTCGGCAACCATTTTCCTGGTCATTGTATCAGTTATTCTGGCAGGGTGCATTCTACCTGCCATGTTTCACCATGCACCTGAAGATGAGAATGATGCTGACTCAACTGGCGATACGAAGAATAAGCCGCCTACTTCACCACTGCCATCGATTTCAGACTCTGATGAGAAGCCTCTTTCGAGGCGCAAGGCTAGGTTGAGCCGAAGTTCAAGCAGGCACGCTGTCAGTAATCATAAATCTACAGCGCTCTATCGACTAACCTTCAATCTTCAGAAAATCAAGGATGAGGTCCCCACAAGTACTATGCCAACTGCAAGCTCCAAATCAGTTCCGCTGCGTCGACGTGCGTCAAGACCTCTAAGTCTACCCGACTCGGACTCTTGATTGGTATCCATGCCCTTGAAGTTAGATGAGGCCCATGCTATTTGTACAGTTCACTCCACAGGTTGTTACCCAATTCAACCTTATCTCTTCGGACACTTAGAACGGGTAATTTTCACCTTCACCCTGGGTCATTCTCGGCCTTGGGCGATCGCCAAAATATCCAGGCGGCTTGGGTCGCGCTCTTATTAGGTTATCATTGCAATCAAGAGGTTTGTTCTAGATGGTTTGAGAGAAGCTACCTTCCTGGTAAATCTTATGTCAAGCGGAAGTGGTATGAAAATGGTAACCCAACACACATTACCATTGCCAGTTGGTTTATACTACTCTCGAACTCATATCTCTAAGCTATAGACAATGTTCTACAGTTACGTGATATTATATGCGGTAGATTCCATGTTAACGCCGATCGTCCCGTCATGCGCTTGCCTCGGTCGACTGGGACTAGGACTTATCAACAGGCAGCCGCACTGCAGTTCCGTCGCTTGCAATGTTACTTATCTGATGCTCCGGGTTGTCCTTCTGGAACTTCAGGATGTATGCCTTCCACACTGTTCGCCACCTCGTTCGTTGGCTCAGATCGCGATGTGGGATTCAACGATGGGCCAGTCAACTCCTTTACCAAGTCTCCTGCATCATCTCCTTCAAGTCCCAGTTCGGCAACGAGGTTTCTGAGTTCTTCGTCTGTAACGTTGACGCCCTGAAGACCAAACCCTTCAAGCTCCGTACTGACATCAAACTCGCCCTGCCGTTTGTTAACGGGGATAGGTAAACCTTTGAGAGGGGAGTCGGTGGGTGGTTGGGCAAGGATCTTTTTCTTCAAATGGTCTGGTGTCATCTGCAACGGGAGAACGGCACCAGGAACGCCGATTGGTTGAACAGGTATCACA
Organism: Tephrocybe sp. 10521TJB; assembly: GCA_018221635.1. Lineage (NCBI taxonomy): Eukaryota > Fungi > Basidiomycota > Agaricomycetes > Agaricales > Lyophyllaceae > Tephrocybe > Tephrocybe sp. 10521TJB. The sequence goes on along the minus strand of JABAJS010000001.1, from coordinate 46,373 downwards.
GGTTGATCTTCATCGGCATTCCAGGTCTCGTTGAGACGAAGGAAAATATCTAGTTCACCGTATTCTACAGCGTCTTCGCTGCGTTTTCCGTGAGATAGGACATTATGTCGCCTTGAAAGAGTACCCACAAGTCAGCAAAGGTCTATATCCTCTGGTTTATAAGTAATTTATCAAGAATGCGGTAATATTCACACCAGGGAACTGATTGCCAACAAGAATTCCTGGAAGTTGTTGTTTGTCTACAGTTCCTGAGCTGTGGACCAGAGACGTGGCAGAATACATAATGCTCACCCGTTGGTGCTCTTCTCTTCCACAACCGCTTCGCCGATTCATCGGATGCTAGATCATAAGAGTTGAATGGGATCTTCTTGACTTGAAGGATGCGTAGCAGGTATTCTAGTTGTAACTTTGAGCATCAAAAGCCGTAGCCACCAGAATCTTGATACCTTGTCGTTGTCTCAGAGCTGGCTGAGAGGCGATCGTAGTCAAAAAGATGGAAATGGGAGGTGAAGGCATAAGTATGGATGTTACGCTCAGCAAGAACTCTCGTCACCACATCATATCTACATCAACAATTATTGATTGATGACTCGGTTGTCATGTATATATTCGAAGGAATTCGAAAGACGTACTGTAAGTAATTTTGAAGGTTGTAATAACCAAACACCTCTCCATACTCTTTTACAGTCAAGGTCTACTCAGCGTAGACTTGATATATATTTACTCAATGCTAGCGTGATAATAATTACGACGCTTTAAGGCCTAGACAAGAGTTCTCAAATGGTCCAGCCACCGATTGCACTGAATTGCAAGATGTGCTCCGTGATCTAAAAAAAAAATTAGCAATAGGTTTGTAGCAAATTCGATAGAGACTTACTTATACAAAATGCGTGAGGAATGCCATGATCCAGGTCACGAACAATCCTGGTATTCTCCAACTCTGGTTGGAAGGCAGCAAGCACCTTTTGCATTTGTTCTCCTACCCAGTCATCGTAGGCAGCATAGTAGAACCACATCTTGTCTCTGTGAGTTGTAAGCAAGGGGACATCTGGACCACCGATAGCATGCATCTCATCATCAGCCATGTGTAATGCTGCAAGGATACTAGGAGGAGAGTACAGTAGTGTTTGGAGGACAAGGACTTGGGCCATGGGCCATGCAGGAAACAAGCGGGATATAACACTCGTCGGCAAGACCTGGGTAAGGTACGAAAGCCGGGAGACGAAGGTCCTCATATAATATGAAAAGAGCCACTGAAAACATGGTGAGAATACGGTATTGAAAAGAGACACGAACACCTACAGAAATTTTTTGGCCGTTTGGGGTATCACGTATGTATGAGATTGTCGGGAACAGCAAAAAGACGCCAGAAACAGCAGCTGGCCTCGCTTTCAATACTTGTAGTGAAATCCAAGCCCCGACACTGTGTCCAATTACCACAATCTTGGCCATTTCACCAAAAATGGATTCGACAGCATCGAAGGCCTCGATCGAGCCTTCTATTTGAGCAGAAAGCCCGTGGAAGGTTGACGATGCATTATTTTCTTCAATTCCAGGCGTGTGTCCAATGTGAGAATGAGCAAAGATTGCCAAACTCGACGTTACATCCTTCTCGTATAGAGCATTCAGAAATGGAAGGTAGAAATTCAATAGACCCGGATTCCCTGCCAACCATGAGCGAAAGTTAACGAGAGATATAGACACGCTAATACCAGGTATAAACAAAATGACGGTGGTTGGAACAGAGAGCTTGGAAGGCCACCACAACGCATGCGACTGGCCCAGGCGCTTATGGTGGAATATAGCGCTCTGGTAGACCGCATTCTGGTGGCCACGGTTGTGTTCTTGAAGGAAGAGCGGTAAAGGCATATGCGAAATGATGCTTTGATGGCTGCCACATTCAATCATAACTTCTAGCTTGCCCACCTTGTTCCACAATGTCTCGTGCACCACCTTTCCCTACTCGACGCCGTTCACCGTCAGTAACTGGAGGTAACATATCCTCTCTGAACCCTTTCTCCCCCACTTCAACCACCCGACCCCTCCAAATATCGCGTCCTGAGCGATCGACAACCCCTGGCAACGGGTCTTATCCCCCCAAGTCCCCTCGACTAGCCCCACCGAACCCCTCATCGGGTGGTCCTTCTCGCCCTCAACGATCCGAGCTAAGATCTCGGGTTTCTGACTATGATAATTCAGAACAAGTGTCGTATAGAGATAGCATCAGCACAACTCGCTCTGACGTCTCTATACCCTCAAGACCACGCGCCGGTGCATCCAGCCCTAATGCCGCAACTATGACCAAACCACGACCTCAGCGTCTTCAAAGTCCTGTCACTGACGAAGGTGATCTAACAACGCCGACTTCATTGGCATCAGCCTTGTCCGCATTCAAATCTGCCGGTTCTCGAAGACGTGGTATGAGCAATGACGCCGATGAGATAGACTACCAAACGGAACGCCAAAATGAAATCGATGCCGAGAAAGCTAGACAGCAGAGGATTCGTGATAAAGTTCCTGGCAGACGAACTAATGGGAAAGCGAGAGCTGGCGATATCGACGGTACGGACATGCCTCTGATTTCCGTCCCTCTGAAGCTTATTTGACGCGCACACAAGCTGTTTTGGACCAGGTCAAAGACGACTGGGAATTTATTATTGATCCAGATGTAAGATCCTTTTGCGCCTTCTCTACGAGTATTGAGGCATGTGGCATCCTCAGTTTAACAACGTCGACCTTGCTCTTCAATTAATGGATGACTCTTCTCATGGAAAAGACATGGACTCCTTTCGCAGAACGAAAGAGATGCTAGGAAGGGCACTGAAAGGCTCTGTTGATAGTGCGTTTCGAGGCTACATCGCTAGACATTAATATACTTACCCAACTCGTATTATCCTTCCAGAGCACTATCAAGCGTTCGCCGCTTCCCTTCCACACCAGGCTGCACTGCTTGGTCATCTAGACGAAACACAGACGCAGATACATGGTTCACGAACATCTCTCTTGGACGCTAAAGAGGCACTAGGGAGTAAGAGAGCTGACTTGGTCCAGTTATGGTCTAGGGGCCAGACCTTGGAGGAAATGTTGCGCCTCCTTGACCAGATGTCAGCATTTGAACTACTCTTCCCTCCAAGTTGTTGATTTTGGTCACAGAGAGCATTTAAAATCTGTGCCAGACCTCCTAGAAACACTGATGTCCGAGAAGCGACTTCTCCAAGCTGCTGCGTTGCTTGTCCGCAGTCTGAAGATAATTAACAAACCAGACATGCATGAGATTGGTGCCGTATCTGATTTGAGAAGTTATTTGATAGCCCAAGAAACGGTTCATCTTTTCGAGCCTTTCCTTTTAATTCCTTCTAATGACACTTGTTCTAGGCATTGCGTGATATTCTTGTAGATGAACTGCAGAATCATCTATATCTCAAGTCTTTCTGGTGCGATGCACGATGGGCAGCGTATATCCCCAATCAGCAGACCTGTGAGTGGACAGTGTCTTTGTCTCACTAAATGTACTGATCTTGTGTTCCGCAGTTCCAAACACAGAGTTCGAAGAAGATGGCTCCGATAAGCCTCTCGAGCTCAAGGAAGCAACACCAACTTCGCCATCGTTCCATCCTAGCCGGCAGGCGCGATTTTTGAATGACCTAGCGATCAAGCCAAATGAATCTCCAGTCGACTTGAGCGATATCAACGCTGGTAGTACTCATCCTTCAAGTACAAATCTGATGACATCAGTCACAAGTACCTCTGTACACAACCCTGAAGTCGACTCCTTTGCGTACATGGAAACTCTCATCGAATCGCTTGCTGTTCTAGGAAAGTTGGGCAGTGCACTAGACAATATTGCCCAGAGACTGCCCAGTGAGATATTCAACCTTGTGGAAACAACACTCGATGAAGTCGAGGAGCGGGCGGATTACGGTCGCAGGGGATCAATTTTGGGCGACACCATGGTCAGAACAGAAGGAGCTTACATTTTCACTTCGGAAACTCCAGTTGTAGGTTCGACAATAGCGACCAAGGCAGGCTTCCTGCGGGCGTCTTGCCTGAGACTCGCAGCGCTGGAATCTTCTTCCAAACGAGTGGACCATGAGATTCTCAAAGATTTGTTCTGGACATTGTATTCAAAATTGGACGCCGTCGCCCAAAGTCTTCGTATCGTTTATGAAGTAACTAATCGGGTTGGCTCGGTAAGTACAAGCCTAATCCTGTCTCCTCTGGACAAAATCACATTCATGTATAGAGGCGCGACTTCAAAGATTCATCAGGTACCAAACCTGGATCGCTATTCCCCCTCGCTGAAGTATGGATTCCGATACAGTCAGAGGTCAGTATCAATCCCATCGTACATGCATTGTCTTATATATATATATATATCCAAGGTACGGACGCTGATATACGACTATTTGACGGATGAAGATCAAGGGTCTGTTTCTGGACGAAATCCTATCTCTTCAATCAATGAAATCTTGCGCGAGGGGAGATTTTCCCGAGATCGAAGCAAAGTGCGGCGCCATACACCTTATCCTGTTAAAAATTTACATGTTTGCCTCCAGGCAGTATTTCGTTTCGTAGATACTGACTCGAAGGGAACAGCGAAAGCCCTTAAGCCGCATGAAGACGGTCTTACACGGGTGCTCAATGATACTATGCCAGGGCTCGTTCCAGGATCAGGCGATGCCGTTCAAGCGACGTTAGCCACTGTCGGGACTGATGAGCGTATGCTTGGAGCAGATCAACATCATCGACTTATCATACGACCTGATGCTTTCCATGTCAGTGTCCTATTCCAGCCGACTCTGGCGTTTCTCAGCCGTATTTCAACAATCTTGCCTTTTGGCATTGAATCTGAACGGACGTCGAGTGCCGTTTTGGATGAATTCGTTCTCAAGGTGTATCTACCGCAATTAGAAGAAAAGGTCTCTGATCTGTTCCATCGGGCAGTAACTGGTAATTTGATTTCAATGATGGTTTGTATACGCTCAAACTGCCTTGATAAAAGGTCCAGAGGCATTCCAACCTGATCCCCTTGCTTCGCTTTTATCTCCGGAGCCCTTGGTGAAGGTATAAAGGTTCTAGCCTTTTTGGACCTTATATTGCTTACTCCTTGATGACAGGCAAGCACCCAATTGATGGCATTGATTAATTCCCTCTGTGCTATGCTGGCCACAAGTCCATTCCATCGAGAAAATTATTCTCGTTTAATTCTCGGCGTCATTATTCAATTCTATCAACGATGTAGTGATCGCTTCCAGGATCTCGTTACGGTACAGAACACTCTCGATGCAAACCTTGAAAAGAAACTTGCTCTTGCCGCTCAGTGGGCACAAAGGTCGGAACTGAGCACCTGCATGTCTGAATTGTTGGGCACTAGTGTGGGTCCTTCCGCAACTCTGACGGCATGTAACTGACTGTATATCAGGAAGACAATAGCGCTAAGTTGTTGCAGCTTTGTCGTCAGGAGACCAATCTTGAAGTACAATTGCTTGGTCGGAAGCCGATGCTCCAGGCTGAACTAATTTCTTCAATCCGCAACCTTGCATCGCTGGCGGCTTTATACCGCAGTGTCGTAAGTCACCTGTCCCCGCCAATGACTCCTAGCACTGACATATTTCTTGTAGTCGTGGTTTACCGGTGAACTTGATTCTCTCAAAGCGAGACCTGACGAGATATTGTCCCCCACGACACCTCAAAACCTCGAACCGTTGTCTGGGGCAACACCATACACTCCCTTCGTACCTGTAGTTCTTCCTCAAGAGAGTTTGAAACTTCCTCTCTCTCGGGAAATGTCACTGTCAGTGGATTCTTTTTTATGGCAATTTACAAACTGAACCCTCGGGATCAGACGATTCCAAGCTTTACTCAAGACGTATGAGCAGCTGACTGGTCTCATCTTGGACACTATACGCATCGATGTCCGTTGTAGGACGATATTTTATCTGGACTCTTCTATGCGTCAGGTGAGCAAGATGCCTCACAAAGTAATACCGCTTACACTCATCGGGCTTTCAGGGAGATTATACCCTCGACTGCGATGCTACTGAACTAGACCCTCGCATTATCGACCTGAATGCGGAGCTTGTGAAATGTGATGATTTCGTTTCTACGTTTCTACCAATGAGCGAGAGACAGTGAGTCCATCTGCATGCAGGGACAGTTCATCTTCTTATCTGGTAATGCAAAGATTCGTCTTTGTAGGGCTAGGGCATTTAATGGAAGACCTTCTGATATCAAATGCGCGGCACTTATGTCGGCCTACGTCTTCTGGAATCAAGAAAATCTTACGAAACATGCTTGCTCTTCAACAAAGCATCAAAACCCTTACCAATGATCAACAACAGAACACCGAGTTCCAGCGAGCTAAACAATACTATTCGCTATTCTTCTTGTCACCTCAGGTATTCTTAACCACTCGTTAAAAATGAAGCCACTGCTGATTTCTGGTGACAGGAAATGTTGGATGGTGTTCGCCATAAGGCCTCCTTTAGCTTCGAAGAGTATCAATTGATGCTCAATCTTCAATGCGGAGTTGATCCAGCCGATGGTGAAGCGGGCCTTTCAAAAGCTACAGATCGAAATTACAGTATGTACATGATAGAACTTCATGGACTAGAATTAGAAAGCTCAGGCCCCTAATCCTGAATTCAGCGAATTTACTGTTTAACCTTCAGCATTCCTTTTTCCTTTTGTTCCACGAGCATATTCCAACCATTTGAGATCTGCTATCGATCCGATGTCGGAATGTTGCGAAGGATCAAACCGAAGGGATAAAGCCATTGCTGCTGGCGATAGTGATACAGAATACTTGCCGTCCTCCCGCTTGCTAGAAGAGTATGTCAGTATCGGAAGTCGACCCAACAATCCTCGGTAACGTCGACGTAACCACCTTGACGGGTGCCGGTATTCTATTGCCAAATCGGCGTCGTCCATTCTAATCAACCGTTCTTTACGAGTGACGGGGTGTGGTGCAACAATAGGTCCAGCGACCGTGCGCACATCTTCGAAGATACCATATCCCTGCATTCCCATTCCCCTCACGCCCCTTTCTACCAGTTCGTGCTGCGAAACCCCCTCGTGCTGCGTGTCAGACGTATGATCCTTTATCACGACTTGCAGAGGTGGAAGAACTTTTTTCCACTCCCGAGTAAAATATCTCCATCGGATATTAACCTCGCGCCTTTTGCTAAATGGACCCAGCAAACGAGCATCTTCAGAAGACGGATTGGCTCTTGAGGGGAGAATCGGAGGAAATGCTAGTGATTTCGAAACCAGTGGCTTCTTGCGGGAATAGCTGGACAACAGAAGAGCTTTCATCTCAGGTGAATACACTGGGGGTCGAGACTTCTCAACCGAAGGGATGATTTGTGGAGGAACTGCGGCGTTTGGATCGGATAAGATGGGCTATTAGAGGTTGGAGACGACGGTTAAGTAAGTGTCGACTGCAGGCAATCTACACGGACCTCCATTAGTTCCCATTTGAGCTTCCCTTTCCTGCCATATGCCAGATCGAGAATATGCTCAAAAGCTTGAGCGCTACCGTTGTTGGCAGCTTCTATTCTACGCCAGCTCTACGGAGGTCAGTTGTGACAAAATGATGTTGGCTAGTAACGGACCTGGTTGATACGTTTCAGTTTGCTGCAATACAGGTCCTTGCACTGTGCTCGCACGAGTGCACGAATGTCATCCGAGGCCTTGATACGGAAGAATTGTCTAGAAGTCGGGTGAGCTCTCGTGTGCAATAAAAGGTGCTTGAATCCAACCGAAGGTAAGGCTGAGGAAGTTGCTTAATTTGACAAAGGTAGGTTCGGTAGAGGGAGACAATTTTATTGGACATGCCAGTGGACTAAAGAATACATACATAAGCTGTGAATAGACTTTTGCAAAAGACTACCGACATACTTTGGTCGAAATTTTGTGTGATGACAACGAATGAGATGCACTAGGTGCTGAGCTGGGCTTATTCCTATTACTCAAACTGAGCTTGAGTGTTTAAGCCCCCATCTTTACAAGCTGGAGTCAACCAGAGTGGAGGGTTGGTAGTGGCACGCACGGGATGAATCATTGAATAATTTGGCGATATAAACAACAACACAGCGTCAATGGCAAGCCATGAACTATACCACAGACGCCGCAATCTCGTCGACCCAACTCAAGCGCAACAGACCGCCTCCGGACCATTCTCACCCAGAACCGCCGTTGCCCAAAGTCACTAGTGACCTTGTTCTTCAAGTATTTACTCACGTATCCTTGCGGAGAACCGGGCGCCCCGAGGACTATGGCGACAACGAGCGGCTCATTCAATTAGGAACTTTGGTACTCGAAGCTGCGGCGACATATGCACTATTTAACAAGCGGCCCATCCGTACCACGCAGGAGATACTCGTTAGTTATCTGTCTTGAGGATCTTTGTTGATTCGTTTGTAACATGTGCGGTCGCAGGCGGAACGAGATGTCGCGCTCTCTGATGCAAACTTGAATAGATGGGTGACGATGTATAGTTTGCGACAGAAACTTCGCTGTCATCCTGATATATTTCCCTATCTAAGCACCCCGAAGGTATCTTTCATCATCGACTCTCCGGTGTATAATCTGCTCATTGACCTGAAAGGAAACACGATCACTCTTCTGCGCATATGTGGGTGGGGTGTACGTTGAGAATGGAATTGAGACGGTACAGGAATGGATAAGCCATCTCTTGTCAGGGCAAGATAACACTGCACCATTAGCATCACTGTCGGAGCAACAGTATCCACAACCAATCGAGCCACCGTCGAAAAAGGTGAAGAGCGAGCAACCTCCTCCGTACCACTCGACGCCCATATTTTTCGCATCTCAGCCTCCTCCATCACCACCAAAGGATAAGCAGAGACACCTACCGCCGCATATGCATTCATTACCCCCTCTATCGCAAATGCATCCGTCATTACCCGTTCATCCCTTGCCGCATGTGCCGCAGACGATGCCTCTGCCCAATCCATTAGCCCCTGCACAACCTTCTCTTCCATTTCTCCCGTTATTTAATCAGACTGCGACTCAACGACGTGTGGTGGTGGAATATCCAGCCGAATTTAACGGGCCGCCACATGCGGGCCAGTGGACAGTACGCTGTGTAGGTACGTCAAGTGTTTCTGCTCATGATCTGACATTGGTGCGATATCTACGTTGTTGCATTTCAGTCAACGGAATTCAGAAGGGACTTGGCATGGGAGCTAGCAAGCAAATAGCGAAGGAAGAGGCAGCTAGACAGGCTTATTACGCTATGGGATGGACCTAGGTTCTTATGTTGCGGTATCGGAGTTCAAGATTTTAATTCTCGTTTACATATCGTCCGAGCTGTTCATGGCAGTCCTGAGTCGGGCTGAGTAATTTTGTTACCCGCCTCTGCTCTGCAGACAAACAGGTTACTCAGTTGTGCTGACAGAGACGATCACGTGTAGAAAGTAATTGGAAATAGGATTGCGCTCACAATCTCCTCCTTCGCCATAATCTCCTTGCTCGCCGTCACTGACGACGAGCGGCGTCCTTTCGTCGCTATCAGACCCATGGCTGCCCAGAGCGCCCTCGGGCCAACACCGTCGACGTCCATGGCCCCTTTCAGCCAGCCGAGCCACATTGACTTAACCCAGGATGAGGACGACTCGAATGATGACTACGGCTCGCAGCACTTCGCCAAACGCGCCCGCATGGATTTTTCACCATCTAGATTGGATCAACCTACTACTTCAAGCATCTTCGTACCGCACAACGATCCTCGTTCAAATTCTCTACCGCGATTACCTAGTTTCAATTACAATCTATTTCCCGATAGTCCCTTTTCAAAGCCGGCCCACACCTCTAACCACCCATACCGGCCTCCACTTGCAGGCCACTCCAGTTTTTTTGTCCCTCGCCATTCTCAAAACGAGCTGCCTCCGCCAAACCCACCACATATACCCTCATCTTTCGCAGGCACTCGTCCACCTATGTCTGCCTCATCTAGTCGCCAAGTCATAGATCTCACAGGCTCTCCCTCACCTCCCCCTTCCATGCGCCTTCAACATTCACCACCACCAAGTTCACCATCAACGTCTACACTCCCGCCCGAATTACCCCCGAAAACGCCTGTGTGCATCGGACAACTAACCGTGACCGCTCTCGTACTTTACCCCGTGCCATATTTGCTTCCGCAGGATCCTCGTAGCGACTCGGAGTGGGCCCTCGTTCGTCTCCAGTACGAACACAACCCTAACAAGCCTGGCGGGTCAGAAACAATTCACATCAAAGCACCCCATACACGAGGTCCAAATGGAGAACCAATCAACGCTGAAGCGTTTGGGGTCGTCGAGCAAAAGGTCGCGACCTCAATAGGTCCCATGCTGGGAAAGGGTCTTATCCGCGTTGATGCCAAAGTACGGAAGGGGCCACCAAATGTAGGATTTTCCCATTTATTTTTTTTGAAATTTACCTTACTTATTTTCTGTGTCGTGAAGCTTCCCATCCTTCCACTTCAATTGCTTGTCTACACTCCCAAAGGAAATATACCGGTCGTCGGAGACTACCTCCGCCGGTGTTCTCTATTTCTTGATCATCCTACACCTCCGTTCGATTTCCAGCGACTTGCTAATTACCATTACCATAACCCTCACGATCCTCCACCTGGCGGTTTCAACCGCACCGTCATGACTCAAAATCGAGTCTACGGTCCTTCAAGTTCTAATAACAACTCCCGTTGGAGTACCCCGATAATTCCAGGGAAAAGTGTGGAGGTCCAGAGGAGTCAAGTTGACGAGGTGTTCAAGAGTTTGAAGGATGGAGATGAATTGACAGAGACAGAGCCAGGTGCGTTGAAGATGGTGCAACCGGTATACTTTAATCTTACAGTGCAAGTGCTTAGCGCCAGATGTTGCGACAAAATTATATCCTCATCAGAAGAAAGCACTGACCTTCTTATTGGAGCGCGAGAGAGAAAAGCCTGGCCCTGACGGAACCTTCTCATCTTTATGGCAGTCACGTATAAATCCACTTTCAGGCCATCATTCCTGGTATCACGTAGTAACACAGAAGGAAGTATTTCACCAGCCTTTTGAAAGCAAAGGGTCCATTCTGGCGGACGATGTGGGTACATCTTATCCGTTAATGTCTCGCATGATCGCTCATGAGAAGGTATCAGATGGGTCTAGGTAAAACCATTACTTGCGTATCTCTCATCGCGGCAACCCTAGAGTCAGCCACAGCATTCGCAGCTATGCCTCTGGATCTTCCTACCTCTCCTCGAAGCAGTGACTCTGTAGACGCCGGTCATTTCGCCGGAAGCGTTTGGGGCATGCCTTCCCCTGACTCTGCTCAGTCGCAGAAACAGAAATCAAAGAACATCAAAGTCCAGGAGAAGATTGATGCAGAATACACGCGTGCATCACGGATCAAGGTGAAAAGTCGTGCGACCCTCATCGTATGTCCCCTTTCGACGGTCTCAAACTGGGAGGATCAATTCCGAGAGCACTGGAGAGGCGAGGTAACCGTGTTTGGTGGGAGTGGCGGTACCTGTTTGCCTCCTACGGCATCTCAGTCAATGTCGCAACTCAGCCTTTCGTCATTAACTACCATGGATGTTGAGCCCGACATTAAACTACCACCACCTACAAGAGTTCGCGTGGGCAACCCCCTCCGTGTCTATGTATACCATGGAAACGCACGTCGGCCGGATCCTGCCTTTCTTGCCGACTTCGATTGTGTCATTACAACTTTTGCTACACTAGCCTCCGAATTTTCCAAACAAAACAGATGTCTCGTCAGTGCAGACGATGATGAAGACGAGGGGGGCAGTAGTGATGCCACAGCTGGAGTCGATTTTGACGAGCAAGGAAATCAGATCATGAAGTTGCCGAAGCCAAAAAAGGGTGGGTTAAAGAGGAAAAAGCCGACGATGGTTGGGAACAGCGCCCAAGAAGCCGCCAGTGCTCTTCAGAGTATACATTGGTTTCGCGTGGTCCTTGATGAAGCACAGTGAGTAGTAGCGTGATTCTTTCCCGTAGTTCTCAAGTTGACCAACCTACTTAGCTCTATCAAGGAAACCGGGACTGTAGGTAGCCGTGCCTCTTGCGACTTGATGGCCGATCGGCGTCTGTGCTTGACTGGCACACCCGTGCAGAACAAGTTGGATGACGTCTACGCTCTGATCAAATTCCTTCGTCTGGAACCGTTCGATGACAAGAATATTTGGACGGAATTCATCGGCAGTCCTGTGAAGTTCGGGCAAGCGTTGGGTATAATGCGTCTTCAGACAATAATGAAATGCATTACTCTTCGCCGAACTAAGGAAACTAAAACACAGGACGGAAAGAAGATTCTCGCGTTGCCTCCTCGGCGAGACGAGTTGCGTTTCCTCCAATTTCAACCTGAGGAGCAGAACATTTACGACCAGTTCTTCAACGAGTCTAAAGCCGAGTTCACCGAGATGACAACGAAGAACGAGGTGATGAAGAATTACGTCGGCATTCTCCAAAAAATTCTGCGACTTCGTCAGATATGCGACCACTACGAGCTGGTGCAAGGAAAAGGCCTCGACCAAGCGATCTCCCCCGAGTCAGGACCTTCATACGAAGATCTGGTCGCCGATATAACGAAAGATGGATTGAACGCTACTCGTGCTGCTGCTGTTTTTGCCATCCTCCGCGAATCAGCAACAGCGCAGTGTGTTGAATGTGGAGGGGAGCTTTGTATAGCTTCAGACGCTCACGGCGATGGAGCTGAGGTAGATGCACCTACAACTTCGAAACGGGGGCGTAAAGGCAAAGGCTCCGCTTCCCGAGGATCAACTCGTGCTAGTAGCCCAGCTACCCCGCGGCCGATCTTGACACGATGTCAGCATCTCTTTTGTTTAGGCTGCTATAGGAATTCGATTTGTCCTGGGTGGCCTAATGTTGACCCTGACACTCGAAGATCTTGTTCTGCCTGTCAGACTGGTCTTACACCAGGAGACGCGATTGAGATCAACCCAGAGTCACTGGAATTAGCGCCATCGAAGAAGAAACCTCAGAAGCGCGAAAAGAGGCAAAAAGGAGTGTCTCTGGAAGCTTTCCATCCCTCGACCAAGATCAATGCCTTGATGAGTGATCTGGTCCTGTTTTCGCGCGGAAATCCTCACTCCACCAACTACGATCCCGCTTCTATTGAGGTTCAAATGGTTGACAACGAGGGAAATCAAGTCGATGACGGAGTAGTGAAAACGGTTGTTTTGTGAGCCTCTTCGTTTGATTTACCCACCGCTCGATGACGATTGATGTCCATCTACCTTCAGCTCGCAGTGGACCTCCATGCTCGATAAGTGTGTTTATATCCTCGATTTTGAGAATTCGTAAGTGAACATTTATAGGATCGAGGACGCCCTGGAGTCTGCAGGCATCCAGTATGACCGATTAGATGGCACCATGAAACGCGATGACAGGACGCGGGCCATGGAAGAATTGAAACACAATCCCCGCTGCGAAGTTCTCTTGGTTAGCCTGAAGGCAGGAGGTGTCGGCCTAAACCTAACCGCTGCCCAGCGAGTGTATTTAATGGATCCGTACTGGTATGATATTGCCTATAAACCCGTGATTCTAGCTGAAGTCGATGTGGATATATAGGAACCCCGCTGTTGAGAATCAGGCGGTGGACAGGATTGTTCGTTGCTCAGTTTTTATTCTGATCACCGCTGATGTGTGGAATTTAGCACCGTCTTGGGCAAACACGGCCGGTCACAACTGTCAAACTAATTATTGAGAACTCGATAGAGGCTCGGCTTCTGGAAGTACAAAAGAAGAAGACAGAGCTGGCCAACATGACACTTGGTCACAGCTTTAGTAAGGCAGAGTTATTACAGCGCAGAATGGAAGAGCTACAGCAATTATTTGGTTGATCGTCGATGACGTTTGACGTTCGTGGTATCATAGACGTTTTATAGTATTATTTTACACTTTAGTCTTGATCTCGTTACAATAATTACTTTGTTGTGGAGTATAGAAACAATGTGAGAATCACAATCAAAAAGCGAAATGAGCAGCGTTCTTGCGGGATCCGAAAAGATAGACTGTGAAGAGAGTTAGAAGCGAGCCAACAATCCCTAAAACGTGTTCTTATACCGATGACCTGGCTCACAAACAAACCGATAGTGACTCCTGCAGCAACAGATATCATGCGCAAAGCTAGCGAGAAGCCTCCAGAGTATTGTTCGGCCGAGCTATGGTATGTCTGCGTTAGGCCACCTCCTTGAGCTATCCCAGACTACAATACGTGAGCGATCACTTCGATAACCAGAGCGCAAGTTGACCAACAGGGACCAGAAAGAGAACGCCAGTTACCATCGATGTAAAAGCCGTCCCACGAACGACGCGCGAATAGACATTTCCGAGCGATCCTATGACAAAAGCGCCAGTAGCAGATACAATATCAATTCTTCCCGGGAGAGCGACGCTCGTAGCTCGATTCGCGGCATATGCACAACACGAAAAAGTTACCATAACTAATAGCTGCCATTGATTCCAAGCTTGAAGATTTGACAACGAAGAGCAGGTCGAGTAGATCGGCACAAGGAAGAACATAGCCCACCAGGGCAGCGGTTGCTTGAACCAAGGATCCAAATTATCACGAGGACAACCTTAAAGTGGATTAGGAGACATCTTTGTCGGCATCCTGGTTGTTTGGTTTACCTTTGATGAGACTCAGAACTTGACTCGAGTTTCCTTGGGCCAGTACTCCTGTGATGGAATGAAAAGGAGTGCTTCCGTTGACCATAGTGAAGGTCCCATGCGTGTATATCATGTCTGTCGGTGTGTTGCCGCGATAGTATGCATGACGGGCACGTCGATCTACGACCAAGTATAGATCAGACCCGATAGTAAGTCCAAAACCCTGTAGCGAAATAAAAGCAGACGAAGATTAAGAAATTAGAAGTAACCCACCAGAAATAGCGTATAAATGATCGCATACACAATTCTGACTGATCCACAAAAGACATTTCTGGACATGAGTTCAAGGGCGCTAGTGACTGTCAAAGTGTATGAGGGATGTCATAAACTGGTGGGTACTACCACTATCACTCACGCACGGTGAATCCAGGGAGGATCACAACCACTCCTGCCGAAGATATCGCGCTATAACAGAACAGATGCCCAGGAATACTGCTCAAACCTCGGGCCACAAATGCGACAATGATCGAGACAGATATTCTAGCCCATGATCCAGCTTCCAAATTCAACCAGAGACTAAAGAATGACTTACTCATAAACGTTCGCATACATGGAGCTCTTGTTTGCTGCATTCAGTCCAAGATACTGTAGGCAACAAGCGCAAGCGCCACTGATCCACAAATCCACAGGGGATCCTCCAAAGGACAAGACGCAAATAATACCAGCGCAAACAAAAGCTAGGACACAGCGAACCAGAAGAGGATAGATTGGAGGGGATTGTAAGAGTTTTCTGAGTGCTTCAGTTCCAGCTTCAGCACCCATGTTATCATGCAGGACGTCGCGATAGACCATGTGGACTTTGTGGAGTGACGTCAAAGCAATGCGGCCTGTGGCACGGACGAAATGTGTGCGGCTTGACCTGGTGTCCCCATTGCGAATAGACACAATGATCATATTCGGAAGATGAACGAACTCTACATATATGAGCGGAATCAATAGGGATATCACTGATTGTCTGTCTGGAGTTTACTGACCAGCCTGAGCATCCAATATATCGGAAGCAGCCTTCAGCTGTGACTCGATGCGGTGAGAGGGAGCTCCGAACGACAATAAAGCTTTGGCAAGTTTCAAAATGAATTTTCGTCTGTTTGTCACGTCTACATGTGAGTTGTGGCGTTAGTGCGCGAAAATGGGCCATGATCTGCAAATGAACCTTCTACATTGTTGACAATACCTGAGGTACCATTCTTCGAGCGGACGATGCTACGAAGAGGAAGTAACGTACTCGTCACTGACGTCCATTGCGTTGAATCTCTTCTCGACATGGTGATAAACAGAAAAAAAGTGCTGGTATCATATTGCAATCGTGATTGGCTAGTTTAACTTACATATGAAACATGGCGATTACATAATAGGGGTCCATGGCTGGTCATGGCAGAAGGTATATAGGCAACATACACATTCACCGAATCTGAGGTGCAGGGGGCATATAGTCGTTAGGTAGGAGAAATGCGTCCATTCCATTCTGAGTGAAAGAATATCCGCCTAGGCTTTGATCTGAAATCCAAACAGGCAGTTGTTCGTTCGCAGTAGTTTCGAATCCTCGCCAGATGTGCTCTGCCTCTGCAACACCGTGTTGATAGAGTTGCTGATGCTGCATTTGCTGCTGCTGTTGGTGTGCCATATGAGGTTGTTGCGGTATACCTCCACCTAAGTGTTGGCTGTGCATCTCAGAAAATGAGGTGTCGTATTGAGGAGAGAATGGTTCCTGGTGCCTTTGATGAGGAATTGGACCAGGTCCTGGCAACCCACCAACGGGATGTTCAAGGGGTTGTATGACCATTGGCCGATGAGATTCACGCGTATTCTTTGGAGAACGAGAGGAGCCAGGTTTTCGCTTTGTGGATCGCTTCAGCATCAACTGAAGAGTCAACGCGTATCGCTTGCCAGGAACTGTAGATCGTTTATTGGTATTGTCCCCGTCAAATGCTCACAATCTCACCTTCTGACATAAGGCTTGCCAATTGTTCAACTTTGTTTCTGATCTCTGCCACGTTACAGTCATTTGGGCTAAACAACAAAATACTCAAAGGGAGGAAGACAGGTGGAAACAGCTAGGAACGCACAAGAGACGTGCTAATCTTAGCAAAAATGACGCAGCAAATGTTGCGGTTGCGTGAGTGTAGTGAACAGCTGTGAGGGATAAATTGTTAAGAGAAGGTTTATGCAGCAGTAAGTGGAAAACGCACCGTATTTCATACCTTCCCGATAAGCTGGCGATTTGACTGTGATGTCTAGCCCTTGGTGTGCAATCTGAATAGAGCGAATGGCAAGTTGTCGCTGCGAAGGAGGCATGTTTTGGACATCCTCGGGACCGTTGATACCCCTCAGGGCTGTGGCGTTATGGAACAGTTCAGCATGCAACTGCTGAATCTGGAGACTTTGTCGATAGAATGCTTATGGGTGTCAGCCTTAGAGTTTCGTCTTATGTGTCGCAACGGCTTACTGGCATCCTCGTACTTTTGGGAAAAGGCGTGGTCCCAGACTTTGAACCAATTGGTGAATTCTGCATCTGCCTCTCGAAGGTGTATAAAGTGCTCCTCTCGGACAGGTCCCTCGTTAGGAGACATAGCGTTATTGACTCTCTCCCTAATTACCATTAGTTCAACCATTGAAACAAGGCGCATATCATCTTCGATCGCCAGTGGATGCTGAAGAAGCATGCGACACTCTTGTATAGACTCGTCATCCTTAAGCACCGCTGGTCGTCCTGTCCCGTAAGAAAGTCTGTTCACAAAGCGCCATGAGTAAGGGGTAGCTAATTAGGGCTGTAAGACTAACTGGTGTTCAAAAAGGTATAGGCAAAACCACGTCCGAGTAGCAACTACAAGATCCCGATCTTCGACAGGGTCTGCTTTGTGAGCCTTCATTCTCCTCACGAGGCGTGGCCAGGCCTTGTGCATTGCTTCGACGATAGATAAGAAACCATGGCAAGCAGAAACAGAAAAGGCTCACAGAGCTCCATAGCCATACGTACTGCATGGCCACCACTCAACCAGCCGTTGTCAGACCAGCCAGAAACAAGGACTATCAACTAATTAGCGGTCTGACAGACGAGACACTGACGCTGAAACACGCACTCATCGCTTGGACTGCCTCACAACGCATGACCGGGGCGAAAAGGGTCGCACACGATATTGCCTGGACTTCCTCAAGGATCCTTAGTGAGACTTCGCTCGGAGAACCTATTGCAAAGTAAATGTCTAAATACGAGGGCTTTTACTGGTACTCGTACCACCACCGTCACGAACTCGCGAGGCGACCATGCAGATGCAGTCGACGGCAAAAGGAGAGCGCTCATGAAGAGCATCGAAGGTATCGTGAGCAGAATCAAAAACAGGCCTGAGAACCTTAGATGCAAGCACAATGGTTGAGCAAAAAGAAATCACTTACAAGAAAGTCGAACATCCACGATAGAAACTGCCTTTAACATGAGATCGATTCGAGAGTAATTATAGAGAACTGACAGAGAAAACAAATTCCGCGCTTCATCTTCCGTAATGATGCCCTTGGTTACCACTGCACGAAATAAATTAAAGATGGACAATGAAGTCAAGACTTGGACGACTACCATCAGGAAATGTCAGATTACGATGCTTGTGACGGATTTTTCGGCGCTTGGAAGGTCTTGTCTGCCTGTCGGGAGATGGTGTACGTGCGCGACTGTGGGTTCCACTGCTATCTCCATTTTCCTATTTCAGGAAGAAGCTAAGGTCTGCATCACAAATCGAAGCTTGACATGCTTACTTTAGCAGCCCTTTCGATAGCAACATCAGCCAACCCTCTGAGTACTTCCCATGGTGCGACAAGTCCGGAAGCAGGTAGTTCTCCATTGTCTTCGTCTTCCAGATCAGACGAATTCGCGCTGGCTGCGTTGGAGGTGGCATGTCTTTTTGAACCAGAAACTTGATTTCTTGACATGGGCCCCGTACTCTGAATTTCCTGGGACTGGTATCGAAGAGAAGAAACATTGCTCTGAGCGGTAGGGTGTCCCATAGAAGAGATACTAGAAAAGGGGGGCAACACTGGGCCTTGCCCTTGGCCATGATTGTAACCATGTGGGAGCTGGTGGCTTGAATATGATTGTGGAATCATCGAGAAATTGGATTCCGTGGCGGAGGGTGGGCCAGGAGGAGGCATAGAACCCTATTATACAATGTTAAATACTTGACTTGCATGACATAACTGATGAAAGTATGACCTGATGAGCTGGCGGGAACGCTCCAGGGCCTCCTGTAGGAGATGGATGCATCTCAGTCATATGCTGATGGGTCGCAGTCGGTGTTGACATCGACGGAGAATTTACACCAGGCGAGTGTTGATGAAATGGTTGAGGGTACGTTGACGGAGATCGAACAAGTAGCCCTCCACCTCGCAAATGAGCGACTAGTTCCGCAAGTGAATTTGATATGGCTGTTTGAGTATGGCGGATATCTGCAACATGAGCCTCCAAGCTTCGGATGCGCCTTAATGGGCGTTAGTAATGTAGTTGAACGATGGAAAGTGTTTCGTCCACTTACTCCAGGCCAGCCTCTCCAGTAAGGGTAGCTTCTCTCGATGGTTTCTCAAACAGACACTCCAAATTGGTATTGCGACAACGTTTACAGGGGGGGTTATCAGCACCCTCACATCTCATCTTCTGTTTCCTGCAAGCATTCTTGGAGAAAATGGTGAGCGGAGGATAAGATGTTTCAAATAGATCAACCAACACAAGCTCCTATATAAAAGACAAGCGTTTTGTCAGTGGGCAGGTTTGTAGCGCCTGATGAGGACCTTACGAGGAACTCTGTTCAGGGTTTTGACCACTGGTTTGATATCGCGTTTGTCAGGCTTCTCATCGACTTCTGACTTCTGAGAGGCCGAAGCGCCTGCACCGGAGTCCATCGTGCTGACCGACTTTGTTAATGGATGTGGAGGGAGAGGGGAAGGAACCGGGGGAGAGTTGGAAAGATTGCGGGGAAGATGATGGCCCTCGACAACTTGAACCCACGGGGGAAACAAACTGAACCGATTTGGAAATGAGCAACAAACAAATGAATTGGCTTGAACTTAGCCATTTTTGCTTGAGCCGGCCGTTAATGCTTTAGCTTGGATGACTGTCCAATGTTCAGATTCAACAATGCCGTGCGCATTTTCCCAATTCTTGCTCACGTAGAAGAGAAATATAATTTCAAAATAGTTCCGAGTGCAACCCCGGCCAACCATCTAACCGGTTAACAGCCTCGATCAATGTTCTGCCAAGCAAGCAGGTAGTCACGGACAACATGCCAGTCATGTCTCTCCACACAATCATGTATGTGTTTCTCAGACACCCTGATTTTTGCTGCGCCTGGGTTTTCTTTTTTGCTTCCGCAACCTTCAATATCTCTTGCGTGTCTGAAACCAGATTGTAGAGAGATGGTCTATGTGCTGGGTCTTTATCGGGTTCTTTATTGCGTTCGGGGATTTGGAAGAATGGTCTATAAGCTGGTATGCTCGTACAATTGCTTTCCCATGCCGAAATCGCCTACGCGTACGTTACCATTCTACTTATCAGGAACTCAGAAGATTTCCTTCTTGTTTCTATCTGTTCCTCAAACAAAAGTCCGTATTTTCCCCCCTTATTCCTTTTCATTGACTTCTCATGCGTCGTGTGATAGGACCCCGCTTCTATCTATCTGCATGTTCAGCCAATCTTTGCCAAGCATGAGACGACATGAATGCTATAACATACATATATAAGGAGTCTGCTCAGCGCAGCAGAACATTCTGGCTTTCCTCAAAACCCAGCAAGCAAGACGTCAGGGGCTCAAAACAACGCAAGCTCCCGCGCTAATTTTGTGGAAGAACTCGCATCGCGTTTTGGATCCTTTACTCAACCCACGCTGTCTCCTCATCCGTCCAAACGTCGACAGTGATTTGCTATGCCTTTCAAGATGGCAAAACAGAGAGAAAAGTGCACATACCTCCTCTCTCTGTAGTGCTCTATCTATTGTCGAGGCTCCATTAGATATCTCTATAGCATTGAGAGATAATCCTTTCTGTATTACATAGTGTCCATGACATAAGTATATGTTATACGTTACAAGTTAAATCCCGGGATTCTACATACTCATCGTAACTACGTTCCTATGCGATGCCGCCTAAATGCGGCTTCTACATCTGCTGCTGTATATTCCAGAGATAGTCCAGTGTCTGTGTAACATTGAAGGATGCGCTTGGAGAAGAGGTCAGTTATTCTCAAAAGTTCTTCCTCGCAAGCTTTCCAGACCCCCACAAGGACGGTTCCAGGAACAATTCCGCCATTTTCCTCGGAAGTTGTTTTTCCAGAGGCTTCCGCGAAGTGCTTACTGACGCGACCAAATAGTGCATCAACATGTTTCCGCAGATCTTTGGAGGTGTACTCTCGGACAACCTTTCTGAGCGCAGATTTGTTGTAGATGGTGTTGTTAGCGACTTCAGTAGGAGAAGTGGTCTTCAGCAAGCGTTCTACGCCCTCAAAGTAGTCCTGAGAGCCTATTTTAGTATCGACAGGACACGACTATGCGGTGCACTCACTATAATCCTGGCGAAGGGTCGTCTGAGGACAATTTTGGTGTATGCGCTTAAATTCTCATCGTATATGCCTTCTGCTCGTCGACAGAATACATTGATAGAACCGACCTCCAGTGCGGAAGTTTCAGCAACAAAATGATGCATATTCTCTACAATGGGGTGAGGACGACCGATAAATGCAAGCCATGAATATAAACGAACCTATCAGAATCACATGGTAATTCAATTGGCCTTTGTCTTCACCCTCTCCGTCCAACTTCGCCATCTGTTTCAAAGAATCGAAGATTGACTGAACGATTTTTTCATAAGCAGCGTCCACGCTGACGCGTATATCAAGGCCATCAGCTCCAATGAGCTGATTTTCCACCCGACCCACATATGTAGGAAAATGCTTTACGAAATACGCCACCCCTTGCCGTTTCTTGCTGCTTAGCTTGGTTTGTTCTATGTCAGTCATTTGCTCTTTCTAATCAAATGGACGTCAGCTATAATAAAGTGATTAGAGTATAGGAACCTACGACGTGGCGCTCAAAAATTCCTTTGAGTCTGATATGATGCTTCTCGAGCATAGTCACAAGAAATTGATTCCCCCGGTCTTCCGCGTCGACAAGGAAGCGCTCGAGGCACGCGATAATTCCAATGATCTGCCTATTGTAGTGTTGTAAGAACTAATCACGGCTATCTTCACTGTGCTTACAGTCTGTCTTTTGCCAGAACAGCGTCGAGCCATATCTTCAGTTCTGCTGGCAGAAATCCAAAGATAAGATCCATGGCGCCACGGACTAATTTGAGTGTCGACTGGCTGAGACCAGCTGTTCGCGTCGCTTGTCGCCTGAAATAACTATCAAGGCCCATGTAGTCTGCGAAGGTTAAACCGGCCTCATTGATTTGCAAGAAGTCGGTAATGAACTCATTCTCCCGATAGATGGCTGGAGCTACTTGATCGAGAACGAGGGCAAATATCTGAAAAAAGGACGATCAGGACTCGCAGCTGGACAATGACTACCAACTGACATCCGAGGCCCTCGAATCACCACTAGAAACCTTGTCCTTCTCTCTGTTTCGCCCTTCGATAGGCGACCGAATTATGGTTCCTGCCCGACGCATCCCTGATGTGCCCTTGGATATACTAGTCAAGGGTTGAGAGCTAAAGCCTGTTGATTATAACTCAGTATATTGAAGTATGACGTCTGGTAAAATACCTACTGTGATCTTGGCTCTCCTCTGGTGCCTTTTTTACGAAAGCAATGTAGACCGAAAACATAGCCTTCATTTGTGCACTATGAAGTCCACTGGCGACTGAGAAATAGGCCTGTAAAACGACTTGTCGTGAATGAAGCAGTTATGACCCTATGCATTACGTACCGCACAAAGTTTTGCATACACAGATTCGTCCATTTCCTTCAAATAAAGCATCAATCCGGAGTAACGACCGAGATACGATTCCATTTCATCATGCGAGATCAAAGTTGGCTTGTCGCGTCCTGTCGCTGATATAACACCGTTGTTATCACTCAGCAGCAACGTCGACTGGGATCAAATTAGAAACGGGTAAAGGAGCGGAGAGTCATGACAGACCTGCGCAGTAAACATGATAGATAGGAAATCGAACATTCGTTTGCAAAACTGAACGTTGTGGGTTCGATATTCCTGGAGACGTTCCATGGTCGCAGCCATATCTAAGAACTCGATCGATAATTGGATACGGATAAGAGATGCTAATGAAGTACCGGTATCACGGCCCGCTTGTAGCGCCTTGTAAAGTTGCGCTGCGGCCTCTTCTAGCCGTTCCATACTTTGAGGTTTCTCCAGAGATTCCTGTGTCAGGGTGACAAGCGATTTCTGATCGACATTTACAGTTTGCTGGTGCAGTGTTAGTTCATGACTTGCGTGTAACAAAATGATAATTCGGACCAGAAGATTTTCAAGTTCAGCCAATAAGGCTCGCTGATTTTGAGTCTGAACTTGCAGGCCACGATTCTGTGATTGGATGTACAATATATCATCACTGACAGTCTATATATCGGTGAATACAAGCACACAAGGCATGGAAGATCCTCACATTGAGATGAATCTTGTATGATGAAACAAGACTGTCCATATTTTCCAGTTCTGTAACGGCTTCATCCAGGTATTTCAAAACGATGCTTATTCGATCATCGAATTCCAAGAAAGAGTGAATGTTGGCCTGGAAGAAAGTTGGAGCAGAGGATGGTAAAGCAACTGTGAATATCGCTACCTTTTCAAGAGCCATCAGTTCGTCCAGAAGCCGAGCCTCTATCAGGTCTGCGGCACCTCTTGAAGACTTTCTCGTGATGACATCATCACTAGCCCATTCATAACCTTCGATCATGTCCTCAACGTTGGTCATTGTTGCCAATGAATTCTCATCCTCAGCTTCAGCCTCCACGCTGAAACCTGCCCCTCCAGGAATGAGTCGATCGAGTGTAGCTTGATTGGCGGGATCATAGAATGAGATGCGCGCTTTCTGGTCACGGCGGTTTGTGCCATCGGAAACATTCTGCGACAGTTTCCTAGTTCGGACAGATACTGGCGAAGGCGGTCTAGAGCGATGGGACACGGCTGGGTGTGGAGATGGCGTGCCATTTGCTGATTGAGGAGGTCTATCCAAGGTAGAGGTGCGAGAAACGGCCTGCAGATTCGTTGTGGGTATGCCAACGTCTGCATTTGATGGGCGCAAAAGCTTGGAGCGTGTTGCAAGGGCAGGTTGAGGCGAAATGCTGATCGAGGGTGGCCTGCTGGTAGGCGATTCTCTAACTGGCTGGGCAGAAGTACGATCTAGGTCACTGGGAGAGGGTGCTCGAGAGACGGATGAGGCTCTAAGATGCGACTGCGTTGTTGGGGATGGTTGTAGGCCAGTGTCTTGGTCTCGATCACTTTGTGAGGGCGTGCGAGGTCGAAGGTGGTTCGTGGATACTTATGCAATACGTGAGTAAAAACAAGTTTCTACACGTAAAAGAAGGGCAATACCTCCCACTCTCTGTGTATCTGGAAGACCATCGAGTTGTAGAGTAGATCCCGCTGAGACACTATGGAAAAGTTGCACGATAGCATCCAAGAAGTTGGCTTGATCAACTTGGTTCTCTGTCTGCCACCGATATGTTCGAGACAATGTTATATTGAAGGACAGAGGCTGGAGAAAAATGCATCACGTCCAGATACTTTCGGAATGCGACCCACCTACATTCACGACCTGAATAGCTCGAAGCTCTGGCAATCTCCAGGTCTTCCCGACAGAAAATGTGCCATTCGTGTTTAGTTTGGACTTGTGGATAAAACCGCTTCCATTGCTGGCCTCTGGTGAAGTTCTCAAGTTGGTGTATATCAAAAATTATTCGGGTGGCATCCACATACGAGAAAGGAGTATGTAGCGTGGCTTCCTGCCGCCTCCCTCGGGACCAGCATCCTCCCAGATCTTGACATGGGATACATAGGTTTCTTCGAGGCCTCCTGTTGCGTTTCTTCTCGAGAAAACAGAGTCAATGATCTTCTGACGCTGATCCGCCATGAATGAAGAAAATACAACTCTTCAGCCGTTCACTGTAGCTATAGTTAAGTCCGTATCCATGGATGAACGTTTGAACCCCAAATCCGGACACGTGACAATCGAGGCGCGTGACGTATGTTATTACAACCCATAAGTAGTGGCCGCCCCTAGCAACACTTGAAAATGAACTGTCTTCATTGAGTATACAACGCCTTAAGCTTGTGCTCTGCACTTGCCAATGCCCCGCTTTGTTTCTTGTAGAAACCATAGCGACTAAACAAGAGTTTTCTGAGTCATGCCGCTAAGTTTAATATTCTCAAAACAATACCCATTGCCATATCATTATTCACACCTGCAAGCTATTGTTCGATATCGATGCAATATAAGATTGATTAATTCCACATTACAGCTACAACTCCAGTCAAACCTATATCTGCTTGAAAGCACAAGCACTCGTGGAAGCGCACTCTCGACACAATGACCTACGTGCCCTACCACCATACAAATGACGCGAACCCCCTCCATTCTTTCGCTCTAATTGCCCTCGAGCAGGTCTCACCCGAGAAACATAGGCCGATAATTCGGACGTTAACTTTTAATATTGCCACTATATCATCGAATACTCGCCAATCGAAACGACGTACCGACATCCCCCGTAAAAGGTCAAGAACCCTTTCAAATCAAAATGCGCAGGGAAGGCACAAGGAACAATTCATTCAGGCTTCGAAAATAGTCACTGTGAATAACTCTCCTGTCAACGCCCGGCAGTGTGCTCTACTACGCATGATTTATGATAACATTACAAGATCACCCAGCCATTCGTGGCGAATCTTGCTTGCAGTCGTCACTAGCCGGTGAGCACCCAATTAAACATGGCCCAAAGTGTCAATATCTGACTTTCGACTTACATAAAGAACAGAACGCCAGATCTACCATTGGTTCTCGAATAATCGTCAGAGGGATGCACGAACTCAACGGCCGTTGCCAGAGATGAAGATGATAAACCCCAGGCCGAATATGACATGTCTTATATTGAAATCGTTATTGAAAGTTTACCCGGAGGAAACCTGGTCAGATAGCTTTTTCGAGGGTGTCATTCGAGTCCTGTATCTTAGAATCATCTTCAACTTCAAAGTTGCCCTGCGGCACAGTTCCCGTTAATCAATCCTAATACGACCTGGTCATAATCCTTACAACAGGGTCATGAAACGTGAGTTGAATGATTTGTGAACCGTCCGAATCTGGTCTGAATCACGAAGGTGATCAGAATTCAGGTTTGTGAAGGCCTGCAGGCAGCCCGAGGGACTAGCCTGACGTTTGCGCGATAGATTCATAATGGTCTAGTGATTTCTGTCCAATAAACCGTCTAAACCGTCGAAGCCACCCAAATTGATCAGCCATTGCCCGTTTGACCTGCCCATTCCTGAGCACCTGATAACGGTTTCCCCGCCAGATGACTTCATCACCAAAAATTGCGAATATATATATGGGCAATGCGAGAATTTCGCGAGCGGCCCAGGCAGCCACAAACTCCCACCTAATCGCAGATGGGAGTGGGTGACCAGCAAGAGAGGCATATACATCCAGATCGACGAATAGCCAAAGGGGATAATGGAAAAGAATGATCATCCACGGGGGAATGGCGAAGAGGTATTTGAAAGACGAGCTGGCTATGATGGACAACACAACTGCCTCTGTGAAAGGTTCCAGAAGCGTCGCAGCCAATACCATGTGTTTTCGTACACGAATCCAGCGGACGCGACGCCAAATGTAATCGGCCAGTGTCATGTTGCCTACGACATTGCGCGCCACATCGCAGGATAAGTCGTGTCGTAGCCCCAATTCATGCCATAGGGAACTCGCGATCATGTTATCCTCCGCAAGAAATTGACCAAACGCGGGAAGACCGTAGACCACCTGATCATCGACATTTCTGGCCTCTGAAGAGAGTGGCTTGAGGGATCCATTTACACGTTCGAGATCCGAACGGCGATATAGGTTGGATTTACCGACAACACAAGAGTCAACTGCGACGGTGTTGATGGCAATGTACATTTTGGCGTGGTTTGTGTTCAAAAAAGCTTCTTCAATCCTTGACCCTATCTTGGCCTCATTGGCAAACGCGAACGGCACATGATGTACAACAGCAATTTTGCGGCGAGAGGAAGTTCCGGGCGGTGGCGGGCCGTCAAGTACATCAACAGAGCGTGCAAGAGTGCCTGGGTGGACCATGACGTTCGAATCCAGTACCCATAAAATATCGTTAGCAGCTTGTCGATATGAACGAATGAGGTTGTTGACTTTAGGGTTGACGCCAATCAGTTCTTCCCCTATAATATGTTGAAATCAAGTGTGTCACAACGAAGCAAACCTACCGCACCAATGATAGTTGTCGTATTGACGTGTGGGTATTTGGCTATCAAGTCTCTGACTATAGGAAGTGCCTGGTCATTCAGGTCTGCTACAGAAAAAAGGATTTCGAAATTTGGGTATTCTTGTTGAAACGTGGATTCCAGATTTTCATACAGATTGGTGTCCAACCCTTTGAGCGGTCGCAATATAGAAACACCTGGAGCAGAGGTGGCAGTCGCAAGGGGTGACCGAGGACGTAGGCGATACCTCCGTCGGCTGAAAACAAGGTCAGTTTTTGATCCATCAGAAACCGCGAATACACGCACGCAGCCCAACAGCCTAGCAGCCCAATTGACCATATACTCATATACCATGTTATACCTGCCAAGGACAATCCAAAAAGGATCACGTCACCATAGCTTCCAGAGACCATGATGGACCAGCGGGAAATGCAAACAAACTGGTGAACCAAAAAGCACATATTCATCATGGCAATCTAAACGGCCCGGCTTGCTCCGAATTCCTAAAACTCCAAATTTCGAGATACCCATCTATTTATTTATTTTTGCATTACGTATCGCAAGCTTAAGCAGTATACAAAAGTTGCGAGCACAATCTAAGGACTCGGCAACGGGGGAATCTTGTGACCAGAGCCTGAGGCTTGAGCGCTTGTCAAGCGGCTAGCTAATTCAAATCATGCAATGCAAACATTTCGACTGTGTTTTTCCATGCCATCTCGGTTACTTCTTCGAGAGGGATTCCATGAACCTGGTGGATCACCCACGCCACTGCACCGACAGAAGTTGGTTCATTCCTTCCCTTGACTGCTTTCCCCCGGGAAAATCTGTCAGCTTTGGTTGCTTGTGGAAAGTATAGGGAATGCAGAGGGGCGGGTAAAGACTTCAAGTGCGCATGAGAAGCGTGGGTTGAAGTCAATGAACACCAAGGGGCATCTGGCATTGTTAAGAGTCAGACATCTTGTCTATGCAGTTCATGCAGCTATAGATTGTCCTCACCAGTTTCCACCATAAGGAACTTGGGCTCTATCGTTGCCAACGTCTTTAAATTGTCGTCTGTTTTCATTGAACACCCGTTCACACTGTTCTCGTCAATTATTAAGAAGCAAACGCCGGACTAACGCATACCTGAGGTAGAACCCCATCTGTGTCTATACAACGAGTGTCAGCTCAAAATATGACCAGATATAACAGGAGGTTCAAACCAACTCCTCAGCTTCTCTGCTCGTTCCTGTAAAGCTATGGACGACGCCTCCCTTGGCACCCACACCCACGCCACCATTCACGCCAAAGCCTTCTTCTCGAAGGATGCTGACAAAGTCTGAATGAGCGGCACGAGAATGAAGAAAAAGAGGCAAATGATATTTCTTAGCAAGCCCTAGCTGTGATCCTGATAGGCATAAATGAGACAATGAGTTGAATAGTACACATCACGAACTAATCAACGCACGGAAGTGAATTTTCTGGACCTCCGGCGAGGCAAAATGTGTGCGATCATAGTCTGGAACAAGAATTCAAATGATCTATCTTGGAAGATAATTGGAGGATATGTACCCAGGCCACATTCTCCTACAGCTACCACTCTGCCGCTACCTTCCAAGTTGTTTTTGATGAGGTCATCTAATTCCTGTAGATATCCTTCCGCTTCTTTATTGTATTTGTCAAATTCCACAGATCGGGTCGGATGGCATCCAACCGTGGCGTATAGCCCTAGGCAGCTATATTAGATGAGAGTTTTCGGCAAAATGGCATATAAGTACCATATTGCTTCGCAAGATTCAATGCTGATTGAGATTCCTTAAGACTGGTTCCTGTTATGATGAGAGACCTGACGCCCGCAGCCCGCGCTCTTTCCAGCATAGCCTCGAAATCATCTTAACAAGATGGTTAGCATCTTTCAAAATAAGTCTGATCGTCGCGAAAACCTTCATGTTTGCTTCTCCCGTGGTATTTTCCTCGAAAGACAGGATCAGTAAGATTGACTAATGTAATTTAATTCGTAAACATCGCAAGTCTTGAGCAAGTCGAATTTTCCGAGTCGTCTACAAACCTCCAATATCTGTACTAAATTTGAGCGATTAGTTGTAGTAAAGCTGTCATAGTTGACCTACCGATAAATCTCAGCACCGTTGGAGGTACTTCAGGGGTTGTCGCCGTGTTAAATGTCCCACCCTGGGTACTATTAGTACTCATCGGAGTGTAACAACGGTATAAACTAGGATTGAACAAAGATCGACGGGAATTACGTAGACACTCAGCCCTACCCCATTGATTTTGTTAAGTACAAGGATGTTCTGATGCTAGCGATACATACACAGAGCGACACCTCGGAAGTGTTTTGCAAAAAGAAGACGTCGTGAGTCTGTGCGAGCCCATCGCAACCGGCGCGGTCGGCAATAATAAACACATGTCATGCCCGCACTCAGCACTACGGTGACTTCGGACCTCGGGTGACCAGCGGTCGGACCCTTAAGTATCTTCATTGAATTGCTAGTGAGTTCATACCGAAATCACCCCTCAAGACACTTGAGAACCTTTAATCTCCATGGAACGCGTAAAACAACTTGCTGCTCATCTCACCAGGCCCTCCTCAGGACGTACGGCTTTGGAACAGAAGAACCCAGACGATGTCGTCATTACCATGGCTATCCGTTCCCCTCTATGCAAGGCGAGAAAGGGGGGCTTCAAAGATGCAAGGTTTGTACAATCATGCTATCGCAATGGAAATGAGTTCAACTAAGTTTTGACTTATGCACAGGACTGATGAACTTATGCTGGAGATGTACAAGGTATGCGTCAGACTCACAATTCTCGTTGCTCACTCATGTACCCTATCTAGCAATCCATTGCACATTCTCATATCGACCCATCGCTTGTCGGAGATATATGCGTTGGAACAGTCTTAACCCCTGACGCTATGTATGCTGCTCGGGCTGCAGCGCTTTCAGCAGGTTACCCGGATACTGTTCCAGTGCAAGTGATCAATAGATTCTGCTCCAGCGGACTCATGGCGGTCACAACTATTGCAAATCAGATTCGTAGCGGACAAATCGAGATTGGTTTAGCCATTGGGGTTGAGAGCATGTCGGAAAAGTAACATCTCATGCGAAAGGGTTTGTGC
Organism: Tephrocybe sp. 10521TJB; assembly: GCA_018221635.1. Taxonomy (NCBI): domain Eukaryota; kingdom Fungi; phylum Basidiomycota; class Agaricomycetes; order Agaricales; family Lyophyllaceae; genus Tephrocybe; species Tephrocybe sp. 10521TJB. The sequence continues at coordinate 16,136 of JABAJS010000001.1, read as the reverse complement.
GATGTGCTGACGCGTTTCTTAGTCCTGACAAAGGGGGCCCAGCACAGAGCGAATTGATTTCGATAAACCCTGCTGCCAGAGACTGCAAGGAGCGCATGGGCTGGACCAGCGAGAACGTAGCAAGTGACTTCAATATCACTCGCGAGGAGCAAGACGAATATGCTGCAACCTCTTTTCAACGTGCCGAGAAAGCACAAAAAGCAGGTTATTTCACGAAGGAAATTGTCCCTTTCACCGTCTTTCAAAAAGATTCCGTAACTGGGGAGCGCAGGCAAGTGGTGGTCACCGCTGACGATGGAATACGGACTGGGACGACAAAGGAAAGCCTTGCGAAGATCAAGCCTGCGTTCCCCCAGTGGGGAAATTCGACTACAACTGGGGGGAATGCAAGTCAGATTACTGATGGAGCCGCGGCGGTTTTGTTGATGACTCGGCGGAAAGCTGAGGAACTGGGTCTGAAGATTCTTGCGAAACATCATACAACAGCTCTCGCTGGTCAGTGCATTCTTGTCTGAAATAATTTCCGTTGTAATTGTCTTCCAGGTGTACCACCTCGAATCATGGGCGTTGGACCGGTCTATGCCATCTCCTTAGCTATGAAAAATAGCGGCATAACTCTTGATGATGTGGATTTATTCGAGGCCAGGACCAGATCTTCCTGCTGATGGCCAACCTCTCATACTGACTCTTTTTGTTTCCCTCTCAGATCAATGAAGCTTTTGCGTCCCAGTGCGTCTACACTGTCAAAAAACTTGAATTACCAAGGTGAAGATAGCATGTTCAGTGCATATTAATAGATCCTGACGTTGCTTTATACGTAGGGAAAAAGTAAGACACACCGGTCGGAGATAATGCTTGATCGTTAACTCGCAGTAGGTCAACGTCAATGGCGGCGCAATTGCATATGGTCACCCGCTAGATGAGTCCTTTCTATATTGATTCAAACCTAATTTTGTTAACCCCTCTTTTCTATACGCTGTACAGGGGCTCGACAAATTGTAACAGGTCTCAACGAGCTTTCACGGAGGAACCAAAAGGTGCACAATAGTTGCTGCGGATATAAATTTATACCTTCAAGTCTCAAACAATGCCTATTTCAGGTTCTCGTAACTTCAATGTGCATCGGCACAGGAATGGGAGCGGCAGCGGTCTTTGTGCGAGATTGAGGATATTGTTAATTGTACTGTATTGTCGACGCAATGTTAACTCGATTTTTACAGAGCATTTTTTGTGTAAGTATATCTCCTGCAGTAGATCCATAAACGGAGTATACCCCCCGTAGTACCCAGGAATGACCTAGCTTCTATTAGAAACGCATTGGAGGTCTAAATTTGACATAGCCGAACAAAAAATAGCACGGCGCATGGGCTTTTTTTAACACTTTCCCACACCTCTGACCTGAAGACTGGCAACACACGCCCGCTTCAGGCTTGTCAAACTTCCTTTTCGTTTTCTACCATCACTTGTGCTTTTTATTTCCTCTTCACCTGTCTTTCCTTACAGCTTTTCTACCCTTCACCGGCCAGCATGTCCGCCAATTACAATGCTGTAGGCAGTAGCCACCCATCACCCTATGGCTCTGGTGACCCCTACTACAACGAATCCTCAGGTTTCATCACTCCACATCCAGTCAAGAAACGCACCAGCAATTGGATAAAAATCGGCATTCCTGTTCTCATTATCATCATTATTGCTGCTGTCGTCGGAGGCGTTGTTGGTTCAAGAGCCTCGAAGAACTCCTCAAGCGGAAGTTCCAGCAGCAGCAATAGCAGCAGCTCTGTTGGTCCAGCTGCCGTGAGTTCTTTGGCCAGCGTTAAACTAGAAATAGGCAGGTTTGCAACGGCAACCAATAGTGAATTTATGATGCCCGTGTATCCCTCAACGGTGAGTCGACAAGTGTGATGATCCCTTCATTTGACTTATTCTCTCGATCGCCAGACGAATACAGCGGTGTTTACTAGCCCCACTTTCATTAATACGACCAACAATGCCCTCGCCTGGCCAGCAGATCCTTTCCAACCCTCTAACCCCGTCATCACCACTACTCGAACAGATCGTCCGCGCCTCATTGCTCCAACTTATAAATGGCAAGCATTGCCTGCACTCATCGCTTCTGATCCCTACCTCCAGGGCTGGAATGAAACCATTTTCGGCAATGCAACTACATACTATCCTTTACCAGCTGTACAGTACTTCATGGACAGCTCTAGCGGTATTCTTGATAATGCACGCGATATTAAGATGAGAATCAAGGCCTTTGCGTATGTTTACCACTTTACCAACGATACAAAGTGGGTGGATCGCGCCTGGGTTGAACTTCAAGTAAGCATTCGAACCAGTTGCTGTCTTCAGCAGCCTCTTACCTCGTTACACAGAATGCTGCTGGTAATGGTACCTCAGCGTTTGGATCGGACCCCGACAGATGGAATTCGGTCCATTTCCTGGATACCGCTGAGTTAACGGCAGCTTACGCCATTGCCTACGATTGGTTGTACGATCAATGGACAGATGACCAGAAGGAATCGATAGTGTTCACGATGATCAAATACGGTCTCTCGTACGGTCTCACTGCATCGACCACTTCTGCTGGATGGTGGAGGGTTAACACGACGGGCAACTGGAACTGTGTCTGTAATAGCGGATTGACTATGGGATCCCTCGCCATCCTGGGTGACGACACCTCGGGTATTGCGGAACAACTACTGGGACTCACCGTCCCCAATGCGTTGGAAAATTGTGCGCTGGCCGTTTCCGATGATGGCACATGGGCCGAAACTGCCAATTACTGGTATTTCGGTACCACCGCACATGCTGAAATGACATCGTCATTAATGACTGCCACCGGCTCAGACTATGGTCTCCTTAATACGAACCCCAACTTCTACAAGACTGGCAACTTCCACATGTACGTTGCTGGTGCCACCTCTCTCTTCAACTACGGTGATCATGGCCCTAATAAATATTCCACCACCGCCAACGCACTGTTATTCTACGGCGATCAGTACGACGAACCCCAATATGTACTTTATCAGCGCGAACAGTACGACGCTGCCGAACCCTGGTCCATGTTCTGGTATGACCCTACTGTATCAGGCGCCTTCTGGGATGGTCAAGCCCTTGATCAGTTCTTCGACAATGGTACTGATCAATGGGCTTCAATGAGGAGCAGCTGGACAGACTCTGAGGCGTTGTATGTTGCTGTCAAGGCTGGGACTCTCCAGGGACATCAGACGCATAACGACCTTGACGCTGGCGATTTCGTGCTTGATGCCCTGGGCACACGCTGGGCTGGCGAGCTTGGGTCTGGGGATTATAACTCACCCTACTACTTCAGCAACGACACGCAGGGGAGTTATCGCTGGTACTATTACAGAAAGATGACGGAGGGCCAAAACACAATCCTGATCAATGAATATAATCAGGATGTTACTGCGGCGCCCACCGTAAGTTATGACAGTTCAGGCACCACACAAGGCTCGAGCACTGTTCTCGACATCCCGACCGACTCTACCGCATACTGGATTGCTGACCTTTCAAGTGCTTACTTCAATGTGTATGAACCATTATTCTCATTTGTATTAACACTGAACCTATTGCGGCAGGACATCGGTGCAACGTGGAGTACGTCTCCTTAACGGGCGAACACAAGTGCTCGTTCAGGACGAGATCAACTCTCAGGCTTCTGTTATGTGGCGGATGCATACCAATGCCACCGTGAATATTGATTCGACGGGGACCACTGCGACGCTTGCCCTTGACGGGCAGACCATGATAGTGACAATGGTGGACCCCCCCAGCGGCGCGGTATTCACACAGTCAGATGCTATAAGGTTCGCGACGGATCCCATTCCACCCGAAGCTGACCAGCCGAACCCGGGAGTGGCTGTGCTGATTATCAGCCTGCCAGCGGGGTCGTACACATTGCAGACGTTGTTCAACCCCCAATGGAGTGGGATGTCAGCCAGCGACTTTGTGACGCCGCCGTCGGTTGCATTGGCCCAATGGACTCTCACTAGTCATAACTAGATACCCTATCTGTGCTTATGGACACAGTGACCAGACAGTTTTTGATTATTAGTACCACACTTTTGTAAGTAGTAATGGACAGTGTCGGACGCGCTTAGCGGGATTGTTTACAAAATGATGGTAACTGTAACCTTGACTTGACTTGTTGGGACAAAGAAAGCAACCATTCCTTCTTTTCAACGTACAACGACGACGACGCCGACGAGGTGCTCGAAGCCCCTCTCGCCATGTTCTCCAGCACAAAATTCTTAACCCTCACGTTCCTTGTCTGCTCTGCCATCGCTTCCGCTCACATCCACCAGCCCAACCATGCCAACCTCAAGCGCCTCATAAAGAAACGCTCCCCTCTCCCCCAGGACACGCCCTTGTCCGTTGTTGCTGGCGCTGGCGCTGCTGTGCCCACCATCTTCCCATCAACAACGGTCACATCCACTTCTTCAGACGTGTCCTCGACCTCGATCTCGACCTCGACCTCTCTGACCTCGTCAACCTCTACCTCCGAATCATTGTCCGCCTCTTCATTGGTCAGCACCCTCTTCTCTTGGCTTCTCTGTCCCTATCTCATTCTACTTCCCTAGATTTCTGCATCCAGTTCTGTCGGCGAGTCTAGCCTCTCCGCATCCGACTCGAGTACGTCGCTCTCAGTCTCATCGACAGTGTCTTCCTCGACCTCGACAAGCACGACAACGACCCAGCCTACAGCACCCACCACTACGGAGGCACCGGCCGTCACTTCCGCCACAACCCCTACCACAACGTTATCAAAGTCAATAGTCACCCTTACAAAGTCCGTGGACGCGTCTGAGACAGCTACCGTACTTCCTGAAGTCGCCGCTGCCGCTGCCGCCCCAAAGAGCACGGCCATTACTGCCCTCATCATCGCTGCCTCCTCCATTGCCGGCATCACTATCTTGTGGACTATCTTCCGTAAGTGGAAGTTGGGCCGTTCTACCAAGTTCGATGAGCGACTCCAGCCTATCGACTGGCGCCCAACCAATGATGACGACGAAGCCCTTCCTGGTCATCACCGCCGCCACTCCGGTGCTTCTTCCTTCCGTTCAGCTGGCCACCTTGGTTCGGCTGGAGGACATGGTTCTTCCGACCACGGCCATGATTCCCCCTCTTCATATGCCCTTCCCGACCATGACTTTACCGCAGGCCCTACTCACCTGGCCCCCATTGGTGGTTATGCGGATCTCGCGCGTGGACCTAGCCCTCAGCCCCAGATGAATCAGATGGGTGGTGGTATCAGCTTGAGTCGCCCAGCTTATGATGTTGGTGTCCCTCTACATCATCAGGGATATGATTCTAGAAGATAAAACGGCGTCTTTTCTTTCACCTTAACAGCATTAATATTTCTTCATCTCTTCACGACCTTCTTGACGCATAGTCATCGATTGTCGGCATTCTTTCATATCGTCATCTCTTTCTTCCTATTTTTCACAGCTCGTGCTGCTGGATGCCCCATCTTTATGCCTATTTCTTCCAGTATACTCCCCATTTTTGATACTCCCGTCAATGGTTTAGACTTTATGTCATTATCCCGCTATACCCCCCAGTAATGGACCAGCCACTTAGTTTGTTTCGTATTTTTTTCTGAAGGTAAATCTGTAAAAACAAGATCGACAGCGACAATTGATCGACGTTTGGCCTTTGTACTGCACTTGCACCCCTCTCATCCTGGAGCATCATTAATGCATCATTTCATGTCTTGGTTTGGTTTGGTCGTCAAGCAGCTGTCGACAGAAATACGACACATTATTAAGGAAGTTATTTTATCCTATAAACTGAAGAGGAGACCCAGTTTTCCGTTTCTCCTGAACATGGTACACTATGGCACCTATTGATACAGCAACTGCCATATAAGCCCACCACCAGGCCTGAAGATGTCTCCAAGGGATACTTGTAGTTTTCTGCTCATCAGATACGTATGAAGTGTCATCAACAACTGTCAACGTCCGTTCAAATAGTCCTTCCAATCCTGTCGCCTTCTCAGGGGCAAAGAATCGCTGAGGGCGTAACCAAGACCCGTCATCCGGCTGTCGGGGTACTGGTGACCTAACAGAGTCTGTCGGTGTCCAGTCCATTTCATTAGTGTCAGGCCCTTGATTCGCTGTTGAGGTCGATGGAACAGCCGAAAGGAGGGAGGGTAGGCCGAAGACCGGATTGGTAGGTGTCATGACAGGTTTTGATGACAGCGACAGCGCAGCAAGGAAATCTGAATCCTGAACAGAAGAGCGCCCAAGTCCAATAGGCGGCGTGCTTTCGCGTGTCCCTGGATGCGGTGTCGAGGACTGAGAAAGGAATGTTTTGTGGGTGTTGGTATCAAGGAGACGAATAGCTGGAGGTTGGTGAAGGCGGATAACTTTGCACGATACAATGAATGTCTAGAACCTGCTGGTAAGTTGAGGGCTAGGATACAGTAGCTTCAAAGCCATACCGTGAGCTCAAGTAATAAAGAGAATGTAAAATAGGTGCGATTGTTCGATGGTGATGATATTGGAGATATCCATTGTGGCTTATACCACGTCCAGGCAAGAAGACAGGACGTGACTAGCCGCGAGAGCCAGGAAGTCATTTGCATTTTCTGGAACAGTTTCGTTAGTGCAGAACGAACGATACCGAAGATTTGGACCTACTATGTAACTGCCCTTTCCTCGAACCCGAACATCACGTCCTTGGCGCTTCGCCCGTTGTAGAGAAGTATAAGTTGGATCCCAAGCAGTCCATAGCAAGGATAAAAGGATGACTCCAGGGAGCATAGGTTGGATAATAGTGAATGGGCGCAACCTGATCGCCATAACGCCTAGTCCTAAGCTCAGCACAGGACAATGTCAGAAATGTTCAGAAACACCCACCTGTAAGATTGAGCAGGATCGCAGACATGTAGGTCACTGCCCAAAGCACTCCTCGCAACCGCCAAATTATAACCTCGTTCGTAACCACCTCCGGCTCCTTGTGTGGCTCAGATACACGCCGCTGCTTTTCCTTTCCCTTGCTGTTGTTTAACCACGCGCCAAAGGCTGTTGTTCGCGCCATATGGTCTTTTTGTCGTATCTGGTCCTCGACAGCCGGAGAGCAGTTCTCGCATACTGGTGGGTATCTCACATGTAGTGATTCCCTATACTCCGAGAGAGATTCGAGGCGTGCTGGATACTCAGGGTCCTGCAGATATTGTTTACAAGTGATGACCTGTAATTGGCGGTCCACGTACGTTAGGATTTGGTAGAAAGTTAGACAAAAGATTGACGATTAACAATTGGTTGGACTGGCAGGTGTGGCAGAAAGGACCTGCGCCATACATAGTTGGCAATTGATTACGGCTGGTAGATGCTAGAAACTGTCCCTCAGGACATAGAACGATAGTTAAATAGATGCAACATACCGCGCTTTGCAAACGAAGTCGTGTTCAACGCTTCGGCATGCATGGCAGGCTCTTCTGAAATGATGTCGCCGTTTTCATCGTACCTGTTCCAGCAGCCACATGTGGGGCAACGAAAAGCTTGCGGATTGGAAGGCAGGGGGCATGGAGACTGGCAAAAGAAGCAGACGGTGCTACTGTGGCGACGAAAGAGAGCAGGCATCCCTCTGCATCCCTCAGGCGACGGGGCCAACAGATCTCGCCACCGGAAGACAGAACACGCGCCTGTTTGCACAGGTTTGTAACTCGTCATGTCGGTCGTCGCTCCTGCACCAGGTAGCAGAGGCGAGGTCATTCTCCAGCCCAACTATTTCACTTCGTCCATATTTGTTAAAACTGTCCGCGACGACATAACCACTCTCATTCACTCGTATCATGAAAAATACACCAGTTCGACCCCTACCCAACCGTTCTCTCTCTTCAAAGATCTCTGGTCCGCGCAAGGTTGGAGTTGGATGCATCTCTTCGTCTATGACCATCGCGCTCGCGAAGCGTTCTTGAATGTTGTTCATCGCCTATTCCTTGGTCAGCTCATATATGTTCGCCTTCTGTGCTATTGTTGAATTCTGTTCAGAACGGATGGTTAAAACTGAAGCCCCCTTCAGCAGAGCCGTCGCGTTGTTCGGCTTGTATACTTTCTACTTTACTCAGCCTGGAGGCACTGCGCCTCGCCTTTTTGACGTCGCCCACATTCCTATTCCATCAGGTAATGTATCGTCGAAGTTGATCAATGCCATCCATCTCATCTTTTTTTTCAGATCAATTTGCATCATTGAAGGTCCTTTCAAGCTCGATGAACGTAAACCATTTGCAACCCCTCCAACCCCATGTTTCATACGTGTTGTCTGTCCTTATGAAGGAAAGAGTTTTTTTCATAACTGCGTGTTCCGAAGTTGGCCCTTTAAACCCAAGAGATATTCCTCGAGAGCTCTTTGTAGAAGGAGGCTCCGCCTTGTCCTTTGACCTCAGTATACGGAAAAAGAAGGGGAGACCAACTAAGCGCGATAAATCCAAGAAAGCAAGATTGGGCCTAGACACCTTGGACAAATGGCTGCATGATACCCCTCCCCCCATGACCATTGCTACGTTGCCATTGGACGATGATCGGACAATGCGACATCCTCTTTCACCAACTCTCAGACGATACCAGGTCGAAAAATCTCATATATTGAACTCTATTGATCCTCAATCGACCTACGCTGCCTCGTCGCACGCCGGCACGACTATCGAGAAGTCAAACCAATTTGTATTGGAGAGGCTCAAAGAGGCTGAAAGTCTATTTCCGACAGAAATGACATTGCCTCACGACAACCAAAGCATTGGTGTTGCACGCGTAGAACGCGCAGTGATGGAATTCGTCAACGCAGCGTCAATGGGTGGGACGGGAGGAGCTTTGAGCCTTCTGGAGGGTGCCGGAAACTTGAAAACTTCAAGGGGGACTACTAATTACAATTAAAAGGCTAACACTGGAAGGCGTTGTGGCTAGGTGAGAACCCCGACTCTATCCTTGCTTATCTTATGCGTCATAGATGTGGCGCATTCGTATATATCGTGCGCAGGACGAACGAGCCGATAGTTACGTATCATTGATTTGAATATTTATTTCATAAAACTTACATAAGCCTATGTTTTTCCTTGCGACTTCTATATATCTACCATCCGCGTTTGTTTATGATAGATTTGGGACATACGTACTTAAGTACTTAAGCTTAGACGAATCGATGACGTCGACGTATGCATATGATTTATTCGCCTACGGTGGAATTATGAATTATGTAAGTCTTTCCCTCACTCATTCTCTGTGCATCATCGTACTGGTTGACTACTACACGGATGAACTATTATAGCAATAGTGGAGCGTCTCCTTCGAGAGCCAACCTCCTTTCCCCCACAAGCACGCAAAACGGCCTTCAAGCTCAAACTGGAAAGACGAAATCAAGACCTCGCGCAAACTTTACCGCAAACACATTGGGTAGAACATCAAGCAGCAACGCTCATTTGCATGCACCCCCTGGTTTAAATTCTCAGTGCGAAAGCGTACTTTATCTTTTCATGATTGGTCTTTAAATCTGTCCATACTAGTCTGATTGTCAGCCGAAGCGTCTCCGAGTTTACCGACATTTCCGACAAGGCAAGTCACTGGCATATATAACCTCATGTATGCGCATAGATATGTGCTTACTTCTTTCATATCGAAGTTTTCTCTATCACCTGATCCTGCGGTCTGGGGATCAGACCTTTTCGCCAACCATCCCGAGCGCGATGATTTTATTCATGATCCAGATCCCCAGAGGGATCGAACTCATGACCAACGTGGCGACATTTTTACATTAAGAGGTCTAATGAATCTCGGCTGCCTAATCCTCCTCGGAGCCGGCCTGGTTGCTTTGTTGTGATTTTTCTTGTGCTCTCTTTGCAGCGGTACCACGGTGTTACTGACGTGCCTACTTCAGTGCAGGATACCCAATAATTTCCCACTTTAGAACAAAAATACAATCCAAAATGGGAGGTTTTAATCTCGGAGGAATTAATGCCACTGGCCAGGTGTGTAAGTACATTCCTCGAAAACAGGTCTTTGACAGGTTCCGTAGATTCCAAACATGGCCGGTAATTGGGGTTTAATTGATCTGGAAACGCCCAAAGATGTATACATGAAGCCGTCTTATAACAATCCTTCCAATGAACTGCAGCTGGTCTTCAGCGATGAATTTAACACGGATGGACGAAATTTTTACCCAGGGGATGATCCATATTGGGAGGCAGTGGATCTCCACTATTGGGCGGTGTGTGTATTCTTGAAGTGCTACTGTATCCGATTCGAGGCGTTATATCAGACAAATAACATGGAATGGTACGACCCCGCAGCTTTGACCACGAAAGGAGGAGCTCTGGAGATTACCCTGTCTCAGAAGGAAACTCATGGTCTTCAATACGAAGGGGGGATGATGACAACCTGGAACAAATTTTGCTTCACCGGAGGGCTGATCGAAACATCTGTGACGTTACCTGGAGTTAACAATGTTGTGGGGCTATGGCCAGCGATCTGGACAATGGGAAATCTTGGTGAGCAGCGGTAGAATATCCGGTTGAATTATTGCATGCTTAGTATGAATAGGTCGAGCCGGATATGGTGCAAGCTTGGAGGGCATGGTTCATCAAATAACACACACACTGGCTTGATCTAATGTTGTTTTTAGTGGCCATATAATTACGATTCCTGTGACGTGGGCACGGTTGCAAACCAGACCGTCAATGGTCTACCCTTAGCAGCAACCATCAATGGCGATACCAAGGCTGGTGGCGCGCTCTCGTACCTCCCTGGGCAACGCCTCTCCCGATGTACCTGTCCGGGCGAATCACATCCTGGCCCGATGCATTCTGATGGGACTTTTGTTGGTCGTTCTGCTCCTGAAATTGACGTTTTCGAGGCTCAGGTATAACTTGTTCTTCTTTCTTCCGTCTTCCGATGCTCAAATGATCGATAGGTCACCGGGAACCCTTTGACAGGTCAAGTATCGCAATCTGCTCAGTGGGCGGTAACTTCGTTTCGTACGTATTATGATTTTCTTTCCTGACGAAGTTTCAAGCCCATGAATCACGAATATCAATGGAATAATTCCTCGGATAACACTATCATTGCCAATCCAAGCATCACCACACTGAACCCTTACCTTGGCGGCGCATTCCAGCAAGCCACATCAGCTGTGACTACGACTAGTATGGTTTCTTCGTCTATTGAGGTGTTCATAATTTACTAAACATGATTTCTAAGATCAAAATTGTTATGAGTCCATGCTGGGTTGCTTCTCCGTGTTTGGATTTGAATACAAGCCAGGCGAGCAGTCTGTATTGCTAACTGACGCACGTTCCAATCAATATCCAGGGTTTGACGAAGCCGTGTGTTACCATGCTTACAACTACAAGGCACAAGTGATCATGCCTTCTAACAGTACATATCGTGGGTGGCAGGTGGCGAACTTGCCTGGACCTTGAAGCAAGGTGGAATGGTCGCAGATGAGCTAGTTAAAATCTCTACACGCCCAATTCCCCAAGAACCGCTGGTATGTTTCATACCCCAGACCTTCTTATGCTGAGACAAGCTTAGTACATCATTGTCAATCTTGGAATGTCAATGAACTTTGGTGAAGTCGACCTCGAGCACCTCAAGTTTCCTGCAATAATGCGAGTTGATTGGATTCGCGTTTATCAGCCCAAGGATGCAATTAACGTAGGGTGTAACCCTGAGGACTTTCCCTCTGAGAAGTATATCAATCAGTGCGTCTTTCTGACCACCAATTTTGGTGCTCGATGAACTGTTGAATTATAGGTATAAAGAAGCATACACCAATCCGAATCTGACAACATGGGTAGACGATTACAAACAGCCGAATCCGAAGAATAGTTTCCTTCATCAATGTTAGGAATGCGCCACAACGCATTATGTAATGCAAGTGCAAGACTAGTTAGATGTAGTATCAAGAAGGGTCTGTAGTTTATTTAATGTTCGCTCAAGTGTGATAATACCGCCTGCCGTCAAACGTGGTACGGCCAGATCTCGATCCCCGTCGTTCAATTCAAATGTAGTTTTGCTTTTCTTGATAAGCGCTCGAGCATCCCGGAGAACCTTGTCTAGGCGACGATTATTGTAATATAACCATTTGATATCTGGCTCAAGGCCACCCGGCGGAAATTCAAGGGCCCGACGAACAAATGCTCTAGACAAGACATATGCCTTTTCATTGTACAATCGGCTGAACAAGACGAGCATTAGTACTTGGCCCACAAGGAAACAATCCATCTCACCTGTTTACAATGCCCTCTTCTGTACCTCTCAATTTATCGTATGCCGGTTCACAAAACCAACTGGCAATCAACACACGTAAATCGATTAACTGATATGTTGACTACAGGCTACTCACGGTTCTTTGACGAGTACGAGACCTTGAATCGAGACAAAAGCTTGAAGCAACGAGGATCGACTGGCGCTCCACATTTCCTCTCTATCTCCAGACCATGTCCCAAGGATAGACAGACAGACTTTTCCTTCCTCATACAGATTTCTTCCTCGAAAAATGAGAGCGCTACAAAGGAAGCTCACAAACGCAGGACACTCACGGGTTTACTGACGAAAGCAAATAGGTCGGTGAATACACGAGTTCCCGAAGATAAGATATCTTACCTCTTCCGTTTCCATTTGTCCAACTGTGGAAATGTGCTATTGGAGGGCTGTGTGGAAAATTTGAGTCAAGCATCCAGTCAATCATCATCGGCGCGTCTTCGTAGGGTGTATCCTCAGGACCAAGGATGAGACACCTAAGGAGATCTGTACGATTTTCGTAAGCTCGTACGATGATTGTATCTGTCGAAAAAAATTAAGGGGTTGAATCGGGAGAGAGATGTGATAGGCTATGTGCACCTGGAAGGCTGCTCGAAAGAACACGATATTCTTTGGTTAGACGACCAAGAAATGATTTTGATGGCTGAGCAGGGTGCGACGAGATGAAGGCATGGTCAAGCGGTGCGGAAGGAAGTATTTCGAAGCGATTCCAGGCCAGTGTGACATCTTCAGTGTTTTCATGTATGGGCTGTGGAGGCCGAGAAGGCGGTCGAGGCGTAGCTGGAACAGCAGCAGTATCGAGAGAAGAGATCGCAGCTTCGTCTATGGATACATCTAAAGAATCGTCAGCCCATCCTCCAGAGTCTACGGCCATGGAAATATCATCCTCAGGCTGTGCTTCAGTTTCATAGTCCTCCCAGTCGGTTCCATCGAAGTCTGGCTGCCACACGCCATCCTCATTCATAGACCAAATTTGCTCATCATGATTTTCCGAGCGAGCATTGTAGGAATCGGCATCATCTCCCCACATATCATCCTCTAGTTGCTCCATCCCATCGTACAATTTCGTCAACCTTTCCAAAGGGAAGATTCCAATCGTAAAATCTGGATGCGTAACTTCCACGGTCCCATCAAGTTTCAACTGGAAGGTCAAGAATGAGTGCTCATACTCGCTAGCAGACTAGAATAACATACATCGGTTACTTCCCCCAACCAAGTCAAGTCACCACTCCCTTGTGATGGCTGTTTCATTACAGGGTTATCCCTGAATCCTTCCGATGCACGTCGGGCTGCAATGGTGCTGCCGATATCAGCCATTTCTTTCCTCCATCCATTCAATTCTCCCTCAATGATCGGATTTTCGCGAACCCAAGCTTCCACTTCGCCTATCTTGGGAACTGCCGGTTTTTCGAATCCGTTTGTGGTGCCATCTGGATGTATAAATACAAAATCGCCTCGGCAGACACCAAGACCTTCAGATACTGATTGAGCAAACGCGACATTTGATTCAGAAGTGCCATGAGGGTCAAGTTCTAGGACCGATGCAAGTTCGACTGTTCCCGTCTCTGGCAGCAGTATTTTGGCTATTCTGTCGATTGCATTGACAGACTGAACAATGGCAGGTCGCTTGAGTTCTTCCCCCTTCCAGACAACATGATCTCCGGGCCTAGAAGTCACAGCGTTAGTCGGAATACTAAAATTTAGGGACTATCCGTACCAAGAGTCATATTCGTCGGGATTGAGATAGGGAATGACCTCGGTTGATCGAACGAATTCCTTCTTACCATCCTGCCATAAAATTTCAAGAGTAGTCTGAGTTTCCGTGACGATGAACAGTTGCACTTCTATTACTTCATCGATGTCGTCTCTGCGGTGCGTCGTCGAAGGAGCGCCTACATTGTTCTTGAGACGAACCCGATCGCCAACACGCATTTCCAGGTCGGAACGGCCCCGAACCAGAGTCAAATTTGTGATATCTGGCCCCCACCAAAATTTCTCAGGCCGTGCCTTTTTCTCAGCTATCGCAGAGTCAACCTAAGAGTCGACGATAGTACTACACACTCAAAGCACGAGGAGGAGTGCTCACCATTTGGCTGACAGCTAGCCATGCAATTGCGTAGACCGTGTGCTTGATGTCTATTACCGTATCAACACTTTCGGAATGGCTAGCACCACCACCACCACCAAAAAAAGAGCCAAACAGGTTGTACATGCTAGCAGCAGTCGACGAAGGGATTATGTCCTAAAGCAGATAATCAATTACAAAGACACGTAGAAGGTAACAGAGTGACTGACATTCCCTTTCTCTCCAACAGTGAGTCGAGAACTAAGTTCTGGAAGCCTCACGAGTTGACCGTTTGAAATTTCAATCAATGCTTCATCGAAAAGCTGAGCACAGTGATTAATACATAATGTTCTTAGAGAAGACCTTTACATACCTCTATGACCTAGAAAATGAATTCTAATAAGGCTGAAGGAAATAGTCCAGACAATATACTTACCTGGCCAATCCATCCATCGTACACCACATAATCGCCAATCTCTGCGTCCGGCCTTGTCTCGAGATCTTCCATTGTCTTCCAACCATCCACCTCCTCTCCGCTTATGACATGCTCAATCCGCCCTTTGACATGGACATTGGTCACAACACCAGATTGAACATCATCAATGGTTCGTTTGCAAAAATCACCCGTCTGAATGCTTCGGTCGATGAGCCTCAGCTCAGATTCAGGAAGTATCTCTCGTTCTCCACCATCGGCAATGAATGACACTCCTACTTCTCCAGGTTGAAGGGGCCGCATCATGGGATCTACCAAGGCAGACTGGGGTGGTACATCCTCAGCATCATGCCAACATCTCTTGAAACGACGTGGTTATTGAGTAATTTGTTGGTACTATGCGTGATATGCAGAAACATACCAGAACAATCCCAATTGAATTGTTAGGGGTGGTTCGTTGCACGATGTCTTGCTGGTAGAACTTGATGAGATTGGACCGTTAGTAGGTTGTGCTAATCTCGCTTCAACAACTGGAATACCTTAGTTGGGGTATAGCGTGGGCCCTTGGGAGGCATCTTCATGGACCGGAGGGGAAGTGAGGGCTCAAGAAATGAAACGAAGAGTATCTTGAGAGATATATACTCGTGATGGATGCTACCATCGGAATTGGCGCCGGCTCCGACCTTCCGCAGCGTCAACTTCGACAACGATATCCATCATCATGCAGCGTCTTGTTACTCAACCTCATGGTCCTCACCATTCATATTCTTGGACGAAATTCCGTTTTTTGAACTGTCGAACGCCGTCTCTGTTGTCAACGGTTACGCGCCTCCATACGGGCACACGACCTAGGCAAATGACCCGAACACTTAATCACTAAGAGGGACGAAAGCTTTCCCTAGGAACCTGATTTATTCTACATTATATTTGGTCTCTACTGGGTCTTCCTTGGATTAGAGCTGCATCTCAGCGCTCAATGTTTAGCACGCAGGAGAAGACTGAAGGAGAATGTGGTACAGCGTGACCTAGATCTCGACTGCCGAAATCTGGACCAACGACGCAAGATAAGAATTGATATTCCGGTTGTTCTCGGTGAGCTCGAGAGGGCAAACGGATGAGTACCTATATACCTGAGAGTATAGTAGATCATAAGAGAAGTCCATAAATACAGTCAAACCTGTGATAACCCATGGCCCCTCCGGAGAAGCCCAAAAGTATGGGTTATGGCAGGGATCGTTTAGGGTGTCTTCTGGAGGTTGGTGGATACCCAAACCTATGGGGGTTATGGGTTATGACAGGTTTGACTGTAGGCAGAGTAATAAGAAATTGGGATAAGATCAAGTCATGGGAACAC